>JAACJT020000105.1:14441579-14464436 GCA_009936485.2 Gymnarchus niloticus | reverse complement strand
GGAGGGAGAGCGGGACGGAGACGGGCGCGGGGGGGGGGCGGGGTTGGGTGTAACCCTATTGCCTCACACATGTAGAGTTGGAGATTCAAATCCCTCCTCTGTTGTGTGTGAGGAGTTTGCCTGTTCTCCTCGTGTCTTGTGGGTTTCCTCTGAGTACTCCTGTTTCCTACCGCAGTCCACAAACATGCAATTAAGCTAATTGGTGTCTTAAAAATGCCTGTAGTGTATGATTTTGTGTGAGCATGTATGTGCCCTGTGATGGAATGATGTCCATACATCCAGGATGTACCCCAGCCTTGGATAGGCTCCAGGCCCAGGATTAGTTTTAGGGTGAATGGCTGGATGAAAAATATAATGTTCAGCACTTTTAAATGTTGACAGATGATTAGGAACCAATTATGATTTAACATGCAAATAAGTACATCAATAAAGCACCAGCCTGGTCAGCAAACCCTCTGAAATCTACAATCCGTCAGGTGGACTTCCAGGCTGAACTAAGACCTCTGTACTGATGGCAAAGGATTCCACAAACCTTCCCAGAATTCTCTGGGCCCACAGCAATGCCAAACTCGGAGCGGATGAAGGTGTTGTTAATGAGACCTGTCACATCATCAAAAGACTTCCCATAGTTCATACTGTGGAAAAGGGAGACACAAAGAGATGTCCTTTTGCTGAACTGCCATGGTAGATACACACGCAAAGATACTGATTGGCCTGTGATGACACTTACCTTCTGTAGAGTTTTGACTGTCCAAACCTCAGCATGAAAATAGGCACCTGGAATGTTGTTAGGGCCAGAATCACCTGTGCAAGAGAGTCAACGTCACTGATGATCTCCATGGTGACTGATCACCCAATCACTGCTCTGATTTTTTCCATCATTAATCTAAAGAAAGGAAATATTCACTGTTTGAAAAGGTTCTCAGTGACTGCTGGGAGATGGAACAGTTTAGGGTGAGAAGTGACCTCTTAACAGGTTTGCACCAAAACACACCTTTAATTAAGCCACTGAACACCACAGTGCTATCAGGCAAAGAAAATGTTCTGTCATGTTGCCAAGAAGGGCTGCCAGAAACAGACAGTTGTGCAGGCTGGGCACAGACTGAATTAGAGCACTGAAGTACTTCATGAAGTTCACCCGAGTCCGGACCACAGCACACATCAACAGACAGCGCTGGATGGACAACAAGCACACAGAAGGGTGATGACTATAGGGATCAGTTATACATCAAAAGTGCACTGCTTTGCTGCATGTTTCGGAGTTGTTGAAAAAGTAATACAGAAAAAAGGGCAAAGGCGTGATTGGAAAAGAGGAATGAGGAGTCAATGTCATTATTATAATAAACACTCATCAGTTATGACACTTTCCAGTGAAATTTAGCTAAATATTTTCTCAGAATTTTTTCAGTAGCCATAAAAAAATAATACCTCACAAATACACTCAGGAACACTTTATCAAGATCACCAGTCAACACATTCACTGCTACCGCCTGGGCATTATGGGAAACCCCCCCAGCAAGTGAAACAGTAGCTTTCTGTTTTTTATAGCCCTTGATAAATTCCTCCAGTGTTTTCTTTCAGTTGTTTTTGTCTGTGAACAAATGTTTTGAAACAAGAACGGTAACATAGGGGATTTGACTGTGTCTTTCTTGCAACGCTATATTAGACCAACAAAACATTAGTCCAATAAAGCAATCAGAGCCATTATTTATCAAGGACGTGTCAGAGATCCTTTGGAAGACAACCATTAAGAATTCCCTCCTGGGCAGCAAAATGTCACCTAACACCGCGATTCTTCCAGTACAGAAAGGTATTCATTAATAGCACAATGATATTTCTGTTAGTGTTCAGTTGAACAAATTTATCTGTGCTTCCATCACTGCCAATTAACCTTACTTTGTGATTTTTGCCACCCACCCCCACAAGCGACATGCTAACTAGCGATAATCAGAGCCACTAATGGACTTTAGTCCACTGCAATTCAGAAAAAAAAAAAAACAGCTGCTCCGTGGCAATGGTCACAAAGCAGAACTGCAGACTGATAGCGACGTAGATGCTGTGGGAACCTCCCAATTGCTGCTGTCTGCTTCCTGCTGATCACCAAATCTAGCAAGGTGTCATGGAAACTGGGTAGACATGTAGTATGATCTTCTTAAGCTAATTTTACATGCCCAAAAAAACAAACACAATTTCAAACCTGATCATAAAAGCACATTTGTAAGAACCAAAGTGTAACCTGGGATTGAAGAGTGTTCCTAAATTGCAAGTGAGAGTTTTTCCCAATCTCTGTATCGAACACATTGTTTGTCCATGCAGACACCACACAATGTCACGAACCACATTCCTAGTCACTGCACATCATTATGGGAAATCTTCAAATCAGATAAATGTAAAACAAATAACTGCTCCTTTTAATTTTTTTAATTTTAATTTGACCACTATAACTTCCATTTATGAACATAAGCAATGTTTAAACAGAAAATGGCTAAGTCTTGGATAACTGCCCAACGATAACTGGGAAGGGGTCAAGACTGATTTGCGCACGCATATGGCATCTGGACCAGCCATGATCATTTGCAGCCTAGAAACACATCCAACAATGCTAACCAGGATATTTTTTGGCATAATTAAATCAGACGATTTCTTGGCTGCCTGCACCATACAGGATGTCAGGGCCAGCCTACAGAGGCAGCTAAGGCAGTATTGCAATACTTACCCCGGTACCGTCTCCCACCCAGGCCAGCGACACAGAACCACTTAGGTCACTGAAGACATACTGCGGAGGCAAAACAAAAGGAGGGGATTAAGGTACAAGGCAATCGCATCACCTATATTGACCAAAAGTGGCTAATTGTTTGACAGTGTTATATATGCACCAAACTTCTATAGCTGCTTGTTCAGTACAGGGTCCAGTCTATCTCAGGAAGCATGGAGAACAAGGCAGGGAACACCCTGACAAGACATGGCACACACACACACACACACACACACACACACACACACACACACACACACACACACACACCACAAATACAAATCAAGAGCAAGTTAGAAATATCAGTTCATCTAAGGCTGAGGTTACACTACATGATTTTTACCCCAATTTTATCTCCAGTTCAGAATCATAGTGAGTTTGCATCAATTGGTCCTAGTTTGCCAATTTTGAAAAAGTTGCAGCTGTAATTTGTTAGTCAGTGCAGACAATCACATAGTGTATGATGGGCTCAGACTCTAGTCTCTGGCCTTCTGATTATGGTTCAGACAAGTCGTAGTATCTGAAACATTTGAATTCCAGGGGCAAATCTGCTAGCATCGTGTAGTGTATGACCCCTATTCATGTAGTGTGTAATCCCCAACACGTCAAAATCTGCACAGATCAGTCAATAAGTGTAAACCACCCAGGCTTTTCATAATTTTATAAGATTTGATAAGTCATGCAGTAGAGAGGCACACTATGCATACGTTTCTGGACTGTGGGAGAAAGGAAATTCATACCAATAGGGAGAACAGGCAAAAAGAACCAGGGCAGGGAAACAAAACCCACAACCCTGGAGGTGTGAGGCCACAGAGCTAAGCACTGTGTCACCCTGCCATCATCTGACAGTTTTAGAGCTTTACAGATTACAATGAATCAGGTTTATTATTGGAAAGTAGGCCTACATATGCATGTGCAAGGAATTTGACTTGGTGTGTTGGTGCAATCACATGACAACCATTAAGCAATAGCACCAGACAAGCAGAAGAATGACAACTATGACAGACACACAATAAACACCACCTGCACGACATCATCCAGAAAAACTGGGTGGTAAAAATGAGCAGCTTAAAGCTGTGTGAAAGAGCAAAAAAAAGCAAGGACAAGACAGCAGAGAATAAACAAATAAAACGTGTAATATAGGAACTATATAAATAGATCATTTATAGATTAATAATTATGCTTATGGCTGGATGCTATCATTGGTTCAAGTTTGTACTTCAAGGTGTCAAAACCACGGCTCTCTTGGAGAGCAGAGATTACAACCCTAACCATTCCGTTCCATTGGGCCATCTGGTCCCATTCAAACCTTGAAGATAGCACAGGCAAAGCACAGATAAAAAAGACTTGTGGACTTGTTAGTGCAATTAGTGATATCTGGCAGCAAGATAAGACCCACAGAATTATGAGAGACAGCACCAGTGAACTGTCAGCAGATGCCACACCAAGAAAGACAAAAAAAGACATTATCTACAAGGAGAAGGCTACAAAACTGGCATTTCCTGTATCACAGATTGTTCCCACCATCACATAAAAATGGACAGGTGTAATGCCTCTGTTTGATCCCAGGCCATGAGCAAACTGGCCCAATTGGCCAAAGTCCCTGATGTCCTGTCCACAGTTTGTATCTGCATAACTGAAGGAAAAGCATGCTGAACAGAAGGTTTAAATTGCCCACAGGACACAACTGAACCATCAAGGTATCCCGGGTAGTGTTTGCTTTCGCCAATATTTGTCCTGGGTGGAGTCAAGTGGGGGAACCACAGAACAGCAATTTAAATTAACTTAAAATCCTCCTGGGTACTGTCCCACGAATGCCCATGAGCAACAGACTGTTCAACGAGATGCCTACAGTCAGCTTAGGAAAACGCCAATAGTGTAGTGTTATGCTCCGACACGGATCAATGCTTCAGCATTCCGTGCGTACACCTCACGCCTTTGTGCATCACAATGTGCATTCATGGATTGCGCACAGTCATCAGTTATAAACCCAGTAATAGATCTATAGCTGAGGATCCTGGTCACCCTGGTCTCCACAGAACCTAATCTACAATGCCACTACTTGTATTTGAAGTGTTGCCAGACATTAAAATTCAAGAAGTTGGATTCCACATAGTTAGAACTGTCAATAGGATGTTGACCCAGAACCGCCCCACCCAAGCGCCTGTTGAACCTAACAATGAATTTACTCAGCACAACTCTTCCCAGCACCACTGCAATGGGAAGCAACACAGTCTTATTACTGACCTGCTCAGGTCTATCACAGCGCAGAGAATCAACAAAGTGACAGAACCCAGGTAAACGCCAGGAATACCAGACAGACAGGAATAGTATGTCCATAAACATCACTTGATATTTCTTGTGGAGGAATGTCTTTGAAATCACCAGCTCGCTTACAGAACTACACCGCATGGAAATGATGAACAATGTCACCACCCTCCATCGCAGAAGAAACATGAACCATAAACATGAACTAACTGTTATTGAAAACAGAGCTGACACAAAGACACTTTCCCTCTGGCCTTATGGAACCTTCTTTGTGGGCACTGGCACAAAGCATGACCCAAGGCTTGCCCTTGTGATCCACGTATAGATAGTCTGGGGGGTTGAACACTGAATCTACCCTCACTGGCTCTCCTGTTGCCCCATCCAAATTCAGCTCAGGGCTTTCTAGCTACACACAAGTTTGACCCCTCCTTTCCCTCCTCTGCTATTTAAAACAGCAAAATGCAACTCAACTGGTCTGGCGTGATGTTGGTGCAAGTCATCAACAAGTTTATTTTTGTGACAGTTACATTGAGGCACCAGGGGAAGAAATATATGTTTTGTTTTTGGTGCTGCTCCCTTTCACCTTTTAGAGTGTCTTCTGAGAAACCATGGTCCCACTTTACTCACAGGAGCAAGACACTACACCTGCTGGATAATGAACCCCACCCTCTTGCAATGAAACCACGGCAACCACAGCTCATTTCTTCTTAACATAGAAACACAGAGAGAGAGTCTTTGTAGAAATAAGATTAAGTTGCAGAAAATCTACAATAAAAGAGCAGAGTACGTGCTGTTTAGGCTAAGGACAAATTTTTATGAAGGAGGGGAAAAAGCTGGCAAACTTCTAGCTCGACAACTTAAACAACAGGATGCTTGCAATATTATTCCAGTAATAAAAAGGGACTATACTTTGGTGTCATCGTCAAATGAAATTAATGGGGTTTTTCGGCAATATTACGAACAACTGTATACATCTCAGACTAAGCAAGACCAGGAGGTATTGACACAATTTTTCTCCAAAATTAATTTACCAAGGTTGGATCAAGAACAGGTTAAATTTTTAGAAAAGCCAATATCACAGGATGAAGTGAGAAATGCCATACTATCGATGAAAGGAGGGAAATCCCCAGGTGTTGATGGTTTTCCCATTGAGTATTACAAGAAATTTATCGATAAATCGTCCCCTATATTAACTAAGGTGTACATAGAAGCGTTCGAGTCCGGGTCCTTACCTGATACATTCAATGAGGCACTGATATCACTCATTCCTAAAAAAGACGAAGATGTGACAGACCCCTCAAATTTTAGGCCAGCAAGCCTTCTTCATATTGATAAAAAAATTTTAGCTAAAGTAATAGCTACACGTTTAGAAAAAATATTGCCGTGCATAGTTCACACAGATCAGGTCGGGTTTGTTAAGAACCGATCCTCAACGGACAACATGAGAAGATTGTTGCATTTGATGTGGGTTGCTTCATCAGGCCCCGGTCCTGTTGCAGCTATTTCTCTAGATGCCGAAAAGGCATTCGACAGGGTTAAGTGGAGTTTTTTTATATGCCACCCTCTCCTCTTTTGGGTTTAGTCCTGGTTTTACTACACGGATAAAGATATTATGTAAAACTCCCAAAACGGTGGTAATGACAAATGGTGTAACCTCTGAATATTTTAAAATTTCCAGGGGAACTCGCCAGGGCTGCCCTCTCTCCCCATTATTATTTACGATTTTCTTCGAACCTTTGGCAGCATTGATTAGGAAGGACCCGAATATTAGGGGAATAAATGGGGCGGAAAAAGAACACAAATTGATGTTATATGCTGATGATATTCTGTTACTGATTTGTGACCCACTGAGATCTTTACCTCCTTTAATGGATGTTATCCAGTTATACTCTCGTGTCGGGATATAAGGTTAACTGGAATAAGTCAGAGGCTATGCCATTGTCCATCTGCTGTCATTCATATACAGTGAATCAACTTGGTATTAGGTGGTTACCGGTTGGAATGAAGTATTTGAGCATTAAGTAAAAATTTGGATGAAATAATGAAATTGAACTTTGAACCTCTTTTGGACAAAATTAGAAATAATCTAGATAAGTGGAGGACATTGAAGCTCTCCCTCTGGGGTAAGCTGAATATTAAGATGGTTGTGGTCCCACAATTTAATTACATCTCCATGATGCTCCCAATAAATATTCCAGAATGGGTGTTTAAACAATATGACCACATGGTTAAGGATTTTCTTTGGGAAGGGAGGAAACCAAGGTTTAAAATGAGTAAGATGTGTTCTCCTAGGGATAAGGGTGGTCTGGGGCTTCCGGATGTTAGATTATACAACTTATTTGAAATGGCCAAATTATCTAAACACTGGTGTGATGTGGACCGAGATTTGGATTGGGTGGCCATTGAGAGGAATTTGTCTTTGCCCTTTCGCCCTATTGATATTCTTTCACAGCAGACTACAAATTTGGCGACTTCGAATCCTATTCAATCTCATTCAAGAATGATTTGGAACAGAATCCATAAAAAATTTGGG
The DNA here is from genome assembly GCA_009936485.2 of Gymnarchus niloticus. Taxonomy (NCBI): domain Eukaryota; kingdom Metazoa; phylum Chordata; class Actinopteri; order Osteoglossiformes; family Gymnarchidae; genus Gymnarchus; species Gymnarchus niloticus. The sequence goes on along the minus strand of JAACJT020000105.1, from coordinate 14,456,880 downwards.
GTATCACAGTATGGACAACCATATACATCACTTTGGCACAACCCTGAAATTCACATAGGGAAGGAGACTGTGTTCTGACAACAATGGCAATCCAAAGGGGTGAACAGTATTGATGACTTGTTTGAGAATGGGGTTTTTATGTCATATTCAGACTTAATGGGGAAGTATGACTTTGGAGGGGAAGGGAATTTCTGGAAGTATTTACAAATGAGGCACTGTATTAATAGTAAATCCGCATTTCAGCGACAATCCCCTGATTGAGTGCCTTAAGGTAACTAATGACTCGCAAGGCTTCTCAGTTTTATAGAGCTTTCATTGAACTGCTAGGGGATACATGTGATAATCTTAGGATAATTTGGCAAAATGATCTAGGCTGTGTGTTTGAGGATAAGGTGTGGTTAAAGATATTGTCAAATGAGGGTAGATATGTTAGAGAAGTAAAGGGAAAACGCGTTAAATATAATATATTGCACAGGTATTACAGGACTCCAACCTGGCTTAAAAATGCAGGGTTAATTACTAATGATTTGTGCTGGAAATGTCAAAAGGAAGTGGGAATATATATGCATGTGATATGGGAGTGCCCCTTGGTGAATCCATTTTGGTGTAGAATCTTTGAAGTGTTAGGGAATTGGCTGGGGTTCACACTGGACCCACAACCCTGACTCTGTCTTTTGGGTGATAGAGCAGGGGTACCCAACCTAAGTAATGAGCAATTTACTATAGTGATGGTGGCATTTGTAACAGCTTCCAGGATCATATTACGTTATTGGAAGTCCGCTAAAATCCTCAACTTGAGGGAATGGATGGACGAAACGATCAAGACAGCATCCTACAAAAACATGTTAGGAACAATGAATGGGAGTCAAGCATTGAAAGATACTCGGGATAATTTCTGGTGTCATATGTTATTCAGTTGAGGTCAATTGGCTATGGTTGTTTATTCTCTTATTCCATCGCTCATGTCTTTTTCAGTTTTACTTTGTATAATGTATGTTATACATGTTCAGAATACCTGATGGATGGAATGCTGCTGTGTACCTTTTATTTTGCACATAAAAAAAACTTGATTTACAAAAAAAAGAAAGAGAAAATAAACAATTACCTAACAAAACAGGAGAGAAGCTATCACCTGACCACCCTTGATTCAAAACTTCTCAAAGTACTCAAATACAAAAACCAAGTATAAAAAAAATGAGGGGAGGAAAAAAAAAAAAAAAAAAAAAAAAAACCACACACACACACACACACACAACACTAAACTTCAGGATAGCTTAATTCCTCTTGGGCACTGAAAGAATATCAAAACACAGCAGAACATCACTTATTTCTGAAAGAGGCAAAAACAAAAGCCTTTTCATCTCCCAGCTCAAAGACAATCACAACTAAGCAAAAAAAAAAAACCAACACAATAAAACACGCTCTTAAACATAAACTTCATAATCACCACAAGATAAGCTGAATGCACATAAAATTTTAATAACAATCCAATAAATGTTTAGAGGCAATATAAACACTCTGCATGTACAGGGAGAAACAAGCAGTTGTATTAAAAAGTTCTCCAAAGGCCATCTGTGTCAGTCCAACATCAAACAAAAGAGCCCTGGAGGCTCTGAATCATTTAATTTCCTAAGATATTTTTCTTCAGCCCATTGGAATCACAGCCATGATGACCAGGGCTTTTTGTTTCAGTTTTTCCCTGAGCTCCACCTGCCTCCTGTGTCACCATGAGAAGCTCCAGAGATCCTAAAACTTCTTACCCACCACTCTGCTTTCCTGCATTCTTTGCTGTTCATTGGAACTTTGACGATGTCACCTCGCATTATGTCAATAAGGAGTGAAACAGAAGGAGAGACACTGGAGGCTGAAGACTGGCAGCCAGTCTGAATAACGTGGAGTGCCAGGAAATGTGTGAAAGAATGGAGACAGAGTTGCAGGTTGAACTTTGAACACCTGAACCAAGGAGCATTTCCCATGGTTGCAAGGGAAAGACAGTCCCTCTAGGATGGCCTACCCAAATATGCGGGGGCACTTGGAATGAAGGAACCATTCCAGAATGGTTACAGCACAACCGGGACTGACAGATCCACATCAGCATGGAAGCTACTTCATCCTCATAACAACAACTCAACCCTGACACTTGCTGCCCCATACCCAACATTTAAATGCCCCTATAATGTCTCTTAAGTATCATCATCATCATCATCATCATCATACTTCACACATGCATCTGTTCGTGCCAGTCCTACATGCTCTTCATCATTATTTCCCCCTGATGCCAAGAGGAACTGGGTGACAAAACATCTAAAACATGCATCCCAAGCATCCAATGGCTGGTGTTATGCTTGCCACTAAACAGCTGCCTATTTAAACTGCCAAATATAGTTCCAGTAGCAGACCACAGCAGAAGAACAGAACAATTTCAAAGATGGAGGGCCATGATGGAGCATAGAAAAGTGAAGTATGAACAAGGCTTTAAAACAGAAGAGGTAGTCCTGTTCATGTTACTTGAACAGAAACCAGGGCGTACACATACATCAAGGGTGGGCAGAGGTCAAAGCCCCCCTTGCTAAGCATCTGTCAGAATTTCTAAGAAAGTGTTCTCCTGAATTTTCAGAGCATATAAAAAAATGAGCTGTTGGCAGTATGTCTGGCTTCAAAATTAAAATGCTAAAGGCAAAGGCACGAGTTGTTTGTGTGTTTTCACAGGCTAAGACAGAGGTGATAAGAGTTTGTGTGTTTAAACAACAGAAGGTTATAAAGAGGGCATGTGAGCATCACCTGATCACCATAATCAGATTTCATGCCCCATGGAACCCAGAAGAAAAAAAAACCTAATTGGTTTCAGTATCATATTTTTCTTCAAGGAACTTCCAAAAAACACAGCCCCAGTAAACAGACTATGCTGTAAATAAAGAAAAAAAAAAAAATTACACGAACGAAGGGAGAGAAAGTTTTCACAGCCAAAAAGAAGACTGCCAACAGCAACTTGAGAACAGGGAGGATCAACATCTCATGAGTCACCAGTAAAAGACAGCTACAAGAGCAAACTAAAAATCACTTATGTTCAGGCACCTTAGGCTAACCACAGGCTAATCTCAGCCTACTCATACCCACGGAGCTCCAGCTGACCTCGGTTCAAGTGCTCCGCCTGGTAATACCAGGCTAACTTGAGTTCACCGTCACCCACTGCATCTGGGTAAGACCACCGCAGAGTTCCAGAAGCTCAACAGGAGATGGGAGTTAGGAAAAAAAAAAAAAAAAAAAACTATCACAACACATAAATTCACTGCACACAGGCATCCTGTGGTGTGCTGCCAGAACACATCAGTATTGCAGCAGTGCTTGTTTTGCAACATTTCTGTGATCACTATCATTATGGGCAGGATCATCTAGAAAAAAGGTTAAATGAACTTTCAGAAGTTGATTTACTAGAGGTGTGGGGGGGGGGGAGATCAATTCATTTAAATAGTGGAATTTTCAATTTTGGCCATTATAGGATTGTCAGGCTGATTTTTTTATTGATTTTTAAATTTAAAAAACCCACTGACATTACTGTCAACAAAATGTAACTGTGCACAACCATGCCTAAACCATGCTATGTGATTAATTAGTATAGCTAGATAAATATGAGATGCATATAACCCAGGCATTTGCCGCTGCCATGACATTTTACTAATGCAGTGTTTGTAATCAGAATGCAGACTACATATTGTTACGGGTACAAAATTATTAAGTCTACTTGTTGATTCCATGAAGCGCTTTAATTTAAAATGTATATTTAATTGTATTATTCAGAGGAAAATGTTGATTTAAGGGAAAGACTCTTTGCAAGTAAACTACAATAAATGGTCGTATTAAATCACAATATGTAGAAAATCACAATACTTTAAACACTAGGAAACCCACATAGGTATGGAGAGAACATGCAAACTCCGCACAGAAAGGCCCCTGTCAGCAGTGAGGACCGAACCCAGAACCTTCTCGCTGTGAGGCAGAAGTGCTAACCACTCAGCCACCGGGCCACTCTGCCAGAGTCACCTAAACTGTATGGCAATTAACAACACAGCTTTACCTGGATAGGATCTCCCCAGGACTAGACCCAGAAACTCTCCATTTACAGCCAATCTGAGTCCCATCTTGGGTGTACCAACACTTCCCCTTTAAGTCCCCCATACTGAAGGACTTGGCATTCCGGTATATCCGGATCTTGGCCAGGCGATACCTATTGAGGCAGATGGCTCATATGCCCTGGGGAGCCTCGCTCTGCCCAACACTGTTGACAGAAGCAGCGGCCCACACCCAATGCACCCCACCCTGCCAACCATTCACTGTCCAGTCAACATGCACACAAGCATATACACACAGTATATGCCTGTGTAAACCTCTCTGGAGACCAACATAGCCAATGTTAACTGCTTCAGAAGTAACAGGAGACCCACTCGGGAGAGACTTTGGAGGATTGTCCCAAAGCATGGGGAGGCCAGGGTGAAGGTCTGTAGAATTAGGGGAACTATTCTCGGAACACTCAACAATGAAACTAATGGGACAAACAGACAATCTTACCTAAAAACATTAACAAGGCTCACCTAGCAATACTTTCTCTGCATCAGACCCCCATATTTGTGGCCCTTGGTGAAATGATGTTAGTACAGTACTTTTTATTAGAAGCACACAATGAAGATTTAGTAATTCTCTGCAAGGGAAACAGCCTGAAGTCTTGGAGACAAACAGTTGTACCCAGCCATAGAACGTCAATCCATAAATCAACGTTTACTGTAACGTGGTTACTTGCTATATTGCCCATTTTGTGGGGATGATCATTTTTAGAGTAGGCCGGCCACCTTTTCCACTCCAGAATGCCCATTTTTTACTGTTTCAGAATCGCATGGGTTAATGTTGCTTGCAAAATTACAAGAAAACTTTTCGAGTCACCCAAAATCAGTTGTCTTTCGTTCCAAAGAAGCGTCGAAGCTTCGTGTTGCTGTTTCACGTCAAACATTTGATTTAACAAAGGCATCGTTCCCTGCCTAATCATTAGCATTTCAAAAAGCAAACAAATACTGGCGCAATTATTGCAGGGGTGCTCTAATAAGACAGCAAGGGAGCAAGTACAGTGCAAAGGAAATCTGAAAAAAAATATGATTTACAGATTAAGGCTCTTCTGCTGATGTAATGTTTGAGAGATGAATCAACGGAATTTTTTTTCGCTTTCACAGCTGAGAAAATGCGGTGGTATTTTTAAATCCAACTGACAAAATAAAACACAATTAGACAAGTTGAAAACATTGTCCGGTATTGCAAGAATGTATGACGACACCCATTTTACTTCCCTATTGACATCAACGATCGCAAAGCTTCCAAATCATTTTTAGTGTATTGAAAAGAAAAAAGTTTCACGCGCTCTTCGTTATTGTCATTGTACTTGCAGATCTAAATAAAACAATGATGCGCTCCCCTGTACCAAGACTTGTCAATGAAGCCGTCAAAGTAAGAATATTACATTATGATGTAACTCCCACGAAGAAATAATGATCTATATCTCAAAACCAACTTCAGAGTATCCCAGATTGCTAGTTTAAAAGCACTGCAAATGTTACCTTTACTGTCTGAGAGTCTCAACAGGAAGAAAATGCAGTATAGACAGCTGACATTGTGAAGATACTCACAGGATGAGTATTGCTGATCAGCGTCGCTTCATATTCCCGAAGTGCAACGCAAGAGTCTCCCCCAGAAAGTTTGTGGTTTGCTGAAGAAGCTGGCAAGACCTCGGCGGATCGCTTCCTGATATTATGAGCATCCCTCAAATTCGGATTCCTCATCAGCGTTATATGAGCAACGGTGGACCCCTCCAAGAAATCTGACCCGCTCACTAAACTGAAGAGTGCAACTACAGCACAGCAACGCCCTGCATTCATTTTTTGCGCGCCTTGGACCCGTACAGATGGGAACCCTGTCTATATGTCCATAAATACAACCCCTTTCGTCTATCTCAACGACGTTTCCCCGCAGCAGCAGCAGCAGCAGCAGCATAAGCAGGACGGGAAGCCCACTGATACAGAACACCGCAATCTGCACAGACCAGGAAAGCCGTTTAGAGGTGGTATGTCTTGTCAAACCGCCCAGTTGCCCACGACTGAAGCGATTATTGGCTGCTGTACCTTCACTTTCTTTTTCATTGGCAGAATGGCGCGTCTACCTCGCAGATGTCCAATCAACGTGCCTGTTTTATCGAGACCCGGCATTTAATTTGTGGGATAACGCACATTGTTAGTCCAATAACCACGCCTTTTGGAAAACACTAAATTATTAGTTATTTGGCGCTGGTCTCTCGGGATGGGTATATTAGTGTGGGCATGTCTCGATATACATGAGGACCAGTTTGTTGACTGTTTCTGACAGGAAAAAACAATCTAACTGGAATTAATGGGAAAGTAAGAACGCTTTTTTCACTAACCAACAAATTTTGAGCAAAGTGAGTTTTTCTCGGTGATAAACGCGCTTTATATATATGTGTGTGTGTGTATGTTATATATATATATATATGATAAACGTGGTTCAAGAAAAAACCCCGTAATTGCCTTGTTGAAATTCCAGTTGTACAGAAACTTTACATCGGCATTAATATAAAACATTAAATGCATTAAAGTCGACCATTATTCCGTAAAAACATTGATTGAATCTGTCTTCATACTGTTACATATTTCTGATGGTTTAACAAGTGGGATTATATTTTACTATTATTATTTTTTTACGTATTGTATATTGGTTCATTCTGGTCAAGGTTGCTCCTAAGTTAGCATACTAGTTGGTGACAACAGGACGGCGGGTTTAGTGAAACTCTACACCATTTCGTTTAGAGAGATTGATTTTGTTGTAATGCTAAATTAGAACGAAGCGAATATTTATAGCGAATTTCTCAACTTCAGCAATGGACTGCGTACGATAATGTCAGACCAAGATTCAAATATAAGAATTACGAGTGTTTCGAGTTAAGTTCATACAAACTGGCATTCACGAATCATGGAAAACCGCCTCTGTGGTGGTTTTACGCCTAACATAGACATCAGTCCCATATTTGAATTTAATATAAATGCGACGTTTCATTACCTTTTACATCTGATAAAGGCTAAATCGGGGTGACAAAATCATTTGGGTTTAGTTGGAACGTGTCAAAATTCCAAAAGGGAGACCGAAAAAATTAAGAACTCAAAACACATGGTTAAATTAGAAATGTTACCTTTCGAGTTAACAGGAAACCCTTTGGCCATATATGACTTGGACTGCAGGAAGACTAAAGCATTAGGCGGCCGTATGTTTCGCACCCCTGGTATAAACATAAAGATCGACAGCAACCGCTCGGCCTCCTTTCCCAGTTTCCTGTAAACGAAGCATCAAGTAGGTCCGTGTATGCATGGATGGGGTAAAACACAATCACCTACTTTAACAGAGCTGCATTATAACACATTTCCACTGCCTTCAAGTACAGCCGGGAAATAAAGCATATTTTCGAAACCCTGTGAATTATACAAAAGCCTGGCGTTCGCAGCAGAGAGCAACGTACATTTCAATGTCACACGAAGAACGCACTGGTAAGAGGTTTTACTTATAACGTTAAAATGTTCCTAGATGTAGTCGGTCGTGTCTCCGGCCAAGCCTGCAAGTCCAGCCATCCTGTGGCTTCTGCAGTGGTTCCAAGCTATCGCGTTAATTTGCCAAAATCTTTAATACAACACCCACAAACATATCCACAGAAATGCACACGTGGCTCAGTGTTTTGGCTATAACAGTTTTATTGTCAAGTCAAGATTTCCTTACAAAAGTAACCCCCCCACACACACGCACGCACACAGACTTCACACACGCACAACCTTTCAGCTCCCTGCAATTCTGGATTAATGTGGTTGAGGTTTTGTACAGATCTGTAGAAATCTTCAAGATTTAGGGAAGAGAAAAAATGACAATTGACTTCTTTGCGGACAGGAATACGCCACAACAATCACCAAGGAGAAACGTGTCGTTTCAACCAGCTGCTCCAGGAAGGTTCAAATGGAACCACCCCCTCTCCCCATTTAGATGTCTTTAATGACTTCCTCCAGCTCCTCCTTGGTGTACATGTGAAAGGTCTTCCCTGGCTCTATTGTAGCAAGCTGAGTGTCAGAGAAAAGGGGGGGGGGGGGGTGTAAGTGGCTGAGTACATGTCACTGCTCCATCACTGAGGTATGCCTGTATTGTTTGCTAGTATGCATATTGCAGAAATGACCTAGGAAGTGAGACTCATTTCACACTGTCAGATAAGTGAACTCTTGACTGAACCTGTCTTTCGGCATTCCTGGCCAGAGCTGGGATCCTGCAGTTATACTGGCTGTACGACCAGCAAATACATAGACTAACAAGGTTTCGCTGCAGCACTGAACAGGAACCACCCAGACAGACAGTTTGGGTACAGAACCCGTAGGAAGAAACGTGAACTACCTCGATGTTGGTTGCGTTCAGCTTCTCTTCCATGACCTGCTTCAGGATGGTGAGGGAGGACTTGATGGCTTCTTTTAATGTCATAGACTGTAAAAAAAAAAAAAAAGATCATGTAATCCACCACTGTCGTAAAAGAGATCCTTCTGTACTGTACAAGTCCTTTATTGTGCTATTCTCCAACGACCCCATTCCTCAGCCACTACCAATTAGAGTCATATGACAGCAGAATTAAGAGGGCCACAAATCGTAAGGTATGAAACAGGACTGTCTGAGGCCTCATCCAGACTGGCCTGTATCTGGCCAATTGCTTGCTGACTGAGCCTAACTACGACAGATTGACACACCAACAGAACTATGATTTTCTATCTTTGTGGCATTAATTTAGAAGCTGTGAGATAGTGATAGCTGAAGAAATGCTCATATGTGCCCCCTCACCCCCCAATTCTGTGAAGTTAAACTAGGTAAATCATATGAAGCGCTGCCTCAGAAAATCTCTGTGGCACTTTCTATGCACATAAAGTTTCCATTAAAGGACTGGTTGTTCAGGCTGGGCATCATTTATTTAATGCTGTTAAGGCCAAGTTTGCTTCTGAATAATACAATATCTCAGATTTAATCCTTCAGCCCCTTAGCTTTTGTATATTAGCCTACAGATGGCTTTCAGTATGGTTTTGCAGCAGTATTTGGAACAGGCATGCTATACTCAGCCCAAGCACCCTTGCAGGGGTCCTCACCTTGTGGTACACTTCCTGCAGTGAACTCTGGGCACCCTCGGAGGCAGAGCCAATGGCTCGTGCATCACACTGCACAAAGGTGCCTGATGGGTCCATGTGGTACCTGTGAGCCACAAGTACTGTGAGACACTCACAAACTTAGAATGCTTCCCAGTCACCTAATAGACAGGGCCATCTTCCAGCTGAAAGTGAGACTCTGAATTCAACGCAGAACTCAATCCACAATACGTAAGCTATGTACAAAAACCAAAGCTTGTTAAAGATAAAAACTTACAATTGGGGACCTTTCTCATCCAGTCCCCCAAAGAGAAGTGCTACCCCAAAGGGCCGACTCTGGAGAACGAGAAGGGAGTGACAAAGAATATGAGGACAAGGGAAAGGGCCAGCAGAGGGCGATATAACACCAGCACGGATCCCTTTTCATTTGAGAGATTTTATAAGGCATGTTAGACCATCAACGTGTGCACAACAGCACCAGCAGGTACCCCCAGCTCAGTCTGCCCATCCAAGCTGCTACTGATCAACATCTGATGTACATGAATCACCTACATTTAAAATGCTAACATTCCTTATGCATTACCTGTCCACTTCAGTACCATCGGAAAATATATTGTTTGGCATGGATCAGTTTTTGTTGCCAAATAACAAAGGGGAAAAAAAAAAAAAAAATTAAATGGAAGCTATTCCTATGCTCATTTCAGAACTTGCATGATTTGAGAGAACTGAACAATTTTTCTGCCCGATGCCGGCCAGAGGAGGATGGGCTTCTTCCTTGAGTCTGGTTCCTCCCAAGGTTTCTTCCTTCTGAGGCAGTTTTTTCTTGCCACTGTCGCCATTGGCTTACTCTCTGGGGACTTTGGGCCCGGGACTATGTAAAGCACTTTTTGATAGTGCTTCTTGTTAAAGGCATTATACAAATAAAATTGAATTGAATGGAATCTCTGGCACTAAATGCAAGAAACAGGCCACATCTGTTTGGCACCAGCAAAAGCCCAAAAGTGATTTGGAGGTTTGTAGCGGAGACCACTCTTTGTTCCCATTCTTCGGGAACCGCTGATAACTCAAAGGACCATAAATACAATGTAGATCACTGTCGGGAACACTCTCCCGGCACTGTTCGTGGATTTCAGCCGTATCTACTTCAGGCGGGTTGTCCAGAACACCACTGTTAGGATCCTGGTAGATCTTTATTAAGGTTCAAGTAAATTACACGTTCCACATAAACACTGAACACTAAAGTAAAGCCCTACAAAACTAACTCTTTCAAAGGCTATCCAACAGACTACCCAAGGCTATAACCACGCTTTCTAAGGGCTGAGATTAACAGACATTTATAATCTTAGGATTTCATCACTAAGGTGTATACACACACACACACACACACACACACACACACACACACACACACACACACACTAGAGTGCTGCTCATTTGAGAATTTGATTTTTTTTTTATACACGACCAAGAATGTGGGTCAGATTATAACCAGGGCTATAAATCAATCATGGTTTTTACAGCAGTTTCTGGTCACATAACCAAATTCGGGCAGTTACCATGGCGCCAGGGTCAGCATCCTCTTCACCAAACTGCAGTGCGAGGTTGGACACAGCTTGGGTGACGCTCTCCACTGTCATGGTCTCATTGTAGGTAAACCAGTGGTTCTAAGGGGTAGGGGGAAAGAAAAAAAGCAGTGTGTGTGTGGGGGATCAAAATGGTATTATAGCCAAAAGGCATGAAAAATTCTCTCTGTTCTAGTTAGGATTGCTCTGTTGTACCATTGAAGAATCCAGATGTATACCCAGATTACACAAGCAGGCAAGCAAATTATAACAGAAACAAGGTAAAAACAGCATGAAGAGGGTAGAAGATGAAAATAAAAGGAGGAAGGAAAGAAGCAAATGCCTCACCTCAGCTGGTCCTTCTCTTGTTTCTTAGTTGGGCCCTGCTGCTAAGCTTAGGTAGTTGTTAGTTATTAAACTAACTAATCCAAACTGAAGGGGTTCCGGAGTAAGGGCTGAAGCAGGGCCCCACTGTAATGAATCTGAACTGAAGGTGTGCATCAGGGATACGGGAGTGAGGGCTGAAGCAGGATCCTACTGACCTGCGTCTCCACCCTTGCTTTGTCAATCAGAGTCTTCGCATCAGCTATAAGGCCACTCATGGCGCAGCCTGAGAAGAAAAAGCAAAATGCCTTTTTCTTACACTACAATAAAACATTTACAAGTTAACATATTGCTAAGAAGATTTCTATAGATTTGTTTATGCCTTAAAGGGTACTGTAGCTGATCATGGAGCAAAGGGCTCTCGACATGCTAGAGATGTCTTTTACCGATGTGAGAGTCGATCTCCACAATCTTCTCGATGCTGCTGGGCTCCATGAGTGGGGATGTTATCCGCTTCTCCACAGCCAGGCACACCCCCTCCGACGTCTGAATTCCAATAGCTGTAGATCCCAGCTACAAAGGGTGGGAGAATAAAACCAGAACAGTGAATCAGGACACTGCAAATTCCACTGCTTTGAGAAAGAACACATGGCATTTAAAAGGATGAAGGGGGAAAAAAAAAAAAAAAAAAAGGCATCAATCATTCCACTCAGAAAGGAATCCCATAGTGTTTAATAAAACATGGTATTCACTGGCAATTATGGTCTGCAGGGTCTACATTAAGATCAAACTGTAAACATGGGATTCTCCTCCTTTTCAAAACCCCCTTTAAGATTTTTACACTTAGATACCCCCTTTACCAAAAATACAAAGTAGGCCTAATAATTTGTCTAAGTTATCTTTAATGCTTGCGCGACCTTCCAAAGGGACCAACTGCAGTAAACTCCTTGTGTTAAACATTTCATAATAAACAGGGGGCAGTGTTCATGAACATCAGTGCTTAGAACATTTGAACATAAACAGAACAATAGACCATACTGAGAATACAGCCACGTTATTTTTTTTTTTTTTTAAACATTTTGGCTGTCTGCTGTTTTTTTAATAAAGAAATTGTGTGCGTGCAATTACGAACAGAAAAGAAACCATTCAGCAGCCTATCCTGTGCATATGATGATCTGTCTTTACCCATTCAGTGGGATAGCTGTGCTTACTTGTTTTTGCAAAGTGCAATATTGGGCTTGATGTTCGACGGGCAGGTTATTTCGGCCTTTAGTTTTCATCGTGGGCACTTTTGAAAATCCTGACTCCCACAGGTATATTGATGTGAATGGTGAAAGTAATAGTTTCATGACAGAATCTGGCAGTTCGGGAAAGTCACCAAGTCACTGACTACCAAAATAACAGTGGAGAATACTGTAAGTGCCAAAGAAGTATTTCAGTCAGATGCCACTCTTTAATTTTATGAGTTGCGCATTCAATTTCATGGTCAAATCTTCAGCTGGGGAACTAAAAAGGTCTTGGACACATGCAAAAGAGGAGAATTAGGCAGTGAAAGTGGCTCAATTGTTCTTTTAGCCCACCAATATGTTCAGAGGTGGTGTGCATCAGAAGAGGGACTCATCTCTGTATCTTGCATACAGATAAACTTGGAAAAAAATTTCCATTTGAGAACTACGAGATCATGCAGAAGATCTAACTTGCTGACGAAGGTGTTGCCTTTGTCTGCGAGACGCAGTGTGTCTGCACCCCTCTCATGTATCGACATGTTCAAGAAGTTCAACCTGTCAAAAATGTCCATGAGGTTCAATAGCTGTGCCAAGGTCATCAGGCAAGTTCGCAAGCTGGGCTTTCGGATCAGCTAAAAGACGACAAAACCTCCCATTGCAAATCATGGGGGGGGGGGGAATATTGCATTGCTTCTGACAGCCAGGGCACTTCCCTGCGAAGAAGTAGCTGATTGTCTTCAGACCCCATTCCCTGGCACAGTATCGAAAACAGCATAGCTATCTCCACAGTCTGCAGTAAGGTAGACTCCAAGGATTCAACCATTTTCTTTCCAGTGAGTGTTTCACGACAAAAAGGTCGCTGCCTGGTGGACATGTGAAACCAACCCATTCATCCTTCCCAGTTACTGAGCGAGCCCCAACGGTGTACACTGGGACATTTTGGTCCCACGGCATGTCTGAACCACAAATAACACCATTCACTTGTGGTTTGCCAAGTGTTGCAAGACTGAGTAAGGTGCTTTAAGACATTGCCTGGACACAGACACATACTGGCTGATGTTTAACTTAAGCTAAATAACTCCAACAGCAAAAGTTTGAAAAAGTGCAGGGTATTGACTTTTAGTCTTGAGTGTTTAGTCTCTGAACAATGCATTAGCTTGAAACCATCCAAGCTATCGTTCCCTAACACCTGCACACATATCACATAATGGGAGATACAGTTCTGCAAAGGTTTTGGCAACCATAAAGCCAAACATGAGATAACTATATAATCATACTTTCTAAACCGATTTTTAGAAGCAGATAGTGATGATGATCATGACGACACATTGTCAGAACTCCTTTTCTCCAGTCTAACTATCCATATTTATTAGCCCACAGGCTATGACTAATCTGCAGTGCATGTCATGTTACTTTAAATGAACTAGGCTGCACCGTACCCCTCGTGACATGCAAAAAACCAATCAGCAGATCTTTTCAGAGATTGTACAAAGGCAGATTTTAAATGCTAAACGTGATATTAAAAAAAAATTCTTGTGCGTCCCTGAGAGCTTGCAGCACCCACACCCCATTTAGAACCACAAAGGGCATACTCCTATATCGGAACAATTATTTTCTGTCTCATATCTTGCTTAGCTTTAAAGTTAAAAAACGTACAGCATGAATTTACTCACCTTGATGGCCTCAATGGCATACTCCACCTGGAAGAGTCTGCCCTCTGGAGAAAACGTGTTCACTCCCCTGCAAAAAAAAAAAAACAAAATAAGACAGTGAATAAAATAATGCAAACACAGACTGTTCTGTACATCTGGATCCAACATGTTTGGATGGATCAAAAGTTTAAAACCCTGTATTGATTTATTGGCTATTTTGTTTTATTTCAGATTTAAAAAAAATGAAACTGAAACTTAAAGAAAAGATAGATAAAAATGATTGAACACATTTTAAATGTCTCTTAGTTGAACTTACTAGAAGGACTCGTTGATCACCCCACGCTATCAGTAATGCTTTTACAATATAACGTGGTAGATTGTTTTATGAAGACAGTCAGAGCACATCATTAACCGTGATGACAAAGCAAAGACAAGGTAAACGCAAAACGTACCGGTCATATTCCGATCTTGTCAAAAACATCTCGTCAGACTTAAGGCTGTGGAAAATTTTAAACAAAACAAGTTAATTAAACCAAAACATCCAGTTAAACGATATCGATGAATGACTTAAAAGCATAAACTTCACACGAGATGAGAAACTGGCACCCACAAATCAACCTAGCTTATGACTGTTGCACTCCCACAGTGCATTGGATAACATAGACAGAGGAGGCGAGGCAACGCAAAATATTCTTGAGGCAATTGGCCGACACTACTGTCTATCAAGTGTTTCAATCTTAAAGCGTAAAACCGGCTTCTGTTTCAATTTCCTTCGGATTTACAGTATAACATATCTATTAAATATGACTATACCATTTTAAGATTTCTTGATTTTAATACGTGTGATTTTCTTAGAACACTTTGTAAGTGTAAATGAAAACTGTGCATTCTTAGCCACGAAAATCAGAAAGCGACACTTTAGAAATCCCTATACTTTATGGATACTGGTAATACTACATTGCAGCAACGATGAATGTTACGTTTAACATTGGCTATCAGTATTGCTTTAAAAACGTTACTTACAAAAATCCAACGTCGTACAGACTTCCGTTTCGTCGAGAGTATGGAGGAAGTGCACAATTATATCACTCCGAAGGTGAAAATACGTTTGGGATTTCACGAGTATTTTCGTTCCGTTGTTGCTCAGGAATATGCAACTGCATGCATAGTAAAATTAGCTATTTATAATTCCATAGTTCACTGCGTTCATAGTAGTCAGTCAGTTGAAACGCAGTTATTTTTTAGGTGAACGCAAGGAATGGGTGAATTTAACTCAGATGACCACTGCATCTACTACTGTGGGCAGGAATCCCTTAGAAGAAGAAATGGAG
>JAACJT020000105.1:14420506-14441479 GCA_009936485.2 Gymnarchus niloticus | reverse complement strand
CCGTGCTGTAGAGGGCCTTATCGCCAGACCTGAAGGCGGTGTTTCTCTCCTTTAGCAGCCGCTGAACCTCCCTTGTCCCTCCCTGTAACCAATTGCTGTAATTTCTACAGTAAAATCATACAGTATAGTACTGTGAAACGATTTCAGTGTTGCACTGTAATACGCAATGCATTATAGGTCGAGATACGCCTGCAATTATTTACTGTATATTTAACAGTAAATTTTCGGGGAGCAACAGGCGGTTAAATTTCCCTCTGGAAAATACAAGAATTTACAATATTTTTTGACCGCGCGCCAGAGTTGTCTTCCTGCTGAACTGAGGCAGTTGCTCGCTAAACGACGCACCACTGTGAAGCCTCGCGGAAGCTTTTTGAAGTTTTTTTTTCCGAGTTTTGTGCTCGGCAAAAGCAAAACGCCCTATAAGTAAATTTATAATTTCTTTTAGTATATGTACGTACAGCTGCAGCTATAATTATTTAAATTCATTGACCGCTAGAGATTTCATAGTAGCAAGTTTAGCTAATTTAGTTTAGTCTGATTAGCAACATCGACTAGCTGTGTTATGGGTAGAACTGTGCCATCTAGGCGTAATCTCCCTTGTTTCAGTATATGCCTACTATTTCGTGTTAAATGGCAGCCTCAATGTCCTCCAGGAGAAACTGAAGCCAGTTTAGAGGAGAAACAAGAGGAAATGAAACGGCTTTATTCCAGAGAGAGGCCATCTCATCCAGCTCATGCAGGCGACATAAAGCTGTTAATGCAAACCCAGCACCAACAATAATGGAGCTGAGAAGTAGCTGGCCATATCTGTTCACCCAGAAGGAACTTTACGATCACTTCACTCAACTTACAGATGTATAAGTCCTTGAGAAAATGCACGCAGTAATCGAGGGAAAAGGAAAGATGATCTTGCAGTTTTTCTGTCAAAAGCCAACAAACGAAGAGGTCACACAAATCCTGTCAAGGTTTGACACCAGTTGCTCTACTGTACTGCGACCGTGTGCTGTGCTTCTGTTAATGGCACACTTTAGGGAGAAGTCCAATGCTCTGATTATTCAAGTTGATGTAAGTATTTAGTTGGCATGCTGGTAAGCTGTTCATACAATTCCTGTTTTATCTTTCCGCCTAAAAATTTACAAGCTAATGTGTGTTTCTGTTTTGTGTTTCAGATTACAGCCACTCCTGCAGATGTGGAGAGATCAGTACTTCTGCCAGATTCCCCAAGACTGCTTGTAAGTGAAAGGTAGTGCAAGGTAGTTCAAGCAAGCATTCCATATAAGTTAACACTGTTTACAAAATGACTAAATGGAAGAGTTGGCCAGATCCAATTTATTCATATGGTTTGTGTTAATTGTTTTTAAGGTGAGACGCTGGCTTCAACCCAGTGGATGATAAGTATTGACGGTCAGGTGGTCATTTTTCTACACACTGACTTTGTAGCAGGACTGGCAGCTTTATTTGCTACATTCTATAATTTCAACCTTGAATACCAAGAGGCCGCCTCCTGCACTTTGGAATTCATCCAAAGGTAAATAATCATCTAATATTCCAGTATTGCCAGAGTAAAGTATATATGCAGAATTTAGCTATCTAAAATGTACATCTATCAGTGTCATATAAAATGTATTTGAATCAGGAAGTTTTCCAGCATTTGTAACATTACAATTACAATTTCTTATTGGTCCTATATTTTACAGGTGTTTTGTGGGGATCAACCCAACCACTGGCTCCAAGACCACCACTACAAAGATAGTCTGCAAAAAAAGTGGAAAAGTAGTGGAGAGGAGGAAACGGTCAATGAATACCAGTGTTTGCAGTCTTCTAAGGAAATTAATGGACTTTGAGTGATTGTGCATTTAAGCATCGCAGTCAGTACCCCAACAGTTGTAAGTGCCCCAAATTCTTTGATGAAAATTTTGTGTTTCATTTGATCATTTTAAATATTCAAGTAAAAATAGTTATTGTATTGTTACCTACATGGTCTTGAGTGTTACAAAATGCTTTGACACACAACCTATACATGAAGAATAAATGTATGTGCACTCCTCACAGACATGCAAATACATGATACACACTCTTGCAGGCACACACAGATACCTATATGCATACATAAAGAAAAAGTCACATTCAGACATTGCCTCACGAAAACACTTATAGAATCACTCAAATACACACACACACCCACTCTTCAAACATACACGCATACACACTTGCCCATACGCATACACATACAGAGAAAAAGCATCTAAATACACATTCACATATGTGTACATACAAAGTGGGTTGATGTCAAAATGTATAGGCATCATATTAGATAAGTAATCTGATGGCAAAGCTAGCCATATGTTTATGGTTTTCATAGCCCTTTCACTTGCGTGGTAATGTGAGAATTTGTTTCAGTTGTGGAGTGCTTTGGAAGTGCTTCTGAACAAATTGCTTATTGATGCTTTGAGCACTGACTATACTGAAATTTGGATATTTGTTTATGTTTAGTCTTGAAAATGGATGTAAAGTTACTGATAAAAAATCTAAAGTTATGCTTGGAATATTTTACATTAAAATGCATAAAACTGATATCTGATGTGTGTTTAATGTAGCAATACTGTAAAACCTGTCATTTGAACATTATTGATAGCAGGCGTTTAATCATGCGTTACTGTAAAGAAAATCTATTTACAGCAATGTAATGGCAATACTTGTACAGTAATGTATTGGCAACTCGAGTTGCCAGGTAAACATTGTAATGTATTAAAATTACAAATGGATACTGTAAACCAAAAGTACAGTATTAAACTGTAAACCAGGTACTGTGTAAAAAGTAATATTCTGTAATTCATTTACAATAAATTGATGTTTTTCTTCTACAGTAATATATTGCAATTAATTTTCACAGGACATTGTTGCAATTTCACAATTTTTATTGGCAACTTTTTTGCCAGTATCTTACTGTAAATTTCATAATTTTTTTACAGTGTGCTCTATACAGTGAACCACACAATATATCAAGGGGATGCAGAGAAAAAGAAAACGTAAATAAATAAATAGGCAAACACAAAAAATAATTCTTATTTTTGTGTTTTCATAATTTTCTTAATTGCTTTGTGTTTCCTTAATGTTTTGTTATTTATTTGTGTTTCTGATTTGTTTGTTTCTTACCATCAATTTTCCCAACTGGTTCTTCCTATTTGGGGCTGTGGGGGGGCCTGGAGCCTCTCCCTGGCAGCTTAGACCACAAGTTAGGGACACCCTGGATGGGATGCCCACCCATTGCAGGGCATAGTCACACACTATGGACAATTTAGACATGCTAATTAGCCTACAATACATGTTGTCAACTGTGGGAGGAAACCAAGGTACCTGGAGGAAACCTGTGAAGTGTGAGGTGAATATGCAAACTCCATGCATGCAGAGCTGGAGGTATGATTTGAACCCCAAACCCTAGGGATGTGATACAACAGTGCTGATCACAGAATCACTGGACCACTGACCCACTATCACCACCCCCCCCAAACTTGGTTTAACTTTAAACTGTGTTTACTTCAAATGAAAATACATGAAACTGCATTGATGCTGTCCATCGCTGTCCAACGTTGTAGTGATTTAGAAGCACAGTTAAAAGGAGTGTGATACCTATTTGTAGTACTTAAACTAAATGTATGTAAATATGTAAAAGTCAAACTGGTAATGCGGTTTAATTTAGTCGCTTATGTGACAGACAGGTTCTAGGCTATTAATTGTTTTGGCTAATGTTTTGACCATAGCACAGAACAATTTGAATTTTTAGCTTTTTTCTCTTCTGATTATACTTTTTTAGTACAATCAGCCGATGCACAGTCTTTTGACATCTGAGGAACGGAACAGTCCACACCCAAAGGCTCGGTTTACTGAATGATGTCTCCAAATGTTCAAAATAGTAAACTATTCTGTAAAGGGGATTGAACTGTTAGTCTTTTTACATTGCACACATTCTCTCCATTCTATGACTAAGATATACAGATAACTGTGTCAGTGGTTTTCAATGTTAGATATGTTAATTATATATTTATTAGTCAGTCATTGTTTTAGCTGCTCCAACACTCAAAACGGTGCCCTGTATTATAATTGAGATAGGCATTTCACAGCAGAACGATGGGTAATGTGATATTGCACACATGTACTCAAATTGATTCGAAACAGCAAATCCTGCACCCTAACCCCGAGAGCCTTGATGGTTTGTGCCACCCAAGAGCATATTTACCAGTCACTGCAAGGACTACCTGTTTTATTCTGGGCAGGCCCTCTCCGGCTAGTTGTGTCAGGGCCAGAGTCACACTGGAGACTCCTTACCGATATGAAGTGATGAAGATGCTTTGACATTGGACACATGGCAAAGGACTACAAGTGACCCCACTGATACAGAGGTGAGGATCATCTTAGTCGTAGTTGCCCTCAGTGTAAGCCATCCTATGCTGAGGCTGTTGTTTTGGCTTCAGCTGGGGACAGTGTCTGGCATCTTGTGCCATTGAACAACCTTGAGCTGCACAAGAAAGCCGAGAGGGGTCCAAATGAGGTTGTCATACAACTTGTCCCTGAGGTCTATGAGGAAGAGTCAAGTATCTCCAGTGCTGAAGTGCGGTTTACAGGTGAGGATCTGCCAGCGGTGAGTGAAAAGCATTGTATGTCTCCACTGGGATTTGGGCAGTGCAGGAGGGGGATGAAGAAGGCTTGGAGAGACTGCCAATCAAGTCCAAAAAGTGTGGAAACCCACTCCATTGGACTGTGTGGTGGCTTCCCCCAGGAAAGATGGCACTATATGGTGCCACATGACAAGGCAAACGAAGAGTCTTTCCTAGGTGAAAGGGAGTTGGGATTTTTACCTTACCTGATGGTCTCGATAATGTTTTATGGCTTTAAATGATCATTGGAACTTCGTTAATTTTAATACAGTTTTAAATATTTGTTACGTGTTTTGCTGGGATGTGTTTTGTGTGATTTTTTTTTGCTGATGTGGTTTGTGAGACGTATGGAATTGTTTAGGAGTGATGTTGGATATTACGTCTGTTTGATATTGGTTATTTTTTATTGTGATGTGTGTTGAGTTGCAATGGAATTGTGTTATGAATTGGGTCTGATATTGGTTGGTATATGGGTTATGTTGTTCAGATTGTTAATGCGATATAATCATTAATTTATGATTGTGATGTGTATTGAATTGTGTATTTGAATGTGGGGTTATGACTTAAAGTTTGTGATTTTAACTGATTTTTCTTGTGTTTAGTATTTTTTGTGGATTTTTGTCCTAATTGCTAGTTGTACTGTGTGTTTGTTGTGTATTTTAACATTTCGACTTTGAGTAATTGATGAATTAAGACAAAAATATCATAAACTAAAAGGCTTATCTTGATAAAGTAAGTCTAGTAGTATAACAATATTTGTGATACAACTGTTAATTAAATGTGTAATACCAACATCCCCCATGATGGTTAGCTATTAATCACATAAAATAATCATATAACTAGGCTTACAATTTTGCTGTGTCACAGAGCAATCAGGAAAAAGGGAGAAATCAGCCTTTGGGAAAATTTCCACAACTAGAGTAAGAGAGAGTTTAATATTATATACAACTTTTTGCAAATGTTGTCTGCCTAGTTTCACATCCTGTTTTTTATTTAAAAACATCTGAGAGTTTCCTGAATCTGCTTATTATTTTAAGTGTTTAGGATGATCAATAAATGTCATTCTGATGGCAAAATTGTTGTCAGATGTAACACTTAACATAGTTGAATAACCTACTTTATATGGCTAATTAGATTAGCAATAACAAAGTATGTTGGGTCTGATTTGGTAAGCTAAAATTTTGTGCCCAACTCATAAAAAACATTTTATTAAATGAAATGCAAATAATTAGAAATTAACAAGCATTACATAATCAGTTAAAGAAAGCTGGAGCTTCATGTACAAAATCATTTGATGCCTCAGCAGTTTCAAACTCTCAATATTAATTTGTATTTGAGCCCCGGAATTATCCACAGGTTTCTGGGCTAAGCCTTGATACACTCTGACCCAATATCCGCCCCTAGTGAAAGACCTTTTCTATAGAATTTGGAGACAATGAACGTTATTCATATTTCAAGACCACTTCGACCTTTACATGAAATTCAGGGATTTCCCGCATTTCAGATGTGTACGTTGGTGGATGAAAACAGACATGTTAACACTTCAGTAACAGAAACAAACGTGGGAGTGACCGTTCATAAAGAATAACTGAAGGTGGATGTAGTCTGTTAAGACATGAAACATAGAATTACAGAAAGAAAATATGCCTGGAGAGCTATGGTGTCATCGTGAAGGGCTAATTTGTTTTTATTTATTAATTTTGGAATCCCGTCGGAAAGTTACCGAGACACTGCCCGCTGGGATTGACTCTCAAACAGCATCACGTGGTGCGAATGCTATCCCGAGGAAGCGCCCTAAAATATAAGCATCGAATAACGTGTCGCTCTTTATGGTCCTCTGGCATTTGTCACAAATGGCAACTCTGGACGAATTCCCAAATCTGCGCCTCATAGCTTATTCAACAGTCAGTTTATGATTAACCTCATGTGCACCGAGCTCACTTCGGAGTATTCGAGATAAAATAACCGACTAAAGTCAATAACTGCGACGGATTATATTTATACTCGTCTAGATAGGTATATTTCTGCGTTAATATCAACTATACCATCCATACTTCTCGAGTCGATTTAACTCGAAATGAATTTGAATCAGAAGATGCGAACAGTATAGCGTGCAATACACCGGTTAAATTGCAAGTTGAACAGAAGCCGGGAATCTTTAGCATTACGTCCACCGGGGGTGGGACTGGCGCGTTCTAACAGCGCGTGTCTCTTTAGGATCCTAGTAGGAAATCACGTGTCACGGAGGGGCAGGGTCAAAAAGTTTGACAGAAGTTCGTGTACATAGATATATTTCGTTGTCTTGTGTTGTTTTTGTTGTCTTTAAGTTAAATATCAAACGTGGTTTGTAAAGCCTTGGTTTGGCAATATATAATCGCTGATCTTGCGGAAGGGTAAAGTTTTTTTGTTTTCCGTTTCCTTACTCGAAGTAAGCAGCCTTTTTCAACGGTAGAAATGGCCGGAATTGTTCAGGTAGGGCATCTAGACACGTCTTCTTGTATGGTGTTTCTTAATTAAAAATAATAATGACATGCGCGAGATGGATACAGTGTCTAAGTGAAGCTTGTTCCTTCCTCCCACCGGGTTTAGCAAGTGGCAACGGGATTCCGCCTCGACCTGGGACCTTTGAAGGAGCCTTTGGGATTTATTCGCGTCCTAGAATGGGTAAGTGGTCGATATTTTTCCTTTTTAAATATTATCAATGACAATATATCACACCACGACATCGGTTGTTTTCTACACCATACATATACAACGATATGTATAGCGTTGAAAGAGGCCGTTAATCGGATGTGAAGTAACAACAAAATTTTCATTTTCAGCAACCACCCCGTAATCCTTTTTTTCTTCAAACCAAAGTAATTAAACACATTTGTAATATCTATGGAAAACGCTCCTTTTACGTGAGGATTTGTCTAAATGCTTTAGGCAGTTTTAACTGTTTACATGCAGGGCCTTCCGTACACCTTAGTATTAAGGAGCAGTGTTTGTCTGTGTGTCCACGCTCATGCTCTGGTGGGGTGCT
The DNA here is from genome assembly GCA_009936485.2 of Gymnarchus niloticus. Taxonomy (NCBI): domain Eukaryota; kingdom Metazoa; phylum Chordata; class Actinopteri; order Osteoglossiformes; family Gymnarchidae; genus Gymnarchus; species Gymnarchus niloticus. The sequence continues at coordinate 14,433,799 of JAACJT020000105.1, read as the reverse complement.
TTACCCCTCCCTAAATCTGACATTAAATTTAACAAAGAGCAGTATTCTGGAAAAAAAAATGCGCTGGGGGGGGAGAGATTTTGTGACAAATTTTATGAAGCAGAAGGTATAGTTAAATAACCGGGTACAATCGAATGAGTGATGATGTTTTTACAGATACCAAGCGTTGTTCTAACAATTTGTAGGCGTGGCTTTCAATATCTGTCTCTTGCATGCAAAATGTTAAAAATGGCGCTTAAATTATACTAGGTCCCCCTCTTTTTGATAGCGAGGTGGGGGCCTCCAGAACCATTCGTTTTGTGGATATGCACTATACATTCTGCAGACATCTCGTGTGAGTTTTTTAAGACTTTTCGTTTTTTTTTGTTTTTTTTTTTAATACGGATAGTGTGACCGTCTTAAAATCTCTGAAACGCCTGCAAGTAGCAGGGTCAGGGACGTGGAACTCCGTATACGTTTGAAAAAGGCGTTGGCACCTGTCTCGCGCGGACACGGCTCACGTGTTACCTGCGAAGCTTTTTCTCGCTGCGGAATCGAGCCTCATGAACCCGGAAGAAGCGGCAGGCGGCAGGGAGCCTCGTGCAGTTCTTTCTGTCCCTTTTCCATGTGCTGTAACTAGTCTCCTGTAGTGATTACAAAAAATGTCCTGTTTGTGATATTTTTTGTATCCTTTAACTAGTGAAGCTTGGTTTAGTTCTTTTATTAAAGATTGCTTGGATTTGTTGAACTAACCCGGACATGAGGTTATTTCTAATCTGTTGATTAGGTTGGAACCGTAGTTGAACGCTTTGCCCTTTCATGGAGGTGGTTAGGTTAGAGTATTTGGCTGTACTGTTAACTTTGGAGTGTAAACATGGGGGCTGTATCTTTCAACACAACCACACCACCCTCTTGTCACTGCAATACAAAAGTATTTATTTACAATAATGGATTGCCTGCATGTGGTTGTCTTCATTACTAATATGAAAAGCAAGGCTTCCCACAGGGAATGGGACTGGCCTGTTGCTGCAGAAGTGCTAACGTGAGCTTTTTAGCCTGCTGATTCAACATCCCACCCCCAACTTCCTGTCTCCTTGTAGCCATGTTTTATGGAGGGTGGAAAACCAGGAGCTTACAGTAGCGAATATGTTTGGAATTTGCTGGTTGCATGATTATTTTGCAGGATGATGTTGGGTGGGGGGACTTCCACTGGCATTTTAGTCTATCAGGTAAATGGAAGCAATCCCCCCAACATGGAGTCATTGAGGCTGTTTGGGCTGGGGTGGTAGCAAACTTCTCGAAAACTGGTTTACCAGGGCAATGGGGCAGAACAGCTGTCACCTCCAGTGTGCAGAAGAAGGGGGAAGAAAAACCTGATTTCCCAGTATGTGTGTCCGTGAGTCTGGCAGTGCCCCTGAGACCTGCTGTGCATGATTGCCACAGAGATCCAATGTTATGGAATCATCTGAGACTGAAGACCCATGCAAGCACAGCTTCTTTCAAAAAGAAATTGGTTAAATTCAGTCTGTCCCTCCTTTGTGATCCCTTTTATCTAATATATAGCTCAATGTCTGTGTCCGTTTGGTCTAGTGTGGAACTTCATATCAGACAGTCTGCTCCAAATTTTGCACAGATGTCTCATTTGACTGGGCAAAGATCACAGACTATGTGATCCAAAATTTTGACCCCCCTGGGCCCCCTTATTATGGGGGGGTCACCCCCAAGCAACATCCTGAGCAATGCCGGGTACTATGACTAGTTCATTGTATACATGAGGATTGTGGTGCTTGGTTAGCCTGAAATTTCTGAGAATGCAAGACCAGAATCCCTGAACTCACAGAATTTTAATGCCACAGCTCCAGGAGTTCTAGGTATGTGAAACATGCTCAGCAGGAACAATGCTTTGGGGGGGAAAAAAAGTCAAGGTGTGTACATTGGCTATCACCAGGGTGACAACAGAAGAGCGGGTCCATTTGAGTCAATGTCATTCATAACAGATGTAAGATAAGGTGAGCAGAGGTTTTTAAAACTGTTTACTCTGGCTGTATTGTCCCTCTTTCTGCATAACCCTGTATGATTTAAACTGCTCTTACAGCTGATAAACAGGAAGTGGGTGGACCAGCTCCTACACTTATCCCAGCAGGAAGAGGGTGATTCTGGGCAGCTATTATCATTGAGCAACAGGAACTTGATTTCTTTTTGCTAAGAAATCAATTGTCTAGTTATGTCTTCTCGCTTAAACCGAGCACTCTGGTTAGAAATCTGACTCTTAATGGAATGGTTTTCCAGCAGCAGTATGGGACTGTGGCTCACTCTCTATCTTTAAGCCTAAACTTAAAACACACCCATTTAGTATAGTTAACAGAGACTTCAGGTAGTTACTCCCTCCCCAACTAGGTTATAGTCTGAGGTGTAGAGCTGGGTGGGGATCAGTGCCATTGACTATGGATGAGCTGTTCTGTCAGATCTGTTGCACCTGCTTTGCACATTGCTGTGTGTTGTTGGAGTGCTGGCGTTCAGGGATTCCTCAGTCATGTGTCCCCGCTGGCCTCTCCCTCATAGTTTTGCTGCTATATATAGTCATGTCAGAGCTCTTGCTGTTTATTGCAGTTATTCTGTTATCTTAAATTGCTGCTGTGCTCATGCACTTATTTCTCTCCCCCTGACCCCCTTTCTGGGGTGGTCTGGATTCAAGAGATCTCTCTATTTGTCTGTCGGCCCACCATGCCCCCCACCACCTGTCTGTCTTGTCATCTGAGCCACTGAGCCTGCTCTTCAATTCAATCACCGGACTGCCTCTTCCAGTTCGCTGTTGTCCGTCTGACTGTCACACCTTGTTGTTCTTATTGTGTTAATGAACTTGGTCTGCCTGGTGCTTCCCCCTTGAGCCTGGTTCCTCTCAAGGTTTCTTTCTCCTGAGGAAGATTTTCTTTTCTACTGTTGAGTTTGGCTCACTCTCTGGGGGCCAGTGGCTATGTAAAGTGCTTTGGACAGTGCTTCTTGTTAAAGAGGCCACATAAATAAAATTGAATTAAATGTATGCTGCTAAACAGTTGAAACCTTTATCTGGCTCTTGATTTCTGATGCCTCCCTGAAATTACCTCCAGTGTGTTTCCTGTTCTTTTAGGCCATCTCGCTTTCTCCCTGCTATACCAGCTCTTACATATGCTTCAGATCTACTTGTGAGTTTGTTTGCTGTTTTAGTAATGACTGTGTTTAATGTGCAATGGGTTGCATTGACAGCTGGTCATGCCTTTGTAAGGCCTTCGTTCCCTTGTGCCTGCTCTGATTGGTTAATCCTGGCTTTATGCATGGTGTGGGGGAGGGGTTCTTCAGCAGCAACTTGTGTGCTCTTGTCTGGTGTTTGGTTTACCTGTGTTGTAGCTGGACACCCCAGTTTGGGCTAGAGCAGGGGTGTCAAACTCCGGTCCTGGGGGAGCCGCTGTGAGTGCGGGTTTTTGTTCCAGCCAACTCCTGCAATTACCTGAACCCCTATCATTTAGTCATGCCCCTATTTCCATAATTTTATATTTACTGTCAATAACAGACCTAAAAGGGAGCTTGACTCTCCAGAGTTTGTCAAAGGACATTGTGTTACTTCAGTAACAAAGGTATTACCTGCAGATTCTTTGTGGTCTGTGTCGATTGCTAATTATCACAGTGGTGCACACACCTTAGGTCATTGCTGCTCATTAGGCCCTAAAGAGCACCAATGACTTAATTTGTGTTTCCACTGCTGCGATAATTAGTAACAAATGGAGAAATGAGTGATATTAAGAAGCAACATCTTAGCCTTTAAAAGATAACTAAACCCTGCTGAGAATATGCTGATTGACACAGTAAATATGGAATGATGGAGGGCATGATTAAATGAGGTTCACTTAAAAGCAGGAATTGGCTGGAATGAAAACCTGCACCCACAGCAGCCCCCCACAACTGGAGTTTGACACCCCTGGGCTAGAGTGTTGTACTCTACTCTGAAAAAGGAAAGTTCTCATGGATTATGCTGGCCTATTTCTCCTCACCTATGGGGGGGGTGTGTTCTGTCTGCAGGTTTTCTCTATATTCGCATTTGCCACTACTTGTGGGTACTCGGGGACCACGCAAATCAAGCTGGACTGTACATCATCAGAGCAATACATTAATGCACACTTCCAATACCCTTTCAGGTAAGGAATTTGAGCTGCTCTGCATTTCTGATATCCCACTTACCCTTGGATTTTTTTTCCCCTCTAGGTGGGTAGGAATTTCAGGAATTAGCCCTACTGATTCTTCATGTGTTTTTTTTTTTTTTTTTTTTTTTTCTTCAAACTTTATTATACGTCAATTAAAATACAATGACACAATTGGAATCCATCAAAACTCAGTTTATGTTCATGTATTTAATTGTGAAGATTTTTTCCTTTGAGATGCAGTGCCTGGCTCTCTGGGCTTGACTGGGGGTGCATTTCTATGGAAATGACTTCATTCTGGTGTGGTTTTGTCCTTACTTCTGCAGGCTCCCAAGTCAACCTTTTCAGGTTCCAGAATGCAATGGCAGCAAGAGTATGGTATTCATTTCAGGGGACTTCTCCTCTTCAGCAGAGTTCTTCGTCTGCATTGGCGTGTTGGGGTTCCTGTACTGCACATTCACCCTCGTGCTCTATCTGGGCTACCAGCACGTGTACCGTGATGGCACTCGAGGTCCCATGGTTGTGAGTCACATTTTAAGCCCCTTACACTGGCTGCTCAGCCCTGAGCCATACCCCTGCATTCAGCTCAGGCCTGATGGTGCTCATTAGCCTATCTCAACTTAACTGAACTGCATTGAAACCCCTGTTCATCTGTGCAAAGATCACAAATATGAATGCTAGTTTATCATAACTGTGCTAAGGCATTAACTCACCAAGTCAAATATTTTTCCACAAAAGTATGATCGGATTTTAAAACAAACGCACCCCTCTCTATGAACTCCTGCACACAGACTCCGAGATGGTAGTATTTCAACCATGTGTCATTTATCTCTTAAAAATTGGAGCCAATTGACAGACAAGGTAGAAGACCGAGCAATAAAATGTTTTAATCACATGATCAATGGCTTATGTGATATGATCCATTCAACATGACCTGAAGGTGATGGAATTCCTCTTCCCTTTCACAGAATTCCAAAGGTCACTAAAACATTCAATATAGGGGCTTTATAGGCCTATGCAAGACATTTCAGTCCCATGAAGTACATTCAAATAAGTGGAAATGAACTACTAATCCACAGGAGCAATATATCCATGATGAGAGAAATTCAGCAGTTGTTTGTGCACAGTTGAATCTTCTAATTTCTGAAATTAAAGTTCTAATTTTTCAATCATGAATATTCAAACATTTTGGTATGCTGACGTACAATAAAACATCCTTTAAATGCAGAAGGATAATGTCTAACTGGTGTTAGACATTTTAGATGGAGTTCACAGCAATGTTGAGGAAGACTGTGATGAGCCAGGTAATAAAGGTGAAACAGCAAGCACATTGTAAAGCTTCAGCTTTTGGATGAGCTGGTGAAATTCAACGTGCTGCTGTTTTTTAAGAATTGGATGTACCTATTGTTGGTTTTTCTTGGTTAAAAGAAAGATGAAAAATGCATCTTTGCTGCTGCTTCATTGTTTCTTGATATTAGAAATTTTCTTTGTTTACTTTGTGTGAAAAGGCCCTAGGTATGTAAACCTGGGCAAAGTGGGAAGTACTTTTTTTGAATATGAGATGAATATTTAAGACCTTAAAAGTTTGCAGTAATGAAACGCGTTACTACTTCTTTACAGTTTTTGATCAAAAGGCACAAAACAAACATTTTAGTACTTTACAGTATATCACTGTGTGACACTTTGAAAACACACTTAATGTTTTGCAGCTTTTAAATAAGTGTTGAGGTATTGATGACAAATGCATATATTAAACCAACAGATGTCAGTATCAAAATGTAAAAATAAGTTTAATACAGTAATGGGCATTCATAAATATTGTCAAGAACTAAAATGCTGCATCTAATAAATAAACTCTTCAAACCTGACAGACATTTCGAGGAAATCTTGCTTATCTTCCACCCCCGTGTCTGCTTGACTTGTTATCCTCCAGGACCTGTTTGTGACAGGAGCCTTTGCCTTCCTCTGGCTGGTCTCCTCCTCAGCCTGGGGTAAGGCCTTGACAGACATCAAGTGGGCTACCAACCCACAGCACCTCATAGAAGTCCTTAGTATCTGCAAGAAATTTCTGGGGTCGTGCACTGTGGGCCAGTGGCCTGCCATGGGCCGCCTTAACGCCTCTGTGGTGAGCTCCTTGTTGGTATTTGTTAAGCCCTGGTGCCACCAGCACTTGCTTTGTATCAAAGGTACTGACATTCTTAAAATTGGCTTTTACTTTTAGATCTTCGGATTCCTCAACCTCATCTTGTGGGGGGGAAACTGTTGGTTCATCTACAAGGAGACACCATTCCACAAGCCCATCAGCCCTCCCGTCAACGTGGAGGATGGAACCATTTCCCCTTAATCGGGTCTCTCAGAATTGCCAAGCTTAAGCTAGCCATCATACAAAGAGGTGGGTGAGGGTAGCTGGGCTGTAAACCCATAATCTTTGCTTAACCTAAAACAAGTCTTTTTTTTTTTTTTTTTTTTTGAGCATGAAAATGTTCCAGTTTTGATTGCTGGTATTGAGTTTCAGCTTTCTCAGGCAGGTAGACCACTGTGGAGGAAAGCTTCAGCAACACATTCAGCCGTTGGACTGAAAATTATTTTTTACCTATTGAGACTTATTTGTATTGCAATATAGTGTTTCATGACCAAATCTTTTTATTTTAATTTCAAGGAAAATCAATTCAGCTTTTTAATGCATAACCTCCACCAGCAGTTAATTTAGTTGTTAGACACTGAATTTCCCCCCATAAGAATGTTAACTTTAAAATACTCAGCTCTTCATCTTGAGTTCTACTCCTTTCTTGAGAGGCTGTAATTTTTTTTTTTTTTTTGATAAACCTCATTATAACACTTGGGCCAAACGAGCACAAACTTCTATCTGTATGTTTGGGATGGCCATTAGTTGAGGCTTTTTTCTGTGTCAGTTTTATTATCATCATTATCAGTAGTAGTAGTAGCATTAGTATTTCTACTACACTTGGTGTTTGCTTCACAAGTTCAGGTGAATCAAGCTAAGATTAAACTGTTGCCCTGCAGTGATCATCTCAAAATGTCTCCTGCTGTATTTAACTAAATCACTGTGTCATTGTGGCAGTGAGTTTTTAAGTATCATTTTGTTTGTCTGGATCAGCTTTGACATTGAACCAGTTGAGACAGACTTGCTGTTTCCTTTATAAATGTGCCTTAACCATTTGATTGCTAAATGGGTGATTTCTTTCCCTACTGATATGGTGCTTTTGAACAGTGTGATTTCTCTTTTGCTGCCATACTGAGTTCTGTTCTGTGCTATAAAATATTAAAGAAGGGCTGCAAAACTTGCCTGTGTTTGGTTTCTCTTATACCATAATCATACTTGGCAAGGTGTGGAATTCAGTTTTTATCCACAAGGTGGTGATATTATCACTGATGTGCAACTGCCAATACGTTCCTTCTACTCTGTCAGGTAGTTTGTGGTAGAATTGTCCAGCAAGCTGCCAAGTGATGACGCTGTTAAACATCCAGTGCCAGACCCAGAAAACCACTTGCATTTCATCACATGTTCTTGTTGCTCAAGTGTGTGACATTTCATTGTCACCGAGAGGGATGCACATTTATGCCAAATCTTTTTTTTTTTTTTTTTTTTTAAATTGAAAGGTTGTTTTAGTTGTGATGTGTTCTGCGACTGTGTGGGGAAACTGTAGAGGGTTCCTTCAGTCTGAGAAGAAAATCTGGCACCTCCGCTTCTCCAAGTTTAGGGTGAAGGTAACTAAAAGTATGATCTACTGATGATGGAAAGCGTATGCTATTAGGGGGTAAAGAAGACCATGGTGCTTAAAGCTTGAGGGACCAGGCCACCAAAAGTTGAAACTACCTTAAACAGTAACCCTGAGGAACTCGCATTTGGCAAATGCCTGGATATGTATGTTTGACCCTACCTGAATGGTGTATTTCTAGATATTAGCAGCATGTGGTGTTTGTGCAGCAAAACAGCAGCAAGTGGGAAAAAAGGGTTCCGTTTATCTGAATTACACTCAATACTGCATATGACACAGTGGTATATGAAAGTCACATCTGAGCACTGAAATATAAAAAGCATCTAGTTCATTTGGTTATTTGTGTGTGATTAGAATGTTAAGGATGGCATAGTGGCCTCTCACTTCCATGGTTTGGGTTTTGAATGCAGTCTCGTGTGTGTGCGTATGTGTGTGCTTGGAGATTTCAGGTTCTCCCCATGTCGTGTGAGTTTCCTCATAGCACTGTAGTTTCCTTCAACAGTACAAAGGCATGCAGCTGGGCTAATCAGTGTTTCTAAATCGCCTGTATTGTATGCGTGTGATTATGTTGTTCTGGTTTCAAGTCCAACTTGGAAGAGAAGTTAAAGGTAGTTGGATGGTATTGTCCAGGCAATGCCCGTTATCTGGTTTTTTTTTTTTTTTTTTTTTTTTTTTTTTAACCAAGGCCAGAAAATTTCAATCTTTGTGTGATGCCAAAAAGCTGATTATAATATTGTAGAACACTACTGTCTAGCTGTTCAAATGCTCCCCTTAAGCTTTTTCACGATGTAACATGATGCAGCTGCTTGAGTTTTCACTAGAATTAAATTGTGTGTACAAATTTGTCTTGTATTGTCTTCCTGGCCCTGACTGCCTGTCAAATTTAAAGTTTCACGTACAGTAGGTTTTCTGACCAACATACCTAAAAAGACTTGCACTAAACTATCTTGGAGATCCTGTCCTCTCTGATTATGTCATTCAGAGGATGTCGATAACCTTGTGCCAAAAATGTATGCCATAGAAAGCAGCAAACCCTCTTCATCTTCATATCTGAAATTCAAACATGCTCCCTACATTGAAAGCAGTAGTGAAAACATTTTTCTGCACTTGATGTTAGCATGCAAGTCAGCACTGACACACTAACATTGCATGTCATTCATCTCTATTAGCCATGTCATAGTGTTCTACATCTGTATAACCTATTCATTAGCTCACTACTTACCCGCCTTTATCTGGCTCCCCTTTGGCCTCCAGTCTGGCCTTGGGTTTACACATCGTTGGTAGAGGGCATGACAGGTAGTAACAGGACATCGAGCTTGCTTTTTTCACAACCCATCTAAGTAGCATATTAATCCTCATTTTGCCCTGAGTCCCTTACCTCAAACACCTGCCCGTGATCACTCACTCCCAATTACTGTCGATACAGTTTATTTTTAGAGTGCCTTTCACAATTCAGTTGCCAAGGCATTTAACGGGAGTTTGTGGTAATTACAATGAAAAAGGAAACAGCCAGAAGACTGGAGGAGAGGAACCAAAAACTCCTCAGCAAGGAGAAAAATACCTCTGGTGGTCTGATGTCAACTGGCTGCCCACCCCCCTTGGGCATGCTACCATTATACAGAGCTGAGAAAGATATACTCGTACGAACAATATCTAAACAGTAAATTGCAGCCAAGTCTATCATTTGGGGGGGTGGTTAAATCATTCTGATCCTAATGAGCGCTTATTTGCAGACCACATTGATAGTGTTGGATCCTTGGGATTTTCGATTAAAATTCAACAAAAAATTTAAAATCAATTAAATGCGATTGTTGACAACGTTGACAATATGATTCTAAGGCTGTCCTGTATTAAATAAAATGTTATTTTTTAACTGATTGATAAATTTGACTACAGTTCAATCGGGTCTAAAAAAACACTGTCTAGTCACCGGAATCCGATTCATGTCTCGTTGAAGCCCGGCCCTCACTTTGCACAGCCAATCATCTATCTCGCTTCCTGGTCGCTGTGTGCTGTTCCACTCCGTGGCACAGCCCCAACGCCTGGCACATGATTCAAGGGCATTAACGGGATTGCTGCTTAAGGTACCTTAACTGATTTAGCCCTGGAATGTAATTATGGATAACTGTACAGTAAAGATACATGTATGCATTTTTTTTTCTAAACGACGCTAAACTGTGATATTTAGAAGTTCTCGCTAGACTAACAGCTTCGGTTAACCCTACAAAAATATGTTTTAATTAAATGGGTAAACAAGCTCTTTTTAATAACGTATCTGCAATAATTCACAAGGATCGACATTGATGCGAATTACAATACGCCCCCGCGCACCCCCCAGACCCACGTCACGTGCCCACGCACGCCGGCGACTCTCGTACTCGCGGGAACGCGAGCGATGACGTAAGGAGCATGCCCGCGCAGCGATGATGGCGGTGCGTGGACGCGCAGCAGCAGCAATGGCTGCTTTGGATCGTTGGGTCCCGAGTCTCGAGGACTTCGTGGGCCAGAGCTGGAGCTCCTGGGTGGAAAGGGTGAACGCGTTCGTTTCGGAAGGTGAGTGAACATGTCGGCAGAGGTGCCGCTTTAGTTTGAGACGAGCAGCCGCTCCATTGCGGTTTATTTTTTGTTGGAAAGCGTAGCACCCTGTCCATGTAACCCAAACAAAGGACCCGCTGGGTCCTAGCGCTGGCTGTATATTGAGCCGCGACTTTGAGAACTCTCCTGGGTCCTAGCGCATTAAAATCGACTCATTTTTTTTGAAAACAAAATAACGCTTTATGGCTACCTTCAAGTCTTATTACTTGGGACGGGTCATGTGTTGTGCTGGATATACTTGATTTTTTTTTTCTTCTATATTGTCGGAAGAGAGTGCATACGAGTTCTGATAGAGATGGGTGGTTAAAGAACTTAAGAGAGGAGGTAGACGCCGGGCGGCCGATGATGATGATGAAGTGGAGGAGGAGTACGACCCTGTAAACCAGCGACCACATAACGGCTGCGGTGCCATGAGGACTCGTCTCTTGCGATCCCGCGTCTGCCTCTTTCGAGATTTCTATTTGAAACTCTGTGAGCAAGGGAGTCGTGGGGAGCAGCGCTTCTCCTTCGGCTTGTCACGGGAGGTGGCTGACTTCACGGCTAGCGCCCGCTTCGCATTATTTGGCACCTCTCCAGAGGCGCATTGCCACTCAGGGGATGTCCCGGGCCGGTCCATACGCCAGTTTAGGTCTCCGAAAGATCAAACGCACGCACGGTACGTGCGCCCGCTTTCCAGTTTGGGAGATGGATTATGTCTGAGCCACATAATTAGTTACAACTTGCAGCGGGCTTGTTGCGTTGCCAGTGACAGGGTTTTCCCTGACAGTCTGGACGGAGGGAGAGGTTACCCAAAAAATACCCTTATATTGTTTATTTTTTTATTTTTTATGTATTTCAGGGTCAGTCCCCCCTCCTATTTCTACTGTTATGAGTCTACTGATTCTGTCACACATACCTTAATGCATAAAGGCAAGGCTTTTGGACTCTCACAAAATACAATAGTGTGTTGACATTTGGGGTTAAAAGTCTTGTTAGTTTTTATTTCATTCTGGGACTGTGGGTGATAACAGTTGCAACTTTTGCGGTGTCCTGCGACAGTCTCTGTAGAAAGATGCTTTAAAGCCGTCTCTGTCCCAGGGTCTGATGGAGAGGAGGGTGGCAAGAATGGGAAGAAGAGAGCGGAGACGATGATGCTACGGAGAGAGGGTATGTTAGCAGAGCACGGCATGCATGCCACTGGACAATCCTCCTGGCCATTTTGTGGAAATGTGAGGAAGGCAAAAAAAACAAAACAGCCTTTTTTTGAGTTCTCAGACCGGGGGTATCATAAAAGAGGGTGTGGAGATGATTCCAAGGGGACAAAGCAAGCAGGGAAAATGAAAAATGTGACGGAAGAGGGACGATGCATCAAGCTTCCCTGCAGCCCAAATTTCCTAGTGGTGTCAATATCTACAGCCAAAGACTGTGTCTCCACCTCTCCCCCATGTGTAGTCCATTTCAGCATTCCCTATCATATACAACCTCCCCCAGAAAACCTTCCAAAGGAAGTCATTCCCTTTACACGCTAGGGGTCATATGCACATCATGCAGGAGAATGTGCTGTGATTCGAGAAGACCTCCTCCCGAGGCTGGGTGTTTAGCACCAGCTCTGCCAATGTAACCAGCCCACACGCATGCCACCAGTTTGCAGTCGGCTGATGAGTCAAAGTGCCGTCTGAGCTATGGGCTTTAAACAAGTCTGCCTCTAAATTTAGCTTGCCCAAGTACTCAAGGCTAACTTGGCTGTGAGAATCCCAGCGCTTTTCTGGAGGGAGCGTAGCAGTTTGTGCTGGGCTGCATGGTCCGTTTAATTTTTGCTCACTCCTGCTGTTTTCACACCTCGTGTGTCACTTTTTGAGGGTGTTGTGAATTGTAAGGATGGCCTCCTTTGGTTGAACCACGCAGACCGCAGAAAGGATGACCGGTTTACACACTTCAGGGTTTCAGTTTTGGGTTAATCTGAACCTTATATGGATCCATGTTTGGAATTAGACATTTTGTTTATTTTGATTATCGTCTGTCATCCATTCAAATCCAGTGTCTGTTGTCAATGTCTGATCTGTCTGGATCCTTGCTAATCATTTGGTTCTAAACTCGAACCTCCATTTTTTTACCTTGTGGTTAGCAGGCCTACAAAGTGGCTCCATGTAGCCATTTCGAACTGAGCCTGGTTGGGGTATGTGGGTGGCCTGGCTGGCGTGCTCTCTCTGATGGATATTCCCAAGCATATATTTTCAATTATCCAAGACATGTTCAGAATGAGTCTGGAGCTGATCCCAGGATGGACATGACACATGGCAGTTTGTTAGGGTTCAAGCACATTCCATGCGGAACCCTGTTGTTTTTGTCCGGATTTTTCTCTATTATCATTATTCTGATTCTTCCCTGAAATGCAACACCCAGTCAAGCTCGTAAGTCTCAGTAACTCCCAATTTGCCCACAAGATGCCTATACCCACCCACTGCTCAGGTGCCAAAAATAGGCCCGTTACCCCCATAGGGGGCTCCACAGCCCCCACAACGCGATTGTGACATCATATGTTCGGAACTCGGTATAACCATCAAAATGCTTTAAATCTTTGCTAGTTTGCATAAGTCTATGGCCAGCCAATCAGAATTTAGCAGTTCCAGCCCAGTTTTTTGGCAAATTTGCAAAATTTGCCCAATTTGCCCAATCTGCCTTTGCATACTAGTTCAAGAATTTTTGTCCAATCTGCACAAATTTGGTATCATTGTAATCAGCAGACCCAGCAGTCAAGAATTATTCAAAAATCCATTGTATGCCATTTCTCGTGGCTGCAGGGTATGCCCAATGTGCCTACCCCCCCC
>JAACJT020000105.1:14401810-14420406 GCA_009936485.2 Gymnarchus niloticus | reverse complement strand
ACCACCAGCCTATGGCAGTAATGCATGTTTCAGCCCATTCTAACCAATCCAGCGCTGCTTACGTCAACCCCCTAATCAACCGTGTTGCATTGGAGGTGTAGCTTATCAAAAGATATCCTAAAAATCCTGTGTGTGACATATTGCGTGTCCACAGGACACGCCCCAAGCGTCTATGCCCCCAATTACCTATGGTTGCTTCACTGCTTATGCCGCACTGCTGCAGGTCACGTTCCAAGTGCCTCTGCCCCCCAACTCTCTACACCAGCACTGTATGCTACAACCGGTGCTACTCATTCCAGCATTGCCTGTCCAAAGACCTCTCCCCAAGAGCTTATGTTCCCAAATACCTTTACCAGCACTACTTAGTACTACATGGAAAGTCAATAGCGACAGCATGGACTATCTACATATATTGCTAGATTGGGTATCATGGGGTGAAGCAGGCAGTGCTGGTATAGGCATTTAAACATGGAGTACTGGCATAGACACCTTGAAGGGCAAATGGGGCATGGTTGAAACATACAGTGTTGGATGAGTAGAATGGGTTGAAGCATGCAGTGCTGGCATAGGCACTTTTGGGGCAATTGGCACATGAAGTGTGGATGAAGCATGCAGCGCTGGCATAAACAGTTGTGGACTGCCTAAGCCAACACTACCTTCTTCAACCCAAAAAAAAATTAAACAAAGCTCTTAGTGTATTTTTATGGTCAGAAATGCCTTTGCTTTCTACTTTACTCAAGGGTGTGTGTTGTTCTTGTTGGTATTGCGTGCTTGAACCCACCCATAACTGCTTGCGGTTATATTTGTTTTTATAATTCTATCCATCTTATCCTGGTCAAGGTTGCAGGGAGCCAGAGTCTATCCTGGGCAGCCTAGGGCACACGGCTGGGCTATGTCCTGGACGGTTGTGATGGCACAAATCAGGCTTCAAAACCTATGGTGGGTGGGAGTATTCTAAACTATTAATGTGTTTTGAAGCCTCATTTGTCTCATAAGTAGTGGATGGGTGCCAGTTACTGTTGCCTATTATATTCCATGATTGACACATCCATTCTTTTATACAGCTGGATATATTAAAGCATTTCAAGTGAAGTACCTTGTTCTAAGGTACTACGGTTAGGGCTCTCCTGGGATTTTAACTAGCATGTCCCAGTCTGTGGTGTCGTGTCTCGTATCTTCTGTCTTTGTAACCTCACCCCCCCCCCTTCTTTCGCAGACATGTCCATGTTTGGACACTGTCCTGCACAGGATGACTTCTATCTGGTGGTCTGTAGTCACTGCGGTCAGGTGGTGAAGCCCCAGGCATTCGAACGCCACTGTGAGCGACGGCATGGCAAAGCCCATGGGCGGCCCCCTGGCCCAGCTGCCACTGCTCCACCCCGATCGCAGCACGGATCCCCACTGTACAGGTTGTCCAAGCCTCAGAGGGACAGCACCCGGTATGTCCTGCCCTTGCCATAATGTTCTGCGATTCAACATCGTCTCATAAAATGAGGGGCAGATAGTGCTGATTGATCTGCTAGAGTCTCTTCCAGACTAGTGGCGTGTCGATGTACCACCCTGTAGTCATACCAACTCACTCTCCCTGTTTACAAGTCTCTGCTGGCTCAGTGTTAGTCTGCGTAGATAGTCAACTGCTTTGATTCTGAAAATGTACGGCGTGAGAAATCGTGCTTGCACAGCCATCTGACTCTTTTGAGGAGGAGAAATGACTGGGTGAGGGGCAGGGGTGGCATGGATGCAGGTAAGGCTGTGCTGTTTGTCTGGCCTGCCTTTGCAACATTGCGTAATTCGAGTTGAACATTTTAAATCCATGATGGGCAGAGCTTTGGGCCAACATGTGAAAATTACCCATGAACTCTGATGTGCATTGCATGGTGTCAGTTCAGGTCAGAGGTCACATTTGTGGCAGAGTGGTGGTATGAGTTGGTGTGCATCTCTTATTTTTCCCCTGTGCCTCCTCATTCTTTTGTTCCTCTTTTTTTTCCCCCAGCCATTCTCCCCCCAACAAAGCCTGCCACGTCACCCCTGCCCCAGGGGGCTCAGCTTCCAGACCACCCCTGCCCTCAGCCTCCCCTCCTCGTTCTCCAGCCCCTGGGCTCAAGGACCCCCCGTGGCCCCAAGGGGGGGCTGCTGCTTTGCCTGGTGTGACTCCTCCCTTGGAGAAGCCCCAGCAGCGCAGGGGGGAGCCAGGCCGCCCGCCAGGAGGGCCCAGGACCTACAGGAAGATCAGTAAGCGAGCAGATGGAGGGGGCTGCTGACAATCCACTTGCCAATCCTGGGTCCAGAAGGTAGAGGGGGACAGGCTTTGGGTTGCTGTCCATCACTGATCAGCTCATGTTTGTCTCCAGGGAAGGAGTGTGACCTGGACAAGCACTGTGGTGTCCTGGACCCAGAGAGGAAGAAGCTCTGTACCAGACTGCTAACCTGCAATGTAACTGTGCTTTTCATTCTCCTCATCTTCCTATTTCTGTCTGCATATCATTGTGTCCAAACTGATAAACCTGTATGGAATTGCCTATCTGGATCAAAGGGTTAAAAGTACTTAAAGGTTTAGATTAATTTTGACACTTAACCACTGAAGCCTGGATCATGAGCTGCAAGGTAATAAGACATTAATCATGTAATTGTAGCAGCCATGGTACCTAAAGATTATGGTTAAAGGGTGATAACTTCATCTGCATTTTGGTTGGAGGTTATTTTTTTATTGAACTTTTTTTACAAAAAGGAAAGCAAAAAGAAAAACTGCAAACCCACGTACATTCCAGTTGTTCAAACAGAACAGTATATCTGTTGCGAGAGGGGGGAAAAAAAAAACTCCTAGGTCAGGTCACACAACTGGGGTTGAGCAAACTCCCCAACATTGGCTCGACATAGGCTGATATGACAGGTCAAGGCATTTTGTGTTGGATGGACTGTCCAGTTATTGACAAGGGAAACCAGCGATAGAATGGCTGATAGATTTGAGTCAATGGAAGTAATATTAGACTCCCACACCCTATAAAATCGATCAACTTCCGCAGGCACTGCGCAGGTTAGATACTCAGTGGTATTAAAGACATCAGTATTTTGTGCCAGTTTCTCAGTTGGGGTTTTAGCAGTGATCCACTGCAACAAAATGTTCTTTCTAGCTGCAAAATTGAGTATGTTATATAGCCGTCTCTTACAGGGTGAAGTTACCCACCTGTTAGAAAGGCCCAAGATAAGAAATAACATGTTAAAATCCAAATGAATGGTCAAGTTTTGAGATGTTGGTCCATCTTAGTGTTCTCGCATCCATTGCCAAAAAGGTGGCTAACTGGGATTTGGTACAACCAGCAGATTGCATGGCTGGGCGAACCCTTGATGGGAAGTAGGGTCATGCATAAGCAGGAAGTGTGATCTCACTTACAGGAAATGTGCTGACAGGAAAGAGGGTGGGGGGATGGAGGGTTGCAACCCTCAGCTGTCAATTAAAGTTGGTTTAAAAAGTTAAAGTTGCTCACAGTTTACTGAACTATTTGTGGGTAGGAACACTGTTGATTTGCCTTAGTTTGCCACAAAGGGAAACAGGATGAAGAATAAACTCAGCACTTTGACCTTTGACCCAAAGCTGCAATTTGCAGGTTTCTCAGAGGAGGAAGTTGATTCTGTATCCTGTTAGCAGCCAAAGGCCGCTATCCTCCAGAAAGGCAACTGAATCAGTCTTTGTCAGCTCTTGAAATCTGCTTCCTGTCTAACATCATCATCAGCTGAGCTGATGGCCTGCAGGCGGTGCACTGGTTGAGGGGTGATTCAAGAATGGGCTCACAGAAACAGTCTGTGTTGCATTTGTCTACTTTACTTAAATGTGCTTCACTCTGAGCTAGTTCAAGGCTCTGGGTCAGCATATTCAGGGAGTACAGAAAATATTGAGGGGGGGTTATGGAGTGTGAATTCACCTGTCTTACCCCCCTCCCTTGCCTCTTGCCCCCCTCCCAAACACTGTCAGATCCACTCCGTCCATCAACGGCGGAAGGTTCTGGGCAGGAGTAAGAACTTTGACCTGCTGGTGGCAGAATTGAAGATGAACTCCAAGGCTCGTGAGCAGGTAGTTCAACCCAATGAGGAGGCAGATGAGGGCCCGGGCAGTCCCAGCACCTCCATAGAGCCTGGCAGGAGGCCCCATGTCGCCTGTGTTCCCTTAAGGTGCTTAATAACCTCGCTGACCTGTTCATTGGTGGATGTAACCTACTGTCTGTTGTCTAAAAATTTCACTCAGAATACTGCTGTTCCCCCCTGAAGCAGATGGTTGGTACCTTGTTTTTCGGCAGGTCCAGGGTATTACGGGAGGGTGACCCAGAGGAGGAAGGGCCCACCTGGGAAGAGAGGGAGGCCCCACCCCTGGCCTCATCACCAAGCCACGGGCGTCTTTCCAGTGAGGGCAGTGAGGGAGAGGGCACAGAAGAGCTCCCTGATTTGAATGGCATGCCCTGGCATCCAAAACCTCTTGGGGTACTGCAACCACGTCACTATCATTGCTGTTCTTTAACTGAGGGTGAGGACAGCACCCTCTAGTGGTGCCTCTGAGACTTGGTCCTGAGCCACCAGCACATGTACATTATTTTTTCCCCGGCTCACACTGATATATGAGAAGAAAACATTAAATTCGGTCATGTGATGGAACCACGTAATGGGACACTTATAGGGCAAGTGCAGAACCTTTTGGAATGCGGCTGTCATCTGACACATGGGAGGGGTGTTTAAGGCGAGTTGACCTGAGACATGTCATACTACTGCTTATGGAGCCTGTCAGGGACAGGAGCTGATTTCTCAGCCGGTTATTCAGGAGGTGACCATGGGTGCTCCTTCCCTCCCTTCCTCTCCATTGTCTATCACTCTCACTCACACTCATGTTCGCTCTCTTTCTCAGCTTTGCACATTTGGGAGCCGTGCCCTCGGTCCTGGCCTCTTCACTTTCGACCGGCGGCTCCTCCACTTACGGTCAGCCCTCAGTGCCATGGTGGAGCGGCACCTAAGTGCTCCCTTGTGGAGGTGAGTGCCTTAACCCTGTCGCCTCCCATCTGAGGGTCACTGCAGGCAAAATGCGGAATGGAGAAATTATGATGACACCTTGCTTTCACCATCGAGCAACTGACCAATAGCCTGTCCTCAGGAAAATACCTCAAGCCCCGGAGCCCCATGCCCATCGGACCCTGACCGTGAATCCACCCTCCCTTCAGATGTCCCCTGCTGCCGGTCAGCTGGTGACCCCACCCCGCCCTGCCCCCAGCTCCCAGCCTGCACTCCCTGCCTTGAGCCGCCCCCGAAACCCAGTAGGGCGTCCCAGCAAGCAGCAGGGGAGGCAACGGGAGGTGGAGCGTAAGAGGAAGGCTTCCCTGTCAGAAGAGCACACCCCTGCCCATGACAAGAACTGTGTGCTCCAGGAATGGGGGAGGACACCCGACCCCACTCGGACCTCCCATGCCCCTCATGGACTTGCCAATGGCATGCTGTCAGCAGGCAATATGCCATGCCCACCAGCCATGCCCACAGAGCCTCATTCATCCTCCCTAGGGTTGTTGAAGCGAACCCCACCCCCAGACCAATCCCCCCGAGACCCTGTGCTGCACAGCAGGACAGCCACTCATGAGCACAAGGGTCCTGGTCGCAAGCGCAAAGCTGCCATAGCCCTGCCCACCAAACCCCCACGGCTGCCTACCACCCCATTACATCCTGGCTTCTTCTGGAGGAAGGAGGGGAAGAGCCTGGAGCCCAAGCTCAGAGTGCAGAAGGTGGGTTTGCAGGGGGGGCAACAATAGCCCCCCACCTTTCCTCTATGGGCAGAGGAGTGTTTTTTTATAACTGACATAGTATGAAGCTGGGTTTTTAAAGTTTAACAGCTCATTTTATATAGCTGAATATACAGGAGTCATTCAGGCTAAGTTCCTGTTTCGACAGCCCTAAGGCATGACTTACTTTTGTTGTGCTACCGTGATTCAGCACAAGGCATTACGTAGTCCTGTTGAACATGAAAGGTTCTGTGGCCACTGTCAATGAACTTGCTGTCAAAATGTAACAATTAAATGAATTCTATCCATATCTTGTTAAATGAGTCACTTGCTATAGTCCGCAGTATCTAGTGTGTAAGAAATTAATCTTACTCAAATGCCAAAATCAGTTTAGCAAAATCCTTGCTGCAAAAAGAAGATATTTGATTTTTAAAGACATCCTACAATAACAGGTTACTGTAGATAGATGTCATTATTTGAGTTGCATAAACATTTCTGAATTATCCAGTTTACAACTTGTGGTTGCCTGGTGATGTATGTATTTGCGTTGTGGGTTTAGTTTATATATAAACATTCATAATGCATAAATTACAGGCATTAAACTGCACCTCTAGGGTTTTTCAGAAAATATTGCCAATCAAACCGTATATATGCATGTCACTTGAATGTCATGACTGAGAATGAGTTTAGAGGTCTGTGTTTTTAAAATGTATTCTGAATAGCCAGAGTGTACATTCTGATTGACCATGCCAACCCCCTCCATGTCTGAACAGCCAAAACTGCACCACTGAGAGTGCCTGCTCAGTAAGCCACAAGGAGAGAAGCATGTGGAAGCCCACAGCCAGACTTCTGGACAGGGAACGGAGAAGCATGTGTGTACGTGTGAGTGTGACAATGAATGGACTTTCAGTTACCTTTGTATAAATGATAGAAATACCTCACAAAATGACCTTTTATGCTGCTACACGGAAGCGATTTATGGAAATGGATTAAAACCTCCTTAACACTTGAAATCCCAGGCTTTTTGTCTATGAAATTTATCCTGAATTTTGCTTTGGGGCTGCTTTTTCTCTCCTGATGTTGTTTTTTTTTTTTTTTTTTGGTTTTTTTTTTTTTAAAACTGTGGATAATGGTTACAGTGTGTATAACTCATTTGTCTGAAAAAGAGGAGCATTGCCCTGCCTAAATTTTAAAAAGAATTCCAATGGAGCCAAGCCCATGGGTTAACGAGTTGTTATATTTTCTGATCTGTCTTTTTTAAATAAAATATTTCTGTATTTATGTATTTATGGCGCTGTGTATGGGAACGAATTGTACATTGCAACCCATTTTTTTTTAATAGAAATTGCCCCTGATTTCCAAGAATGCTGCTATGCATTTCATAGTTCCGTGAAGATGTTGGCAAGTATCGTGGCTGATCTTTCAAATAAATCGTCTGTATAAAAATTCGAGGCGTTTTAGCCAGTAGGGTGCGTACATCGGGTTCAGTCGGTTACTTTAAGTTGAACGGAAATTTCGGGTAAGCGTAGAGCAAAACGTAGACCACCGGCTTCGCCATTAAGCGCCTCGCCCGACCGATGACGTAATGCGCGCTTTAAAGCGTGTCACGTGTCCATCCC
The DNA here is from genome assembly GCA_009936485.2 of Gymnarchus niloticus. Lineage (NCBI taxonomy): Eukaryota > Metazoa > Chordata > Actinopteri > Osteoglossiformes > Gymnarchidae > Gymnarchus > Gymnarchus niloticus. The sequence continues at coordinate 14,413,037 of JAACJT020000105.1, read as the reverse complement.
GGAAGTGGCGCGTTGTATTTTTTTTCCACACCGGCTTTCCACCGGATAAATTACCAATCAGTTTTGACAGAGACGTGTATTACCAGATAACGCTTCTAACGCGGCTTTTTCGTACAACCGCAGTTTATCGCTTTGAAGTTGACTCCTGCCAAAAAATGAACAGTTTTCGCTTGTCTTTTCATGCTTGGAGTATTGTCACTATTTTAGCCTTCAACGTTAGTGAAAACTGTTTGGTGTATGTAACTTTAGCGTTTGTTTGGTAACCAACTATGACTACGTTTGGTTGGCGTTGCAGGATTTTCTCTCTGCTCGTGGTTCTCTCCACGTCTGTAGGTACAAAGCCATCAAACAAACCGTAGACCACAAAAAATATATTTTTAAAATTTATTAAATAATATTTCCTACCCCCCCCACCCCAGGAGTAAGAAAAACCCGGAGCTAACATAAACCAATCAGTTTCGACAGGGGCGTTTTAGATTCAGCATGGGCGTGTCTCTGTGGGAAAGCCGGTGCAGGAAGAAAAAACAACGTCGCGGCGGCAGGTGAACACGCTGTGAAGGAGAGCCTGGCTTCGCCGAGGTAAGAAAGACGTTCGGCTCCAGGACCGAATGGCGCATGTCTTCATCCTGGTGGCTTGGATCGAGGTGGTTTTAGGGGGTATGTTAGGGTTTTCGGCCAACCACTATAACTTGTAAGACTGTAGTGCACATATTCCGTGGACCACTGCTCCGGGTTGTTTGTAATTTTTATGGGGGTTGTTCAAAGCTTGACATTTAAACTGCACCACCTCGAGCAGCCCACTGTTCTCAACTAACATAAACGTCTAGCTGCTTGTCAACGGGCGAGGTTGTATGCATTAATAATGTGAGGTTTCTCGTATAGAAGACATCAAGGAAGCCGTAAGGACACTGGGACAGCCGCCATGTGTGTACCCATCCACTGCGGTTTCACGACGTAGTCTCCACTTGCGCTGCAGCATGGGGATGAGTTCGGAGGTGGTGTACAGCCCCGTGGGCGAGGGGCTGGGGATGAGGGAGTACTGGTTGTATATCTGGATGCGTCGGATCGCCGTGATCGCAGCGCATGTCATCGCCTTGGGATTCACTGTACTGATCTCACTGTTGTCCCGACCAGGAACAAGTAAGTTCGTTTGTTTGCATTTATCAAAAGCCTACACAGAAAGTACGCTGATATTGTTTGAAACCAAGTTGTGTTCATAGTAGGTTTTGCTTTAAATGTTAACACGTTTAAATCCCCACGATGCACAAACTGCGATTATTTGACAGGCGCTGGAAGGCTTTGCATAATTGACACCCTTTCCTCAGAGTTTCCGTGCTCTAAGTTTTTCCTTGTCTCCATAGCCTGAATAAAACGAGTATTGCACGTTTGGTTTCTTTTTAAAAGATATTTTAAACTTGTTTTTTTTTTTTTTTTTAATGTGTGTAACACTGAAACGACCTCTTGGGTTTAACCTGAATACATTTTCTATGCACTTTTATTCACTATGGCTAGTGTGGGCGAGCTTTTCTTCGGCGCTAATTGGCCTGGCGGCTTTCAAAAGCTGTTTTGTTCCAGAGTAAAAAGGACAGAACAATACTTAGGGGAAAAAAACACGGAGACTCGAGCGTCTTTAGTGCTGTCGACACCACTCAGTAACAAAGGGCCCCCGAAGGCACGCCCACTAGTGACAATTTCATCTTCACTGTTTCGTACCCTACGAAGAACTAAAGTCTTTTGATCTAATTCTGTTGAGTGAAACACGGGTGGCAGTGCTGACCCCGAGCTTAGTGCTCATTTGTGTGTGACAGGGTTAAGGTGTTCGTGTATATTCTCTTTCTGTTGACTTAATACCCGGGTCTTATGTTACAGGTCTTTTTTCCTGGCATCCCGTGTGTATGTCTGTAGCAGTAAGTATTCACACTTATTTTAAACCATTTACTTCCTGCATCCCCACATAGGTTTGCCAGGTGATTACTGTTTTTTTTTTTTTACGGTGGTGTCACTGGATGCCTCACTCATCTGAAAATAACAGGGACCTTAGATTACTTATTTACTAGTACTTAACCAGTCTAACCAGTCAAAGTCACCTCTGAACACCACTTACCCTAGCAGTGACATGAGCAATGGGTGGGGCATGAGTAATAGACTGCTCTGACAGCATTTCTGAAGGGTAACTGGTGTTGAAGAGGATTACACTTCAATTACATCACAGGTGCTAAACTAAGGATAAATAGTAAGAACAATGAAAAGATACCATGTCTCTTTCTCTCTCTCTCAGTTCTGCCTGTGTATGACTGAGGCCATCCTTCTCCTCTCCAATGAATGCTCCCCCTTCTGCTTCAAATCACGCATGGCCAAGGTGCGCATGCACTGGCTCCTGCAGGCCCTGGTAGTGGCAGGTGGGGCCAGCGGCCTGGCCTTCATGGTGGCCAGCAAGTCGGTGTCGGAGCGCCCCCACATGACCACCTGGCACAGCTGGCTGGGTGCTGCCACGCTAGTGGCCACTGCTCTCCAGGCGGCCTGCGGTCTAGGTCTGTTGCTGTCACCACGCCTGCGTCGTGGCCCGGCTGTCTCTCGCCTGCGGCTCTACCATGCCACCTGGGGGCTGCTGGCTTACCTACTATCAACGGGCACCGTGGTGCTGGCTGTGTGCAGCGACTGGTTCAAGGCTACTGTGCACGGGCTGCCCTGGTATGCCTTCCTGCTGCTACCCTTCTTCCCAGCCCTGGTGGTGATGAACCAGATCACTGGGGCTTACTTGCCTAAGAGGAAGCTTGCATCTTGAAGTCCCCACCCAAAGTGGCTGGGGGCTCCTGTTTTAGCTTTGGATGTAAGCAACAAGTTCACTTTCAGGTCTCAATGAACAATTTATGCAATGGAATGGTTTACCACGAGTTGGAGCTATTCTACCCAAGACTTGGAGGGATATACCTCAGTTGGGTTTCTGTCCAAAAATGTCATATCCTTAACCTACATGACCCAAAAAAAAAAACCTCAGCGAGAGCATGTTTGGCGTTGTAGTCAGAAATGCTTAAGAGGAAGCCAACAGTAAACAAGTCCCTGCCTTTGCAAGCTTGTGGCATGCAGCAAGGTCTGCTGCCGTTTTCCACTCACAATACTAGGCTATGAATGTCTCCCGCCCTGAATGTACAGGACCCCTGGCCCATGTTAAACAGAGAAACGACTAAACATATTCACTGTTATTTTCCCATAGCACAACCAAGGGGCATTTTCAGTGCTGTGGGAGACATTAATCCAAAAAACTTCCCTTAGAATCCATGATATACCTGTTCACAAATCAGATGTATTTGAAAAGCAATATGATTCTGTTGGTTGTCCTCCAGCAGGCTGGTCCATGTGTTTCTGCACAACACCTGCCCCCCCCGAATGAGGCTATGCTGCAGGGAACCTATTTTTAAGTGTTTTGTTAGAGGACTCCATTCCACAATCTAGAGCGATGGATGGCAATTTTATATGTTAAATGAAGCAAAGGTACTGATATACAAACACTGAACAATTCTCAAACAAAAAATGAATGCAACATTAAACATTGTATTATGATGTATATTTTTAGCTCCCGAGCTTTATATACCTTGGGTGAACTCTACTACTGGCTGCTGTGTATGATTGCAGTATGGTGTGTGTTGTTGTCATTCCTGTGTAATACTTGTAGTTGCAGAATCTAACCCTTTGCATCTTTAATCAGGATGCTAATGGGACTGTTGAGTGCTTTTTTTTTTAGTTTCATGTTTATTTTCTGTGTCCAGTACATCTGACTCGGGGAAAGTAACACCAATCCACTGAGCCATAGTAGTTTTTTTTTTTTTTTTGTGTGTGTCTTTAGGGAGGGAACTGGGATTTGGACAGTCTTTATGCATTTTGGTACAGTGTTGATTTGGTTATATTTCTATAGTCAAGTCAAATCAAATTAATTTATAAAGCACATTTAAAAATAGCCAACACTGACCAAAGTGCTGTACAATCATGATGTATAAAATCACATATACATTAATACCTAACACAAAATGTAAGTTAAATACCAATGTACCCATGCAAGTGTATAAATTCCATAGCAACAGTAGCAATTGGAATGAGTGCATTATGCTCATGTTTGCCCATAGACATGAACAACAAGGAATGAGGACAGTGGGCAGCACCGGGGGCACTGGGGGACATCATTTACTGTGAACATCAATCTGCAGTTTCAGACGGTTCAGGCAGCACCTGATACAGCTGACCATAGCATTCTAGACTTTTGGGGGGGGGGGGGGAAGCTAATCTACTCCTGGAAATCTGGGAATTAAGTCATCAGAGAATATATTTACCCTGACAGCTTTAACAGAGGGCTGAATTGATTTCTGTGAACAGGTCTGAATGTTAAATAAAAATCTTTGAAAAAATGAAAAGCACAATTTTGTGCTTTGTCACCTTGTAATGGTTTGCTGGATAAATCATTACATTTCCTAGTTCGTTTTGAATAGAATTTTTACAGACGACGTCTGTCCTGGTTTTTCTGGATGAGGGGCATTCTTGGTGAGAGAACCACCAGGGTTGCCGCTGCAGCTGAGACTGAAGCAGTAACCTGTTGATCCATTGCATTATTTGCAGCATTTGCTGATTTTACTAGGGGAATCATCAGGGACCCTGATTTATTTGCTGATTTAGGATACAGTTCTTGATGTACGCATCAGGCTCAAGTTGAAAATGAGCCTGGTCCTCATTTGCCACGTGATTTTTAGGGACACAGCACCACCTTGTGATGTACCTGTGCAACACCATTTCATAGACCATAAACAGACCAATAGTCATAGCATGCACTGATACTTTCCATCGCCATAATTGCATATATATACTGTCACTAGAATAGTGGACAGTACTTCACAAGGGCTCAGTTATGTTTCACAAGCCCCCACCAGACACGTGTTGTGGCTGTGTTGCGTCTGTCTACTGTAGCTGTTGTAGGTACGCTGATTGGAGCCCATCTGAAGCACCACAGGCTGACTGAAAGGCTTCAACAAATAAGTGATGCCATAGACCATTGTCACTCAGTGTTGCATTGAACAGAATCTGATCAGGTCAGTAATATTTAATCACGTTATTTTAATGTCTCATAGAAAGGAGACAGTTCATGATGCGCTGAAGTACTAATGAATAAATAACAGGTTTGAGCTAAAAGGAGGCTGACAATCTGGTCCCTGCACAGGAGGGCATTAGGGAGTTTCAGAGAGACCAAACATCATAGACTGACTATATTGCATAAGGTCACCTTCAGGGTCACACGTCATTTCAGAGAAATGCCTCCTGATCTCTGTACACTTCCCAGGGAGTATGAACAGCTGCTTAATCACAGTCAGGTAGATATGTCAGAACAAAAAAGGCCAAGTTCATCAATGACCAGTAACACAGTGGGAAGACTGCCAGGTCTCCCCACCAATAAGAAGGTAGGAAAACACCAACAGCCAGACTCACTGGCTCTCCCCACAAATAAAGGTGACTGTGCCATCAAGCAGGTCTTCCATGTTGACTGCCACTATCTCAGATCCTGCTGCCCCACCCTCAGTATCTGTTAGTGCCACATACACCTGGGAACTGCCAAGCTGGGCTTGGTCCAGGGCAATCACCTGCTCTGTGACACCTGGGACCTCCTCTGCCTGGATCACCTGCACAGGTGAGAAATGCACAGGTCTCAGGGGTGAAACGCCTCTTCTAAATTGTCATTGGTCACAACACAGATGTGAAAGTGATGTGAAACTATCCAACAGAATCAGCACAATCAGCCCCTAAAGCACTTGGGAAATCCCCCTGGAGACATGAAGCCATGAAGACAGGGCTGTCAGTTACCATTTGGGTGGTAGAGATCTGGGGTTCATCAGATAACACCTCCAGGTGGTGAGCAGCAAAGTGCTCCTGCAGCTCCAGCTGTGAGGGGAAGAGCAGGTCGCAGTGCACACAGCCAAACAGCTCCCCCTGCTGGCTGAAGTGCTGAGTACACAGGTGTTGCTGCAAGTTAGCTGCTGTGGTGTATGAGCTGGGACAGTATGGGCACTGGTGTGACTCTGTACATGTGCACAGACATGAAACACAAAGGCACATGGTCAGATGTGTGGTGTACCATGCATGTATCATTTCTGTGCTCTGAACTTTTACTATTGTACTGAACACATTTCATTCCATAATATAACAAAATACCCTTAAAAGTGCACCATAAGCTTCCGATGAAGTCTAAACACCCTGCGGTGTGGGATAAGCCCCTCTGATGTCATAACACAATTACTTCCCTTATCACAATAACAAAAACCCCTACCACACTTCCTCATCAGCCTCTCCCACATAGTAATAAACTCCTCCCACACAGCAGCGTTTGCACAGTTTACCTGGGTGCTTCTCCTTTTTATGAGCCACCAAATGGTCCAGATCGGGGAACATTTCCTTGCACTCTTCACACTCAAGCACGCCCTCTGCTGGACAGAAGGGAACTCAGACAGTAGAAAACGGAGGAGCCTACGGAGCGGTAGAAACATCACTAGCATGGAGGAGAAAGGTGAGCATAATGAGTGAAGCAGACGCCCACCTGGGTGTTCAGCCCTCTGGTGCTTGAGCAGGCTGGTACTGCTGGAGAAGGCCCTGCTGCAGGCCTGGCACTGGAAAAGGGACTTGAGGGCACGGCCACCCTGATTGGCAAACACCTCAGGGTGCGTGGTGCGGTTGTGGTACCACAGGCCAGAAAGTTGCTTCAAGCCATAGCAGAACAGAAACAAACATTTACCTGAACTAAGTTTTGCAACTGAGAGATACTAGTATGGATTTAGTATGGAGAGTTTAGGCAATTTCACGAACTTTGTAAAAATATACAGGTTTAATTATGTTATGATCACTTGGCAAACCCTGTTTGTATTCACCAGACAAAATATTTCCATCCATCCCTCCATCCATCCATCCAGTACAGGGTCAGCCTGTCATTGGAAGCACAGGGTAGGGCAACCTTGGACAGGATGCCAGGATATTGAAGAGTATGCACTCATGCACTGGGGCACACTAATTCCCCAACTTGCATGTTTTTGGAAACCCACACAAACATGGGAAGAACATGCAATCCGCACACCCAGAGCTGGAACCAATGTGAGGCAACAGTGCTACCCACTGCATCACACGCCACCAACCCCAAATTACAATAGTGCAGTATCTTTTCTTAGTCTTACTTCAAGAAAGACAAAACCACTCAGAGACTGTTACCTGGTAGGCTTTGTGGCAAATCTTGCAGCTGTAGGGCTTGCCCCCGATGTGGGAGACCATGTGCTTCTCCAGCAGAGCAGCGCTGTTGAAGATCTTGCTGCACATGTCACAGCGGTGGTACTCCTTGGGGTGGCACTCCTGGATGTGCTTCCTGTGCTCTTCTAAAGAGGCAAAGCTCATCTGGCACTTCTGGCAGTCGTGAGGGTCAGCAATGTCTATTGTGGGGGAAAAAACCCATGAATATCTGCACCAAGACGACAGAAGTAAATGTGGAAGGTCACAAGACTCACTGTGGAAGGTGTGCAGGTGTACGGACAACCCATTGGCCTGGCTAAAGCCCTTGCCACATTCACGGCAGACGTACGGTTTGTCTCCAGTGTGCGTGCGCACGTGCCGCGTCAGCTCAATGGACTGGGCAAACAGTGCCTTGCAGTACTGACAGGCATACATTTTCCCTGGGGGGGAAACAAGTACAGTCAGGATAACCTCAATAAGTTAACCAAGTGGCAAGGATCAGTGGCGCCCCCCCGGTGGTGGTACCTTCAGAGTGCTTCTTCTTGGTGTGGTAGGAGAGTGCAGCAGCCTGGCTGAAGCTCATGTCACAGTGTGTGCAGCGAAAGGGCCGCTCGCCCGTGTGCAGCCGCTGGTGGTTCTTCAAGGATGAGTTGGCAGCAAACTTGGCGCCACACTCCTTGCATGCATATGGCTTCTCGTCGAAGTGATCGGTGCGTTTGTGATACAGCATACCTTCAGGGTGGAAGGCATGGAAGGATTATTATGTGCAGTATACATGCATTTATCCAAAGGTACAATTTCCCCATTTCCAGAAAAGTTGGGATATCTTTCAAAATGCAATAAAAACAAAAATCTGCAGTTTGTTAATTCATTTGAGCCTTTATTTAACTGACAAAACTACATGGAAAATTTTCAATATTTTTACTGACTAACTTAATTATATTTTGAAAATATAAACAAAGTGATGCTTGCAACACGCTCAACAAAAGTTGGGACAAAGTTAAAATAGGATTGAAAGGTTTACGGAATATTCAAGTAACTCCAATTTGGAAGATTCTACAATAAACAGGCTACTTTGTAACCGGTGAGGTATCATGACTAGATATAAAAGTAGCATCCACCAAAGGCTCAATCTCTGCAAGCAAGAATGAGTCGTGGCTCACCTCTTTGTGCCAAAATTTGAGAGAAAATTGTTAGTAAGTTCAAAAGGAACATTTCTCAATGCAAGATTGCAGTGAATTTAGGTTTTCCAAAATCTACAGTACATAATAATGTGAAAAGAGTCAGGGAATCTGGAGACATCTCTGTGTGTAAAGGGCAAGGTCAGAAAATACTGTTGAATGTGCATGACCTTCCAGCGGCACTGCCTGAGAACCTGTCATGCTACTGTGACAAATATAGCTACATGGGCTTGGGAGTACTTCAGAAAACCGTTGTCACTGAACACAGTCTGCCAATGCATCCAAAAATGCAACCTGAAACTCTATTATGCAAGGAGGAAGCTATACATCAATTCCATGCAGAAACACCACCGAGATTTCTGGGCCCAAGCTCATCTTGGACTGAAAGTCAGTGGAACCATGTACTATGGTCAGAATCGTCCACATTTCAGCTTGTTTTCGGGAAAAACGGACGATGAGTTGTCCGTGCCAAAGATGAAAAAGACCATCCAGATTATCAGCAGGAGTGCAAAAGCCAGCGTATGTGATGGTATGGGATGCATCTGTGCCCATGGCGTGGGTGAATTGCATGTGTGTGAGGGCAACATTGACATGGAGATGTATATTGGGATCTAAGAGAGACGTATATTGCCATCAAGGCAACGTCTCTTCCCAGAAAGTCCATGGTTATTTCAGCAGGACAATGCCAGGCCTCATTCTGCATACATGTACTACAATAGCGTGGCTTTGTAGGCACAAAGTGCGTGTGCTTGACTGGCCTGCTAGCAGTCCAGATCTATCTCCTATTGAAAATGTATGGCGCATCATGAAGAGCTGATGTATCAAGCAAGAATGGACAAAAATTCCAATTGCAAAACTGCAAAAAATAGCATCCTCAGTTCCCAAACGATTAAAAAATGTAATTAAAAGGAAAGGTGTTGTAACACAACGGTAAACATGCCTCTGTCCCCACTTTTGTTGAGTGTGCTGCAGGCATCAAATTCTCACTGTTTATATTTAGAAAACAAGTTGGTCTGTAAAAAAATCGAAAATCTTTTCTGTGTGCTTTTGTCAGTTAAATAAAGATTTGTGTGAATTAACAAATCATAGATTTTTTTTTTTTTTTACTGCATTTCAAAAAATGTTTCAACTTTTCTGGAAATAGGGTTTGTACTTTCAAGTTATGTAATCATATGAAGTGATGTTCAACTTAACAAATAAAGCCTGTATACTGAAGGAAGCCCATACACGCTGCTTTCCCACCAACATGGTTTCAGTGTCATGGAAGTTCCCAAACTACTTTGTGCACTTTTCCACCACAACGTGCTGAAAGACAGGCTTGGGAACTGGTACCAAAAGCTAGCTAGTCTGGAACCAGGAACCTCTGACATCAGGTGCTGAGGCAGGTCAAACAGCACAAACACTGCCAGCGTTGCGGTCTTTTAAACATTTAAGTTTGATCTGAATGTGTGACAATCTCTTTGAACTACGTAAAGACGCTGAATATTCTTTGGATTAGGATGACTTGATACTACTTTTTCACCTCTGGAAAAGAATAAAACAATTTTAAATATCAGCCAATCGTTTTTTTGTTTTCACTTAAACAACTTTTAAGCAATTAGTATGTTCAAACTGTGAAACAAAAAACTTCAGTCCCTTAGGAATTATTACAAAACAAAATGCCGGTTTGCTGCCACGATGTGTGGCTTGCCTATGTAACATTTTGGATTATTACTTCTTTTTGTTCCAATCCCCGGTCTAGTGTTTTTGATGCAGAATATCGGATCGGCACATCAGCATGTGATAATATTCAGTCAAAGTGAACTAATGCTTGGAAACAGAGGACATGGTTGGCCATATTTGTTTTGTGTTGCTGCTGAAGCAGGTCAGTGACATAGTTACTGCTTTGTCACACTGAATTTGGCCCTGAAGCCAAAGGAAACAAGGGCTGGTTTGGTGTCAATTAGATTCTGGCACCGGCATCATTTTGGCTTGATAAGGGGCAACAAATGCACCATTGATAGAGCACGAGGGATCCCATACAGCTAGGCCCAAAAGCCTCATTCATACTTCATTTTTCCATGCCCTGTCATTCTCGACAGACCGCATGACATAAATTTCATCATCAAGGGGGTCCATAGTAACTGTGCACATGGGGCCCAGATTTCGCGTCTAACAGACATTCTGTGCGTCATCTGTGCATGTGCAAGGAATAGATTAGTGTGCTGCTGGGAATTTCCAGTAGATGGCAGTGCCGATTTTGAAAGAACAGATGAAGATGCTGAGAAGCTGTGTGTGGAAGTGCAGAGGTACCTGCACATTTACAAATTGTCTCTTAAGAAACATGAGCAGAAGCAAAAGCAGATTGCTTTCGGTTGCCATTGTGTGGGTGTTGTTGCGTGCTCTGCTTTTGCTTAAGCATCATTCAGACGACACGGACAGCATGTGCCCTCTGGTGGTCTGGTTGGATATCACCGCCGCCAACCCTGAACGTACACTGACAAATACACACTGCTCAAAAAAATTAAAGGAACAATTTGAGAAAACATCAGATCTCAATGGGAAGAAAATCATGCCGGATGTCTATACTGATATGGACTGGATAATGTGTTAGGAACGAAAGGATGCCATGTCGTTTGATGGAAATGAAAATCATCAACCTAGAGGGCTGAATTCAAAGACACCCCAAAAATCAAAGGGAAAAAAATGATGTTGCAGGCTAGTCCATTTTGCTGAAATTTTATTGCAGCAACTCAAAATCGTACTCAGTAGTTTGTATGGCCCCCACATGCGTGTATGCATGCCTGACAACGTCGGGG
>JAACJT020000105.1:14369292-14392785 GCA_009936485.2 Gymnarchus niloticus | reverse complement strand
ACAGGGCGGCCTGGCGTGCTGTGGTCCATGGAGTCGCGAAGAGTCGGACACGACTGCGTGACTAAACAACAACAATAGCTCACGCGCCCCTGCCTTTCAAAGGTGAGGTGACGTGCCATTCTGATTAGCTTATGGCATGTTACTCCCAATAATTAAGAGTTAGGACAACTTTTTAGCGCCTTGCACTGGCACAAAGTCTGTTTTTTTCCATTGTCAAAATAGCTAAATTGATTTGGACGTGCCCATAAATGTTACTTGCACCTCACGCTTTACACTTTGTGTTAGATCGTCAAAATAGAGCCCCAAGAAAATTAGGGTTACCAGGTGATATAATTCTGCACACTATATGATAGTATTCTTGAATAAATCGCAAGACTCCAATTTATCGATTAATGAACACTTTCCATTCTGTCCTGGTACAACAAACTCTGTATTGTTACATCCTTCCTTTTTCTGTTTTTTTTTTTTTCTTCAAATGTATAACAATTCACTTCAGTACAACAGTACCATAAGAAAACAGAATATACAACAGCACATCTCAGCAGCTATGCTCAACTATCTTCAAAACTATGTACTCAATTTTCAGAATTTCATTAATATAAAGTGTTCTCACAGCAGCCAAAACAAAAACATATTCAAACAAAACCCCTAAGATGTGTAGGCCTTCTAACTATTCTACCACTCCGAGTTCTAACAATACTGTGTCTTCAAAAAGCGTCTGTTTAATCATGTGTCTTTTGCTTGACTGGTGACTCCTGGTCAGTTATTTTGTTCTAAGGGTTTGTGGTCAGATTGTACTTCTACTTTCCTGCCATAGGTGTACTGGTGAAATTTCTCCATTCCAAATAAGACTGCTAGACACTTTCAATCTGTGCATACCCCCTCTCAGTGGGTGTGAGTGCTCTGCTGCCATAGGCTATTGGTTGACCTGCTTGCAAGAGTGCTGCTCTAAGCCCTGTTTCAGAGGAGTCACATTGAAGAACCAAATCTTCATCCGGGTCATAGTACTTCAAGACAGGTGCAGATGCAATCGTACTGTGGCAACGGCTCCCAGCAGAGGTAGGAGGCGGAGACATCTTGACTTTCACAAAGGCACTTTTTTTTTATTCAATTTATTCCATCACAGCGATCAAAATAAACAAAAACACACACAATTTCAAAATAAAATCAAATTTCAATACAATATTAAAACAACAGACCCTCTCGTCTGTTATCGCAAAAAAAAATCAACAATTTAAATTATTAAAATCAGTCATATGAACATAAATGCCATAACAATAAGATCAAGCATTAAATACTACTTTCAATTAATTTAACATACCACTGTGCTTAAAAGACAGCAATAAATATTAATTAAAACCAGTGTCCAGAGCGATTAAACAGTTAAATAAATTAAACATTCGAAAAATAAAATTCGGCTTGTTCTCATAAAACCCATAAAACACTACTCAGACTTAAAATCGATTAAAAGGGACGTAATCCAGCCGCCAGTCATGTGAGGGGCTTGGCTAAAAAATTCAAAGTGCAACTCAAAGATTTCAGAGCACTATTTGAGAAACAAACCAAGATATACAAGTGCTCAAACAAAATGTTGTTGCCCTTACCTTCTCAGGAGGCTGGACATCAACAAACCTCAAGTGGGACTAAAGCCAGAAAAGGCCCTTCCACCTTTCCTTGACTTCACTGTAGCCCCAGAGTGACGTCACGATCCATCCTGAAATTCAAATCAGCCAAAATCTTGTGATAAACTCCACGGGCGCTTAAGTTGACCCTATAAAGGATGAGTGCTGACGTCACATTCCAAAGTTCATGTTAGCATCCACATCTGGGGAGGGAAGGGAGTCTGATGGCCTGAGGGCCACCTCTTGATCACCTTGGCATAGGACAACACAAACCGAGGGTTCACTACAACACAAACGGAGGGTTCACTTTCCTGCACAGATGGTCCACTGACGTCCAGATCTCCCTCACGTTACCACAGTCCCTAAAGGTGTGAAAGAGCATTTCTCGCTCTGAACACCCGGATCTGGGGCAGCGAAGATATCTGGTCAGCTTGCGTCTGTACAGTACCTCCCTGACCGGCAGCCTATCATCAAGTCTTGCAGCCGGTGGTCCAAGCTTTTGGGCTAGGTCCTGCTCCACGTGGTTTTTCTCCAGACCCAGGATAGCCCAGGTGTTCCTCACCTTGAAGGCCACAAAAGCAGCCTTACACAAAAACACCGACTCAACACAACAGTAAAACCTGGGGGTTAGCCTCACTAGCCCCTACACACACATGCATGGTAGGACAAAACACACACATTACCCATAATGCCACAACCCGTGCCAGTACAATACATTTCAATTTCAGGAATGTATCCTCCTGTACATCTGTCCGTTCCCATATCACACGTGTGAGCTGTCTTAGTGCTTCACAGCCATCTGATAAATTAGGACAATATTTCGAGAGGTAATTGACCATACCTAGTAGACTCTCTGTGAGCTCTTGACGTCTGATGGTTTGGGCATCTCCATAATGGCTCTACTTTTCTCTGGATCAATTTTCAAACATTCTGAGGTCAACCTATGACCAATGAAAGGTATGTCTTTCTGTTGCAGTTTCAATTTAACAAAGTTTAATTTGATGTTGGGTTGCCTGCATCGATCAAGCAGTTGCTTCAGCTTTGCATCGTGCTCTCTCATAGCTGCTTCGTCACTACCACCTTCCCCAATAATCAGCATGTCTCCTGCTATGATGTGCACACCTGGCAACCCCTCCAGTGCCTGAGCGAGCCTGTGCTGGAACACTTCTGGAGCTGGGCTGATGCCAACTGGCATTCCGATCCACCTATACCTGCCAAAGGGTGTTTCAAAGGTTGTCAGATAGCTTTACTGTTTTGTCAACTTCACATGCCAGAATCCATTTTTGATGTTACATACTATAAAAACTCTTGTTTAGGCCAGATTCAGAAGCATGTCATCTACAGTGGGAAGTGGAAAGTGTTGTCACCTTAATGCTCTATTCAATGGTTTTGGGTCAGTACAGATTCTCAGTTTGCCAGATGGCATGTCCACAACGACAATGTTGCTATAATTCACTGTGTTTTCTTTTCTACCTGTTTGATGATGTCTGTCTCCACCAGGCTGCTCAGCTCCTCTTTTAATGGATTCATCAGTGCAACTGGAACGCAACACTTCAGCAGCTTCACTGGTGGTACGTCAGAATCCACTTCAATCTCATAGGCTCATTCCAGGCAGCCACCTCCCTCGAACAGATCCGTGTAGTAATGACAAATACGTCTCGTCCCATGGTGCTCCATCATCTAGTGCCTCTGTGACAATATTATCAATGGCCATGATATTCTCATGCTGAATTCTCACAAGGTCCATCGTCTGTACAGCCTTGTTCCCTAGTAAGGGTTCTGAAGAGCTTTCCTCCACCACCGTGAATTCCAGACGATATAGCTGTTCCCAGGATTTCTTTATTTTTAAGTGAAATTTCCCCTAAAGGTTTCAGAGTGCTCTTATTATACATCACCAGGATCTGTTCTGCGTTTTTCAGTATTGTGTTCGGATTAAGCAGGTGGATCCGTATGATGTTACAGCTGGCCCCACAGCCCAGTTGGAATTTCACTTATCACCAATCAGCATAGTGGCAAAGAGTTGTCTTTCTGATGCTTCGCCTCTCTTTTGCAAACCAAGGCTTAGTATCTCCTGAAAATCTACCTCTTCCATTTCTGTCAGGCTGTGCACACCTCTCTTCTGAATTACTTTTGTATTACATTTGGATACAAAATGGTTTAATTCGCCACATTTCCTACACTGCTCACCAAATGCTGGACAGCTCTGTTTTTTTGAATATAAGTTCCCTTCCACAGAATTTACATCTTATTTGTGCTGGTTTGGCACTTTGGGCCTGCCTGCTTCACCCGACTGTGTAAACTTCATTAGCATTCTAACCTTCAATTGCCATGGCAAAATCTCTTGAAAGATCTGCAGCCCTGCAGACCTGTATATATATCTCTGTCAAATTTGACTCTCAGCAAGCGTTCTCTCCTGTGGGAGCCCTGAATACCGCACACAATTTTGTCCCTAATTAGCAAAGCCTTTGCCGTACCAAAACTGCATGTTTCTGCCAGCACTTTCAAGTCAGTCACATATTTTTCTATAGTTTCCCCTTAATTCTGATTCCTAGAGTAGAATTTGTATCGCTCGACAGTTTCATTCAGTTTCGGATTACAGTAATTGCTGAATAGCGTCAATAACGCGCCAAGTGTGAGCTCCTGATCTGCAAGCAGTGCAGTGCACAGCTTCCCACACAGCCTCTCTTCCCGATTCCCCGATCAGGGATTCGGAAACTTAAATTCGTTGTCTCGCCTGCTTCCGCCAGCGTGATATCAACATACAGGAAAATTAAGCCCTCCACAACTTCCATGTCTTTGCCAGACACGTAGAATTGCAATCCAAAGTGGGTGGTAGGTTTCAAACCACTACACCTCCACAGCCACCATGTGATTATACTGCACCCTATACAGCAGTATTGTTGAATGAATCGCAGGACTCCAATTTATCGATTAATGAGCACTTTGTGTCACGTTCCTTTCCATCTGGGTACAACAAACTCTATATTGTCACAGCAGGGTGGATAGCGACACAAAATTCCGTGTCACCCAAGGGTGGTGAAGAGAAATTTTGTATGAGCTGGGGGTATCGAAAAACTTGAGATCTCATGGGCGCCAGGTACTGGCTATTGCTGAAAACTATGAATCTCCTCGATAAAACGTAAGAGTTCACGCATATTACTATGGATGAAATTATTTGTAGTACAACACGGGACAAATTGCATCCCTTAATGGAGTAATATGGGGGACACAGCATTCTACTGTTCTACACTGGAGGACCCCGTATCATACGGGACTGGCTACCCTAAATACTAAGCTTAGTATCGTGTCTTTTTGTTTTTTCGTCTTGAAAAGCAACGTTACAGGTTTGCAATGCTGTGTTGTATTATGCAGAAGATACGCGCAAGTCTGACAAATGCTTAGAATTCCTTTGTCTCATTTCCATTCCAAATTGCATAAGTCACTCACACGGTCACACCGGAACCATCCACATTACTAGAAAGGCCGTGCTGTTCTGATCAACTATGCCATTACATCTGCGTTTCAATTTTGTCTTCGTTGTTGTATTTCGTGTCAAATCCCACCGCTGACATACCTTGCACCTCTTCTTTTCTCACTAATATATTTTAAACAATTACACATAATTTAAAAAAATTCAACCTGGTTTTTTTTTTTTCCCATTCTATTGGCATGGTTACTGAGCTGGTTTCGTTATTTATGTGGCCGTTCGCACTGCCTGTCTTGCGGATGGGAGAATATGTGTAGCTGAGAGGCGCGTAAATAGCTATGCACAAAACAAGCGTAACGTAAGAATACAGCCCTAGGTACCCTGGTTGGGCAAAAGACATTCCTGTCAGACAATCTGACTCCAGAGGGAGATACTTCAGAGGTAACTATTACAATCCAGATTTAATGTATGTGTGGTCTGTATGGAAGCAGAAAGGAAATAATTACAAATATTACATGCATAAAAAAATTACAAAATGGATATACACTGCGGATATAAACAATAACCTGTGACTAGCAATTAATGAACATATGCGCTAGTAGCACCAGTAAACAGTAAAAGCTACTGAAAGGTAAGTCCAACGAAACAAAACAACAATTATGATATTCACAGAAAAATATCTACAAATCAAACTACTTTATACAAAAAAAAACTAATTTTACTTTATAATCAGGAACGCACACATTCACTCTTTTCCGCCGACTACGTGACCCAACGAATGGGACGGAAACAAGTTCGGAACATTTTTGTAGTGTCTTTCACAGGTGAGGTTCATTCAGTCACCTGTCCAAGGTCATCCCCCACACCCCAGGTCCCCATGGAGGTTATTGTCCAGGCTTGCAGGTTTTAATGTGACTCCAGTCCTATAATGATTTTACATGCTGCATTTGCCAGGGGATCAATAAAGTTTATAATCTATCGATATCACGTGTGTTGTTTTCTGGTACCTCAGTTCAATGCGTTTTAGTCAACCCAGGCATTGTGACTTAGGCTGTATTGATACCATAGCCATGTTTGCATGATTTGAGTACAAGCTCTAAAAACTGCTAACCTGACACCAACTGTTTCAGTGGGAATTGCTACCTGTTCAGACATTTAAATATCTAAAATGTTTCCTTATTACAGAAGTTTGTAATACGCACACAGTAGTAAAAGCTAATAGTGTTTGCCACTGCATACAGCTTGTAAATTACTACATAAACCACAAGGATAACAGGGAGGTCTCACTCTCCCCCAGTATTGCAGATGCAGGGTATATGACAACAGGCTATCAATGTCCACATGCAAATCCAGGTGAACCAAAATAACCACTAAATCCAACTGAGGCAGAATAAGAATCAGCACGACTACCCGCCCCAATTGCTAAATATTACCAACCCAATTATCAATCTAATTGCAGACCCAAGCAGCAGTCGAAACATCCTCAGCCACTGCTGACCCAACGCTGGCCAAGTTTCCATACGTCACGTCTGACTCGCTGAGTGATGAGTCGCTGGCCGCTGAGAGGCTAGACAGAGCCACAACAGGAAAACGTCTCAAACTGCTTTATTACATCTTAAATAACAGTACATTTTAATATAGTTTCTATCTTGCATCCAGCTTTCTGCAGTACACTGAAAGACTTTGAAATTAAATACAAAAAGGTGAAGTTGGTACAGTGGTGCAGCTCTACACTTTCCATGGAAAAAAATTCATTCATTGTAATTATTCTTTTAACTCCAGGCCTAACACACAATTACACCACATTGTTTTGTACAGTGTCGCATAGGAAACAACAAAATGGAAGAGGTGTGGCTAGTGCTAAGGAGGGCATCTGTTGCAGGTGGGGATGAGTCAGCTGACGAGATGCTGGGCTGTTTGACTGTTTTCTTTAAACAGTAAAGTCAGTCAGAAAACGTGTGTTCCAAAATCATTCTAGCACTCGTTTGGATACTGGAAAATAATGGGCCGCTACATAAATCACTCTTAGCAGTGTGTGTGCACATGCCTGTGTGAGTGTGTGTATATGCATGGGTGTATGTGTACATGTGCAATCAACCAACGTGTGGGGGTGTTCATTTCACAACAAATGGTGGTATTGTGGACAAGGTGGGTTTGATTTGTGTTTCTGAACCAGGCTTAGAATTGTCACACGCGGGAACCCCTTGTCTGAGGAATGAGCATGCTCATTGAAGACTGACACTCCCTACTCAAACGCGTATGCAGAACCATTGTCCAGATGCAATTTCTGGAACAGTCCTACAAGCTCACCACACCTGGCAGAAAACCAGGATTTGTCTTTGTTCAACATCAACAAGCAATTCAGTTAAATGTAGTTCCCACTCTGTGAATGAGATATGGGAAATAATTTCCCAGCATGGAACAGATAACCTGTGAATAGACAGGAAGTTCCAGAGGGACATTCTCTCAGTACACACACACACACACACACACACACACACACACACACACACTGTACGCACAGCCCCATTCTATAAAAGAAAATACAGATGTGTGGTTAATCAAATTCTTCTACATTACCCAATAACAATGTACAAGGACAAATGTTAACTGCTTTTTTTGTTTGTAAAAACAAGCATTCATCTTGATCAGTATGTGCTTGGTTAGCATACGCTTCAATGTTACTCAGTATATTCAAGGTTTCCATTTGTGGCAAGACAGAAAAATGTTAAAGAAATGTAATAAGAATAACCATCCATAACTAAACCTACACAATTGGCATCCTTCGAAAGCTGGCTGGAATTTCCAATAAAGCTCTCACCATTCACTTGTGGTATAGTAAAGCTGGAGAGAAAATGGCAGGCTTCCGTATTAAAACTTATCTACAAACTGAAATCCAAAATACTGAGACAAAAGAAAAACCCACTCATCTGAACACAAACCAAGAGTTCACCCACAGAATCCTCAGAACAAAAAATTAAGAACCTAACAATTTTGTACAATTACACTCCAACATTTGTTTAAGATACATGACACTTTTGCATGGGATGATAGTGTTTGTTTTTCCTATTTCAAGGTAGAAACAAAATGGTCCCAAAAAAATTCACAATTTTGCTTGTTACTCATTTCATACCACAGGGATTCTCCAATGCTCTTATCTGAGTGGCTATCAATTGTGCTCTTATTTTTATGCATTTTTTTGTTTTGGAGAAAGAGGAAAGGCTTTTTCCTATTATAGGTTCCTGGGGATTTCATTACAGTTCTTTTGCGTTGTTTGAGAAGATCAGGTATGCAATGAAGTTTAACTTTAAATGTTGGAATTGTCTTCCAGTCGAATCAAATCCAAATGCAGCCTGTGGAGGAAGATGAAGAGGACCACCTTTTACAGATTGCTGGGTAGGAGATGTGTAATGCTGTGCCACTCTTCACCAGCGGGGGCAGCAAGGTCACAAAGACATGTACTCATGACCCACATACATTATTATAAGCTTAAGTTTATAAACTGCGTGGCAAATAAACCTGATGAGATTTAAGACCACCAGTTTAATCTTAACCATCCAGGAACAGCAAGAGTTCTAGTGCAGACCTAAAGTTTTCAATTTTTAAAATTAGTCGATTTTGCTTCCTCAAGTCAATTTTTTTAAAAAACTATGAAGTTGCTAAAAAGCTACTGTATATTCCATTTAAATTAACAGCTATCATCATCTACCAAGCACTGCTAGTATGCCAGCACAATACTAACAAGCATCCGAATTAGTCTAGCCAACACGCACTATTAGCACCAGCTAGCCAACGGCCCTCACCTCCAGGCCTCAGTTCCAGATTTTAAGGAAACTGTCCCAGGAGCCAGTGGCTACTGCCATGCCATCATCTGTCACGCCAAGGCAGCTGACACGGTTGTCATGGCCTGCCAGCACACCTAGAAAAAGCAGCAAATGAAGGATGTGAGGATCAGTGCAATTCAGGGGCTGCTCTTAAGGAAGTGTAGCCTCTTAAACCTAAAAAGAGTTCAGCTGTGGCTGAACTGTGTTTGGTCAACACTGTTAATGCTTAGCACAGTTCGGATGCTATACATGTGGCTAATGCAGCTGATTATAGGAGATGTTCAGCTGACTGATGTACAAGATGCCATTGCTGGCCAACTTACCGGCACGATCAGCCTTCAGGGTGTCCCACACATTACAGTTGAAGTCATCGTAGCCAGCCAGCAGCAGCCGGCCACTCTTGGAGAATGCCACGGAAGTGATGCCACAGATGATGTTATCATGCGAGTATACCATCAACTCCTGGTCAGCCCGTAGGTCGAACAGCCTGCAGGTGGCGTCATCAGAACCTGTGGCGAAGGCGTTGCCATTGGGGAAGAACTGTGGCCAGGAAACAAGACAGAGAGGCTGCGAATGAGTCAAGGGGGTGTCTGGGACAGGAATGCAAAGCACTTAAGGCGACCTGGCTATTAGTAGTTTAACACCATGCTCACACAGATCATTTATGCATGTGAGCATCTAGAACATTATGTAAGGCTACTGCACCCTTCATGAGTGAATGGCAGCTGACAATTCAGGGAGCTGGTGCAACATGTTTTTGCATCTTAGTTAATTTTTCTTTGCTAGGTTGTAATTTTGAGTTATAATGTGGTTTATTGGTGTGTAGATAATCAGTCCTGCCAATTCAAGTGTAACAAAATTTAGTTTTTCATACAAACTGCACAAGACTGCATAATATGAAATTTCCATATAAATATACATTTTACTGGCATTCTCACTGCTATAACATGCCCTGAAACCAGCATGACAGGTCTTCACTGGAGGCTACAACTGAACTGTGCCACGTGTTTGCTTCTTAATTCTGGAAGAACAAAATCAGAAGA
This sequence comes from Gymnarchus niloticus, assembly GCA_009936485.2. Taxonomy (NCBI): domain Eukaryota; kingdom Metazoa; phylum Chordata; class Actinopteri; order Osteoglossiformes; family Gymnarchidae; genus Gymnarchus; species Gymnarchus niloticus. The sequence goes on along the minus strand of JAACJT020000105.1, from coordinate 14,382,869 downwards.
GGGTGGAGCAAACAATTTGGCCGGAATGGGGAGGCAAACACAGCCATGCATGCATGAGTGTGAGGTGCCCAACTGCTAAGGGTCAAAGTGACTGAAGGCAATACAGAGCATAATTACAACTGCACTAAAAACACTAAACATTGTCTTATTTTATTCTTCCTCAAATATGGTATGAAATAACTGGAAGAGACTCCAGTCACCAGCATGAAAACAAGCTGTGCAGGCGAAAAGGCAGGAGGAAGGCCGTAGACGTACGCAGATGGCGTTGATGTCGGACTCATGGCCAGTGAAGGTCTGTCGGCACATTCCTTCCCGCACGTCCCATAGCTTTGCAGAGGCATCACAGGCGCCCGACACAAACAGGCGGCTGTCAGGGGCCAATGAGAGGCTCATGACGTCACCTGTGTGCCCGGCAAATGTGGTCGTCTGCTGGCCAGTCTCGATGTCCCACAGGGCGCTGCAATTGGGACACAGCGTGACTGGGATCAGGACTCAGCCCTTTTGTCAGGTGTGATATGCCAATCGGAGTAATTCCCCAATTTTGCTGACCAGGTGAAAAAAAGACAGTATTGGACTTTGGGCTAAGGATGGGTCAGTCCCACACAGTCTGAACAATCCCAGAATGATGAGAGGCACCCCCCCTCACCAGGTGGTGTCTCCAGAGCTTGTGACAATCTGGTTGTCATCCAGGAAACGACAGCAGGACAGGTAACCTGTCACAGGGAAAACAAGGCTTCAGAATTCAACAAAAAGGTGCTATTCTCAGCAGGACAGATATCAGCAGGGAACTTGTGATGACTGAGATCTGCATAAACCCACCCCAAATGGCCTTGTAATCAATGAGAGGCAGACTGACAGAACACTTCTAATCGGGGACTCTGCCTCCACACTGTGTGGTCCGGTGCAGCAGGACCTTGATCCCTCCGAGGCCACACACACTCACCTGTGTGCCCAGCCAATTCACGGCTCACGCGCACGTTGCCCTCGCGAGTCTTTAGGTTGTAGATGGAGCAAATGTTGTCCAGGCCACCACACGCCACATAGTTTCCAGACGGTGCGTAGGCGCAGGTCATGACCCAGGAGGAACGCAGAGGAATGGCGTGCACCTGCACGGGCAATGCATGGAATCAACCATACGGTGCTCAACCACATATTTGACATGCCTAAAAAGTCCCCCTCAAGGGTAGACAGGACTTCCACTCCACCTGTGTTCAGGTGACAGTAGGACCGGAGCTCCCATTAAACGCTTTGCTGCAGTTATAGCGTCATGATGAAGCCAACATGATGGATAACTGGTTCTAAGTCAAACTGATCCCAGGTTGCAGCAAAACCTGAGGCTCCAGACTGTGAGTCATTTGGGCATAACAGTGATGTGAAGGACTGCCAGTGGGCCTTAGGCAGTTCATACACTGGTACTTACTTTGCTAATTCCAAGAAAAGACTGAAATTCATGGCAATTAACTGGGGTAGAGCTGTGTGTCTATATGGCCTTTATTCCCAAATGACTACTGACTGAAGCTGAGCTTCTGACTACTTTTGGATGATTACCCAAACAAAATACCTTGTTGGTGGTGTAGCTGTCCCAGATGATTAGCTTTCCATCCTGGGAGGCACTGACAAGGAGCCTGTGAGGTAGAAGAGTTTTGTTACTAGCTGTCATTCTTACAGGAAGCCCCACCCTACTGGTTCCTGTCAATGCGTGACTGAACGACATCACCTGGAATCTGTGCCCCAGTGCATGGCATAGATCTTAGCCAGGTGACCCCTCAGGGTTCGCCGAGTGCGCATCTGGATGCGGCCAACAGGGTCCACGTTTGCTGTGATCTGGGGACACAGAGTGCAATTAGGCAACACCCAGCCACAGGGTCCATGCAGACACACATCAATGGCTAGGAACTGCACCCTCTGAACTCGCATATTTCACTCCAGTTGACAGATGCTGAACTTCGGTGGTTCCTTAATGGCTGTCTGCTTTTTTTTTTTCATGCCTTTGTTACATTGAGCAAAAACCCCACCTAAATGAACTTCTATGCTTGTTAACAGGTAGATCAACAACACCCTGAACTCAGTCACCTCCACAAGCATCTTCACCCACAACCATTGTCAGCCAGAGGCTTGTGCTAAGGTTTATGACACACAGTCAATGAGGCAGTCAAGGTACTCCATAAGGAGCTGCATCTGTCCTGAAGTTGGTTTCAGAGGAACTGTACCTGGGACAAAGTGGCATCTGCGCAGGCTTTCCTGGCATCCTGTAAACAAGCGAGAGAGTAGAAAAGAAGAATGTTGATCTGATGCATTTAACAGCAACAATTTGGGCTGGTTCAAGGTATGTGTGGATGGGGGGCGATCGACTCACTCTGATCTGATTCTTCAGCTGCTCTGCCTCCTGGCGTAGCTGGTCCAGTTCACTCATCTTCCTCTAAACAGTAGGCTTCACTCTGGCCGGCGGGACACTGGCAGATCTGGAGTCAGAGGAACAAGAGAAGCACAAGCAGGTTTTACTAGTGCCCCCCTGGCTGCCAGATTCTCCACTCCCGGGATTCCAAAGTAAATCTTAAACCATCTCTAGCCAGAGGCACTGGCACGGCCAGGTGTTGCAGAAGCTGTGAATCTGAGGTGGAACTTCTGTCAACTTTAAGCAAGGAGTTTAGGGTCTCCTTGGTACTATTCTCTGAACACTGGTTATACCATGTTGTCATTCACCCCAGCGAGATAAGCGCCGACGATGTGCTCATACGCTGCATAGGGAAAGGTTAGCGCCACTGCCTTCCAACATGTTCTACCAGTAAGACACCTAAAGGCAAAATGTTAAACCATAATGCACTTAACTCAGACCATTAAGAGATGAGAACATTTGGCAGGGGATCTTATGACATTTTAAGATAATTCACAGCAATGAACCTAGAAGACTACCTAGCCCAATGGAGTAACTACTTTGTTGCTGTAGCTGCAATATGCTCAAAAAATCTACGGTGCAACATGTCCAGGCATCATCAGCAATTGCTCCTTGGGGGGGGGTTGGACTGGAAGGGCTGAACACCAAACACTTCATCCAATTAAATTGCCATTATAATGTGACCCCCTTTTCAGACAGCAGGTGGCACCCTTGCTAGCTGCTAGAAGAGTATTCAGCATGGCTAGGTCTTGAATTAAACTCATCGGATACACAGGTTTCGGAAGTTACACAATCAGATAAAACCCCCCCCCAAATGGTTTCTGGATTAACCAGCTGCTGCAATGATTGGGTTATTTTCATAAAGGTTGACATAGCAAACCCAACCTCACCTACCCAAGACCCCCTTGTCTCCTCCCAGGAGCAGCCACTAACCCCAAGATGCTGCCAATTTGATTCCGCTTGCCGAAACGTACTCGGATCGCACCTGTTCTGTGTCTGAACACAAGGAAGCAGGACCCTTGGATAAGATCTGTCCATGGATCCCCAGATACTCCCAAGAGGGAAACTCAAAGAATTTCAATACTTTTTCTATATCATCGCAAGAAAGGGCCATGGCGCCATAGTGTTAGTATCCAAAGCAAAAGAAGCCTAATATGCATTGCAGTAATGTCAGAACTGCTACGTACTCTAACGTGACAATCCCACAAAAAGTGTTTCACAGATATTCTGGGCTACAACAGACAAGAGAACAAACATACTGTGGAGATTTAGGAAGAGGGACACTGCTAAACATATACAGGAAAAAAACTGGTTGTAGAGGTCACTTTTTCCATTAGGATATTAGGCAAACATGGTCTCCCTTCTCACCTGGTTCTGCCATGGTACCGACACATGTGGCTGCACAGGTGGAGATCTGGGAACAAGCTCCTGTGGTGACCACCCAGATCACTGGGCCACAGCACCAGGATACAGTATTATGAGGGGTGTATATGGTCCAAATCTATGGGAGAAATTCTATAGCTCTGTTGCTGACATCCTCAGCAGCTGGAAACAAATCACACCATCACATTCCTGAACACACACTTGGCAGCTCTCAAACAACCACATCAGCCCAAAAAGATCCTGAAAAAGAGAAAAGGGGCCATACAGCAAAAAAAGATGGATATGTCCATTTTATATGGGCTAAAATTTGTACTACTATTACATATCAAGTCCTATGAACGCATTTTAGAAGGAGGCTCTTTCATGATTTCAGAAAAATACACGTGCAAAATTATCCCTGACATTCAAACAATGGCAAGCTTAGGCACAAAACAATAAAACTACGTAAAATAAGCATTTACTGTTTTGATTTCTGTCTCTCCCCCCCCCATGTTGCCAAGTCTCTGTTCTGGGAATCATCCACCATCATATGAAGCCACAGATTACAGGACACATGTAATGTAACCAAGGTTACTATTGTTCTGACAGGGCAGCACAAGTTACATTGCCAAACAGGACACAATTCTGCCACCTGAAATTTGGGTCAATTATGAAAGGGGAAAAAAAAAATTTAAAAGGATAAGGACATGAATGAAACCAAAATATGGAGGGTATTTGAGGGTTCAGAAAAGAAATGACACTGCTACTTTAATTTGAGCATGGAGAAGCTGGCCAGAGATCTAGCCATCTTCTCCATAATCAGTGCATGGTTGCAGTTGGCCAGGCTTAACTCTTTAGTTAAAAAAAGAGCTTAAATACAAAACTATAACAGAAGGCATCAGATATTGAATATTATTGAAACAATATATTTAAAGAAAGTAACAGCCCTTCAGGAGTAACCAGCCTCCAATGTTTTGCACACCTGTTCTCAACTTGAAGTCACCCTATAACAGGCAGAACCACTACTTGAGAGCCACCCGCCCCACACAGACATACACCATCTACAGTATCCAACACTGCTTGCTGGATTTGAAGTTGCAATGAATATGCAACTCCATACACAGGAAATCAAAATCATGACATGCCTCAGCACTACCCACTGGGCCACCAAAGTAGTAACGGATCAAAACTTGCTTAAATTAAATCCAATTCTGCACAAAAACTGCTTATGTCTCTGAAAGCATCATCATCTCCCAGATGATCTCAACTAATGCAAACATCCATTTGAAGGAACAGTACATTGACGGGAAATCTTAAAGCAGTAGTCATTTCTAAAAAGTCTCTACTGTATGTTGCTGTTTTACAAGACAGAATTCCTAAAAGGATCATAATTTAAACATTAAAAACAGGAAACCTGCAGTGGTCCACAAAGCACCAGACTAAATTATGTGCAAGAGACAATCAGAAGGGTCTCAGAGACAATGACACCTATGAGTGAGAAATTAGTAGGCTGGCATGGTAACCACCACCTGAGTCAGGTATAGCCTGAATGTGTCCACTTCACTTTCCATGGCTGCTCCTCCTCACATTCATTTGCATCATGCCATCCTAGAGACCTGCTGACTGCACACTTACGGAAGCAAATCTTAAGCGAAGACCCTGCGAAAGAACCCAGAGCCCTGTACAAAACGATGGTAATAATGTTAGAGGCAACAGAAATAAAGCCCTTTCTTGTTAGTTCAAATCTACTTGGTAGGGGTTGCCTCTGGGCACCACCCAGTTGGACAATATGATAAAGGACATAGCTCTTCCTGGTTAGAAGAGCTAGGAGAGTACCCATTAGAACAATGGTGTGCAAACTGGGGAGACTGCGTGCATGGGTTTTTTTTTTTATATCTGCTTAAGGGAGCTCTGACAGTAAAGGTATGGGGACCACAGCTTTAGAAGAAAACCAAAGCACAGGTACTCAACACTCATTTTAACATCTCACATGTCCACAACTAGAATATCCAAAAGAAAAAGTACTAATTTTCTGGCTATCCCACAATTTCTACAATACCACCAGACAACATCATGTGCTTCTTAGTTTAAAAAAATTAACCCAGTATATTTAAAGTAATTAAGCTGCAGCATTAAAATCTTCTGTGAGAAATAATTAAAAGACAAAAAAAAAAAGTTATATTCAAACCATCAGAGTTGTGATACACAGTTTCTACTAGGGGGAAAAAAATCCATGATAAAAAAGCAATCCCTAGCTAAGTTGGGACATGAGGTCCAGCTTTTGGTACAGGCTAAGGAAGCTGTTCCACCTTGACTTTTTGAAATGACACACTGAGGAAACACTGCAGTACAGCATATAGTGCAAATAGGTTTGGGAGAAAAAGCTGACCATTAAAAATAATAGCAGGAGCTATTTTGTTGGACCATGGACAGAAGTACAGCCTAAGGCAATGACTGGCAATAAATTAGTCAGCACAAGGTGCTCCCAAGAATGACATCTGTGTGCCATTAAATTTCTTTGTAATGCTAAAAAAACCAAGATGCATTCCTGCAAAAAATTCTTCAGATGGTCAAGGCCCCATCTTTTCAAACTGGCTATCACTTCTAAGATAATTGGAGAAAACGGAAGTGGCTCATTGCTGGATATAACTACTAAGGATTTCATAATACAGATTAGAGAAGCAACACTTATTCCAAGCACTAGTTTTTGTATGAAAAAGAATTAAACCAAGGTCTGTGCCAGTGGCTGTGACCCCTACCAATCTCACAGAAGCTGAGCGGACAGTTGGTGAGCAAAGCAGTTGGAAAAGCATAGAGATGAAATACAATTGCAAACTGTCGCTGCAGGGTGCTTAGAAAGCCACAGCCAGCGATTCATCCTCTCCTGTACAAGACGCAAACAGCACAGTTATGCAAAGTGGAGGGAGGACATCTATAGGCAATTTTTTTTTTTTTGCATGCAGCGGTTGCAGCTAAACACACACCAAGCTGTACAAGCACAACACTGGTCCATATCAATGCTGCCCCAACAGTTTCTTACCACTACAACTTATAGTTTATTGCTCTGACGGGCATCAGCATGAAGGAACCATTGAACTATACAACGCCAACTGATGTTTCGGATGTAAAGCTTCAGGCCTGTGCACTTTGGTAATCACCCAGAGCATATAGTCTCTATTCTAGATGGAAAGAGCATTTCAGGGTCAAATGTTGATGGAGAGGTCCTCCTTGGGATACGAAGTCAAAACTGCTTTTCACATCTCAGTATGCTGGACTAAACACAGGAAACGGGTGTATTCTGCTGGCTAATCACAGGGGCACTACAGATCACCAGCAATTATCAAATGTAAGGGGGTCAACAAAGGTGAAACCCTTATCAATTTGTCCCTGTCAGTACAGTGATGAAGTGACTAGCACCTACAGGGTCAGTTCTGAGGTCAAAGGTCGAGAGCTCTGAAAACAGAACATATTCAAAAAGCAAGACGTGGTCCTGTAGATGCTAGCACGTCAGGGTCAAGCTGGGGGAAGACTAATGTTCCGATAAAATGCATACCTTTAGCCGAGGACCTCAGGAATCAACTCCCTTCTCAAGGTTGGTGCAACAGGCTCAGGCAAACATAAGCTTGCAAATAATAGCAGAAAATGTGAGACTTGCACTTTTCACACTTTCAGGAACTTACCTTGCAGAGTCTTTAAAAGCAGCTTCAGTGGGAACTGAGAAGCTTCCAAGATTCTGAAAAGTGGCACTTTCTCCCAGGCCAGTGACTTGAAAAGGAAGTGTGACCTTTATTCACCCATGACTGCCCTGTCTATAAACATGCCACGGGTATGTAAGGCTCAACCTCTTTACCAGCTTATGTGAAATTTATTTTTCTACTGATTCTCCCACCACTGCTTGCACCTTCCCCAGGCCAGAAAGAGCAACCACAATTCCACAAAAACCACCTGTCTACTGAAGTAGCTCAATCAGAAGTGCAGGTGACCAATCGAGTCACAGTTAGCTATGTGCAGGTCAAACCGTGTATCAGCACGACTGCATCAAACCACCTAGCTTGCACATGCAGTATACCCATAACACCAAGTGCCCTGCTACTTCCAGCCAAGGCCCATCTATATTTTACTTGTTTTCCAAATATCGCTCCGCGCCAACTAAATACTAGGGCTTCACCTCAAGCTGTGCAGGATACCTAGGCCTCCATGGTACCTGCATCAATTATAAACCCTAGAAAGCCACCCAGAGTGCTGCAACTAAAAATAAATTAACACCTGCTGACTGAAGCTCACATGCAAAATGAAGTACCCGCTCAAGGCCAGAGCATCCTCTGTCAATTTATCAGTAATTATTCAGGTTAATCATGGCAAACTGGCATGCTTACTCATGTTTTTACAATGGCATGCCTATAGGGAGAAAAAGCCAGTTAATCACACAGAAAGATTTGCCTTAAGTGGGGAGGGGGGTACAAGTGTCACATTTAGAGACAAAGAAACAGCTATATCCAGCAGAAAGGATATTGCCATCTCCACCCCTCCATGGTACACAGGGAGTACTCTTCCATAAAACAATACTGTTTCCACAGCAACCCCACCTTCACAACTGTCGAGGGGGAACTGAAATCTCTGTTCAAATCAGCCCCCCACCACCCCCCAACCGAAGACACATATGGGCACAAGCGTTCACAAGATGCGAAACCTGTAAGTCAGCCTAAAACCTACAGCCCAGATTCAACTGTAAAAGGGCCGCTAAAACTCCCAACCTTGTTTTAACACGCGGAGTGTGCTTCAAATTAGCCTTAACTACTGCATTTTCATTGCAACAACCCTAACCACAGCTATCCTGCATGCAGGCCAAGACCCTGCTAGCAAATGGAAGCATACAGAGCCAGACGGCAAGCACTTGGAATGATACCGTAGGGGAGCTGGACACCACAAACTGAAGACCCACATTGTCATGTGCAGCTTGATTAACTACTGCTGACAGGGTAAGAAAATCAAGGCACAGGACAGGCTCCAGTGGGTGAAATTAATCTCACACACTCAGGCATGGCTTGAGCAACAAGGTGGCACCTACAGACCACACCCAGGCACCTGACCATTCTCATGAACACGATCCTGAGTCTCACCTCACACTGAAGATGTGCTGTCTCTGGGCGTACCCAACCAGGTGTGGCGAGATTGAGGGCTCAGTTAAGACTTTTGGGAGTGTGCCCATGTGTGTCCTGGCTTATGGAGTCAGTGTGTTTCTGAAACGTGCCCCTAGCTCTGAGCAACTAGCTGCTGACCTTGACCTGTAGCTCAGCCCTGCCACTTCAATCTGATTATATGAAATATGGAACAATTATATCATTCGGGTCACACCAGAATACTATGCTTGACCAATAATCAAATTCTGTAAAGCAGAATGGCATGCCAAACAAGACATCCACTCAACAAATACAGAAGCTTAACATCCCAGTATTATGGGAAATTCCATATTGTTTAAAAAGATGAAAAATGGCACTATCACTTACCATGACAGTAATCCTGAAAGCTTAAATCCAAATGGTAAGAATTTAATCCCTTTCGTATTGGCCAAAGAACAGCTGGCCTAAGGCCTACCTAAGGAGCAAAATCTGTGCTGTAAAAGCAAATACGTGGCACAACTGACAGAAGCTAGGTAATTCAGGACAGTGCAAGCAGCTGCAGGCCCTAGGCTGTGCTTTAACCTGTAGCAATAAATGCTGTCCACATAACCGTTGGAGAAAACTCAGCTGACAGAGCTAGCATATAGACATGACTGACCACTAAAACAAAGCCAAACCATGTCTATGTGAAGAGTAGAGATTCAAGAAACAGTCAAATGTATAATAAATGCCTTTATGCATTGCAGAGGGCATTTTGGAGATGAAGCTTGAGCCCAGAGGCTCCACCCTTGGCACCAAACTCTCACTAAGCTCCAGTTCCCTGAATTGTAGTGAATCCCTCTTAGCTACAATAAAGAAAGCTCGGCAGAGGTGTCCGTTCTAGCAACAGGCTCAACTGAACCTATTCAAAGAATAAGCCACTTGTCACCGACTGTTTTCTAAAAAGTGTATGCATTTTACATTCTGCATAGATAAGCGTGCAAAATGGCCTACTTTTAAACAGATCCTGGTAAAGTCATTTTTCTGAAGGCCCCCCGGGGGAAAAAAAGGAACATTTTATATAAAAGATCCCCCATAAGAGCATCCCTGCCCTATTGGATAAACCATGACTCTCCCATAATGATCAATAGCCTCAGGTCACCCCAAAGAAGCGTCGCTTCACTATGTTTCCTAGCCTCCACAATCGCATTCAATAATGGATGCGATTTGAGCAAAAATAAGCTGCCAGGAAGCTGACAAAAAAGGCAGAGATTAACCCATTACAATACTGGTGTGGTGTGTACTAGGGCCTTACAACAGAAAAAAAAAAAAAGACCCTGCCTGATGCATTTTGTAGTTGTAACCCAAGGGTGACCACCAGAAGTAAAAGTTTCTATTGCATTTTAGGTCAATTATTTAGTATTTTGCAATACCAAATCCAAAATGCTTATTAGGTGAGTAATTATGACCCCCTTATTTAATTTTTTATGTTTTCCGGGCCTGCTCCAAGTTAGGACTTCTGTATTAAAGATTAAGAGCATTCATACTTCACTAATTTAGTTAATGCCATCATGCTGTGATTTCTATTCAAGAAATTACAAGTGCATATTGACTCCGTTTTTTTAAAAAAGGGGTAGAGGGTAATAGACTGTCATTTGGCGCAGCTAGCCGACCAATCCAGTAAGTCCAATTGCATAAATTCAAGACAAAATTGTATACAGAGTATGACTTCAATATAAACGACCAGTTTTTATTTTGGCCTAATTTGACTCAAATGTAAATTAAACCAAAACTTTTTACAGTGTTACTGTGCCAAACAGTATAAGGTGGAGCACAATTACCACAAAAGTCCAAACACAGGCCTGAATACATGTCTGGCAAGTAATGACTAATTTCATTAGATTTTTTAAGAATACTGTAGCTAACACCACACAAAAGCAGCTTAAAAATGTACTGTGAAAATAGGATGCCTTGTGCTCAGCTAGCTTGTGCGGGACAACTGCATTTCACTATTGATGATTATACCTCAAATACCTTAAATATTCTGAACTCTAAAAAGTATTGTGACTATTACCACAATTACTGTTGCTCATTACAGAAACTTTCAATATGGCTGAGAAGCTTGTCTATTCATAGAGCTGGAGCAATTTAGGTTAGACACTTTTCTCAATGGTAAAACAGCAGCTCAACTAAGATGCCAGAAGGGAACCTTGGGGTGAAAAGCATTGTCCTTGGCTGCCCACTGTATCCATACCAACAATGTTGAGTCAATCAAAAAGCACACCACAGTTTTTCATTTTACATTAAAAACACAAAGCAGCCATTTTAGCTAGCCAGCTAGCTTCACAGTTTGCAAAGGAAAACAGCAACCAGAGGCTAGATACAGTAAATAAACAGCCAAGAAACTGCAGGTGGGTCATTTTCAGACACAACCTTACCCAGGACAATGTAAGAACAGGAATCCATCATACAGCAGCTTCACAAGAAGCACCTGGAAGTGGGAATAAGGGGGAGATGACTCCACACACAGGGCAGGCCTCTGAACACCAATGCCAGCACTGACACCAGGTTGAAGACAATGCATGATGCACCCAATGCCCCCATTTATGTCCCTCCTAAAACATCAGATAGTCTTTTAAAGTTCACAAAACAACTTTCTTAAATTCACTCATCCAGCACACTGAAAGATGGGTTGCAGGGAAAACCATGAGACTGTCCGAAATGGGGTTTGAACTCTACAGGAAACATTTTGAAACTGACAGGCCATTATAAACCATTGAACAACATGAATAAAAGAGTTTGCACCAAATGAAAGCTGACAGCTGTCATTCTATCAAGGCAAACATAAAGAAACATTTAGCAATGCCTTTTTTGAAAGTTATGCTTTAGATAAAATGGTATTTTTGTAAATGCAAGGAAAAGGTCATTAGCAACAAATACATTGTTCTTTCCACTAAAGACATTACCCACAATATAACACTGACTGAATATTGCTCTCTAAGGATGTCACCTGAAACCATCATATGTGTGACAGGTCATAGCTTCTCAATGCACAGTCATACCGCATATACTGTAAAAAAAAAAAAAAAAAAGTTCTATATCACCTCTAAACATTCTCCAGTTTTGCCAGTGGGCAAATGCGTCACCTTCTTAAAACACAAACATGTCACCGGGTTCAAATACCAGTTTATTCATCTAGGTTTTAAGTACATTAGTAGCAAACATAACACCCCCAGCTGGAAGTATTTAATTTTTAATCATTTTTTTAAATAACTACTTGCACTGAGAGGTCAAACACGCTTCAGCGACAGGTCAAAACTATGACCGACGGACGTCACTAACAAAACATGCCAATGTAATAGCAGTTACCTTCCACAAAGTCATTTTAAGCCAACCCCGACATTTGATTACATTAATGGCTAAACGCGGTGAAATATCGAGTCAAGTAGGGGGTAAAACGAAGCTACATGGGGGGGGGGGGACCTCCACTGCGCCGACGTATCGCGCTGGGTGAACGCGCCGTGCCCGAGCCAGCGCGCGCCATCTTGTCGCCGCAGCTGCCCGGGCCCAGAACACAGGAAGCCCATTCATTCAAAGGGAAGCAGAATAAAACGGCGGCGATTCATCATCATTAAGTTCCCTAAAACAAATGCGACCCATTTTTATCGATACATACATACACACACGAGTAAAACGCTCATTCGGGCATTAGTACGAAAAATAATGCATGCAATAACCAGCTAATTAACTTATTTTCCATTAGGAAGTCAGATCTGTTGAGAATTAAGCCCCCGCCTTCTAGACAGTTCTTATTGCCGCTGTAATCCGTTAAAATCAACAGCTAGTACGGCAAAACGAGCAATCTTTCGGCATTTTAAAATATCGTTTTTAGAGCACCCCCGCTTACTGTCTCGCCGTTAGTCTTTAAAATGGTAGGACTCGTAGCTTCCTCGTTTTAAATCGAAGCATTTTCTCCTTGTTGTAACATTGAGACGACTACTTAGGGACGCCAATCACACGAACAAGGAAAGCTGGAGCTAGCCGTTTTAAAAATCAGATCGGATTGTTATAATTTCCTTGTTGCTAGTTCATTAAACGCAGCAGAACTTATTTAAACATGTACCATACACACCCACTCAATAACCTCGCCAAAGGAGGTGTTGGTGGATATCAAAGAAAAAAGAATGAGAAAACCGCTCAAACACATGGACAGCTTCCTGTCATAGAACACACTTTCGGTTCTCGCTTTATCCATTTTACATAACAGCACGGTCAAAAAAAAGGAAAACCGTGAAGACTGGCAGTACAGCCCTCCCCCGGCGTCCTTGATTTTTCAACACCAAATGCAAGATGCAGGGAGCAGCCATGTACAGCAAACCCCCCTCTCTGCCACGACAGTCTATGCGACATCATCTTCCCGTCTTGGGAGTCGCCCCCCCACCTCACCTCTGACCATTTTTCCCGTCTTGGGAGTCGGCCCCCCCCACCTCAACTCACCTCTCACCATTCTCCCCGTCTTGGGAGTCGCCCCCCCACCTCAACTCTCACCATTTTTCCCGTCTTGGGAGTCGCCCCCCCCCCTCAACTCACCTCACTTCTCACCATTCTCCCCGTCTTGGGAGTCGGCCCCCCCACCTCAACTCACCCCTCACAATTTTTCCTCGTCTTGGGAGTCGCCCCCCCCCCTTCCTTTCACAATTTTTCCCGTCTTGGGAGTCGCC
>JAACJT020000105.1:14329267-14356625 GCA_009936485.2 Gymnarchus niloticus | reverse complement strand
CCCCACCCCCACAGATGTTGCATGGGTCTGTGGAACACTGGGTGAAAATTTGATCGGTGTGAGAAGGCATCACTGTGGGTAGCGTGCCCCCTGCTTCTCCCTCATCCAAGCCTGGATACGGTCCCTCAGGGCTGGTACTGTGAGGGGAGATCAAATAGAGACGGCTAATGGCTAACACAGTTAATATGTAACACAGATAATAGCTAACATGGGTAATAGTGAACACAACTAATGTGCCTAGTGTAGCTGAATGGCTAACAAGGCCTCCAACATACTCCCTCAGCAACAAAGGCTCACATATTGCACCTACAGACACTGTCACAGAGGTAAACATAAGGTGATTCCATCAGGTATACACAAGCTACAATGTAATGTAGGTGACACCAAATACTGACATAATTAAACAGAAGATCATACAGGTACAGGAAAAACAAGTGATATGAAAATGTGACAGAATAATTAAAAATCTCATTCACTGACTGTCACCATAACCACACATCAAAATTTAGCAGTGACACATAACACAATTTAACACTGCTTTGAATTATTATGCAACTTGTTTTATGGTGCTTTCCTAAAGTACGAGCAATAAAATTACCTAGAAGTATACAGTAGCTCACAAATGCAAACAATTTCTTATGTTTGGCTAACAAAAATCTCCTTTCTAAAATCTACTCTGCCACTGTGCTGTTGTGGTAATGTGGTTCCTAAATAGTACATTCACCGGTTGCTTGCAAACAAGTCAATGGCAATTCACAGATCCACAGTGTGATCCACCTGATCCATCTGGCTCTAGCGAGCCAATGGGAAGCCACAGGGGGGCGTATATATCTGGGTTACTGGGACCCACCTGGCTTCAGAAAGCCAGTGGAAAGCCACAAGGCAACGACGTGTACGACTGTGTTACAGGGACCTACCAGGCTCCAGCATGCTCTCGGACAGCGGCTGTCTGTTGAAGGGATCTGTGGGAGAGTTGAGCAGGTGTCGCAAGATGACAGCACGGTCCATGATGTTTCCAGAGGGTAGTCTCACGGGATCAGTCATTAAGGTGTCCATCAGAGGGTCTATCACCGAAACACAAGATAGCATCTTAGTTACTAACAAGAAGTTGAAAGATAGCAGCGCTGAACCTGCTAAAATTAAGGAAAACACAGATTTCTGTGGCACAATACATTTACGTGTACAAGTAGAGGTACATTCAAATATTTAGGAATTGATAAGATGTTGGATAAAAGTGCTACGTATATATCTAAATAAAAAATTCTTATTAAAGGATGGTTCTCAAAGTCAATGTTAAATATGTAAACATACGTGAACAACAATTATGCTTCCCCTAGGTTTCTAACCCTGTATTAATAGCCAGCTGAAATGGAACATTAAGGCCTAATTAACCTATATCAACATAGCTTGTGTGGGGGGTCGATTATCTGCTCAAGCCAGGGCAAAAGTCACACAGCAACTTGCCTTTGAACTCGTCAGGTGCATCACTGTAATCAATTTCTGACTGGGAGTTCCGGGCGACAATCTCCTCCACCTTCTCTGATAGCAGCTTGAATTTCTCAATGGCGATCATTGACTTTATGCCAGCCTTCCTCATCTTAGAGATGACCTCTTCAAATAGCTCACGGCTATATGACCTCTGTAGTAAGGACACATAGGCTACACTTAACTGAATGGTCGAGCTGCATTTTACCACAAGGTCTAAGGACAGTGGCTGGGGCCAAGAGCACACCTGGTCATCGGCGATGGCCTTGGCAAATCGGGCACAGTTCAGCTGCAGGTAAATGTCGGTCAGCTGATCCAGCAGCTTCTTGGGTTCAAAGCCGTACTTCTCTGGGTTCTCCACCTTCAGGTCCCGGCACTTGGGACCACACAGCTGCTGGAGGTTGAAGTTCAGCATTGCTGCTAAACGGGGGCCGAGTTCCTGAGGAGGAAAGCACAGTGGGTTGGCTTAGGGTACAGCAGGCCCTCTCAGCACAGGCAAGATTCCAGGTGGTGCACCTGTGAGGCCTGAGGAGAGACAGACTTACGGGCCGCAGGAAGGGCTTCTGAACCTGCTTGGTGAGCAGGTGAAACATGTCCACTGTCTCAGTGGCCAGTGCCAAGTAGGAACGGGACACTCGCTCATCCTGAGTCAGTTGGGACTGCCGGCTTTGCTGCTGCTCCTGGGATGATGAGGGAGGAAGTATGCAGACAGGCAAACTAGATCATACGGGCAGCATGGATTCTTTAAAACGTCATATCAAGATAGCTCATCTAATAATTACTCATTAAAGTAAAAAGGTGTTTGTGTGAGGAGGGACTATTCGGTCAGTTAACCAATAACTTGCGATGCATCCACCTGTATGAACATTAGACATTAATACAGCACCACTAAAAGCTTTATTATTCCTTGCCTATTATTTAACTGATTATCAGGTGATTTTATTCAAAAGGACTAACCACAAAGTATTGTTTCCTGACTATGCTTGGTTATATGTTACCTGCTAACCTCTGAGGCCCCATTTACCCCTGACCCCTCGTCACTAACCCTGGGCAGCTGCTCCCACTGCTCCTTGTTCTTCATCTCCTCCTGCACCTCATGGATGCGTTTCAGTGACTCCAGGCTCTCATCCAGCAGGAAGGTCGTGTCATTGATCAGCATGTTGATGTAGCGCACAAACTGCTTCCCAGAGCTGTGGGGAAAGCACCTTGTAAACACTGCTGCCCTCTGGTAGTGGGTAGGACTCATGGCCATGAACTCACTTGAACTCCTCCAGGAAGGTGCCATGGTGACTCATGTTCTGCCACAGGCTCTTGAATATGGTGCTGATGTGGTAGCGGATGGTGAACTTGTCGTAAAACTCGCTGGTCGCACCCGTATGTTCCACGTCTGGTGGTAGGGAAAACTCGAACAACATTCTACCAAAATGTGCCAGGCTTTTCATTCATGTCACCATAGAAGACACACACCATCGTGTGAGCCATTATGTCTATAGATACAAGAACTCCAATGATAATACTCAATACCACATATAGACAGGAACAGCAATTGTACAAATAATACAATGCATGATGTTACTGGATTGATCATTGGTGAATCATTTTCTTAGTGAAAAGAGCGGAGAAAAACCCTGACATGCCCCCATGCATGCCCTGCCTGGCCACACTACCCACCAGTGTAGAACTTCATGAGGGCGGGCACCAGGTGCTTGATGGCCAGCGGGTGGTTCTCCATCATCTCAGCAAAGCGCTGTGTGCGTGGCTGCACTGCGGGGTTTGTGACAAATAGCACCTCCACCAGCTTGGCAATCAAGTAGGGGTTGCGGATGTAGTTTTGGCTGCAGATGAAGACCACCAGGAAGGTGACCACATCCTGCGTACAGGGCTCATACAGCACCTGGGGACAATACCTGTCGCGGGAGTAGGAAAGCTGTCCGTTACCACAACCAGCACACATGCTCCACTAAAATACATGAATGGATCTATACAATAACGGATCTTGCACATGTGCTTTACACACAGGAAATACGCATCAATTACAAACACATAACTGTAATACTCATCTATTCACATGTAATTTTGCCCCCCCCAAAACCAACGGATAACCATGTGCAACCACTGCAAGTGCTTAAATTTATTTGATGCCATCTAACTTGCTATTTAATTGCATGCCTCAAATGTTATTGTGCTATTTAATTAAGATGTTTGAGAACCATCAAGACTACAAAGCTAAACTGTTATAAAGTATAACAGCATGTGTAATAACTTATAAAACATATTTACAGTATCTGAGCGCAATTATTTGCTGAGCAACTAATAGGTGTAGGTGGTTATCCGGGTTCAACTCACTGCACGATGAAGAGCAGGAACTCAGCTACATCCTCGATGTAGAATTCAGGCAGTGCTGCAAAGCCCATGGGGACTTCAGGGTTCAGAGGAAGGCCCACGCTATAAAAGAAGCGTCACCACCGCTATTACAGAGACACTGGACAGAGGCCCTCAGCAGAAATACATGAATTATATGAAGTTTTTTGTGTTCATTTCTCTAATTTTAGGAATTATGTGAAAATGTGATCACATTGAAAGTCTTATACATGTAGAAACAGAGAAAATTCTAAAGGGTTCACAAACTCTTATTGCAAAATGTTGAAGCTGTTAGCTGCATTGCTCTTATTACAGGACGTACAGGCTTTAGCAGCACGACTTAGAGAGTGTAGAAGTGGTTATAAAGATACGTGACATAAGATCAGCTAGTAACACTACAATAATTCAGTAGGAGTTCTTAGCATAATGACTATTGATACAAACCAATAGTCAATTAGAATCCCAGCTTTGAATAGCGACAAGAGCTGTAGAAGGCTGCACAGTGTAGCAGTTGTTAGTATCAGTGCTGTTAAAAGACAGACAAACAGGACTAATGATGGGACAAACGAGGCTTCAAAATCTTTGGTGGGTTTTCGTCACAGGTTTTGAACCATCACTACGCAGGACACACGAGCAGCCTGGCCAGCCTGGCCACGTCACTCACTGTGGGTAGTCAGGGTCAACGATGCGCAGGAGCAGCTGGATGACCATGCTGTAGAACTGAAGGCATCTACGAAGTAGACTTTCATCCAGCAAGCCTGCATCTGCGCAGGCCTTACACCTCACCAGTTTCTGAACAATAAAAAAAGCCATATTAAATGGGTAACAGCTGAAACGTGACGTCAGGACACTGACCCTCTGTCTGTCTCTCCTTCCTAGCGTTATAACACGTGCTAGCGCAAGGTCCGCTTGCAAGATCAATGTGACAAAGAATGGCTCCAACTAACTGGTTGATCCACCTGATATTGAAGACTAATACACTCTCTCTCTCACACACACACAAAACAGGCAATTTTAATGCGGCCAATTAGCCTAGAACATGTCTTTGGACTGCAGAAGGAAACTGGACTACACGGAGGAAACCAGTGAAATATGGGTAGAGAAGGCAAACTCCACACACACGAGTGGAGGCAGGATTTGAACCCCCAACCCGGGAGGTGTGAGGCAGCAGTGCTAAGCAGCACCTCCTGATGCTAACCCTCTGTAATGTCGGTAAAATTGATGACAGTATAGAAATACTATAAAACCACAACTACTACCAGAAATATATTTAGCATCTCATTTTTAGTACCTAATAACTCAATTTTTTCTCAGCAGACACACATCAGTGCATTAAAATTAGTGGTGTGGGGTTCAGATATTTAATCTGAACCTTTGTACCCTTTTCAAGAGTACAAAGCCCCCATCACAAGTTTCCAACGTGGTAATGACCCCTCCAACAAACCAATCACGACCTTCTGACCCACCTTTAACTGTGCCTTGCACCTCTTCAGCATTTCCCTGTGTCTGGGGGCAAGTGGAGAATCTTTCCATTGACTTTCGCTGTTCTTCAGTTCCTCGACAGTCCTATAAACACACAATCAGTAGGGCAAAAGGTCTGTGGCTGCAACACACATTCCATTCGTTAACCAGCACGGGAAGCAGTCACTTGCACTGGCTGTCAACAGGACTCATCACTTACCTGTTAAGCTCACGGATGGCTCGCAAACGCCGGATATAACGCCGACAGCCAGGTAGGATGGACAAGTGGTGGGCATGAAGTGTCAAGAAGAAGCACTCTGTTGGGAACTTGGGCTCTGAGAACCTTGATGGGTCGTTTTCTGTTCAGAACAAGAAATGCAGTTTTAGATAAGGTGGAGTGGCAGAACAGGGGTTCCCATTGTGGGCCAGCATCACTAAGAGACTACGCATGCTCAGCATATCTAAGCTAGAAACACCCATTTCACAGACCATGAGCTTCTTGTCCTGCTGCTGCTTTCATACCCCTCCCAGTGTTTAATGCCCATTGGTGTGCCGATACCATACCCATAAGTGTGTAAACAACAGCCCAAGACCCACTCACGCATCTCAGCCAACCAACTCTTCAGCTCTTCCATAGAAGCCTTGAGCCGGGTCTCCTCGGGGATGACCGTCAGGCGGCACCGAGGGTGGAAAATGTATGAGGGGTCCACCGTCTCCAGCTTGATCTTCATGCTCAGCTGCTGCAGCACCCACAGGAAGTTCAGCATGAAGCCATCCGTAGATACCAGCTTGTCGTCCGTCTGGAGAGGTGGAAGGATGGATGATACACAGATAAGAGAGAGCGAGAGAACAACACTGAGTCATGTATGTGGCTGTTCAGCATTTCCTTATAACATTTTTCTGAGTTTACAAATATCATAAAGCCCCTCCTCTAAAAGATTATAGTGCACAAAGCTCCCAGTATGTGGCAACAGGGCAATATACCTGCATCTGTGCTTTCCGGATGTTGCGGTTGACCAGGGCAGCCATATAGTTAAGCGCTGCCTCTCTGGTCTCCCCATTCAGTAGGATGTTGTGAAGGATCTTGAAGAGATCACCCTGAGGGAGAGAAGGCAGAGAGAATTTCAGAACGCATCACAATAAGGAGAAAGTAGAGCAGTAAAACAGGGGAATGAGACACCAAGAGGTGAAGAGATGGGGGAGGGACCGGGATACTGAGAGGAGGAGAGACGGGGGACCGAGATACCAAGAGGCAGTGAACCAGTCACAGAGACAGAGAAAGCTGGGACATACCCGAGCCGACTCCAGGTAGTGCTGTAGGGATTGGCTGACCACGCGTGTGTTCTCCAGGGTGATAGCAGGCCCTGAGAAGTACTTGTCCCCAACTCTGGCCTAGAAGAACATGAAGAGTTGATAGCCAACTGATGGCCTAGAGGTGAAACCCCAAGCTTTTAGGGATGCTGAACCATTCACAAGTGTGTTTCTCTATGGCCACTATGCTAAGCACACTGGATAGCATTTTCTGGTAATGCATTTCTGTAAAGTGTGACAAATAATTCTGGACGTTCTGGCAAACTCACATCATCCTCGGCGAAGACAGACAGGCTGAAAAAAGCCCCAAGGTAGGACAGCCTCTGCACCTCTCTGCCAGCAGCGCCACTCAGGGGCTCTGGGCACCACAGGGGCATGGAGGTCATCTGGATGGTGGGTGAGGGGTTATTGTTATAGCAATGGTATAGGCAAACGGTGGATAAAGACCATTAACAGAGGTACCAAAACTCTGACTTAAAATAGATAATGAAAAAAATCACCCCACACAAACAGCTGAGCCCCCACCCAACACAAAAACACATTACTTACCAAATTGCACACAGGGTGGGTTTTCCCAAACTTTATTTCACACAGCTCTGCTAAAGCCTGAAGGATGAGTCCACATGAAAACATCAACTTTAGCAGCTTATGGGTCACATGGACAACACAAGCCATATAGCCAACCTAAGACTTACCATCAAGGGATATTTAAAACTGTCACTGTCAAATGAACTCTCCTTCACTGCCTGGGACAGGCCATGGAGGATTGGAATGAATATCTGTGGAACAGAAGTGCAATTAGACAATGTGTGCATGACCCCATAATAGCCAATATAGCCAATTGGTAAGCTAACCCTCATAGCCCTAGAAAAACTGGTTGTCACCTGAGGTCTGCTAATTTTCTAGTCATATAGCTGTAAGCATAAACAATCCTCGTTAGGGGTTCATCTATAAGCTATACTTCACAGCTGCTAGCATAGGCAGTCTTTGCTCAAGATCTACAGATCTATGGACTAGCTCTCATAACTAAAAAATGGCAATGGTGAAATGGACTTTGCGGCTTTTCTCATGCTCCTTGCCAACCCTTACTTGCTTGAACACCTCATCTTCCTGGTGAGTCATGCGAACCAGCTCCTGAATGAAACCATACGGAAGATTCCGGCAGAGCATATAGGGGACCAGCAGGGGGTGCTGTGCCAGGGATCTGGGCCAGCAGAGACAGCAGACAAGAATAAACAACAGGAGATTGCCTGATGCCAGTGACATCCAATAGCTGCAACTCATGACTGGATATAACTTAGACTCCGCCAAAGTGACAATGTTTCTGATTGGTGGCCGGAACTGTCACTTACCGGGGCTGTGTCAAGGCTCCCTGCAGCACCAGGGCAGTGTGGGAGATGCACTGGGATCGGATGTTGCTTAGCAGCTGGCTAACAAGTGGCTGGCTGCATACCTGAGGGGAGGGGGGTGCAACCCCCTACGTATCAATCACAGGCTCTACCCCACATCAACACCAGTCACCTCCACATTACACTTTCAGGGCATTTATGTACAAACCAAGTCCAAGACAATTTTCAATTTATCTAAATAACTTAGTCTTAATACATTAAATAATAGCTTTCATAAGTCACTGTACAATTAAACAGATATTCTACAGCTGAATATAGGATATTCTAAAATAAAACAAAAAAAGACTGAATGGGATCATAAACAGAATAGGATTATAAAAACAATAAACGGGGGGAAATCTTAAAAAAGAAAAGTAGAACAGAGAAAGAGAGCATGATGTGCCTTGGGGGCTTTCCTCTCCTCCATGCCCACGCTGTCAAAGCGCTCAATGAGGTAGTTCAGCATCTCCGTCTCTTTGCAAGCTTCGATGGTGAACCGGTCGTTAGTGGGAACAGAGGCTATGGCTCCTCCGGAGGCACCCAGGCTGCAGAGAGAAACCTGAGGGTCACCATCCGCAGCTGGAGCTCCCAGCAGAGGCCTCTGCTGATGCTGAGAACAGGCAGCCCAGCTTCCCTGCAGGTCCTCCACAGGAGGAAGTGAGCTAGTCACTGAAAACGAGACTTCTGCACATACAAGGTCTTCAAAAGCAGGAAGCCAGCTAAAAACCTGCACATGTTCCAGGGGAGACTGAACCAACCCTAGCCTCACAGTACTGTCTGTGATGGAAAGAAAAAAGTCAAAGCAGGACCAAAAAACATGAAGGAATCAGAAATGGACTGAGTGTAATATATCTTTAGATTTAGACTTGGGAAGCTGCCTATTGATGGGTCTCCAATGAGGACAGCTTGATAATGATGTGAGAACATGCATTCACATGTGTGCATGAGTAAGACATGCCTCTCTGTTCCTGAGCCCAAGTGGGAACATGCACCTCTTGGTGTTGGCTGATCTCTGCTGAAAACCCCGGTCCTAGGCTTGGTATTGGTAATGTTGATCCACTGGCAAATGGTGATGTTCCACATCAAGGCTGACACAAACCAAACCCAATCACTTCATTCCACAGATCATATTGACCTCCCAATGGGCACACTTCTCAACAAGCTCTACCCAACACCCAATACCTTGTTTTTAGTCAGGATGCTTTTACATAACATGCTCATGCCAATGATTACAAACTCCACACCAAACCTTGTCCATATGCTTCCAAATGTTTAAACCAGGACACTGCTTTGTCCACAAATTGCCCCAAATATTGAAAATTTCTGGTTTGCTAAATTTTTTTTTTTTTTTTTTTTTTTACCAGTTAGACCCTGGCCAAAAGGATCTCACTACTTACCTGTAAGGATTTAACTAAAAGGATTATACCATTTTACAGGAAAACAAATCTAAAAAATACATTAACTACATAAATGTTCCTCCATCTAGCTCTGCATGGTTGACAGTCAAGGCCACTGCTATTGATGAGTTACTTCAGTTATGCTGAAAAACCATACACTTTGGTTTAACTGAACACACAACGACCTGCCCAGGGTGTACCCCGCCTTTCACCCAAAATCGGCTAGGATTGGCTCCAGCTTCCCCAAGACCCTTACAGATAAGCAGCTTAAGAAGATGGATGGATGGATGGATGGATGGATGGAAGGGTGGATGGGTGACCACACACCACATAACACAGTGAGCCACAATCTTGTGGTCGAATTCCATCGTCTCCCAACGGTGGGTGGGCTACCCATGAGGGGAAACAGGAGGTTATATGTAAGACCACCGAAGCAGCAGCGAGGGTTAAAGGTCAGGAGCATGCTCTACACATCACAGGTACCTGGACCCAAAAGTCACCCTAGAAAACTCGTCCTCCTCATCCTCCTCTGCCTCTTCCTCACCACTGTCCTCAGACTGATTGGAAAGGCCGAAGAACAGGAGGGAAAGGGGGTTGTCGTAGAAACTGGGCCATGGCAAGGGAGCGAGAGTGAAACGGAAAGGTGGGATGAAATATCAGCACTAAAAAAGGGATGAGCACAAACAAAAGGAATGCAGAAAAGGGAGTCACCCTAGCTGCCACACACATCCCCCTTAAGAGATGCCAGCCACTTTAAATCATGTTTGTTAGTTAAACACACACACACACACACACACCAAAGGCCTACAGCAGGCATCACAGTCGCCATCCATTAAGGAAACCATAAAAAAAAGTGAGCTTTCCGATTTTGGGGCAGGGCAGGGAAGTAGAAGGACAGGAGGATGGGAAAAGAGATGGATGGAGAGAAGGGCAAGAAGGCAGGCAAAAACCCAAAACTGTCACTCAGGTCAAAAGGACAACTCAGGCGAGTTTAACGAAACAGCAGAGAGGAGCAAACGGAGAGGCCCTGAGTCCTGAAAGTAACTGCAAAAGACTGCACATCTGCCCAAGAAAACCCGAACTTTGGAAATTGGCCTCGTCAAGTCACTGGAGCAAAAAGGACAATGATCTGATGATCCATGAGCACTGGTTCTACTAGTTATTTCTATTAGGAGTGAATGTGGAATCTCTCACGACTACTGTGTTTTGCCCAATGCACCTGATAATCACAGTAACTAGATTAAGACCGAGACCATTTTCACCCCCACATTCACTGAGGCAGAAGCACCAATATAGCAATGCAAATAAAGGACAACAGAGGTTAAGGCCAGGTTTATACTCAATGTGACACGACACTTGTACATACTTATGCACATAATTTATATCAACATGGAAGACTGAAAGCTATGTCCACCAAGGAACACTGTGAGAGGTCGCCACGGTGTGGATAAAAAAAAGAGTGATTTGACACCAACGATTCAGACAAGCATGTTTATCGCTGTGGAAAGGTGATATAACATTATAAAGATAGAGAATTTTTTACACGCTTGATGAGTTTTTCCTTGAAAGTATCAGTCATTTAAAAAGATTGTTTGAGCAAATGCACTGCTGAAGTCAGTTGACCAAAGCTGGCCATACTGCCCCCACAATTTTTGCCGGCATTGCAACTCGCATACACATAAGCATTTATTTTGAGCAAATTGCACAAATGGCACGTCAACTGAACACTGAATATGTGAGGCAGCCATCTTGCGTATGCGAATTTGAAGTATAAACTGGCCTTTCAGCAACCATGGAATCGGCACCTATTTCCAAGCAACCTGGAGACACCAATGCAAAAAGCTGTTTTTCTGAAACAGGTGTCCATGCGAGTGGATTTTGGTTTCAGAAAATATCCATTTATCATAAACCTCAGCAGCAGGCACTAAACTCATGCTAACATGACAAAGACGCAAATACGACACAAATTAGTTTGCCATGCAGACCAAAACGACAGAAGGTTCGTTAGAGGTTTAAGGGGAACTATGCCGGACCTACACACTGCTCACTCGGTACCTAGGAGGGAGCTGGCTGGCCTGAGGACTCCTTGGGGTCATGGTGGCAGGACGCAGCTGAGGGAGGAGCATTCCCCTGTGGGGGCGTGGTGATGGGGATTGGGTGGAGCCAACAAAGGGCAAGATGGGACTAGGGCCAGGTAAAGATGTGAGACCCCATGGGGAGTAGGGACGGTACCTCGGGCTGATAGGCAGGGGTACAGAGGAGGGGCCATGGAAGGCGGGGATAGGGGAACGGGGTTGAGGAGCTGGAGGTGTGGTGGGGGCTGCTGGAAGAGGTGGGGGGGGCATCTGGGCTATGCTTAAAGCCTGCGGATGAGGACTGCAAGTGTACAGACTGGAAAGAACACAGGAGAACATGGGGTTGAATGGTCAGACTGGCCCCTCAAAGTTAACAACAGCAAAGAATGGGCAGACATGAGACTGACCTGCATGGGGAGCTGGCCCCAAAAGAACCGGGGGGAGCAAGGAGAGGGCTGCCCCCCTGGCTGGAGGGCGCTGCCAGCGTCAGGTGGTGATCGGGGGACCTGACTGTGGCAATGGGCGGTGACGTCGCCGTTAAGCTGGCAAAGGGATTGTCATCCCGTGACTGGGTGGACATCATCAATACCTCCATCAGGATCTGGCCAATCAGGTCCTTAAAGTCTGAAAAAACTGGTGCATTAGGGAGTGACAGGTTAACCAATGGAGCTTGATTCTTTATATGTTGATTGATTGATGGATGGATGGAAGGATGGATGCAATGGTCAATTAACTGACTAAGGGATTTATGGGCAGACTGATGGATAGACCAATGGGCCAACAGATTTAGACACTGATGCCTGGTGGACTTCTGGTTTTCGAGGTAAACAAACCAAGGTCAGGCTGCAGCCCTACCCTGCTTGGGGCTCTGCTGGAAATCGGCTGTGAGCGATGGCAGGAAGACGACGTCACGGCTGCGATCCTTCCAGGACACACGCAGAATCTTACAGATGAGCTGCAGGGCCTGCTCCTCTGTCACGTCGGGGCTGGGCGCCGAATCCTGCAGCAGGGGTGCACAGTACACCTGTGGGTTCACTTGCCCTAACCACGGCTGCCTGTAAAGAACGACAGAAGACTGCCTCTCCCTCCCCTCCCCACCTTGTCAGAGAGGTTGCGCTTCTCCCTGCGGTCAATGTCCTCGACTTCCATGTTTTCTATACCCGAGTCGACATCCACCTGTGATAAGCTGGGGGGGTCAATCATTGTCACAGAAGGTCATTTATGGGGGACACAGGGTCCGGTTCCTTTTATGCATTTAACACCAGTATACGTTTTATATACATATTATTAATTCTATTTATGGTCTGTCTGAGGCCAGCTGCCACCTGCCTGTAGCTTAGCACCCCCTTCTGCTTCCCCGCAATTGGTGCATCTCTACTAGGTTTGACTGGCAACATCAAACAGAAGACCCCACAAAGCCTCGGCTGTTTGGAATGCCTTCCCCCTCACCTCTTCTCACAGGCCGCTGTGTCGATGTCCATGCTTTGCGAGCGGGAAAGCGTCTGCGACTGCGTCTCCAGGCTGTTGGATGGTGAACTGGACAGGGAGCTGACTCCCTCGCTGCTCTGGCTGCGATACGCCACTCCTAGTGGCAAGGAGAAGAAAATGCGTCTCATCAATACTCAGCCTGATCCCTACAACGCACATCCAACCTCTTTTCAGTTGGGTCATTTTCTGTCCAAATTATTAATGACCTCCCCAGTAATCTGTGCACGAAATCCATCGCCGTCACCACAGTTCAGCTGGGACGGTAATGGGAGATGTGTGATCAGAAAGGATGATGCAGGAGGGAGCCACACAAATACATGACACACAGGTGACATGTGAACTTTGAGGCCATGACCTTTGACTCCTCAATGGAATCTCGGTATTAACAATACAGTACTTTGTGAGGGCTCAATGTTTCTTCAGCTTTCAATGTATGCCCAATTTATCAAATGCCAACATGCCCCATTACTGCACGAGTAGTGACAGTGCCTCCTTAAGATCACAGCCTATTGCTGAGACTACCAGCTTACCCGTGGCCCCGATGGGGGAGGTGGCAGGGGTCATACTGTGGACACCAATTCCCAAGGCCTGTGGAGGCACATGTGGTGGACCTGGCGGGGTCTCCCTCTGTGGAGAGGTCAGGGGGGTGCTGAGGGGCGTTGAGGGCTGAGACATCTGCCACCCCGCCAGCCGAGCCAGGCGCCTTCTCCGGATCTGCAGAAGACATATTTACAGGTACTGGCTGATGGGCCTTATCTCACTAATGACACACAAGACAGTCAATATCACTCCTGTATTCCAGTACAAATTTTTATTGGTTAGTAAGAAAAACTTTTTCCATTTAAGTAATTCAGGTACTTTTTCTACAGATGTATCAACAGTGGCCGTTGTCTGCAGGGACACGCAATACGGATTATGCAGCCTCTCAGGATTGTGGGAAAGCAAAAAGACACTAAAGATTCCATCACGTAAAGAAATGAGAGTAAATGGTATGCGGTGACTTGATCTAGCAGAAGTACATTGCAGTGGTTGGTTAAAAATGGAAAAAAGGGTCATTTTTATTTTAGAAACAATGCATAACAGAAGGACTAGCGACAGCACTGGGCGTTCCAGCAGGTAAAGAAAGCCAGCCCCTTGTCTGGTAAACCATGCATAACCGTATAGTTTAGGTGCAAGCCCCACCCCAAAAAAGAAAGATCTGACGTAGGTGAGGCACCACTGAAAACCCTACGGCCATTACTCAGCATGAATATAAATAAATATTTAGTCATTCTTCTATTCTCCAAAAACCTCCACTGGACAGCAGGCTCCTCATGGCAATAATGCACAACACAAGCTAGTACAGTCAGTCAGCCAACCATGAACTGCCTTACTGCATAAGGGACAAAAAAAAATTCAGCCTAAAATAAGTGATTTTTAGTTTACACAACCAGAAAAATTTTTTTTAAAAAAATAAAAAAAAATGAATGCAGACCTCTACTTTTGCTCTTGCGAAGATTAAGGCCTACACTCCAGGTGTACTGAAAAACAACTAATAGAATATTTGGGTGAGTCAGTGTGGGTTATGTGGTTGCTATTATATTTGATTCAGTTCAAGACCAACTCATCTCTTTCAATGTTAAAATCCCAATCTTCATCAGTCTTTTTTCAGTATCTGCAGTTTATGTACTGCATGGCCAATTTAGTACCATCAAATTGCAGGGATGTCAGGGAAAGTCAGACAGTCTTTTATTGATGATTTGCTGTGCTTTGACACTGTCTTTATGAAATGTTTTGGGCTAGAGAATCAGGGCCAATTCTACACCAGACTTAGGTGTCTAGAAGGAATCACCCCCTCTATAATACATGCCCTGTCAGGTCACTCGACATATTTACACTGTACAGACCATGACAACGAGACCTCACTTTGATTGGAGGAAATTTCTTGCTGCAGGTCATTGGTGAATTTAGCGAAAATCTCTACAGGTACCCAGAAGTGGAATAAAGCACTAAGAGACAAGCCTCCTGAATCACGGCCCTTCCTTTAAGAGTATGACTACCCCGCTGGCTGAACTGTTTTCACCTATACAGAAATGTTATCTGGTAGTCCCTCCATTATGCTGGTGATAATTATATTTTATTGTGTTTATGTAGATCAGTGTGAAGTGTCTATGTGGCTGCTGCTGTGCTCTTAACACTGGACTTCTGTATCCATGCTGGTTGTTATTTAGCTAAACTAATGACTGATTAACACAGATGAGGATTCAACACAACCATGGTCTTCAGATCTTAGCCCAGTCCAATTCCGACACCAAGAAATCCTCTGAGATGGAACCGGCCCAGCAAAAATACCACTGGTCTACCCCCCACCCTCCAGCAGACATGCTGGGGTAACAGTGTATGAGGAGTGACAGCTGATTTTTTAAGCAATTGTCAGCAATCAAATCACATATTAAAGAGTTCCTAACAATCAGTCAGTAACACTAATAACTTTAACAAAACAATAGTGTCACATCATGCATGAAAGCCACATAAATATTAAATAGATCAACTATAATGGATCAAGCAATCAACAAAATATATTTTACCCTTGGCCTCATATTATTTACCTACATTTTTATTGAACATTGTTGAAAAAAGCGATGAGTCTTAATTTTGACTGATCAATGCCGGCAAACTGCCATGGTCTGATCTAACCTCTGCCGTGATTGGATAAAGCGAAAATGTTGAATCCATATTTTTCCGGAGGAAATTACGAAAGGTTACACGAAAGTGTACTTTGTAAAGGTAGGACCGGCGGTTATTTATTATAATAAATAAACCACTCATGAGAAGATGATTAGATATAGCGAATATTTCTTTAAAATGCACGTTTCAAAAAGTCGCCCTTTTTGGGCGACACGCAAATTGTCTTTGTAAACCAGCCGCTCGGACCATGCAAACCACCGGGACCCCTCGCTAGGAAAAGCGGAAAAAAGATGACTTGAAAATCTATAGTCGAAATGCTGTGTACGTCACCCTAAATAAAACGCTGGAAGTCAGTTGGCAGGCAGAGTGCTGGCCCCCGAAAACAGTTCTAAAACGCAAAGGTAATCGTGTCTTTGAATCTATTTTGTCAGTTGCCCGGGCAGGCAGTAACATCTGCACGGAGCTACAGTATAACAGTGAACGTAAACACCGTAATCGATTTCCGTACATCGGAACAGGAGCTGGGGATTTCACAATATGCGAAACATATATAACGGGCGAGTTTAGGCACGTTTAGCACAGAAAATTGGTTTAATAATAAAAAAAAAATCTGTGACAATACCCGGCCTAAAGTGCCTCGACAAGGAAACGATGATGAGGAAGACTATCCTGTGGGAGCATGATAGCTAGCTAGGTAGACAGTTTGCTAATCTGCTAAAGGAAATGTCGAAGGCAAAATACTTAACGATAAAAATTCTTTTAGATACTCCGTTTCGATTTTTAACAAAACAAATCTTACCTCGTCGGCACTCAGTTCTTCCATCTCTTTTTATCTGCTAGCTAACGTCAATTTTACTTCTGTAGCCAGCTATCCTTCTATTCCAAATTTAGTATGACCAAAAGTGCATAGTCTTACGCGTACGACAAATCTTTGAAAGTTTTGCTTGCTCGAATATATAAACGTTTAAAATTATATAATTATACTTGGTGTATTTTTCTTACTATTTCTAACGTGAATCTATAATGAAACAAACACAAAGTGTTATTCATCAAAACACCAACGTCGCCATTTTGGAAATGGGGGTCACGTGACCGCGGTCCTGGCTGCCTCGAGCAGGCTGATTGGAGGGACCAATCAGCACCGTCGGATCGAGACGCAGCAACAGGGACCATGGGCGGCGCTACCACCGTGGTAGCGAGGTCGTTCAAAGCACAGCTGCCGACGACCTCAAGGGCAAGGGCTGTTTTTTTTAAAATTATTTATTTATTTATTTTTTTATTTATTTTAAATAATAAATACTATGCACGACTCCCTGCCGGTTGTGCTGCCCTGTGTATGAGCATTCCAATCTGTTTACCAGAGAGTACTATCAATTACATGACCCAAGCTTTGCTGACCCAAACTTATGGTAGATCCTCTCAGCATAACTTTGTGTTCTTAATAACCACGCTACCTGCTGCTCTCTTGTGGAACTGCTAGCTCAGCCTCTAAAGTTTGACTTTAAGGCCTGGGGGCTAAAAGAACTGCTTTGTCAGTTATGAGTGTTGCTCACACCTACATCGTATAAAAGCTACTTGCCACCATGGTAACATGCATATAAAGCAGTCGCTTAAGGACAATCGCTGGGATTCACTCAGGCAGGAAAGATTGCTATTTCAGCACGTTTACTGAATGCAGTAAAGAGCATGAATATATTGTATCTGGTTATCAGCTAGTGAAAATGTTGGGAAAAGCTTCTATAAATACACAATCCCAAAGTAAAGGTTCCAAGGTAACATAACATAATGCTATTGGACTTCAGTAATATTCTTTTCTTTTATAGTTGACATTTGCCCATGAGTCATACTGGAGAATACTCAATTCTGGAAAAATCCAAAGGTGATATATCACGTGATCTCTATGTGTGCTAACAATTGATGGAGTCTGAATGACCAACATAAATGTAGCCATTGGAGTTTGCTAAATCTACCAGAAGGTCAGTTACATGTCTTCATCTTTAAAGGTGGTTCCAGAAAAATCAAATAACCAAAATATGGTGATACCTACCTATTTTTAAAAAACTGATGATAACACTGATTTCCCTTCACATATAAAAGTC
Source organism: Gymnarchus niloticus (assembly GCA_009936485.2). Classification (NCBI taxonomy): domain Eukaryota; kingdom Metazoa; phylum Chordata; class Actinopteri; order Osteoglossiformes; family Gymnarchidae; genus Gymnarchus; species Gymnarchus niloticus. The sequence goes on along the minus strand of JAACJT020000105.1, from coordinate 14,338,893 downwards.
AGAGTAGTAGAAACAAATATTGTTGTTTTGCAGTTTCTCCAGAGTAAATTTGAATAATATTTAATATTTTTAACAGTAGATGGTTACTAGGATCTACTAAGCCTTGGATTATAGTTTAAACTCTTTTCCCCTCCCTGGACCAACATTTTTTGGCTCTGTTGGTTAGGAATCAGTGCTGCAAACTTTCTGAGTGGAATCCTATTGCCAGAAGTGTACACATCACTGTTGGGCCCTTAAGCTGCTCCAGGGGTGCAAGAGAAATGGCTGACTGCACTCTGACCCCAGGCTACACACTCACTTTTAAGTGTGTCTCTCATATTGAGCAAGATGGGATATGAAAAAAACTAATGAATCTCTATGCACTCGTGCAAGTGATCAATAAAGTTTCTTTAAATTTTATTTTTCATTTCTGATATTTCCAGGTTACTGTACATGATGGAAAGAGGACAATGATAACAAAAACGATAAAATATCTATACGTTTTTGTGTGTGGAAAAAACCACACACAGGGATAAAGCCCCAGTGAAAAAAGCAGCACATCCTAAAGTTTTATTCAAACATTTTAAACATAGTTGCAAAAATGGTGTAATCTGGTTTACAACCTAAGACAAGTTAAAAGATAGTCCTCTTTGTGGCATCACAGTTAAAGACATAACGCAGCATGAAGTGATTCACTTATCATATGACAATTACAAGATAGACAATTTGAGTATTGACCAACGGTGTCTCAGTTTTTTTCTTGGTATTTTTCCTACTCACACAAGCATGTAAAATGATGGAAAGTTAAAATAACCAATGAATAAACATGACTGTTACAAACTGGGTGAAGTCACTATGGATGTTATGCATCCATTCTTACTACTGTAATTCCATTTAAATTTTCATAAAATAGCCTGTTACATTTGTGATCAGGCACTTTTTTTATAGACCTGTTTACAGACTTGATCTTCACAGCACAGCTCCTATAAGGGAATGAAGGAGAAGGTGAAAGTTAAGAGGAAAGAAGAAGAATGAATCTGAAAGGCTGAAGGCGGTCACAGATATTTTACGGGAACTCTGCAGTAAGCTGGCCATGAACCACAAGGTGGAAGAGCTCCATATTGTGCAGAAGCCCTCTATTCTGTGTCGAAACCTCAGTACCAGGTGAGAGGTGTTTTTACCAGGTGAAGCTCGTTTCCCTCCAGCCAGTGGGTCCACCCTCGGTTTTTCTTTTCACCCCTCTGAACACAGACCAGTTTGTCGTTGTCCCAGTTCACTACTGTCTGTGGGCAGAAGACAGTTATAACACTCATAATAAGAGACTTCAGCACCTTTTTAAAGCTGTTTTGCTCAATCTCCAATAGCTTCAATGGGTGTAGGGATATTAAATTGTGACTTTGGATAAAAATGTGTAATATGCAAATATACGGTTTTATGCCCTTTGTGACTCCTCTAGTTTAAGTGTGGCCATTTCTGGCTGAAATCTTTCAAAATCTCCAAAATCAATGGCTTCAGTGCATGTACAATGTTTTGTTGTGTGTTTGTGGCCCTGTTCATACCTGGTATTAACATGTGTCCTGGGCGATCCGATCAGAAGTGCACAGCACTAATTACAGGTGTGAACGCATCCAAGATGCATTGAGGACGCATTGAGATCCGATTGCTCGGACCACATTTGGAGGTGGTCTGGGCCGCATATGGCCACATTCTTATAGCAGCGTGAACCCGGATGTGTCCTGGGACACGTTGAAGGACAGACTGCTCAACTAAGGTCCTCGTGTGAGCGGAAGTATGCATGCAATTTCAAAAAGCCTAAACACATATAGTATGAGTCTAAACCTATTGTACATTTGAAAATCCTCGTCTCTTTGTTGTATATTGTTCATGTTATAAGCAATAAAAAAAAGTATGAGTGCCTCAAACATTTTAAGTGGTTTGGTTACCCTGGAATGTGCCAATAGCTTTTGCTTTCTTCTTCTCCTTCTTTTAATGTTCGGCAGACTCGGCATAGGAAGTCATTGCTGTCTCCCGCTAGTAAAAATGAACAACGCATTTGACCTCTGCATACAGAAGTGATTTATGTGCTTATTTAAATACGTGTGGGAAAGTGAGATCCGACTATAAACAGTCGATGAAGACGCATATTAATGCCAGGTGTGAACGGACGTACTTAGCACTGTCCATTTGTGATTGGATCACCCGGGATGCATGTTAATACCTGATGTGAACAGGGCCTGTGTGGTCTTTTGAAGGTAACATTTCAAGAAGCTTACATTATTACATTTTAAAATAATTTTATATTATACAAAAACCACTATAATGTAAAGCTGGAAGGTGGGTCAAAAATTCAGTGAAGCTGAGGCCATTCTCTAAAGCAGGGGTGTCAAACTTATTTGAGTGAATGGCCCACACTGGAACTTGTCCAAACTCGTGTGGGCCACGTAAAAAATAATGTTTAGTATTTGTTTTTGTTTTCTTATTTGTTTTAATTTGTTAAACTTCTTTTTCAGTTTTTTTTTTGTTTCAATTTTTCTGTCTTCCCAGTAGACTAAAGAAATGATTTTACCGTATAACAGCTCAGCGGAAAGTTAAACGACTAAACATCCCAACAGCTGCGATTTTCCATATTTCCCACTAGGTGGTGCTGAGGAAGTTATCAGACATCAGGTAAAAATGAACACCTTCAATAGATTGTCTCTGAGGCTACGTTCATATTATAAACCTCATTTTTCAATTCAGATTCTTTTGCTCAGATCGGATTTGCCTATCTTGACGGTTCACATTCATAATTATAAGTGACCTGTTATGTGAACGCATCTGTCCTCCGAAACGGCACGTATGCGCACATCGATAGGTTTTCGCACGAGTCATCTCCGTTACCAACAACAAGAAACGTAACAGCCACTTTCGTTTGTGCCCGCTCTTTGCCATTTCTTCGGCAATTGTTTGGAACACTACTCGATTTCGGTAGGTTCCTAACAGTTTGGCAAGAACTGATTCACTTCCCCAAATATCCAACAAATCGCCAACTTCCCCATCGTTCTATTGGCTGCTGTCCTAAATTATTGTTTTGCCGCGCTTCCGGCTGATGGCGCATGTGTATAGACAAAAAAACAAAACACATGGATTTCGATCTGACCTCTCATTCATGTGGCATGACCACGAATCGGATACGTATCCGATCTACGGCCACATATGAAAGCGACCCAAATCTGATAAGAAAATATCGGATTTCTGTGTTCACACAGCCCTGGAAAAAAAAAAAATCAGATCTGTGGCCCTATTCACACCTGGTATTAACATGCGTCTCCGCATTCATCTCGACTGACCGTTTGTGATCGGATCTCACTTTCCCGCACTTATTTAAATAAGCACGAAAATCACTTCCGTATGCAGAGGTTAAATGCATTGTTGATTTTTACCAGCGGGAGACAGCAATGACTTCCTATGCCGAGTCTGCCGAACATTAAAAGAAGGAGAAGAAGAAAGCAAAAGCTATTGGCGCATTCCAGGGTAACCAAACCAAGATGTCTGAGGCACTCGTACTTTTTTTATTGCGTATAACATGAACAATACACAACAACAATATAAAAAAGAAAACAAAACAATATACAACAAAGAGACAAGGATTTTCAAATGTACTGTATAATAGGTTTTGACTCATACTCTGTGTGTTTGGGCTTTATGAAATTGCGTACGTACATCTCACACAAGGATGTCAGTTGAGTAGGCCATCCTTCAATGCGGCCCAGGACACATTCGCGTTCACACTGCTATAAGAATGTGATCATATGCAGTCCAGACCACTTCCGAATGTGGTCCGAGCAATTGGATCTCAATGTGTCCTCAATGCGTCTTGAGTGCGTTCACACCTGTAATTAGTGCTGTTCACTTGTTGTCGGATCACCCAGGACACATTTTAATATCAGGTCTCATTAAGGCAAAAAATCGGATTTGAGTCACTTCAGCCAGATAATGTGAACGTAGCCTGATAGTGTACACCAGCTGTACACTATATTTAACGTGGAAATGCTATGTGGAAATGTTTTGTATAAATATATTAAAAAAGTAAATTTGGTCATTTTATTAATAATGGGATATCTGTACAGGAAAATGTTTGAAATGTCAGTTCTTTGCGTTTTTATTAAACTTGATATTTCATGTTTTGTGGATTATAAAAATACTTATTTAAAAAATCACAGTTGCTCATGGAAAGAAAAACACTTGCTGAAGACTACAGGTCAGTGTTCATAGGTCACCAAATGTTCATGTGATGAGACAGGATACCGGAGGTCAGATCGAATTGAGGAGTCTTCTGATTACCTGACACTTCCTGTTGTCCAGACCTTGGGTCACCTCCTCACACTCCTCCCCTATTCTGAAGGAGAAGGTGTAATTCCTGAAGGTGGTGAGGGTCTTAATAGTGAAGGAGTTCCCATCTTGCTCTATTACCTTCTGTGGCTTCAGCATGCCTGCGATCTTCCGTGTGGTGAAATCAATGCCTATGAGGCCACAGACATTACTACAGGGCTGCCGTGAAACCAGAAATCATGAATAGGCTGCTTGCTGCAATTCTTCTGTTCTGTTACTTATTCATTTCCTTTGGTTAGAAGACAGCTTAGAGAGGCTTCATTTCTAACTGGACATCTTTCCCATTTATTTTTAAGCATTATATTTTTACCGATGCAGCTCAGGGCCAGGAAGTCACTGATTACCCCCTTGTAAATTCCCTTAAGGTGAGAATACCTTTTAAATGAATAAGTAGCTACAATTTGTACTCCATACTATCTTGTATGCACCGTATAACTGCAACCATAACTGTCTTGAAGTTATCCTTGCACTCTGTTATTGTATTGAATCTGTATATCTGCCACAGCTGCACCAGAATGCTGGATCCCCACGGACTGACTTGGGTTTTGGTTCTACTCATCTTCTTCATTTTCCTCTTCTGTTTAATTGACAGTCCTCATGTGTCTCACCTGGTTCCTTGTATTTAAGTTTAAATTTCCCTATTTCCCTATTGTCCGGGTTGAGTGTTTGCTGTTGTGTTCTGTCCGGTTGTTTTGTTCGGTTTCCTGGAGTTTGGTTTGCCTGCTTTAGCTACGCTAGAATTGTTAGGATTGTCCACTGTTATCTGTAAGGGCCAATACCAGTCCTACTTTTAATCCCAAGTTTTGTTCCTTGTTCCTGGACTGGTAAAGCCCTAGTCATGTCTGTTTATATGTCTCCTGCCTACAATCATAACTTTGTCTTATCTGTCTTTTTTGAGTCCATTCTCTTGTGTTCAGGGCAAAGCTTTCTGTTTATTTCTTTGTTTATTATTAATTATTTATTATTATTGTTTATTATTCGCACTCACATCCTCGCCATTCTTTGCTCACGGCCCCTCGATCCAAGACTGCAGAAACCCGTGACAAAATTGTTATTGTCCCAGGTTTCTTGTTCTGCATCAAACCACAACCAAATCCTATATGTTCTACCTACTGGTAATGAAGTATTTTGAGTTTACAGACTGGTTTCCCAAAATTGCCCATACTGTGTCTTTGTCCAGGGTGTTCCCTGCTTCATCGCCTGTACTTCCTGAGATAAGCTCCGGGACACAGTGACCTTATTACAGAGTTATGGAAAATTTAGGGGAAGATAGATGGATCAAAATAGATGGATAGATGGCCTGACGGGGTGCAGCTATAATCAGACTTCCAAGAATGGACTCTCACTGCTTGTGGCTGAAACTGTTACTGCAATTATTTACAACATCATATAACTGTAATGACAATGGATAAGACAGTTAGTGATTAGTGTATCCCCTGTACCGAAAAAGAATTTGACTAACGATAAAGTGTTAAATTAATGCGCGTGTATAAAATCGGTTGCAATTTGCATCCGAGAAGAAATGACCAAGATTGTTTAGGTTACTTGTTTATTCGCATCAGCTCCCTCACCAGGAGTTAGGCAAGTAACTCCGCAACGCCTTGGGCAATTAACCACCTGAGGCAAACAGCATGCATGTACCAATCTGAAATCAGGATCCTTCTTTAGAGGGATTTCACGAATATTTATAAAAAAGATCACCCTTGTCCCCGGATCTTTGGGGTTTAAACATAAATCCATAAATCAAGTGTATTAGTCTCATTTCACTCAATTCCTAATCACGACATAACTCTTGACATCATGGGTTCACTAGTTTATGTACATGTTCGGAGCATTTCCTATTGTAGACAATATGTGAAATATAACCCACTGATTTGGAAGTATGAGATGAACGATGTTTATGAAAAACGTATTGAACCACCACGTCAATCATATTACTATATTCGCTAGCTGTCACACGACAAAATATAAACGGAAGAAGAACTCGAAATTACACAACTAACTGTGAAAAAGGTGATTTCAAAAGGTGATTACATTTCAAAATGCAAAAACAGACTTGGCTTTCGGGCATTTCTTCGTAAAGTAAAACAGATATCACTTTAACTACAGAGCAACTATCAAATATGGGTGACATGGACATTACTGTAGCCGGGGATCCTTCAGCATAGCACTGCTCCATAAAGAGCCTTTTGTAAAGGAACTTAAGTTTTTAAATAGTTATAAAGTTAACTTTCTACAGCGTATAAAGTGAGCATTACAAACATACAGTATACTCACCGATCGCCACCATGTAGCCTTCGAAGTTGACATTACTGACAATGTTCCACGTTCCGCTGTAGTCGGCCGGCATGACGAGTGAGTGTGCGTCCTTGAAAATGTATTATACACAGTTAAAACACACACAGAGCTGTATCTCAGTCCACGTCATCAAACATCTTGGCTGTATTTATTGTAAATTGGGCGTAGTTTGGATCGGTGTTGATCCGGCGCGCAATTCGCGGCCGTATTTAGAAATGTAGAGCACGAGTGACTCTTAACACATGTTTGGTGACTATTTAGGACACACACACCGCTGGGGGGGGGGAATGTTAAGAAGGAGCACGGACAATGGAAAAGCATATGTCCGTCCATATAGTCAAGGGAAACGTTACCACATAATGTGTTTGCGTGATTAAAACTGGTGACACTCTTTAAGCGCGTTACGCCCATTCGCTTTTCATCCAATATAGTTATATTTCTGATCATCTGGAACACAATGGCGTGATATATATCAAACGCATATGCACTGTAAATCTCTACGACATAAAAAATAGCTGATAGAACATTTCTGTAATACAGTATATGCTTGTATCGCACACATTGCGTAGGCGTTGCTGTTTCATACAATAGCCGTATGCTTGTGGGAGAATGCACTGCCCGGCCAAAAAAAAAAAAAAAGTCACCGTTTCAATTTAAATAAGCAAATACAGTACTTAAGAGCCAAGGGTCTGGTCTAAGCTCGGCAAAGTTATGCAGCAATAAAATGAAATCGGCTGAGTGTACCTGAATCTACTGAATGACCAGGTTATCACATCAATGGATTTTTTCTTCCCTGACAGCATGGGTATATTCCAAGACAAAAATGTCAAGATTCTCCGGGCTCAAAATGTGAAGGAGTGGTTCAGGGAGCATGAAGAATCATTTTCACACATGAACTGGCCACCACAGGATCCTGACCTTAACTCCATTGAATGTCTTTGGAATGTGGCAGAGAAGACTTGATGGAGTGGTTCGACTCTCCTGTGGTCAATACAAGATTCGATGAAAAAATTATGCAAATCTAAGATCAAAAAAAAAAAATGTCGAGACAGTGCCTAAGCTCGTCCAAACAACGCCACGACGAATGCTCCATGATCAAAGCTAAAGATGGCCAAATGAAAGACTGTGCGAGTTTTTTTGACCAGTCGGTGTACTTTAATAATAATTCGAGTGTGTAAGATGCGAATAAAATTTGCCAAAGATTTTGTGCATACACATTGGTAAGTGTCCGAGGAGGAGAAGGAGTGAAAAGATCCACCTTTTGCCCGCATCTCCTCCTGAAGGTCTTGGAAATATTCATGTACTCGTATGAGTTACGAAATCCGTGACAGGACTGCACTGAGTCTAAATATATGGAGTGGAAATATGCTGCTCTGCTGTTGTCACACCACTCGATATATGTGTCAAACCTAGTAAAATAGTTCGGCTATCGATTTTTTCCTCATAAAAGATCTGTTGCAAAGAGACTGGCATCAATGAGTGTTTCTGAAATTTCATTTTTATATTTGTACCGTGAAGATCTTGTTGAAACAGAACTGAAAAGTGTGGAAGGCTTGAGCCTAAATTTTCAATGTAATACCGAATATAAAAATGCTAACTATAAATTTCTTCGTATCGTAAATACACCATCATAACCCAAGCGCCGGGGGTGCGTACGCCGGTGTATTCCTTAGTGCCGGTCCCAAGCCCGGATAAATGGGGAGGGTTACGTCAGGAAGGGCATCCAGTGTCAAATTTCTGCCAAATCAAATATGCGGACAACAAAACAGATGTAGATACACGATCATGATAGAATAGGTATCATGTCATCACTTGTACCCATCAAAAAAGTGCTTGCTGGAGATTCATTCTTATTGAAATATATAAATCAAGCAAAGGGCAAGAGAAAGACATTTGTGAGAAATATCCTAGTTTAGGTTTAAATTATTTTGTATTTTGAAGGGGTTAGAATCTTAGACCATATGGAGAGGTTTTCTTATGTAATAGTAAGAAATCACCGCGAGTCGACGGTAATAGTTTTTTCTGGTGCTTTGTCAGAAGTTATTGGCACGGAATATAGTAGATTGAGTCTATCCGTAATTGATTGGCTTGTCTTTGCATGCATAACCGCAGACGTTATAACTTAGGTTGGCGTTCTCGCTCTGAATACACAGTTAAACAGGGCCACCTACGTCTGTCATTCTTTATTATAACATCTTAAAAATGTTACGGTAAACTTGCGCTGTCGCCCACCTAACAGGTAACCCCAAATTTCTTTGTCAAAATGATAATTTTACTAAGTTTCAACGTTTTATAAATTTTATTTAGCATTATTGAAAAGATATTTAAATATGGATTAATTTAGATATACCAGCTTTTTAAATGATGAATTTTTTAATTTATTAATAAATTACAACAATTAAAATCAATCGAAATAACATACACAATTTCACAATAAAATCAACTGCCAAAAATACTCGTCAATGCAACAATAAAACAATCACAGACCCTCTCACCCTCTCTCATTCGTTATTATCTCTAAAAATACAAAATAAATCAACAGTGAATTAAAATCAGATGTACAAACATAACTATATATATATATATATATATATATATATACAATTTTTAACAATAATAATACAAATCTCAATAATAACAACACAATGATTAAAAAAGGCATCACTTCACAGCACAGTGCAGTATCATATTTAAAACACCAGCAACAGGTAAAATGTCAGTGTGTTCTGAAAGGGACTGTAAAACCATAAAACACTCCCCAGGCATTCAAAAAAAAGGGACTCAACCCAGACACCGGTCCTGTAGGGGTTTAGGCTGAGAGTTAAATCATGTGCAACATAAAAGTGAACTAGCACCACGCAAAAAACCCAAACACCAGGGTGTTCAGTTAAAACAATGTTGCACTTACCTTCTCAGCAGGGCAGACATCAACAAACCTCAAGTGCATGTGACTAAAGCCAGAAAAGGCCCTTCCACCT
>JAACJT020000105.1:14313122-14329167 GCA_009936485.2 Gymnarchus niloticus | reverse complement strand
CATCCTCATCACACCCAATGCAAATCTTAACATCTTTAACTCTGCCACCTCCAGCTCTGCCTCCTGTCTTTTCATCACTGCCATCATCTCCAACCCATATAATATAGCTGGTCTCAGTACCTTCTTGTAGACCTTCCCTTTCACTCTTACTAGTACCTGTCTGTCGCAAATCACTCCTGACACTCTTCTACACCCACTCCACCCTACCTGCACTCTCAAAAACCTCTGTATTGACTGTACTTATTATTTTTAATTCTTTAGTGTTGTGAGTTATTTTTTGCCTTTCACCTTTTTTCTTCAGTAATATCTTTATTATATATCAATTAAAACATAGAATAAAAATTGGAATCAATAAAATAAATCACACTTGAACACAAAGCAATACGTATTCCAATTACATAACCATTACGTTTAACTGATACACAATTAAAATCATTGTCATAAAACATATCCGTTAAAATCCAAAATACATCATGTCAAACAAGCTTCAAATTCAAATCCAAGCCGTTCAAACAACGATCAACAGCGATACCTCCACCACAGCAACAAATCACAGTAAAATCAAGCTTAAACAATACTGTAGTTAATGATAAATATTAAAACCAGTGTCCTAGGCGACAAAACAAATAAATTTAACATTAAGAAAATAACAATCGGCGCGTTCTCATAAAACATTACCCAGGTTTAAAATCCATTAAAAGGGACATAACCCCTTTTGACAAGCAAGTGTCCTCAGTGTTCACTTGATGCTTCCACTATGAACCCATATTTGACACATCTGGCTGAAAAGCGTCGGTGGGTCAACAAAGCTTCATCTCCCCATCACCAGCATAAACCATAACCTGTCTTTAAAATGTATAAATAAAGAAGTCACACTTGAATATCTTTTTCTCCGCTCTCGCCCTGTCTATTGCTACACGTCAGGTTTGTTTTGTCCGCATCTGTGACCGCGCCCATATCGCAGTGCACCTTGGGTAATAGTCCGCATTGAGTCTGGTACCGATGCGGACTTTGGCGGAGTCTCGAAGGCCGCATTAAGGGCTCATACGGGTCGCTCATGAGCACACCTTTGAGAGCAACAATGAGAAATGGGACACCCTACGGTCTTTCACTTTGCAGGCAAGCACAAATGAAGACCGCAAGGGCGCAAGTGTGTAGCTTGGGACATGGCCTAACATTCGCAATGGTATATTTTACCTGATTGTCTAAAATTACTTTTACACATGGTAATGCTTCAGAAGCGGCTCTAGACTATTTCATGTTAGGCAGGGGGCAGATATTCTGTTAAAGGGGTACAGAAGAAAACACAACTGCCACCAATCAAATTACAAGTTAATTAAACAAACTCTCACCTTGGAGAGTAAGTGGGGGACCCTACTGCCTACACCCAAGAATCACCCAGCTGTGATGTTCCGGAGTGGGACCAAGTCAGACGACGAAACCAACTCCTTCCGCTTTTAACGTACTTTTTGACGTATTACCTATTATTCAGCACTGTCCCCACCTTGGCGGTCTTAACATCCTACTTCTCCGGAATGAGCTACTGTCATATGTACTGTATATAGCTAATAATTAGTCAGAGGATGCAAGGTCCTCAGTACATATTGCTTCCTGTCATAAAGAATCGGTGAAACAGTGGGTTTGTGGGTAGTACTGTCACCCATTGAGAAATTCGAATCTCATATATGCTCTGCGTGTGCAGCTGTCCTTTTGCAGCACAAAGCATGTCAAAAGTGTATCAATGTGTATTTATAAGCCCCTGCGATGTATGTGTATCCTGCCTAGAGTGTGCCTGAGACAGACAAAAGGCCGTAACAGCCGACCCCATTCGTGAGATAAGACACCACTTGTTTTCACACTTCGTTTCGTTGTCCTTTTTGGCCCACACTATACACATGCGCAGTTGTGTGCAGGTGACGAAACCAAATGTGCGCACGCGCACTTGCTAGACTCATTTGTGAAAATGGCGACATACAGGCTTGAGCTGTTTTGCTTGCTTCGCTTGCTTCTTCTATGGCGACGTAATAAAAGAAAATGGTATGTGCGACCACTAAATCAAAACAGGTTACAAGATGGAGAATTCAGTACCTTGGTACAAAATATGCGTGACTTGGACGAAGAGAGACATTATCAGTATTTCAAAATGTCAGCATCCAGGTTTGATGATTTGGTCCAGCGCATCGCTCCGCATATTAATCATCAAAACACACACAGGTGTCCCGTTAGCGTGTCCGAGAGGCTTGCCGTAACTTTGCGCTATTTAGCATCAGGGATTCCACAACAAGCCATAGCAGCAAGCTACAGACTGGGAAAGTCGTCTGTGTCACAAATCGTAACCGAAGTTTGCCGGGCGATTTGGAAAAGTCTCCAAACCGAATTCGTGTGCTTTCCCACTCAAAAGCAGTGGGTGGAAATAGCGCAAGATTTCTGGACTATTTGGAATTTTCCATTGTGTCTTGGTGCTATCGATGGGAAGCATGTGCAAATCAGGGCACCGCCCAGATCAGGGAGTGACAACTTAAGCTATAAGGGAAAACATTCCTTTGTCCTCATGGCGGCGTGTGACGCTCATTACCGCTTCACGATGGTGGATGTGAGCGCGTCTGGTTTTGAAAGTGATGGGGACATCTTCAAAGACAGCACCTTTGGCTCTAAACTACTGGGGGGAACTATTGATTTACCACCACCAGGTATTCTGCCAGGGACAGATGTTACCAACCCATATGTATTTTTGGGAAATGATGCTTTTCCGCTCCATGAAAATTTGATGCATCCCTACCCAGGTAAAACCATAAACCACACCCCGACTATTCCTCCTTTTTTGCATTTAACGGTGTGCAGTTTCTTTTGTAAGAAATTTTGAAATAGATATTTTTCTGTTTTACAGGCACAGACCTCACAAAGCAACAACAGGTCTACAACTACTGGCATTCCCGTGCACGTACAATAATTGAAAATGCTTTCGGTATAATGGCGTCTCGATGGAGAATTTTAGGAAGGCCAATTGGGTTGGCCCCTGAAAAGACTGTGCATGTTGTTAAGGCGTGTGTAGCACTACACAACTACCTCACCCAAACAGATGCCGCAAATTCCCAGATGTCTAGATACATACCAAAAAATTACACGGACAGCATAACGCCAACTGGAGACATCCATCAAGGGGAGTGGAGGAGGCAGGTAGAGGGTGATACAAACCTTCTTGATGTCACAAGGTTGTCTGTAGTGAGAGCTACACATGTTGCACTCAACACAAGGCACAATTTAATGACTTTTTTCCAGACAGATCAAGGACAAGTACCATGGCAAGAGACTGTTATTGGTGGGGAATACTAAATTAAAATCTGCCTGTGGGTGCCTGTAACCAAATAATAAAACAAGGAAAATAAGTTAGTGAAACTTTCATTTGTAAACATTAAGCATTTTCCTTGCAAAAAATTTTTCAGAAGTGTTTTCTTACAAAAATGTTTGAAACTTGATCTGCGATTGCAGTTTTAATTAATTTTACTTAACTAATAAAAACAGCAAAAAAGGTGTGCATGGCAGTTAAGGTCTGGTGCAATACAGTGTGACAGTTAATGCAATCCCAAAGATGTTCTGTTACAAAAGTCTGAGTGTTATATTTCCTGTTTGATCTCAAAAAAAAAAATTTAAATTAGGCCATTTGATGATGAGTGGGAAGTGGTAGCTTTTTCAGTGCATCTGCCACTATATGACCAAAACAATCCTTCTTTGAGCTCCTTTTTATCTCTCAGTTGATCCAGTTTTGAAGATTGCATTTTCAGCTGCTGCCACACAGCCCTGGTGGAACCATGCTAAGACATCCTGACAGATCTCTATATATAAAACCTGCCAGGAACAGCACATGGTAGAGGTATTACACTGCCCTTGTCTCTCTATTGCATGCGATATATTTGCACATAATCCATATATTTGTATTGCACTCCTGACTGCTCTCCACGTGAGAAGTGCCTCTGTAGACATTTCTCATGTGTGGTCCCTTGATGGTGGAATGCTTTTCCTCACAACATCAGATCATGAAATTCCCTCTCGACCTCCAAGAAATGCACCTAGGCTCACCTTGAATAGAAACACCTCTGCTAACTCATCTATCTTTAACTACCTTCTCCACCTTTAACTACCCTAGGTTTATGTAATCCACTAGGACTTTAGTCATGGTTTTGATTTTAAAACCAGTTATAAAATATACGTCTAAATGAATTTTATATCAACTCAAACCGTCAATAAGTCAACCCACTGATAAATAATCACTGTAAACTGCTCTATGAATTAAACACGCTCGCTTGGTTTTCATCCAGACTCTTAATTTAGCTCAAATGTTATTGTACAGGAGCCCCACTGGGACAACAGAGACGTAACATAAGCCAAAAACGTGCTAGGTTAATGAACATTGTAACATTGTATGTGACTAACAAACTGTATAATGTACAGAGATGCACCTGCAGTCTAAATTCCACGACCAGTGGACAACAGGCCAAAACCCCTAAGACAAAAAATAATAGTCAATAAAATAATAGATTAGCCAATTAGTAAATTTATATGTATATTCAAAAGAATTCAACTAATGTGAATTACAATGGATCGCTTCCTAAAATAGGGCCACTTATATTTAATTATAAATAAACAGGTTAATATAATTAATGCTCATGTTAATATAGGCCAGTCCTAATCTGTAACACAATTTCATAATCTATAAAGAGGGGATCCCTGCTCTGTCTCTCTATCCACCAAGGGGTCCCTGGCCTGAGAAAGATTGAAGACCCCTGCTCTAGTGCTAGCCTAAACTTGTAGCCAGCCCCTAATTGTAACTAAAGCCTAGCTACATTTATACCTTAGGTATCTCCTTAGCAGCTGTATCTGTATCTGCCTCACTGTTGGTCGCTTTGAACAAAATCATCTGCTATATTAATTAAAAAAAACATGAAGAAATGAGAATTTAATGATTCCACATAACACGTTCTAATCTCTTATCCTGCGTCCGAACAGGTTAAGCGATTAGCTAATGTGGTAGATAGATGGATTAGGAAGAAACAAAATGTAACTTGAATTGCAAATGCACGAATAAGGCCTTTGTAGTAATAATACCTTGGTGATACTGAACGAAGAACCCAGCGATCTTATTGCCTGGACACAATCAAACCAGGTAGCATTAAATACGTGACGATTATAGTTCGTTCCAATGTTATAGCTGTGCATAAATTATCAAATTGATTAAAAGTTATGTATTCTAAAAACATACGTGCAAATTTACAGTTCCATTTCATGTAACCCATACAGCGATTTATGTAATCACCTGAAGAGTTCCTTTTACGCAATGTTTATTTCTCAGTCTATCTCACTTCACATTTCTGATATACTTATTTAACACTGTCCACTCTTGTATAGATATCAAGAGTGATTTTATTCGAAAAATATTTTTCAAAGCAAATGAAAATTGCTTTTACGCTGCTTTTCATCTTCTATTGTTAGTACCATAGCTCAGATTCATACTGGTTTGCTGGGGGTCTCGGGGGGGCAGTTGTATGTAATGTGCTGTATTTTGTTGATAAGGTTATGGATTGTTTATCTCGTAGTCTACTTGACACAGAAAATCTGATGGGGCAATGTGCAAAATGCCCCCCACACATACCTACACCGCCCCTTTGCGCCGGCCCTGCAGTTAATCACCTCTGTTTTTCAAGAAAACATTGTTTTCATTTTCATTTAATGTCAGAATTACCGCTTTAGGGAGGATGTATCCCAGTTTGAGCGCCTTTGATAAATATGCATAATGAAGAGCACTGCTCAGTTTTGTTCCAGCACTACTTCATTCACGGTCTGAAGTTTTACATAGGCCTACATTCCGGCCTACCACTCATATGTCAGTTTGTTGTATTGTGGTGGCTTGTGCATTGCTGTGATGCTGGAAGCTATGCCGCCAGTATTTCTAATACCAGTAGGGTCACCCATGGTGGAAAGGTTCCAGCGGAGCTTCCAGACTAAGAACAGACTAGGAAGAAGGATGTGGCAATTCACTTCCGAAAAAAGAAAACTAGCCATTGAAAACCCATGCATAACAATGAAATACTGTCCGATATAGTGCTGGAAGATGAGCCTCCCAGACTGGAAGGCATTCAATATGCAACTGGGGAAGAGCTGCCTCCTCAAAGTAGAGTCGACCGAAATGACGTGAATGGAGTAAAACTTGATATTTCAGGAGCTTCATTTGCTGATGTGGCACGACTCAAAATGAGGAGAAACAGCTGCAAACACCCATTAATAATCGGGACTTGGAATGTGAGAAGCACGAACATAGGCAAATTGGAAGTTGTCAAACATGAAATGGAATGCATCAATATCAACATCCTTGGCATCAGTGAGCTGAGATGGACTGGCTTCGGTCATTTTCAATCGGACGATCATATGATCTACTACTCTGGAAGTGAGCAATCAAAGAGGAATGGCGTCGCACTCATCGTCAGGAAGAACATCTCAAGATATGTCTTGAAGTCCAACGTGGTCAGTGACAGGATAATATCTATGCGCCCACAAGGAAGACCAGTCAACACAACTATTATACAAATGTATGCACCAACCACTAAGGCTACAGATGAGGAAATTGAAGATTTTTACGAACTTCTGCAGACTGAAATTTATCAAACTTGCAGTCAAGACATACTAATAATCACCGGTGATTGGAACGCAAAAGTGGGAGACAAGGAAGAAGGATGGGTAGTTGGGAAATACGGCCTTGGAGATAGGAATAACGCCGGCGACCATGTGATCGAATTTCGCAAAACCAACGACTTATTCATCGCAAACACCTTTTTCCATCAACATAGACGGAGACTGTACACATGGACCTCACCGGATGGGATGCACAGAAACCAGATTGACGACATCTTTGTAAGGAGAAGATGGAGAAGTTCAATTTCGAAAGTGAGAACAAGACTGGGAGTCGACTGTGGAACAGACCACCAACTCCTCATATGCAAGTTCAAGCTGAAGTTGAAGAAAATTAAAGTAATGCCAGAAGAGCCAAAGTACGATCTCGAACATATACCACCTGCATTTAGAGACCAACTCCAAAATAGATTTGATGCATTGAGCACAAATGATTAAACACCAGACGAACTGTGGAACGACATCAAGGATATCATACACGAAGAAAGCAAAAGGTCACTAAGACAAGAAAGGAAGAGAAGACCAAAGTGGATGTTGGAGGGGACCCTGAGAATTGCTCTTGAACGTAGAAAAGCCAAAGCAAAAGGAAGAAGTGAGGAAGTGGCGGAGCTGAACAGAAAATTTCAAAGAGCAGCTAGAGAAGATAAAGCAATGTATTACAATGAAATGTGCAAAGATTTGGAGCTGGAAAACCAGAAAGGAAGAACACAGTCGGCATTTCTCAAACTGAAAGAAGTGAAGAGGAAATTCAAGCCTTGAGTTGCAACACTGAGGGATTCTACAGGCGAAACATTAAATGACGCAGAAGGAATCAAAAGAAGATGGAGGGAGTACACAGAGTCAGTGTACCAGGAAAAACTGGATGATGCTCAAGCATTCCAGGAGGTAGCATATGATCAAGAGCCGATGGTACTGAAGGAGGAAGGCAGTGGCGAAAAACAAGGCTCCAGGAATTGATGGAATATAAATTGAAATGTTTCAACAAACAGATGCAGCTGTGGAAGCGCTCACTCATCTATGCCAAGAAATCTGGAAAACAGTTACCTGGCCTACCGACTGGAAAAGATCAATATTTGTGCCCATTCCAAAGAAAGGTGATCCAACAGAAAGTGGGAATTACCAGACAATAGCACTGATATCTTACGCAAGCAAAATCCTGCTGAAGATAATTCAAAGGCAGCTGCAGCAGTACATTGACAGAAAGCTACCAGAGGTGCAAGCGGGATTCAGAAAAGGACATGGAACGAGAGATATCACTGCTGATGTGAGATGGATCTTGGCTGAAAGCAGAGAATACCGGAAGGACGTCTACCTGTGCTTCATTGACTATGCAAAGGCATTAGATTGTGGATCACAACAAATTATGGATAACTTTGTGAAGAATGGGAATTCCAGAACATCTAATCATCCTCATGCGGAACCTGTACATGAACCAAGAGGCAGTTGTTCTGACAGAACAAGGGAATACTAAATGGTTTAGAGTTGGGAAGGGTGTGTGTCAAGGTTGTACTCTTTCGCCATACCTATTCAATTTGTATGTCCAACAAATCATCTGAGAACCTGGACTATACGAAGAAGAACGTGGTGTCAGGATTGGAGGAAGACTGATCAACAACCTGAGATATGCAGATGATACAACCTTGCTTGCTGAAAACGAAGATGACTTGAAACATCTACTGATGAAAATCAAAGACCACAGTCTGCAATATGGATTACATCTGAACATAAAGAAGACAAAAATCCTCACAACTGGATCAGCATGCAACATCATGATAGACGGAGAACAGACTGAAGTTGTGAATGATTTCATTCTACTTGGATCCACAATCAATGTCAATCAACGTTAGAGGCGAGGATGGTGAAACTGCGGCTCACATTCTTTGGACACGTTGTCAGGAGGGAGCAATCTCTGGGAAAGGACATCATGTTCGGTAAAGTAGAAGGAAAGCAGAAGAGAGGAAGGCCCTATACAAGGTGGATTGACACAGTGTCCGGAACAATGGGTTCAAACGTGGAAGAAATGGTGAGGATGGCTCAGGATCGGACAACGTTTAATTCCGTTGTACACAGGGTCGCTATGAGTCGAAACTGACTCGACGGCACCTAATAACAACACATTCCGGCAGGAGACAGGGAGGGTAGTGGAAATGATGACAACGCATGTTGCGCATTTCCAGAATACCTTGTGGGACAACATGTTCTGATTGATCAAACACTGAATGAGATCATTTCTATTTTTTTTTCAAACCAGCAGAAACGCAGCTCTTGAAGGATCGGAACAATACAAACAGAAAAAGATCTGATTTTTTGATTGTGACACCATTCATCAACCTTAGTTTTCATATATCTTGTCAATAGCAACTATGGTCATTCTTGCCATGGGATTTTAACCATCCACATCGTAATCTAGTAACTGGTACAGAGCCACACACCACCCCCTTATAACATACTCTCCTGAAGAAACGTAAAAAACAGAATGCCTGTCAGTAACAATATTTTTTGTTTTCTGGCTTCTTCCATGTTATAGATGCAACAATACTGGGCATAGAGGTTGGACACCAGAGCATCATTAATTCTTCTGTAAACCATGGTCAGAGTTCAGGCAGAGGTTCAGACAGGATTGACAAGGTACTATAGTTTAATCAGGCTTAAAGACAAAAACAGAAATTAGTTGGATACATGAAAACTATAATTATTTCATGACTCAGTAGCCAAAAATACACTGAGACAAAACACAAAGAGTTGTGCTTTAGGCAAACTTTATATAATTTCAAGATTCAAGACCTTTATTGTTATTGTGCAAGCAAATGAAAAATACAGTTGTAACACCACAGTTGATGCCAGATATAATACATATATCCACATATGCAAAAAGGGAACAGAAAAACCAATGGGGAAATGCAATAAATTGAAAATAAATACGCATGTAATTGGCATACTGAAATGATGAAATAAGTCATAGATTAAAAAATCAATACACATGGTTGGAATCATTCCACATTAATACAAGTTATTACACGGAAACTGATTATAACACCTGGTCCCCGGAAAATAAATAAATAAATAAATAGCGCTTGGATTAAAAAAAAAAAAAAAAGCACGTTCATGAAATTGCACATACGATAAAAGGTTGCACCTGCATAAGGAATCGTTTCAGTCGGCACCCCCTCGCCCTTCTAGAGGTGCCGCTTTTTTGCCTTTCAGCAATTGCCCCTCAAAAGGACTGCACAAGCCAGGTGTAGAGACTTTAAAGATACAATACAAAAGTACAGAAAAGTACAACAGTGATGGGGCAAAGGAAGTGTGCAAAATGAATTCAGTGATGTACAACTGAAAATTTACATTTACCCTGTACTGTTCCTCCCCCCCGCCACCCATTTTAAAGCGGTTAAAAGACGCAGCTAGTTAAAGATGCATGACACAGCTAGTTAAATTCACTACTGCTGTATATCATCGTGAATTTAAGTTCTGCTAATGTCCGATTCCAATCGAGGCATAATGGTAGTTGTGTCGTGCGCATGCGTAGTTTGTTTATAGATATAAGTATGCTGTGACTGTGCTTCATGTCCGCTGTTATTCTCTCTCAATATGTATTAATAGTGTGCCGAAATAAGCACACTACAACTGCCCTTAATATGGCGGAGGAATCCAAAAACAGTCCTTTTTTTTGCTATTATAATGCAGGGAACCCTTCTTCACATATAGGTACTATACGACAGAGGCCTACAAGAAACGTAAGATTTCGAGCATTGCTCTTGACAGTACTCAGAGCCAATAGGATCCAAGAAGGAACCGGAACCGGAAGTAAGTGGGAGCGCAGCACGTGGTGAAGGAATGTAGCTCTTCCCCGGTTAATTCGTTAGCGGAATATACGCTAGGTTGGGAAACTGAAATATCTGAAGCTTTTGAGAGGAAAACTTATCTCCCCCTCCCCTGTATATTTTTGTTTATTGCGCCCTAGCTGTTAGCCACTAAACAGCTGAAGGACGGCAAGGTGTCTTAATGCAAAGTATGACTAAAGAAAATCCCTGGACCATTCCTCCGAATGCCCCGGCCTGCATGGAGAAGCACCTGGATTCTGTGCATTATCGAAAAGGTAAGCACCTGTTAGGTGGCTGAGCTTATCTTGCTGTTTATCTAGTGCAGAGTGCGTAAACGTGTTTATGTCACACTTCTAATTGAACTTCATATGAGTGACTTTGTTCATTAAGCTTGTAGTTGTCTTTCCTTCTTTTAAGTGAAGTCCACATAAACTCCAGATCCTTTAGTAAAACTGTGGATTTCCCCTCGTAAGTCGTATAATCAAGGTAATTAATGCATCTATATCACACATCCATCTTTACGCAGATTAGCGTAAGATTTAAACTCTACAGGTAGAGTACCACCCGAGTCTTTTGCATATAGGTTTTCGTACATTTATATTTTATAACTCTTGCATCTCTCTGGTAACCATTAATTCTTTAACCAACTTTCAGAGACCTAGGCGGGGTATGTACTTCGATAAAGCTTGTACGCTTCATCGTATTTCGACAACGGTATGCTTGAGTATATTCATTCACATTATACCTCGGTTCTTTCCGTCAAAGACGGCACCCTGTTGCTGGGAGCTTCCAGCCTGACGGGCAGGTGCTGGTCGGGATCCATCTGGGTGTACAGGGACCCCACGCAATGCCCCAGTGAGGACCGCTGTAGTGCAGGGGTACAGACAGAATCTGGCATCACGGAGGCCAGATGGGTATCAGAACGTGGCATTCTGGTGGCCTCTGACTCAGGTGAGTTTTTCTCTTTGCAGTGTCTCACGTATGTATCGATGCGGTTTACATTTTACTATGATTGCTGGTCCCTCTTATTTACCGCATTTTTGAAGATATACATTTGTATCACATGGCATAGACAGTGTAAACAAAGGAAAAAGCCGTGAGATACCTTTAAAAACATTTTTAAAAAACATTCACCTTTGTAACGATTTAAGATGTCTTAAGTTGCCAGTGTGTGTTTTTGTGTCCAGGTGCTGTGGAACTATGGGAGTTGGCAGAGGATAGCAGGCTGATAGTCAGTAAGTTCAGCTGCCATGAGCATGACGACATCGTCAACAGTGTCTGCCCCACCGCTTTTGGGGGGATGGCCATCAGCGGCAGCTTGGATACCAGGTTAGTGTGGGCTGTCAAGGGGTCCTTCTTGGTGGCCTTCAGGATCTCTAACTCTACTACAGTGTGTATACCTGGACGGACTGACTATGAATTGAGTAGTGCTGCAGTGTGGTCCGAAGATATGTTTATGTTCATTTCTTAGCATCAAGGTATGGGACCTGAGCCAGGAGACGGTGGTCAACACCTATAATGGTAAGCGAGGGGTAAAGGGGCCTGTGTGTGCCATTCTCAGGCTTATGCAGCATAAAACCCTATTGGCCTGATTACATTCCCTGATAGGCTGTGTTTCTCATTGTCTTGCAGCTCACTCCAGTTCTGTTAACTGTGTGTCCTGCAGTCCTCTTGATGATGCCCTGTTCCTCTCCTCTGGTCAGGTAGGAAAGCATCTCCCATCAAACAGGTATATCCATTCTGCTCTCAGTAGCAGGATTGTCAAATTGATCATTTTTCTTTACCTCAGGATGGCCGTCTCCTGCTTTGGGACCGGCGGAAACCCCAGCCAGCCACCCGCCTTGGTAAGTAGAACCTCTCTGAGGGTTTGACCTTGTTTGAGATGTGAATGAACCTTGTCGTTGGGCAGGAAGGTAGAGATTGTTGCATTGTAATTAAAATCATCAGTGCATCTGAATGACAGGCTGGCCAACCAAAGGTTACCCTGGGTTTAATTTCTTGATGCTCGTTGTCTCTTTTGAAACTCCTTGTAATATTGGTATAAATATGTGTGACTGTTGAGCTGTGCAATGTGAGAGATGTTTACTCTGTTCTGTTTCAGATGTGGTTTCCCCCAGCTGCTGCCCCACATCATTAGCTTGGCACCCACAGCACGGCAACACCGTTGTTTACGGTAAGGAAACCCCAGGAGGATGCTGGGTCTGCCCTTAGACTCCAGCTGCTCTCACACCATTAGCTGTCCATCTTATGACTGCGTATCCAATACAGGGACCAGGTTAGGGTTACACCCTCGATGGTGTGCCAGGCCATCTGGGGGCGAAGCACATGGACTCATGTGCTGTGGGCAATTTTCAGATGCCAGTACACCTAATCATGTCTTTAAAATGAGGAAACCCACACAACGTGGGGAGAGCATGCAAACTACACATACTAAGAGCATGAGCAGGATTTGAACCCTCAGCTCTTGGGGGGTGAGGGGATTGAACCTTAAAAACTGGGATCCCGTACTGTAGATGCTGTGAGGGTGACAGTACTGGTTCTCTTGCTCAGGTGACGTGCTTGGACGGGTCACTGTGAGGGACATCCAAGGGGGGAGGGTCCAGACAGTCAACGCCCACAGTCGCAGTGTTACAGGCCTGGCTTTCTCCACACACAGGTGAGCCTCATATGTGTTTAGACTGGTCAGGCAAAATGGCATCTGTTTAATGTTCTGGGTAACTCTGAAGACCTGCATATGGTCAGCTTACTGTTAGTTTTAGCTACACATCTAATGTTTAACTGATTATTAGCTCGTTGATAATGAGGTTGTGTATGCTGATTTATAGATGTGCATACAGGTGAGACCAAAGCTTAGAGTCAGAGCACGGGTTAGCCATTTAGCTGGTGCCCTTGAAGCAGCTTTGGAGTCAAGGACCCAACAGTCATATGATCATTCTGGCTTGGGATTAGAACCAGTGACCTTCCAGGCACAGACTCTAAGCCTGCAGAATCACACATGAGCCCATGAAAACCTGACACAGATTATATCTCTTCTACTCCAGTGTCCCCTTGCTTGCCTCTGTTAGTGACGACTGCTCCGTGCTGGTGATGGATTCTCAGCTGTCAGAAGTGTAAGTGCAGCTGCCTTGATCCCAGTGTCTCTGAACTGCCCTTGCAGCAATGCAGTGCAAATTACATCCCTTAATTTGGTAGGATTTATGTAGAGCTGCTTGCATTTTTGGGTTAAATCCCTGCCATAGTCATTCCTGACACTGTATAATGTAGCAGGCATGCTGCCTTTCTCACACCTACTCTCTTGTATCCTTCTGAAGCTTCCGGAATTGGCAGCACCAGGACTTTGTGAGAGGTGTAAGCTGGGCTCCTGGGGGTGCTGAAATTCTGACTACAGTGGGCTGGGACCACCAGGTGCTCCACCACAACATAAGGCCAGCCCAGTCAGCCTGCACATTGAACCCCTAGGACCTCTGTGTTAGAATAGGATTGGGGGTGTGGTAAGCCTGGGCTAGACTTTTTTTTTTTTTTGGGGGGGGTTACATATTTCAGAGCTGTTAAAGAACGAATGAGTTTGCAGGCCTGTTTTCTGACACTCTGCTGCAACAAGGGGATGCTCTCTCCACAATTGCCTTGGGACTCAGCATTAGTGCTCAGCCAGTGCCTTATGGGACCTCCACGCTCCTCACACTGTTTTAGCCAATAAATGCTATCATAAGGCCCAAAGAAGCTTGCTGGGACCTAGTAGCTATGGAAACCCCCACAGGCCTGTCTTACTGAATTTGGCAATTTTGTTTCTGGTTGGACTCTGATTTGAATTGGTGTCTCTAAGACCCCCCTGTGACTGTTGGCTTTAATTTCATCAAACTTGTAAGTTATTTCAGATTGGCTGGACTAGATATCAGTGCTGGTATTATACCTACTACTACAGTATCAGCTGTACTGGTTTTCCAACTGTTAATAAACTTTCTATTTGTGAACCTGTTTGTGTAGCCCCCCCCATTATATTATCCGTCATGGAATTTCTGCTGTAGATTAATAGTTCTGAATGACTTTCTGTTAAAGCAGACTTCTTTCCAGAATGCTGAAAGGCTGAATTTGTTTACCTATGATTCCTCTGCAAGGCAGAGCCCCTTCCCATCCCCATAACCGTTACTGTATGTGTCCTCAACTTGAAAGTGCATGCTTTCCACGGTGGTCATAAACTAGTCAATGAAGTGCAATGCCCCAGGACTTTAAAGCACTGAAACATTAACATTTGCTTTTAAAATAGATACTACTGCCCCCATCAATAAGTAGAACATAACTTGGTCATCTTCAAACAATTTTAATTAAGCTGAAGTTCCTGCAGATAAGCACATGACTGACCCATACACTTCATGAGGGTTGGTTGTGTCATTGCCCCCAGACATACCCCACTGAAGCACAGCCCTTTGAAAGTTAACCTCTACTTTCAAAGGCTGGGAGTAGCAGCAGCAGCTCTGCTCTTCCTTGACCAGCTACAGCTCAGCAGTTTTTGGCCAGGTGCTGGACTCAGATTTACATATAGCTAGCTCATGGCAGTATAGACAGTGTGTGAAAATGTTAGTTAACAGGTTATAGAAAAATTTGCTGCTGCCAGGGTTTTGTTTCCTGTTGCATGTTGTAATGAAAGCCATGCTGCAGCTGCAGTACTGCATTATGTACAAAAATACAGAATTGTTTGCAATGTCCTTATGAAACTCCTTTGTGCATAAAAAAAATAGCATTCCTTTGAAGAGAATTGCAGAGGTCCCCCTTCCAAAATTGTCTTCTGCATCCTTAATAGTTTTTACTAATCAGTGTGATGGGCTGTTTGCTTCCTGGACGCACAGTAAAGGTCATGCCAGCAGGCTGCTTTGACTGTGACCTGTTACCAGGACAGAAAATATGGGAGAAGAGGAAATAAATTGAACCATCAGGTGAGTTTCTCAAGCAGGACTGGAATGCAGAACAGAATTAAGGCTCAACACTGATATAGTACTATATAGTGATTTTTCAACAGGTACAATACCTCCAATTAGCTGTAAAACCCTGCTTACACATTGACTGCTAGAAACTGAGTTTGACGTCCCTGCCATGGGTGCAATACTGCTTACAGGGTTACCATAATGGTAAATGTGGTGGGAATGTGATACCTGGAGGTAGGTTTTGTGGATGGGGTTGAAGCTCTCTTGGCCGCCTGGTTCCCCAGCGCTCCCAAGTCGAGGGTCTGATTCTGGGTTTTTAATGACTGAGCTTTATGGTTTATAGTGGTACTCTGCTTCTTCAGCAAAGAAACCCCCCCTTCCTCATCTGACGTGGTTGATCCCCAGTCCTCATTGGTGGTGTCTGCCTCAGGCAGCATATGTTTGTGGTCCATTTCTAGCATCTTCTTCTGCAAGATGCTGAGGAGAGTGGCCTGACTCACAGAGAGAGATGTGGGGGCTGCCTTCAGAGGTACTTGAGGCACCTGTTTGGTCCCAATATTGGAACTTGGAAGTGCAGGATTTTGTGCATTTGGAGCTGGAAGACTTGGAGGGTTTGGTACTTTT
>JAACJT020000105.1:14268808-14282989 GCA_009936485.2 Gymnarchus niloticus | reverse complement strand
TGCTAGGCTGGACGAATCAAAAGCTGCAATTAAAATTGCTGGGAGAAATATTAACAACCTCAGATATGCAGACGATATCACTCTAATGGCAGAAACTGAAGAAGAACTTAAGAGCCTCTTGTTGAAGGTGAAGAAAGAAAGTGCTAAAGCAGGCTTGAAACTCAACTGGTCTGGGATGGGAGTTGCATTCTGATTGAACGACTGTGTAATTATGCAAATTAGCAAAGGATCTAAGCATTTTGATTGGCTACGGCCCATAGATTGTCAGTAGAACCTTTGATATTACAAAAGGTTAATTGGAGAAAAATGGAAAGATGGGGGGGGTTATGCCCCCACAGTAGACAGTTGGAGACCCCCTTTGGGAGACTGATTCTCTAGTGAGTGGGGGAGCTGCAGCATTGTTATTTTATGTTGTGTAATAATTATATATTATTATAATATATTAATATAATAATACAAGTAAAAGAATGTTGACGATTCCAAAGACATGCAGGATAGGTCAACTGGCTACTCTAAATTGCCCATAGGTGTCACTGTGAGTGTGTTCGTCTCTGTGTTGGCCCTGCGGTGGATTGGCGATTTGCCCAGGGTGTACCCTGCCTTTCGCCCAAAATCAGTTGGGTTCGGCTCCAGCTTCCCCGCGAAGCTAACGGATAAGCGGTTTAGAAGATGGATGTACTATTCCAATAGGAGTTTCAGCACTGCATGCTTGAACACCTAATAAAAAAAAATGTGGCACATTTTTCGGTAGCCACAACATCCTCCGCTACTGCAGACGGCAGCAAACACACCAACTTAGCCCTATTCTCACATGTGCGGATCTCGCGATATTACAGTGTGAGACTCCGCCATCACGTTGCCGGCGCCCGCTGCAGAAGGACACACAGGGTTAGGGAACGCAGTGCTTAGTTGATCACAAGTTCGGCAGTTTTTCCCCCTGCGGTGGACGTTTTAGCAGCGGGCATGTTGTCTAGACTGGCGTTTTTCCCAGGTAAGTTCAGTAGTAAGGTGGCCAGAGTCGCAGGCATGTTTTTTAGTTTCTACCTGACGAGAGAAACGCTGAAGGGTACATTGACAGGCCCTGAAGAATTGTAACCCTGCGGGAGCTCATACTTTCCGGACGAAGGATGACATATGAATGGCTATATCTGGCTGCTCTTATTGAGGGTCGCACATTTAGGGAAGATGAGTGGAGGATGTTGGTTTTTGCCAGCGGTTCTTATCGTCTTGCTCGTTTAACAGTTACTACTGAAGCTTCTTGATCAGTGTTAATGTTTCAAGTCCTTTCACTGCTATCATATCAGACTGCCTAACAGCGGTAAGTGCGGGCCGAATGCACGCTTTTAATGCGAGGCGCAGCGAGCTGTCTGGGTCTGTTCAATTGCTCTGGCTCGCCCGTCCTTCCCCGAGTGCTGTTTCAGTCGAGTTGTCTAGTCAAGGTGGGATAACGCAATTATGGAGCGGCCTTCACGACGATGCACATTTGACGTGTTTATCGTTTTCTTATTTTCTTCCAGCATCTGCCCTGAAAAGCAGTGGATCTCTCGGGGCAGGGTAAGTGTTTATGAATTGACCTTTATAAACGTAGATACTTCAGAGTGTACGGTCCGATGGGTTCACGTTATTTTGATTCTGTGAGTGATCGGTCTTTTTGGTAATCCAGAAGATGTGGGAATACGGAAGTCTGTTAACATGGAGAAAGCAGTCAGCTTGAAATGAAGAGTGCATATCTATGCTTTTTTTTTTTTATTGCCTGCCAGAATATTTCTGACAGCGTGCTGTTAGTTTGTGGTGTTGGGGGAAGCTCATTAGTTCAGACTTCTGTTTGGAGTATGTTAGTCCAGGGTCGTCAGACTGTTACTGGAGGGTCATGAATTTCCCAAAACCTTTTACCCCTCTGTCTCCACTGGTAGTTGTCTGATCCTGTTTGTGCCTATGAAAATTGTAGATGTTTGTTTTGCTGCAGTACTTTTAAAGAAAAAGTGTGGGGGAGGTCCTTCTGACCATCTTTCTGTTCCTCAAACCCCTAGTCTGGTCCAGGCCTCCCGCTGTCTCCACACATCCTCGCAGACCTTTGCCCCTGTGCCACCACTGCCCGAGAAGGCTGGGAAGGTCCGCCATGGTATCATCCCCGAAGAGTTTTTCCAGTTCCTGTACCCCAAGACTGGGGTTACAGGTCAGTTGTGCATATCGAGCTGGACCAGAATCCAGCTGAAGTCCCGTTCTTATTCCAGTTGTTTGTTTCTGTATAACTGCCAAACAGTTGTAATAAAATTGTGATTCTGTGAGTGCAGCTTTTATATTGCTTGCAGTATTGAAAATTTATTTTTATTCTGGCCCCCTGTTGGGAGGGCTCCTAATGTACAATGCCAAAGAGCATTAGAGTTTTTTCGAGCTTGTCTGTGATACTGATTTGTCAGTGCTTTCACTTGAGCTTAAAGTATGCAAGTATTATCAAGTAAAGAATTTCTTTAGAAGTTCTAACAATAGATCTGATGGCCCTATTGAGGACCACCTTTGCAGCTGTTAAAGCAAGATGTATCATAATTCAGCATTAAAATGAGTTTTTAATCATTCATTACATATTAGCTTGGGTCTGTTGTATTTGTCCTTGGAATTAAAACTATTCTTGAAACATGAGAAATGAGTGTTCAGATTTCCATTTGACATAGCATTGTTACCTTTGTATGATGTTGATTCTTCAATTTTTTTGGTCAGAGGTTTCAGTAACCACTGTTTGTTGTGTTTAAAGTGATATATGTATAGGCTGTGTGATTGAAAGTGTGTTTGTGTGAAACACTAGAATGATGTAAATTTGGGGGGAAGGGCAAGGCTTCATAGCACAGTTGACCTCAGCTTGTTCGGGACTCTGGAACTGGCATTTTATTTATACCCCTTCTCCAGGCCCCTATGTTCTTGGTACTGGCCTGATGCTCTACATGCTGTCCAAGGAGATCTATGTCATCAACCATGAAACCTTTGCTGCCCTCTCTGTTGGTGCTGTCCTTGTCTATGCCGTTAAGAAATTTGGCCCAGGCATTGCTGCCTTTGCTGACAAGCTAAATGAGGTGAGCTATTTGCACTAGAAAAGCTAGTGCACACTGAGTTTGCAACCTTGAATTGCTGTTAGAGGTGTGTCCTTTTAGTGTTGTTCCTACTGCTTTTTTGGAGATTGTCAGATGGTTGGAAGTCTGACATTAATTGTTATGCTGAGGTCTGAGTGCTCTGACCTTTGATCTCCACCTCTGTCCTTGCAGGAAAAAGCTGCAAAGGTACAGGAGGTGAAGGATGTAGCCATCAAGAGCCTCACCCAGGCCATTGAAGATGAGAAGAAGGAGCAGTGGAGAGTGGAGGGGAGGCATATGCTCTTTGACACAAAGAGGGTGAGGAATAGGAGGCAGTTCGGAATTCTGCATGCAGCAGTGTTCTGGCAGGGGTGTGAGTGCGGCTCAGTCTCAGAATGTGTGACCGGTTGGTTTTTGAGGCAATTGTTCATTTTAATGGCTGTCCACTCACTTTAAGTCCATGCTGGCATTTCTGACGTTCCTGTTCGTAGAACAATGTGGCCATGCTGCTGGAGATAAATTACCGGGAGAGGTTGCACATGGTGACCAACGAGGTGAAGAAGAGGCTCGACTATCAGATCCAGCTCCAGAACCTGCATCGCCGCCTGGAGCAAGACCACATGGTGGACTGGGTGGAGAAGAACGTGGTGAAGAGCATCACTCCTCAGCAGGTACTGTGATGAGATTTTATGGGATATGTTTGGTTTGTTGGGACTCAGTGTGGGTATGATCTGCATGCTATTGTGGAAGGGTTTTGCTGTTTATCAACTAGACCACCAGAGGGTGGTGGAGTATTGAGAATACCTTGAAGACCATAATAGTACCAGATGCTGCCGAAACAATAGTGTGCGAGTATGCTACTGTTTTTAGTACTTTTATAGGACTTCATTACTATTTCTTCTGATCTTTCAGTATTATTAAGGGCATATATGAAAAGTAATTTCATCAGCTGTTCCTATTCAGTAGCTAAACAGGTATTTTGCTTAATCACCGTGTTACCTTAGCTGACCTACTGTTAATCATTAAGATTGTATTTCAGTTTAATACTGATTATTGACATTTAACATGTGAAACGTGATCTCAGACTCAATGCCGAAATTTATTTTTTAATCTTTTTAAAGATTCTTGAATACAGTTGCTTTTGCACAAGTTTGATATTGATTACTCATCTCTTATTGGTTAAATTATTAGCCTTTGTATTGTCTAGTGCAGCTTCAAAATGGGAGTTAAAATATATAAATTTTATAAAGTGACAGTTAAACTGCAATAAGGGAACTGTGATTGAATTAATGAGCACATTGGGTCGATCTGCTTCCTGTTGTGTATTGTTTGACATCTCACTTCCTCTGTCCTGCAGGAAAAAGAGAGCATCGCCAAATGCATCGCAGACCTGAAGGTGCTGGCGAAAACCACACAAGCAAAGGCTTCTTTGTAAACTCTCCTTCTGCAATGTCATGGCTGCTGCCACTCTTATAAATAAACTTTCCTCCTTATCCCAAGTCACCTCTGACTCAGGTTTGTGTGTCCATTTGTTAGTTTAAATAAAATATTATGTTTGTGGTCCAGGCGCTGGTCATTTCTTTCGTTTGGATTTTGCACATGCTAGAGGGGTGAAGGGCTGGCATCGAGGTGACTGTTCTGAATTGGGTTATGGTAGTCTGTCATTCCAAAATTTCAGGGGTCCCCAACCACCGGGCCATGGACTGTTACTGGGCTGTGCTGAGCCGGGCCGCACAGAAAGAATAAATTTTTTTTTATTTACATTAGTCTGCAAAGTATTTTATTTTGGAAAGTGACCGCTTCCGTCCGCGCCTCTTTCCTGCACTTGTCTCAGTCATGGTTTTTTTCAGTAAGCCCACAAGCTAACCCTAGCAAAAATCAACTGCTTGAGATTGCAAATGACGGTGGCCTTAAAAATATGTTTGAGACAACTTCAAATCTCCATACGTTCTGGGTTAAAGTCAAGGTGTAATATCCTGGGATCGCCACAAAAGCACTGAAAACCCTGCTTCCATTTCCAACATCCTATCTTTGTGAAGCAGGGTTTTCTGCAGTGACAGCAACCAAAATGAGACCATGGAGTAGACTAGACATAAGGAACACACTTCTGGTGTCAGTGTCTCCCATCACCCCTAGATGGGACCTTCTAGTTACAGGGGAACAAGCTCAGGGCTCCGACTGATTCTGCATTATGGTGAGTTGTATTGTATTATTCTTACACTAATATATACAAGTAAAGTGCATAATACATAAATGTAATTATTACATTTTATAATAAATTATATATTATGCCCTGTATTGTGTTTTATTATGTGCTTGAATCCCCCCCAATCTGTGGAAAAATTGTCTTGTGTGAAAACCGTCCATGGTGCAAAAAAGGTTGGGGGCCGCTGCAATATTTCCTTCATGTTTTTCTTGTCATGCTACTGCAAAATGTGATGGAAAGACAGCAAGGTTGCAAGTTGATCTAACTTTGCAAGAGTTTGAACAAGTTGGCCTCATATGTGCTAATGTCGTACATTATTGCAAAGTACTGTATGTACATCTTTGTGGCTGCCCAGCTTTGGCCATCTATGAATGTAGTGAATACTTTTTTGCTCTGGAATAGAATGGGCTGGGCTTTCCCCTCTTCAGGTTAAAGCCAACACTCATGAATTAGCCCTCCTCATCTGAGCAATCAACTGTTACTTTAGCACGATTCAGATTTTCCTCATTAGTTAAGCTTCTAAAAATAAATTGAGCTATTCCTGGTATAACCTGATTAATACTGGAAAACTGCAATGGTTAGTGAGTACAGTTCCCTGTAGTTTTACCAGTTCTATTCAACAGATAAATTGTCACAAAAGGTTGTTTTTTAGTTTGCTGTCTGTGATTACTGAACAAACCTATTCAACTGATTAGACCATAGAAATACTTCAGTTTGTTTTAACTGCAGTTTGGCTAAGGCTAGTTGGCAAGGTGCACATGCTTGTAACAAAACAGAATACTGTACCAGTCCTCAGAACATGAACCGTGTCCGTGGATTCGCGTCACGTTAGATCATCAGACCTGCATATGTAAATGGTAGTGGACTTTACCCTGGTTTACGAAAGCAGGAAATTGGTGCTGCTCCTGCCCTTTGCTCGCCAAGTGAGGTACATACCTGGGGATGCACATGGGCTAACCGAGAGCTCAGCTTTGAGGAGGAAACGCTCTGAAAGGTCAACCTCAGTGAGTACATACCAGTCCACAGGACACCATCTTCTACTTAACAGATGGGCTGCTTGGGCCCTTTAATTATTTGTGTGGTAATACTTGTTTGGAAGGTCTTTCATATGTTATTGACCTGTGTTCTGTGATGAATGAGTAGTCTATTTGAGATGGTAGTGTCCGCTGAGGTCTGTAAAGTTAATGTACCCTCACTATGAAATCTTCATGGGACGGTATTAATATACACTTATGTGTGTCGTAGCAGCTTTCCTTTTTTGTTTGATAGAAAGTATTTATTTTTTTGACCCCCTGTGTTGTTGGCTGATATTATGGAGCATATAAAACTGAATGGATTATTAACCAGCCGGTGACTCAAGTGTGACGGCTAAAGTTCTCCTAACATATCAGCTGTTTCCCCTCCTCAGCCGGGACATTCGTGATGGTTTCATTATAAATGCAACACTGGCACAACCAGCAAGGTTCCACATCTCAAACTCACAGTTCAAAAGTTTTTTAAAGTTAATTCCACTCCTGACGAGTTTAGCAAAAGAGGAAGTTATAGATTACATTCAGGTGCTGAAAGTGGCTTTGGAGTAGGATAATTGCAGGTTTATGAGTGTACAGATGAATCCTACCTGCTGTATAATGAAACTCAAGGTAAGTGATATCAGACTTGATCCACCCCAAGGCAGCGCCTGCCAGCCATTTACAGAATTTTTTTTTTTTGTTGTTATACTTACTGCCATTTTGAGATCTGACACAAGCAACTCCCCGCCCCGTGCTTTGAGAGTCCTGAGGCCCACCCTACATCTTGGAGCTGCACCTGGGGCTTGGTGGTGTTATGTAATGCCATAAATTAAGCATACTATACTGGTTCCAGTGTCACCACTAGGTGTAGGCAGATCAACCAGATGCAGTCAGGATAGCAACAGAACTTGAACCCTGGGCCAAGATCGTCAGGTCTATTTGATGATGTTACAGTCTTTCTCAGTTGCTTTGGTTCGTTTCTCAGATCTGAACTGAAATTCTCAAAACTCCTTGTTCAAACTCCACATCATCTAGTCACTTGTACACATCATATAAGCAATGTCTCATTGTTTTGAACAAATTGCAAATGCTCTGGCACGTTTATACAAATGATTATGCACAATATTTGCTTGCTGTTTTCTACATTATCAGTTGCTTATGTCATGTTGATCAAAATGTATTTTACTGGTTCTCTGTTGAATAATCTTACCCCCCAACACATCTAGACATTAGTTCATTATATGTCATCATATGCAAAATGGTTGAATCAGTTGTCATAATCCATCAACGATATTTTCTGCACATTTCTCTTAGACTTTTTTTTCGTAAATGTGTCCTGAATTGATGAATTGCTCTCAGGTTTATATCCTCAGGTGAGTCTTGATGTTTTCAGGATTAGATCAACCAATGATCAATCAGTTCTCTGAAATAGCTCAGAGGTGCATCTAATGAACCTTCAACTGGCAAGCATATTTTGACAGAGCACAACATAGTTTCACAATTTCTGATAATGGAAGAACAACAAGAAAATGAACAGGGTCAACAGCCTGGAAGAAGAAGAGGAGTAAGGCTGTGTGGTGGAAGGGTAGGGAGGCAAAACAGACGAAGAGGTAGAAGAGACCAAGGACATAGGCATGTTCCTGAAGAAATAAGGGCCACAATTGTGGACAATGTTCTCAGTCGTGGCCTTACAATGGCTGATCGATGGGTGCAGCCTAATTTTGGGAGAACAACCGTGTCCTCAATCTTTCATAGAGAGAAGAGGTGTAATCCAACAATGTGCAAGGCGTAAAGCCTTTCCCAAAGAGAGTAGGCAAAGGAGGACCAACTTCTTATTTATACCCTTGGTGTTGGAATGAGATATTGCACAGACAGGTGTCCCAATACTTTTGTCTGTATATTGTATGTCTACTGTTCAGTTGTTGTGTAGCATGTTTTCTTTTGCTGCTCTCCATAAGGTGCTTGAAAGACGATACAAAGCCAGGAACCCATGATGTACAGGGATAACATCCCTTATAACAACTCAAGCATCCATAGTGGCTCCCCGTGGGACAGGTTTGTCTAATGCGGCAGCATTCAGGGGAGTTATGGGAAATTTTGGGGAAACCATATGGTGCCCCCATAAAAATCTGTTCCATGTGATGAGGTAACCGGCAGATTTCACGAAAAGGCTATGCTTTAATGTGCTCCTGTATTCTCTCATACTCATGTCCTTAATGCTCTCCTGTTGATTGTGTTATGCAGTCTTATACACTCCTATATGCACAATCCCATGTACTCTGCCACATACTCTGGTAGTCTAATGTATTTGTACATATTCAGTCTTGCAGAATCCATCCCATGTAATTCTGTAAATGTACTCTAGTGCCATGTAATTCGATGATCTCCCAAAGGAACTTTCCTCTCCCTCATCTACAATTACTGACCTCTGCAATATCTTTTTTTTCAGGAAAATCTCTCTGGATGAGCCATCTTCACAAAATTCCGACTTCTCAAGGCCTAACTGCAAATCAATTTATAGTGAGTTCCAGCCTTGAGTGGTCTTTAAGTGCTGGCTCTAACTGGGCCTTAAGAGTGAGTCCTGACCTTGACTGGGCTATAACCATACTTTGACCAGACAGCACACCTCTTGTCCCTATGTTTAGGACAGCGGAAGGAGTTTGCAGAGCTCATACAGAGACAGCCAGGCCAGTTCAAGCATCGAGTAGAGGTGAGACGTGCATGTAACCATTATTCCAGCTTAGGTTTATGGGGAGACCTTTCTTCAGGATCCTACCAGGCTAAGAAAGCTGTGAAGCATAGGCACCAAATTATGTTTCTGACAGTGGGCGCCCAAAACTACAGGAGCAGTGCCACCGCAAGAAAATCATGCAAGCAGGAGGAGGATTGGTGAATTAGCAGGAGATTATTACTTCTGGATTGGCAACCAGCTATTGCATTTGCACTTTGTGAGATTTCCAAGTGGGTGCTCAAGCCCCAAAGCACTCATTAAATCAGCACCTATTATGTGAACTGTACCTGTATTTTTGTTCCAGCCTATGATGGAGCATACCTGTAGTTATTCAAGCATAAAACAAAATTTACCTGTAGCCTAGATTGAATCTGTCCGGTAATTTCAGCAACCCTCACTGAGACATTTGTTGGGGTGGTTAATTGTGTAGTTTGCCACATCTTTATAGAATAATTTTGTAATGGATGGTCTCCGCCCTGTCATAGCTGAGTTTTTCTATCGGTTCAATTCAGTTAAGTTCATTTTTATAATGCTTTTCATATCATGGTGTGGAAAATCACAATGTACAGTACATTTTTGATAAAGGAAAAGACCAGAATACAATGGAGGAAAGGAACCAAAAACTACTCAGCATGGGAAAAAAAACCTTTGGCTGTCCAATGTCAACTGGCCGCACACCCCCTTGGGCCTGCTACCGTTTTTCTAATAGACTTGTAGCTATGCATGTGATAAAATCATCTCTCCCTCTGTACACCTCCACCAGCACCTGCTTACCTGTGAGCTGGACGGCTGGGAGGTGTGCAGTCTGGATGACTGTGTAACTCGCCTCCAACTGATTGACGCCAAGGGCCAGGTCTGGGGGCAGGACGTGACTCTGGTGGTCCATGATGGCAGCCTGCAGATGATTGACATTGAGACCAAGGTGGGAGGGAGCGACAAATCTGCCATGATTCAGATGGTCGTCAAACTGCTGTGGAAATGCTGTTTGATTTGCCATGGAGAAGGGAAGGTCGTGTTACTGCCTGTTTACCATTAAGAGGTTGTTGTGGTTGTGTCAGCGTCTATGCCAGTAATAAAGAAAATTCTACTAATGTTTGTTCACAAATAAAATAAGGGGTTGAATCTACAGTACAAGTGAGTATATATTTACCAGTAAAACAGGTTTCTGTGTGATTGAACATTTTGAAAGATTGCATCTTTGACACCAGTCTCTGAAATGGATGGCATTGTATGTGCCCTTCTTACTACTGGCTCTCATTTTGGCCTCCCCTGATTTTCTTGTTCTGCTACTTCCTGTTGTTCTCTGGCTGCAGGAAGTACTTGAGACTTTCACTCTGGGCAGCATCACAGACTCAGTGGCTGTGTTGGGCCGCTGTAACTACAACTCGCTGCTGATGGTGGCAGTGCAAGGATGCCATCAGGGGGTGCCCATGGTCTTCTTGTTCCAATGTGAAGACACTGGGGTGAGGAGGACATGATAGGCTCAGCATGATTTGAGTTACGGTTCTTGGGTGCTAGTCAAAACTCAGGCTTTTGGAATTTTGATTCTGAATGGTTAGAGTAGTTAGTCGACCTTTTCTGATGAGATCAACTAAGACAGATGAAGTAAGGGAAGGTTCTGTGTTGTTGCTTCTATTACTGTTATTAAGATGCTAAGCTGGTGCTATTCTTCCAAGCATTTTTATACATATAAAATGTATTTATTAAAAGTGAGGTTAAGAACTTTGCTAAAAGGTACCACAGCGGGGCCTTTCCCAAAGCCTGACCCTGCAATCTTTGGCCTAGAAGGGTTATATCCTTATGCAACACATACCACCTGCTTTGCTTGTCATTAATTTTCTCCCTATATATTACAATCCCATAGTTTGAAGTAGCAATATTTACAATAGCACTAAAGTCTCATTTTATTTTGACATTAGCTCAATGTATGTCTGAAAGAAAATCAAGAGATAACTGGTCGGCTGTTTGGCAGGCAGAATATGTACGGATCGACTTAGAGTGGGCTGTCAAACAGTGGAGGGCAAGCATGGAGGTCCCGCACACAATGAGGTACATTCCCAAATTGGGGGGGACAGTTCAGTTCTGAGATATATAGTCTTATTTATTCCTACCTGTATCAGTAGTGAAAGTTCATCTTATATACTGAGACCAGCAGATGAGAACAGAATCTCCTGGACCTAAGCATCTGTCCACAAGTGACAAACCATTGAAATGTCCAATCATTTTCAGGAGAGTGTATTAACATACAAAGTAATCTGATTGGCTTATTAGTTGTGTTGCACCTTGCTTCCAGTCTACTGATCAAGCACAACATCCCTAAACCGTCAGGCTGGAATGTCTGCAACCACACAAAAGAAGACTTTGATTAAATGATATGTCTGTGTCTGTCTAAAAGTCTGTTTGTCTGTATTCATTGAAAAGTTGCAAGTATTTAGTATTAAAAATGATTAAATATAATAAATAACAGACAGTACTTAATTCCTTCCTGTGTATTATGGGTAAAGTGACTATTTTTTTTTGTTTATTATGATGTCCTTTGTCTTGTATTGCCCTGTTGTCCATGGTTAGGCACTGGACACTGGGTAAACAGATTTTGGTAAATGCTTTTTTTTTTCCCAAACAGACATCAAGGACCAGAAAGTTCCCAGGACACAAGATATCCTACATCACAGAGGGACAGCTCAAATTATGGTGAACAAAGAATTGTAATCTTGTTTCACAAGTTAATCATTTCAGTATGTTGGGTGCTATTACCTTTTGTGATGAGGAAGTAATTTGTTTGGTTTGACTGAGCACAGGCAAATAATGTCCCTCCTTTTGTTACCCAGAGAGTCTTTACACGTCCATTGCTGAACCCAGCACAGTGCAGCCCCAGGCCACAGAGAAGGAGCCTCCTCAGCCTGTCAAGTACACAGAAATGGAGAGGAATGTGGTCAGTGTCTTTCTCAGTTATGTGACTGCATCAGCATGCCCTATAACTCTTGCTGACCCCTTCTTAAGGACTCTGCCAGTCAAAGATGCAGCAGTCATGGTGGAAGGGAATGTTGTGAAGCTATCTTCTCCTCACTTCTCTCCTCCTGTGATCTGCTGAAGGACATCCTCAACCACCTGGTATGCGACTTAGAAATCTTTGTGGGTCAGGTGGAAGTGGTTCTGACGAAGGAACAGCTTAAGAAAAACAAGGTGAAGAATATAATGAAGAGGAACAAAAAGAGTAAAGGTGATTTTAAACTCTTGTTTACTGGTATGACAAAACCTTCCAACTCATCTTCAAAAGCACTTATTCTGGTCAGGGTTGCCAGGAGCCTCTTCCAGGTATCAGAGAGCACAAGGGTGGCTTACAGCTTGGATCAGATGTCTGTTGACTCGTTTATATTTCAAAAAATTTTTTTTTGATATTTTCTTGTGTGACAAAATGCTGAAAAATATGCTGTGGCATGTCTTGCAATAAACTTTGAATGTTCAAGCCTACAAATTGCTAAAGCATTTTGTCTTTAAGCTTTAATGATCAGGAGAAGAGTGAAAAGTTAGATGCTGCTGTATGCCTGTAACCCCTTGTACTTCTGTTTTTTTTTTTTTTTTGGACATTCTGTTAATGATATTTTAACTGTTTCATCCTTAATTAGATGTCAAGGGAATGCCTTCACAAGAAGAATATGTTTCCTGCCTCCATAAGGTCAAGTATGGATTCAACCTCTTAGTAAGTAAATCTTCTTACAAAAAATCTGTATTATCAATCTCTAAAAGAGTAAACAGAGGTGTGGTTTTCGCTTGAACCTTGATAGGGAATCAAAGCAATTGCAAATAATTGCTTCAATTATATACACTCTCTGTCCACTTCATTAGGTACATTTGTTCTGCTGCTTGTTAAAGCAAATATCTAAATAGCCAATCACGTGGCAGAAACTCAGTGCATGTAGACATGGTTAAGAGGATCTGATGAAATTCAAACCAAGCATCAGAATGGAGAAGAAAGGTTACTTTGAATGTAACATTGTTGTTGGTGCCAGACGGGCTGGTTAATGTATTTCAGAAACTGCTGATCTCCTGGAATTTTCACAAACAACTATCTGTAGGGTTCACTGAGAATGGTATGAAAAAGAAATAACATCAAGTGAGCGATGGGTCTTTGAGTAAAAATATCGTGTTGATGGCAGAGGTCAGAGAGGAATGGCCAGACTGATTCAAGCTGATAGAAAGACAACAATAACTCTGATAACCACTTGATACAAACAAGGTGTGCAGGAGGGCATCTCTGAATGCACAACACATTGAACTTTGAAGCACATGGGCTACAACAGCAGAAGATTGCACTGGGTGTCACTCCTGCCAGTTCAGAACAGGAAATTGAGGCTACAGTGGACACAGGCTCATCAAAATTAGACAATGAAAGTTTGGAAAAACGTTGTCTGGTCTGATGAGTCTCGATTTCTGCTGTGACATTCAGATGGTAAGGTCAAAATTTGGTGTAAATAGCATGAAAGCATGGATCCATCCTGCTTTGTATCAACAATTCAGGCTGATGGTGGTAGTGTAATGGTGTGAGGGATATTTTCTTGGCACACTTTGGGCCCCTTAGTACCAACTGAGCATTGTTTAAACCCCACAGAATACCTGAATATTGTTGCTGACCATGTCCATCCCTTTATGACTACAGTGCACCCATTTTCTAATGGCTACTGTCAACAGGATAACGCACCACATCACAAAGCTCATATCATCTCAGACTGGTTTCTTGAACATAACAATGTGTTCACTGTACTCAAATGGCCTCCACAGTCACCAGATATCAGTCCAATGGAGCACCTTTGGAATGCAGTGGAACGTGGGAGGAACACGGGATTCGCATCGTTAAGATGCAGCTGTCAAATCTGCAGCATCTACATGATACTATCATGTCAATTTGGACCAAAATTTTAGAGGAATGTTTTAAGCATTTTTCTGAATCTATGCCACAAAGAAGTAAGGCAGTTCTGAAGGTCAAAGGGGGTCCAGTCCAGTGCTAGCAAGGTGTACCTAATGAAGTGGTATGTGTAAAAGCTGGTAGGGATATTTTCAGCTTTCATGAAAGTTGATTGGGACACATCACTACTATTCAATTCAATTCAATTCAATTTTATTTATATAGCGCTTTTAACACGAAGCACGGTCACAAAGCGCTTTACATAG
>JAACJT020000105.1:14240543-14268708 GCA_009936485.2 Gymnarchus niloticus | reverse complement strand
AGACTCCAAGGGAAGCACCCCATAAGAGGGGAGCACAGGGGAGAGAATATGCATGAGCAGAGCAGAATAATGGGTAATAATAAAAAAAAATTAAACAGAAACAACAAGGGCCCCGGCATGACTACATATAGCAGCATAACTATGAGGGAGAGACCAATGGGGACACACTATCCCTACCTAAATGTGCACCTATGTCCATAAGCACTCCACCAAACATTCACTCTCAATCCCATCCTGATGTTTTGATAAAACCTTTAGTGATAAGATAAAGGGTAATCACCGAATATCTTCTGCTTCTCCAAGTACCAGTGTGACTTGGAAGCTCTGCAGCAAAGATCCTTTTGGTTTTTGTCTCCATTTTTGGATTTCCTGAGCATTATTCTTTTCTTGTCCTCCTTTTACAGGGACAACTGAGTGGTGTAATCGAAAACCCCAGCGCTCAAGATTTTGTCCACTCTTTCTTCTCCACCTTGAGCTTTGTGAGTGCTCACTTCGCCCAGACTTGTCATTTTCATTGACACCTTACATGTATTCATGAGTGTTTGTGCACCCTGACCCCTGACATCTTCTTTGATGGAGATGTCCTTCTAGGAAATGTGAGCACAGGGAAATGGATACCTGACATAATGACAGAGTAACCCAGTACCTCTGTATTGAATTGGATATCTGTTGAAATAAGGTTGTGAGGGTACAGTGAATTGCATGTCTGAGGTGAAAATACACTGAAGGTCTGGCTGATTGAAACTAAAATATTAAATGACTGACATTGTAGTTATTCAGATATACGAGGTAATGATATTGGTGTCATCTATAGAGTCATGTCCATTCTGACCCCAGGTATTGTCTGATCTTGCCCTTTTGGCTCTCCCTACAGCTGGTGCCCCACTACCCCTTGGAGCTACCACCCACAGTAGTCTCTCCACTGCTCACTAAGCAGACCATCCGACTCCTCAGCGAGGAGGCGACTGTGGAAGAAGACCAGCTCTGGCAGTCCCTGGGGGATGCCTGGAACATTCCCAGGTGGAAAGTCCTACCCCACCTTCTGATCGGTCAAAGACTTAGCTGACTTTGCATCTCATGTTGACTATAAACTCCAGAGATAACCTAAAAGATTGCTTCACCTGATGAATTCACCATGGTAAATTGTTGTTTTCCTTTTATTTAAGAAGTGTATGCTGCATTAAAATACACTATAAGCTGAATGGTTCGTAGGTCATCTATTAGGTTCTCCTCCTAGGTGTAGCACTATGGACCCTGAGTTATCTTGAGGATGTTTGTGCAGGATAAATGGCCAGTTTTCGAGGCAGGGTCTAGTTCAGGGGATGTGGCACTACGTGATGGACTGGGTGTTATCTTTGTGCTTGCAGCTCTGTTTGGCCAGATGAAGTCTCACCATACACCCCAGAGTTCACAGATGGTTGGAAGCCTTCACCAGTCAATGAGAGCCCCCAGCAACAACAGGTAGATAAATAAATAAATGAAAGCCTGCTGAGGTTTTGATTACAGCAGGTGCTATGGTGGGTGGTATTCACTGGCTTGCTTAATAACCAGGTCTGTTAGTAATGAGAGCTCAGGTGTATCAGTACACACCTGTAACACTGAAAGCTGAACACACATCAGCTGCTCTGTGACTGGGTTCTGTAAATTGGCATTGAAAAGTGGAAGATCACTTAGTATGACATGTGAGACATGATGTGGATTTAAAGAGTCTGTGGAATCTGGTGGGCTGGCTTTTCATTTTGAGCTCAGTCAGCCCAAAAATGTATTATACCTCATAGCAGTAGACTTTTCATTTTCTTAGTTTACTGCCATTGTCATTAAATTAAGTGCCAAGTTAATCAAAATTAAAATGTGTCGATTAAAAATTCATGTCATTATATCCTCCAAATTGCTTAATTACTTACCAGCGTCTGTTCACTTTTATTTATTTTTCACTTCTCTGGCAGAACTCTGGCTTCCAAAGCTCAGCACAGAGAAGGCATAGGTAAATCTAAATCCTTAATCAACACAATTACCTATGCTGGTCCATATATCAAATTAATATTCACACTTCACTGTCATTTAAAACCATAGAAAAACTTGTGTCAAACAAATCTTTGATTCAAGAGTAACTTGTTTTAATTAATTACGCCAGGGAGATGGTGTTTTTGATTTGTGAGTAATTATAAAGAGCAAAATATCTATAGAGGTACATGGTTGTTACTGAAGCTGAAGTATCTGTGTGCGTGTGTGTGTGTGTACGTGTGTATTTGTGTGGCAGAGCTGCTGAAGCATCTTCCCAGTACATGCGTGTGATGTATGACTTCACAGGCAGAAACCAAAAGGAGCTGAGTGTCTTGAAGGGCGATGTGGTTCAGGTAGGCTGGCAAGAAGAAACAATAGTCTGAAGGCCAGAGTACCTGACCAGAGTGCCATAATGTTTGTTAGTAGACATCAGGGTTAAAAACAGTACTACCAAATCAGGTCATTCTTGCTTTTCTTGTTCTCAGGTGCTGGACCAATCTAAGCAGTGGTGGAAAATACGCAATGACAAGAACAAGGAGGGCTATGTGCCCAACAATGTGTTGGAACCCAAGGAAGCAGAACCAGAACAGATCAAAGCCTTGGTCAGAGCCTTGTTCGCAGTTTAGCACTTGTAACTAATACAATGGAAAAAACGTCAGTGCATGGTTTTACACATTCACTTGAATGCATTGGAGGTTTATCATTTATGGCCATCAATCATTTGCATAGCTGGATATTTCAGAAAAATGACTCAGGCTAAGAACTATGTACCAAATGCTAGCCTGGTCCATCCTGGTCCTGCCTAGATCCTTGATGTCCCGTCTTCTCTTGCAGGAAACAGGCTTGTCTGTTCAACTGAACAGGCGTTCCAAGCCTGAGGATGTGAAGATCTGGCTGGAAGACATGGGCTTCTCACCAGTGTGAGACTGTGTTTCTGTGTAGATGTGTGTGTGTGTGTGTGTGTGTGTGTGTCTATATATATAGTACACATAAACACAGCAATACGTAAAAATAGGCATAAAACAGAAACACCGTGAGCAAATCTAAGATTCCATCAGTGACGTACAGTGTACCTGTGTGGATGTACATTTTCTGCTTGTCTGCATGTAAGTCTATCTTCACGTGTATATGTTCCATTGCAGCACGGTACGTTGTCTGAGCATGCTCAGTGGGTCCGTGTTCCTGGGGATGACCCGTGAGGAGCTGAAGATCATGTGTCCTGAGGAAGGGGGGTGGGTCTTCTCAGAGCTCCAGGCTATTAAGGCTGCACTGGTGGTGAGTGACATCCCCGAAATCTGATGCATATGAACCATTTTTCTCCAAACACTTCACACACATGCACGTATAACACATATGCCAAAAACAAAATACAGTATTGACTAATGTGGACTTACTGGTCTTTCTTCATCTGCACCACCTGTTAGTGACAAGCATGGGCAAAAGGAAGGAAAATAAAACAGATAAGAACGACTTGGATTTTTCATCATGGTTTAATCATGACTGCCATGGAAGAAAGAAGACACAGTCTGCCTGTCTATGGGCCTGCAATTTCCGCGAAGCCCCTGACCCCAGTAGTGTGGTAACTAGAGCTTATGTGATCAGACTTGCACTGCAGACAAATGGAGAAAATCCTGGGATCATAAGGCTGGCTTTAGATAAATGGCTGGGGCATTTAATTTTAGATCATGTCACAAAAAAGAAAATTGGGGTCATTTTTTGTTGAGGCAGTTGAATTAAAAATACATTGACTCACAAAGTGGCAGGTGTTCTGTTCACTGACAGCTTCCCTCTAAGGTTTGGGTGCCATCTTGCTAATGTGGAAAATCAAGAGCTATGTAGTAACAATGGATGTATAGTCTTGGGAAAAACTCGGGTATTTCTAGCACAAAGAAAAGAATAACCCTGTCCATCATCACCTTTTCGTTTCAGTGTATTTCAGAAATCAAGAGCGAGCTGAAGCTAATTTAACAACACAGCTTTTAGACTGTTTTTTTTGAGCAGAAGGATATTACTGAAAGTGTTCCTTTTAAGCACAAGTCTAGGACATCAGTCCCCCTGATGGGAACTCAAACTATAAACCTTTCCCTCAGAAAGTTCAGTTGCTCATCCACATTTTCTGCAGTTAGCATTAAACAGGCAATCAATACATCAAAACCTGCTGTAAGTCTCAACTATTAGTAATTGCACACAAACACAAGCCTTTTGATGGCCTGTCACTAACCCACCATACCAGATGTTTGTTTAGCTTAGACCAGTAAATGAGCTGCACAAAAGAAATTGGATTTCAGTGCAAAACTCACAAAAAGGTGAAATTGAAGTGGCCAACACCCAATGCATGTAAGGTGGACTAAACATGCTTTATTTGTTTAATATATTAAACATTACATATGTGCCAAACTTGTTCATGCCAGTTTGTGTGTTACTGGAGACAGTGACTGCATCAGGGCATCAGAGATAAAGCAACAACTGACAGAACTACATCAGAAATGCAAATGAGAAGAATGGAAAGCATGATAAAACAAGTGATGGTAGAAACAGAAGTACATTGCCTGATGTATACGTCTCAGATGTCATCCTGACAAACGGATGAGCAAAGGAACAACTTAAATCCTGTTACACAGAACTCTTTGCAGGCCGAGAATTTGAGGACACAGCAGTCATGTGATAATTTTGAAGATAGGGGTTGATGTGTAGGGTTTCAGTGTGATGGGTAACAGACCTGGGGGGTGCACGGTGATTCAGTGTTTAGCACTGTTGCCTTGCACCTCCAGACTTTTGAGGTTTTTGGGTTTGAATTCCACTTCCAGCTGTGTGTATGGTGTTTGCGTGTTCTCCCTGAACTTCGTGGGTTTCCTCTGGGCACTCCAATTTATGCCCATAGTCCAAAGACACGTCACGTAGGCTAACTGGCTTGGATAAAGTGTTTGTGTTTGTGAGTGTGACTGTGCCCTGCGATAGGTTGGCACCCCATCCAGGGTGTCCCCCACCTTGTGTTCTAAGACTGCCTGAGATAGGCTCCAGGCCTCCACCACAACCCTG
Source organism: Gymnarchus niloticus (assembly GCA_009936485.2). Lineage (NCBI taxonomy): Eukaryota > Metazoa > Chordata > Actinopteri > Osteoglossiformes > Gymnarchidae > Gymnarchus > Gymnarchus niloticus. Next base: position 14,263,665 of record JAACJT020000105.1, on the reverse strand, counting down.
AACAGGATTAAGTGATTAGGAAAATGGATGGATGGTAACAGAACCACAAGGCCCCTTGTGTACAGAAAGGTATGGGTTTTTCATTCATCAATTTGGGGAACATTTATTCCAATGACACCCAAATCAGAGGAAACTGGGCAGTGTTTGGTGCTGGGTCAGAATTGGCATTGTGATCTGGGTTTGAATTTGGCCAATTAGGTACAAAATCCAGAGAAACAGGCCTGTGCAGATATGGACCCACGTTGTCCTCTATGCAGGTGTATCAGTGTGGAAGCATAACCTTCCGTTTCTGCCATGTCTTCTGGCCACATTAACAGCATTGACACAAAGACTTGAAAGCTCAAAAAAAAAAAAAATCTAAATCTGTCCTGTTCTGAACAGCATATTAAATAATAAACACTAACTTTCAGGAACAATGACAAAATAAATTCAGAATTCAAACAACAATTGCACCTGGACCCCTGCAGCATACTGCCAAAAAATGTACCTTGAAAACAGAACTTCCTCAGAAAAGATGCCAATTCTGTGCATATTACAGTATTATAAAGTATTTCTCTCCAGAGCATTTAAAAAAATAAATTCTGTAGTTAATGGAAATGGAGGAGCCATACTCAAGATTTTTGCTCACATCTTAACAAACTTGTGGTAAATGACCTCACAGTGTATGAAATCAAGGCAAATGTGAATGCCCTCACAGCAGCCAGACCACACAGTAATTTCCCTTATGATATCCTCCGTAAAGGATGACATCACAGTAAATAACGTTCATGACTTCATAATGAATAACCTTCACAGAGAATGGCCTGACTGTGAATGTCTCTGCTGTAAATTCCTACACATGAAATAAGCTGACTGTGAATGCCCTTCCTGTAAAAGACTTCACAATGAATGACCTCACAGAAAATGACCTGACTGTGGAGGTCCCTACTGAAAACTCACAGTAAACAACCTTCCTGTGAATGCTCTCACTGTAACCTCAGAATTATACTGTCTGTCTGGAGGCTATGGAGCACTGTTGGTCACAACAGGGTGAAAAATGTAATATGTGGTGTGTATAATTGTGAGCTGATAAATGTTTAAAAAATAATGTGGATTTGAGTAATAATGTCCCACAGCAGGACAATGTCCCCTTAAAAGCTGGCCAGTGTTGACACTGCTACAGGACACCAGCAGATATCTCTACGCATTGTAAACATATTTCTATATTTTTGTTAAACGGCATGCAGCTAATCAGGATTTGCTACATGGGGCAGGACACCATGCAGAGAAGTAGAGGGGGAAGGACCAAACCCAACAACAGGGCATAATGAATAACAGTCACGAGGAGGGGGGAGGGGGGGATCACATGGATCTGTGTTCTATGGAATTAAACAAGTCAACATCTCAGCAGCAGGTGTAATGTATGCAGGGTAGACTCCATGGCACACCATATGGCTTATGGTCAATGCTTGCCAACAGTGAGTCAACGGACAAAGAGTGACTTCTCTGAAAAAATTGGTGGAATATTTGTTAAATGAATGAATGAAAATAAGAAATATGGACATGAAGTCACAGCAAAGAACAGTGGGAGTGTCTAGAGGGACAAAATCAAAGGCACTAGTGATGGAGGGTTTCCTCTCAGCTGTCAGTCGCTCTGAACGCTCACTGGGAACATGGTCATCCACTTAGCTGCCATATAGCAAACCTATTGAACATCTTCATGTTGCAAAAAGACAGGGCATAGCTCAGAACTGCGTGCATGGAATGGAGGAGTGTCATAAAAATTTCATGTTTACACTAAAAATGGCTCCTCAATGCAGCTTCCTTCCCAGTTTCCAGGGATGACGGAGTATGAGATGGAATGTGAGTCTGGACTGGTTCCTGCCCCCATTTTAAACCACCTATAACCACCAAACCACCCATTGCTCTGGTTTGGCCCCCCTCCCAGGAGTCCTGCAGCAGGTCTTCCACTTTAAACTGATGCCAGAATAACGTTATATAATGGATGGACATGGTGGTGGGGCCCGGGAGGGTAATACACACATGTATGATGTTTAGAGCAGCAATCGGCGGGAGAAGAACGTCCATCTTAAAATTTGTCTAATGGTCAGTTTTAGGGGCTGCTTGTTGCTTCGGATGCCGAGACAGTTTCACAGTGAGGAAGAAAGTGGAGGTAGCGAGACAGCAGTCAAAAGAGAGGTGAAAACCCCAACACACGCAGAGAAATAGGATGATAATCGCAAATGCCAGCTGCTGGGAGATGGGGTGGGTCTGCTGTTTTCCTGGTGTCAAAATATGGCATGTGCCGTAAGCATGCAGTACTTTTCTTGCCCAGGAGGTGACAGCCTTCACTGTTTATCTGAGCTGCTTTTGATCTAAGGGAGAGAGGGAGGGTGGGGAGAGGTTGCCTATTGTGCCCCTAGGAGAGGAGCCATGGACAGGCTGTCCTCTTCCGGGATGGGCTCCAGCTCTGCGGTGCGGACAGCCTGGGTAATCAGCTGCAGCTCCTCGCACAGCGTTTCGAAACGGAATGCCACGCGGATATCCGGCACATTGGTGCGGCGGATGTCATTGGCCTCAGGGCCTTCCTTCAGGTAGCCAGGGCCTAGCCAATAGCTCTTTGCCTGTAGTAGGGGGTGGAAATGGTGAGTCAGGGGATGCTGTTATCCATGACATTTTTTTGTTAGTTTAATACAGGAAATTAATGGGGAAAGAGGAGCATTTAGGGAGGATGGAACAGGACTAGGGAGGTTTGGATGTGAAGTGGAAGATGAGACTAACAAAAGATGTGGGGGAGCGTAGACAGGTTGGAGAGGAGTTGGAGGGGCTGGAGAGTGCAGGGCAACATTACCTTGTGGGAGAAACCGCTCATCAGCACACTGTTCCTGGCCAGCTCGCACATATCACAGGAGCTGAGCTTCCACACCTGCGTGGCAATGCTGTACTCCTCCATCAGCGGCTCCTAGGGGCCATGTGGCCACAGAAAGAGGAGGGAAGTTATGTGCATGAGTGACACAAGTGTCCCAGTAGCAGAAGAGAGCTTCCTGTAAGATTGGCAGGGGTCTCCCAAGCTCACCTTGGTGAAGTGGAACTGCAGTGGGTCATCAGTGGACAGGGACACCATAAGGCCGCGGGAGAGATACTCAGGGAGGGGGTTGCGGTGGTAGCTGAGGAACAGGCTGTTGTTGCTGAGGGGGGACATGGCGATGCCCACCTGGGCCAGATAGTACAGGTACTGCAGCACAGGTGCCTGAGACAGGTGTAGGCCCATGTCTTAGTTTTATGCACTTACACGCTGCCATCAGCTGACTTGGACACATGTGACCACACCCACCACTAGCCTCCAAGGCAGCGAGTACAATCGGAATGAGCCTTACCTTTCTCAGCAGAAGCCCATGGGAGATATTCTCAGACAGCATGAAACCCGACACCAGGTGATGTATAGGCCCTGCCTCGCCACAGTGTGGCCGCAGCACAAAGGTGTGGAAGCCACGCTTCCTGAAACCCCCCCCCAACACATATATACCGGAGTCAGAAATATTCACTCTGTTGATCACAATCTTACAGTAAAAATTTCAGACCAAGAGAAATCTCTATGTATAGTATAACCCCAAATCAGAATAAGTTGGGACGGTATGGAAAAATAAAAATAAAAAATAGTAATAAAAAAAGTAAAATAGATAAATAATAATTAAAAAAGCAGTTATTCTTAAATTTACTTTGACTTTTATTTCATTGCAGATGGTATGAACCCAAGATATTTCATGTGTTGTCTGGTCAACTTCATTTCATTCCTGAATTTCAGGCCTGGAACACATTCCAAAAAAAGTTGGGATGGGGCAATTTAGGGCTAGTAATTGAGGTAAAAAAAAATGAAATGATGTGATTTCAAACAGGTGATATCAACAGGTGATTGTAAATTTAAGAATCACTGCGTTTTTTGTTTTTTTTTTTTAATTTGCATTTTCCATACCATCCTAGCTTTTTTCTGATTTGGGGTTGTAGTTGTTACACTACTAGTTGTTTGCCATATACCTCGGGAGGATGGATGCTAAACAAGGCTGAGTAACCTGTTAGCCTCTGGTCTTCCAAAGCAGGGTGGCGTACCTTCGCAGGTGATTGAGCACGGTCATGTTGGCATACATGTAATAGAGGTAGTAAGAATAGGGTGGGTTGTCCTCCTCCGTCCAGTCTTCTGGCAGGGGGCTGTCCAGGTTGAAGATGTGATTCTCAGGCTTGGACTCATCATCCACGCTGTCAAAGCCCACCACCTGATCAAAGACACACAAGGAGTTTGGTATCCTTATATTGTATACAGGGGTTGGTACTAACTACTACTTTAATCCATAAACCATGCAAACCATGCCAACCACTAGTCAAAATATGGCTTTAATTAAACATTTACAGTCCTAATCCAGTTTATCCAGTGATGGTTTACTGTGAGGCTAAAACCTATTCCTGAAAGCACGGGTTATACCATGGATAGAATGGCAGTCCACCACAGGGCATATGCACTATGGCTAATGTAAGGAGATCAGATCACCTAACTGTGTGTCATTGGATAGCAGGAGGAAGCGTGGAGGTTTGACATTACAGTATGAACCATTACACCACTGTGCCAGTCGTAGTACAGAATGAGCTTCCTACTTTATATGCTTACTAGGTTCAAAAAACACAGACAGGTTTGCTGCTGTGAGCCCCTTTCCCATTGGGAGCACAAGGCTGTAAGGTAACATCTGATGCTGTAGTACCCACATGCTGAAGGAAAAGATGCAGCTCTGGGTGGCTGAGGGGGTTGATCGTGGCCTCAAACAGAGGCAAGAAGATGTTCTCCAGCATCTCCTGGAAGTTGGCTAGCTGCTTCTTAGTATGATAGACATCACTGGGGTAAAAAGGACAGAAAAAGCAGGATAAGTCTAATGGGCATGGCCAGCTTGTTTGTTCTGCAATAAGGGATAGGTATTGGGTGCAACAAATTGTTGTAAAATAACGTCCACTATACTCACATACATAGTCCTACAAAAGCCAGTGAGCTATGTATGTGAGTGTGCCAACGTACAGTCCTCCACAGATGAGTTTCTAGCATGGAATGGTAAGTACTCACAAGAGGCGTGGCACCTGGACCAGCCAGCGCACATTGTCAGAGTAGACACCATGACAGACAGCCCAGCACGCCAACCGGTCCCACTCATCCCGTGAGCGTCCATATATGGACAGACGTAGCTCAGCATTCTGGTATTTGCTCTCCTCCAGGTCAGACATCACTTCCTGTGTTGGGCATACACACATAGCGTGAAAGGGTAGGGTGCTCCTGGAATTCAACATGCACTATATTGTTTTGGAAGAACTTGAATGTTTATGATGCTATCATTCTTGTTTGTTAGAATCAGAAATAGAAATTGCTTTAAATTGAACAGATAAAATACAATCACAAACTCCTGCCCGATGGGCTGAATGTATGATTGCCTAGACATTTTCGAATGATACCATGAGCTCTTACACGACTTGTGACTGGTCAGTGAGAGTGGGTTGTTTTGTGCAGAGGTCTTGGACTGTACAGCGATATCTCACCTTGATGATGTGTGCAAAATACTTCCCATGTATGTGGTTGTCAGTCTTGATGAAGATTTCCCGTAGGATGGACTCACCAATGGGGTTGTATTTTGCATTAAACTTGTCGAAACGGTGGAAGGTGTTGCGGTCCTGTAGGAGATGTGGAGTTTTGCGATATGGGGCATTGGTCATGAAGACAGCTGGGTACTGTTTGTTGCATTGTGAAGGAATTAGAGATTCTGGATAGTGCTGATTAAAAGTTATCTTAAACTTTGCATTGTCTACACAGTCCAACCCCAAGTAGAGTCGTGGCTCCATACACATTATACAACCCCACCCACAGACCCACTCCATCATGCCCATAATCCCAACCCTAGATTTACCCCATCATGCCCATAATCCCAACCCTAGACTCACCCCATCATGCCCATAACCCCACCCACAGTCTTACCCCCATCATCATGCCCATAGTCATCCCTTAGCCTCACCCTCCACAACTCCCCCATGCTCAAAGCCCCACCCACAATCTGGCCTCCACCATGACCCCCAATGCTCAGCTCTCACAGCATGCATGTCGAGTGTGTCCACGCTCAGGTCGAAGGCTGTGAGGTTCATGCTCTCGAAGACTTCCATGAGAGTCTGGCCTTTGCCCTGCTCCATGTGCACTATCTCCCCAGAATTCTTCTTCATCGCCCGCTTGATGAAACGAAGGAGATGCTTCTGGTTCATGCAGGAGGAAGCATGGATGTGTGTGTCCACCTACAGAGGGACAAAGCATCACTCAGAATCTCATTGCGAGAGAATCACTTGGTGCAGAGCTCACAAACAAAACAAAGAAACACTGACCCACGTTGGGTCTGATTTGTTCAAATGTTGAGCGTGTAAGGTTTCATTCATTTGCTAACACAACGGAACCACCTTGCGAATGTTGTAGAAGTCTCGATGAGGGACTTTCTTCTGAGCTGCCAGTTCCTTCATTTCATTCAGCAGGATGTGCATCTGAAACTTGGAGCTCAAATACTGCAGGCGGCGATAGCAGAAGGACTTCCTGTAGGCCACCCATGCAAGTAGGAAGTCAGTACTGAGTGAGAAGTAATGGCTCAGTAAGAAAGCATGGGTTACAGAGTAGGGATGTTTGGTGGTTTAGCTAAGTGATGTAATACACAAGTTATGGCCTATTGAGGGCTTTTAGCTTTCTTGGTGACCAAATTTGTTGTGGTCCTGTACTTGTTTCAGCCCAGTAACACAAAAATACCCATTACTGGAGCTGAAAATGAATCCAGACTGTGGTGCCCAGGACATGTCCTGCTGGGGATAGTTAGAGACTAAAAGGTTTGAGGACAGTCTGACAAAATTCACTTACACTGGGCCGTTGATGATAAGAGCCATCATCATATTCATGTCAGTGATGTACTCCTGCAGGTCTGGGTACGGAAGGTCCAGCTCAGTGCTCCTGGGAACAGGCAAACCATATCAGCAGCTTGCATGCATGCCCAGGGACCAATGTGCAGTTTGCTTGCTATAAACAGTTGCCAGGTGCAAATACATAAAGTTAGTATGCACACGCAGTGAGGTTATCACTCCGCATGCCATAAATTAACATGCACGCCCACAGCCCTGTTGGCAGGCACACAAACGCTATGTGCTTCCTGTCTCTGGCCACTTACTTCTCCAGGGTCGCCCTCTTGGTGTAAACATGGACCACGCCATCCACCATCTTGAGGCCATACCCTATGTCTACTGGCATGTTCTTCATGTCTTGGCCTTCGTAGGGATGGGTCTCTGAAACTGGGGGATGCACAGGCGCATCTGTGAAAGATGGGGGTAGAAAGAGGGGAGGTGTTTTCAGTCACCCATCACCGTTGCACTGCTGTACCTCCCACCCGGTGCATAGTTAGGCATTCTGAAACCCTGAAGGAGTATTGCTCTGGACTGCCAAATATACACAGCTGTGTGCAATATGCTGTGTGGCACATATTATAGGAGCCCCACCAGCTGTGGGCCTCTAGATTCAACACCACCTCTAACCCGACACGTTGTGGCCCTGCATACCTCTCTCAAACACCTCTAACCTCCACCTGACGGAATCCGCACCTGCAGCCACTGGCGTCTCTGGGATGTCCTCATAGACACGGGGCACCAGAGGTTTCTCACCCAGCTCTTGCAGGTAGCGTGCTGTGGTTCTGCAGAAGCCCTGCATGGACAGTGCCATGTGCTTCTGTCGGATCAGCAGGGCCTTCACTACACACTTGGCAGCATCCAGCAGGTCTGTGAAAGGCACCTGGGAGGGTTGACAAATTTGTTAAATTTGTTGTGTTGATCATGGAGCCACCTACAACTCCTTCATACCCTAGGGAACACTGAAGCTTTCTGGCCCTGTAGGACACCTGTCTGTTCAGGGGACGCAGGTCTCTCTGCATCCAGGCTGTTCTTACCCCACATTTCTCCTCTCCAGAGATGGACACACGCTGGAACTCCCGTTCAAGGATCACCTCCCTTTCATTCAGGGCGTGGTCTATTTCTACTTCATTCTGCTCCTTCAGAAGCCTGTGAGATGGAGGATGAGGAAGGGTGTGTGAACAGATACATTACCAGGCACCATGAATACACCCATGAGATTTGTTTTGAACACTGGTGATCCTTGGCAAGCATATGGCATGTGTTTTAGGGGTGCTGAACATGTGTTGCACATCTAATGATGCATGGGCCTCAGGACAGAGTTAGCGCCATTAGCCTGTTCTGGGTAGCCTGTTTCCAGCAGCCAGGTCATATGACCACATTGTCAGCCATGATTAAGAAACTCCCATACATCAAATGTGACTGTGATTTATACAATATACATGATTATTTTGGTGCATTACTCTAATACTTTGAAAGATTTGACAAAACTATCCAGTCTTTGGTGCCAACATACTTGGAAAATACCCTACATGTAATTTGACTTAATTTGACATGTAATTGATTAATTGGCTAACTGGAAAGCATTAACTGCTTTGGTTAAGTAAATTTCTGTTAGATACTGTGGGAGGAACCAGCAGTAACAGTGCAGTCAGGGTGACTAATGACAAAATGCCTTTTGGTAGCTGCATAAACCAGCTGAACAGGTGATTAACTGCATTATCCAAAGCAAAGCCCTGAGATCGACAAACCAGCCAAAGATTGTCAGCTCAGCTAAAGTTTTGCTCTGCATGCTATCTCTATGGCTACAGGCCAATATGGCTAACAAGTCGCATTGCTTGAATGTAGCACCTGTGCATGCTAATATGCTATCCCACCACCATAGTGACTCACTGATTTTGCAGCACATGCTAAGATAATGTGTGAAATACATGCTAGCCTCCTAACATCCTAATATATTGATTTGTTAACATGCAGAAACAGACAGGTTTGCCTGTTAATATGCTGACATGCTCATATATTAGCCTGCTAGCAGGCCGCCATGCCAATATACACAAATGCTGACACAGCCTGGTGACACATCAGTGAGTTAACACTAAGAAGCAGAAAGGATGACACGCCGACATGCAGACATACAGCAGGCTGACGCATCAACAGTGCAGCACAGTGATGCACTCACTCCAAATCAGCAGCGCTGTCGATCTTCATGAAGTCCTGCTTGGCTCGCAGCAGGATCTCAGGCTCCAGCCTGGTTGAGGTAGGCCACAGCAGGCGGTGCATGAGCAGGCCAAGCAGAGAGCAGGGATGGGAGAGAGACCCGAGCAGAAAGAGACACACACCCAGATACGCAGATATAGACACAGATCCAGGCAGATACGCACACACATAAAACATAAACGCACAAACAAAAATCACACAAACACACAGGGTTATGCCACACACCCAGGGTTGGGGAGTAACGGAATACATGGAAGAGAGTTACATATTTACAATATAAAATATGAGTAACGGTACATCGTTACAGTTACCATTTAAATTTGTGGTAATCTGTTACAGTTACATTCTCAAAAAAAGTGTTACTGAGGGGATTACTTTAATTAGACATTAAGTTGCATAAGGCAAGCATCACAAAGTGTTTCATAGCATAAATTCACTACAAAGCACATTGTGGCATGTGCCTTATGCATGCGTGCAGTACAACTTCTTAACTGTAGTACATGAAAATGGAGGAGGCATATAGAGCCTTACATGGGTTATGATCGGTGCATGTGCCAAATCATGATCCCTTTGGCACTATTTATGAGCATCTAAAGCTGAAACAGTAGTGGTAGGGTGTTGAGAAAAGCTACAGATAAGAATGGCTTTTGGAGGTGTTAGGAGACAGCCGTTGTTAACACATATGAAAGAATAAAAAAAAACTGAATTTTCTGAATGGCCAAAAAAGCCACAATGCCAATATTTATAAAAAAATAGTCAAGAGCAGAATGAGGGAAGTGGGGTTCCTGTCTGTGGAAAGTGCTCTTTAAAGTGAAAAACAGACAACATCATTTCCTGGGGCGAGCAAAAAAAAAAATTTCCAATAACCGAGTTACGAAGCTACTCATGTAAACGCATTAATTGGGTTATTGAAATGTAAACAAATTAAAACTAAAGATGAATTATGAAATCTCTACTTGAAAAGCCAGTACTGTATATGCCAAATTCATATCTTTAAGTACAATCATTTTGAATTTTAAAATTTGTGTACTTAAAGATATACATTTGGCATAGATAGAAACATAGATAGCTCTATCTATCTATCTATCTATCTATCTATCTATCTATCTATCTATCTATCTAATGTTCTCTGTTTTGAAACATAATACGTTACAAATTACATTTTAGTGTGTGTATTCTGTAATCTGTAATGAAATACATTTTAAATGTAACCTTCCCAACCCTACACACATCACACAGAGAAATGGATGGGAAACACTAAGACAAATACAATCATACTAAGAGGTGAACCTGATTGGTCAAAGAACACTGAGGCGTGTGGCCAAGTTGCTGGAGGAAACCCCAAGCTGAGAGCATGAATAAAGCAGCCTGCACCTAAACTGTTAGTAGTCCTTTAACCCATCTATAAGTGCCAGGCCCAATGACGGCAGCACTCTCCGTGTATGTGTATGCGTGTGTGTGTGATTGCTGTGTAAAGGTTAGTGTCTCAGCACTCTCTGTAGGGCAGTGTGTTACAGTGTGTCTATCAGGGCCCCGTAGATGAGTGTTTGTGAGCACCGCGTGTGTGCTGGTGTGGTGTGGGTTGCAGGGTCATCTGTAATTTCTGTATGGCAGTAGGTGAACACGAGTGAGTTTAGGTGATGTGTTTCATTGTGCATGAGCGAGAGTGTGTGCGTCTCACTTGACATCTTGGCTGATCTGTCTCTCCAGACGGTGGCGCCGTTCCTCCAGCTGCTCGATAGGGGACTCCTCGGGGAACTCATAGGGGGCACTACGCATCTCGCTGTCTCGTGTGAACAGCTCCTGTGTGCAAAGTGGTGTGACGTTACACACACACACAGAGCTCACCTGTAAGCATCTCCCAACATTTGCGCAATTCCAGTAGAACTCTAGAAGCTTTGGCCAGTTGAAACATGTCCCCCATGTTCCCACAATTCAGTGGGGTGCCTCTTACCTGGGCGATTTCCTTGTACTTTCCATCCATGGAGGTACGTAGGTCGATGGGAAAGTGCTTGAGGGAAACCGGGGTACCAGGGAGAGATCGCTGGGGCGGGAGGGCCTTGAAGTTGGCAACACCACGCAAATCTACAAAAAAGGTGGGTGGGGCTTTGTTAGGAGACTTCTCATTGGCTGATAGAGCTTAAAATACATCAGGGCAGGTTTTGGGACTGATCATAATTTATAACTTTCATGACACAGTTCAGCCACCAAAATGTGATATGGGCAATAAAACTTTTGTAATGCTGCCACAAACTGGCATCATGTTTCCACAGACAAGCCAACTAACGTGCATATATTCACAATCCTGCCCACAATGCCAAGCCAGCTAACAAGTATGCATCTTATTCATAACCACAGACCTGCACCTACTGTGAAAGAGTGCAAAGTGGTATATTGCCCCCCCCATCATATCAGGGCTAGTGGCAGCATACAGCCTCAGCAAAGCACCCGCCAGGCACAGTGCTTCTTAAAGGGATAAATTTAGCCTGCTGTCCTCCTGGGCTTTTTGTTACCATGGTGATTCTGCCATGCGTTTGGCAGCAGAACTTAAAAAAGAGAGACTTCCGGATGTGTAGATCAAAACCCAGACAAATAACCCAATCTGGTCCTGAACAAACACCCAGACATACCACCTTTGTCCTGGTCCTGAACAAACACCCAGACAAACCACCCTCTTCCTGGTCCTGAGCAAACACCTAAACTAACACCCCCTTCTGCCTTCATTATTCCCTCCACTCACCTGTCACTGGGGTCTTCAGTCACAAAACACTGGGATCCTGATGGTGTCCTTCATATGAAAATAAAACCTCAGGCAAAAATGTCTTAAGACCACCAGAGTGAGAACTTACTCTTCTGGAAAATATTCTGAAAAACCAAAATATCCTCTAAAATACCCACATTCAATATCCTGAAACACACAATCTCCACTAACCCTAAACACAAACACACATGCACACTGTTCTCAGCTGAGAAAAGAGTCCATAAAAAAAATTTGTCCATCCCATCCCCAATCCCCTGTCACTGTTCCCCTCCCCCACAGCCGCGTAACACTGGCAGTGAAGAGGTACAACTTAACACATAAAAAAATCTTATAAAACTGCCAAAAATGCTGTTCTAGTAACAGAGGGTTTAGTGAATTGTGCTCTGCTCTCTTGGATCATGTGATCCTAAGACAGAAATGGAAGCTCTCCAAAATACATGAACAAGGACAAGGAGACTGATGATTCCAAAGGTTAACTGTGGAGAAAGATTTAAAGCACACATTTCAACTTAGAGAAAGGAAATGATTGAAGTTTTTTTCATTTTAATAGATTGCTACGTGTGGCAGTGTTACCAAAAAAGAGTCCATAAATAGACATTTACACAACCCATTACTAGCAGCATGATCAATGTCTTCAAAACTCTTAACAATGATTGCTGTTGCCATGGCATTACTGTCTTTGATCATACCATTTGGTGAATAGAGGGAACACCAGAAGACTGGGGCACCATTCGAATGTTAGAAACAAACCAAAATTGTCTGTCAGAGCCGGTATCCACCAAAGGCCTGGCAACGCTGGCAAATAAATGTCCAGTCTGACAACCATAGAATAGAACAGAATAGACTTTATTCACCACCAGGGGGAAACTGGGTAGTTTTTTTTTTTTTTTTTCATATATGCCATCTTGTTCTCCAGAGAGTCAGAGCACAAGGTCAGCCATCATTCAGTGACCCTAGAGTAGCTGGAGTTTAGGGCCTTGCTCAAAGGTCCAACACTGACAAGGTCACTCTGGCACCGGTGGAATTTGAACTGAGATTTTTTGGACATAGACTCTTAGCCCACAGAGCTACACATCACCCCGAAGGCAGGGAACCTCCACAGTGCCTCAGCACGTCTCATTTTTGAAATACTACTCTGGGATAACCCTAAAAACTCTCAGACAGAACAGAGACCACACTACAGGACACAAACATTTCCAGTGTATGGTCCACATCTTGACAACAATTTGTTTCCTTTGATAATAAAATCTCATTAAACAGGTCTGGAAAGTAGTTGTTCCCATTGAATGAAATACTAGTATAACATGGCTACACACAGACACACAGCTACAAACTCAAACCAAGTCTCACTGGCTGCTGGGAAAAACATGAGTGAAAGCAGGTCACCCAGACATATGTGTGCATGTGATTGTGTGTGTGTGTATGTGTGTGACTGTGTTTATGTGGATACAAATGATGACCTACCCCTTAATGTGCCCTTTTTTGCGGCACATTAAATATCCACAAACACATTTGCAAATTTCCCTGCTGATTCTTAAACTCAAGATTACAAATTACAATACACACATTAGTTTACTTTCTCAAAGGTACAACAGCCGAGACCATTCTAGGATGTTCAATGAGAAGGTATTTTTTTTGCAGCACTGCATGAAATTCTGGTTGCTATAGAGGCCTTGTGGGGGGGTGCCTGGGAACACAAGATGCAGCTGGTGCCTTGTCTGGTATAGGAGTCTGTGTCTCATTACCCCTGCAGCTGGAGCCGCTCTCTGCGCTGTGCTATCGAGCACTCGAAACACATGTGCATGCGGTACATGCAATCACTGACATGCATCAACACGGAGTGCTGCCACACGCATAGATGCTCCGCTGCACTGGCATGCTCTGCTGCAGTTAATGTGGCTAAAGTAGCTAACAAAGCTAGAGCAGCTAGCACAGCTAAAGTCAGCAGCCTTTGCGAAAAAACTTGTGACAAGAGGAACGTACCAAGCAACCTGGCCTGGCTGGCGCAGCCTCCTCTACAGCTGGATGTAGAATGGAACAGAGATGGAACCCCCCCCCCACCCCTTGTCTCTAGCTGCCGGCTTCCTAGCGCCGTTACTGAAAGCTTCCACATTTAAATAGCATTGACATGGGGTTGGAGCGTACCACACGTTACTGAGAAAGAGGGGTGGCGTGGAGACAGTGTCATATCTCTCAAGCCACACTGTGTAGTATCTATGAGTGGGATCTCCCTGCAGTGATGCTGCCTTCTGGCCCCTAACGGTCCTCTGGGGAATCAGACACCCATGCCTTGCTGTTTCCTTTCTAGCCTGAATTTTTGCTCTGGGAATTTGATGACTAAGTCACAGGACTCTCTACAGCATCATACACACACACACACACACACACACACACACACACACACACACACACACCTTCCTGCTTCCAGCTTGTGTTTTGTGTGTTTTAATTAATGCCCATCAGTAATGGGGTCAAAATAAAGCTTTTTTAAGTAGGAAATACTCAACATATTAGAGCTAGGATTGAGACATACACACTGAGCACACAAAGCCTTCTGCCTGTGAGATGCTGCATTGCTAAACTTCACAATGACAGAAGTAAGCAGGTTGGCTCAGACTGGGGCACTTGGGCTGCGAAACGGGGCAGCTGCCACAAGATCAGGCCGATTCCACAGAAAACCCAGAGAGAAGAGGACATTGTCAAACACCCACACACACCACTGAAGTTCCCTGCGGCAAGGCAAGAGAAAGATGAGAAAGTTCTAGAAAGCAGCTTTGCTCAGGATACACAGCCAGACAGCTTCAAAGACTCTGTCCCCACCACCCCTTGAGAGAACTGAGTAGCATAGTGCTGTTAGCCCTGTTGCTGGCAAAAGAGGGACATTTCAGAACAGTTTTGTATAACTACAATTAACAGAATTACAGGCTTCTCAGGGTCCTCTTCCAAGCATGGAGGAATCCTTCCACAGGTTCCCATGGAATCACTCTGCTGTTTGGAGGGTGGCCAGACAGACCTCATCCAGCAATGCGTAAAGGAATAAAGACAGGCTGTGGTAACAATGGTATTAAAAGTAGGCGTGTTCTAGGGGCATTCACACACCTGAGAGCCCAGAAACAGAACCACTCAGGAAGCTTTTGGACATCAAGACCAGAAGCAGAGCTGCTGAGCACCAATCCCAATTATGTCACTACAGGTACCCACTTCTTCACCACAGACATGACACTTTAACTGCCTTTCTTCACACACAGGTATGTGTGTGTCTTTGCATGCAGGTACGGTTTTTAGTTGTTGTCTCTTGATGTACCAGTTCCTGTTAGCTCCAGTATAGGTGAGACACGATTTCACCAAAGCCTGCTTTCCTTGCTGTGTTTTGTACTTTATGTTGCCAGACATCCACCAGCATTGCTCCGTAAAATGAGCCTATTTACTCCAATAATAGTCAAATGAATGCAAATTTACTGTAAAGCACATGGGGGCACAGAAAGGATTCCTTACCTCATGCAGGTCTGAAAGTCCAACACTAATAATGTACAAGCTTTGTAAATTACTTCCATAAATATAAGCTGGGAGAATTACCCTACACTGATTGGGTGGTCAGGGTCCAATCGTAATTCTCCAGGGGTGGGATTGTATGCAGTTGACAGCTAGGAGTCTTATATGAAGTAATACCGCAAAACAGCACAGTAGCTACTGGATACAGGTCAACTCCGCCTCTCCTTGGCATTTGAAATCTCTATGACAGCTCACACATCTATACATAGAAACACAGTCCAGAATAGTTGGTCTCAGCAGACAAAAGATGACTCTTTTATCATGCATAATTAAAGCGTAGAAGATAGGTCACACGCGGTTTGAATGAAGACGCTTTTCTTTTGCACAAGACTCCCTCCAGTGATCAGAATTCAGAATTACATTCCTATAAAATCCAGCAAAGGAACTACTACACAACCACTGCAGTTGATGAAGCTTGCACCACTGCAGTAGGAAACAGAAAACTAGAGCACTTCTAACTGTATTCCAGGCCACCCTAACAGTCGTTATTAAACTTACAGACCAGGGTGATGTTTCTACTTCAGAGGAAACTCCAGTCTGTGGAAGGTGAGGATGTACGCGTTCCCAGGTAGCTGTTCTCTGAAGGGTTTGAAGCACTTCTAGGGGGATCCCATCTCTGCACGACTGCGGTGGGAATGGGGTGCACAGCCTTTTGAGCAAAGGGACTAGCGTACGCCTGCAAGAGTTCCTATCAGATGCAGCCCCTAATCAGCAGAGAAGGTTCTATCCACACCCCCTACAATACCTCAGGCCAACAAAAATACACAGCTCCCATGCCCCCATCCCAGCAGGTCCACAGAATGCATGTAGCTGTAACGTCACACAGCACCCATCACCCTTGATTGCGTGGGGTGGCTCACGTTTCCCCCTCCGACTGGCCTCTCCAAATAGATAAACCTTCAATGAAAAACTCAACACCCTCCATCACTCATTCACCTACAATCATATCTAAAGACTTACATTAACACTGCTGGATGTTTTTAATCAGACAAATCCAGGTTAAGGTTAATAACAATAATAATAGTCCTATAGGTTTGCCTTTAAGTGTCTTTTTTGGTCTAGTATCTGATCTAAAATAATCCACAAGCAGGTCAAATTTCAGCAATAAGAGCAATTAAATCTAGTCAAGCATTTTGCTTAAATATGTGTGTGGTGATTCACATAGTTTCTGCGTGGAGCACAGTGATACTCCCATCACTCTACTGAAGGTGTATCGTTACCAAGGATGAAGATCAGGCTTAAAGACCCATCCATGAAGATTATACCATTAGGGATGATGAAGCCCACCCAAGCAGTCTGTCCACAAATACACACTGTTATGGAGGATATAGACTTAAAAGCCCTAGCCCATTCATGCAAACAATTGTGAAGGCAAAATTTTACTGAAAGACTAGTGTATTTTCGAGAGAATAAACCACAGTAAAGTTTTTACTGCAAGGCCATTTTTTGGGGAAAAAAAACTGATTTTGCTCATATATTAGTCACACTGATATATAACCTGCAGGAAGATGGAAAAACAAACATTGTTTATATTGTAGGAACCTTGGTGGATAGGGAGGACTGGAGCTAGTTGTCACGCAAGTTTTACATTGCTTGTATTTCCTCAACTAGAAGGTGCAACTTAGAATTTGAGTGTATGTTGTTTTGTGCATCTACTTGGTCTGATGTAATATCCTGTCTGGGGGAGGCCAGCAATGCTGTGAGCTAAGGTCAGCAAAGAAATATTATTTTTCGCACTATAAAAGTTAAAAACTTGAATATTTGATTTTACATAATTTTCTTCTCGTAAAGAATGTTCAAAATTATATACTTGTACCTTGTAAAGGAGAGAATATAGAGTGTTTTTATACTTTAGCAAATGAAATTAGTAAAAGTTAACCTAAGATTTAGCAAGACTTCGCATACATGACAGTTTGGAGCATGTTGTCTCATTGATAGCCGCATTAGACAGACAAACAGAATTTGCTTGTAAATTATTGACATTATTTAATCTGCGTTTGAAATGGCATCAAATGAAGCAATATCATTAACATCAGTATTAATTCTATAAATCAGGCTAGCCTATTTAACTAACGTAACCAGCAGTCAAAGAATGTCCTTTAAAACAGCTTAGCACCACCTCACCCTTGGCCAGCAATGCCAGCTCCATCAACTCCAGAAATTGTTTGGCCATATCCAAAAGCTGGCCCTATAAAAACAGATAAAAAAAAAATAAGAAAAACTGCTAATGTCACTGAGACACCAGTGAAGGAGGGACTGGAAGCTGCAAGGCAGGCAGAACCAAAAAAAAACCTGTTCCTAAAGAAAGGGAGGGGGTCCAAATCTAAACCAATGAAGAAAAATGTGCAGCCAGAAAAAGAAAGGCTTTAGATGACTCTTCATCAGATGAAGATGAATGCCTGTGCCTTGTTTGCGTGAAGCCGTTCTCTAACAGCCATCCCAATGAGATTTGGGTCCAGTGCATGAAATGCGAGAAGTGGGCCCATGAAGACGCAGCCCAGGTGAGACAATTTATGTGTGAGAGAGCTGCATTTCTGACCATGAATCTGATTAGTCAGACAGGCCTGTACTAGAATAAAAATGCTGGTAGAATCATTTCATTTGAATGGCTGAAATGTTCTATTTCAAAGTTTGTTAGTAAAAAAAAAAAAATCTAAGTTGAAATGGTTGTATTTTTACTTGTTGCAATATCCAGTGTGACACCTTACCCCACATAGTGTGACAAATTACCCCACTGATGCAACAAGTTTATACAACTGCCTACAACACTCTTCTGAGGCAAGATATGAAAACGTAATGAATACAAAATATACGTCTGAGACTTTAATGTGGTGTGTCATTTATAACAATATGATGCATTGATTCCAAGATATATTAAAAAAAGAGCGAAAAGTGTGACAACTAAGCCCTAGGGCTCTATTTTGACGATCTAACGCAAAGCGTAAAACGCAAGTAACATTTATGGGAATGTCCAAATCCATTTTGCTATTTTGACAGCGGTAAAAACAGATTCACGCCAGCACAGGGTGCTCCTAATCATTCAGAGGTGTGTTTTGGGCGTAACATGCAATAAACCAATCAGAATGGCACGTCACCTCACCTTTAAACGGCAGGGAGCACGAGCTATGGCGGATTGCTATTATAATGGCGTGTTTACCTGGCAAACCAGATTGGTTTTCGGTCGAGGGAACGGATGCGCTCATGCGCGAAGTGAAAAGGTGGGAGTACATCATTTACGGGAGCACCACTGTTCCACCTAAGCCTTTTGAGGTGAAGCAGGCGTGGGAATATGGGGAGGAATTTGTCTCAAAATGATTCTGCTTCCCCTTGACAACCTCCCTACTGTTGCAGGTCATACGTTTGCCTGTTTGTCAGTCCATTCCTTGTTCCAGTAGTCCATGAGTTGATGCCCTCCTCCATCACTCGGACATTTCACGTTATCAGGTAGCCCGCCTCATCTCTAACCCAAAAGAACCCCTCTCATTAACAGAGCTTGGTACAATCCCTCTGCAGTACTTGTTCATTGGTGTGACTTCTGTTCTGATTTTGCTGTGACTGTGAGTATGGTTATTCAACCATAGCCCTTTTACGGTTTTCTGGTTGCTCTTATTTCCTTTCAATAAATTTCTGGTTCTTTGTTTGTCCCATGTGGTTAGATTCCTCTAGACTGGAGGATGTGGATGACACCCCCACAACATTTTTTTCCCAATGTTGTTGTTTGCTTGTATTTCTTTTTGGCAGGTAAGAAAGTGGGGTAGCACCATAAGTGGATGTGTTCTTGTCTGTTGTTTTGTCTATCTTGCACATCATTTGGGTCCACTGTAAGAAAATCACCACAATACCACTCTGTCTGTTACTCTACTGTCCCCTCCTGACACACACTCACCCACTCTTTTAGCCACAACTCAACCCTGGATTGAGCTACAACAGCAAACATAACTAAACAACTGCTACCTTATCAGCTACAAATCTTCATTTAGGGCCAGCAAATATTAAAAGAAAGCCAGCTGGCTAATAAGTTAGTTTTATGTTTGGCTTTCTGCTTTGAAGTCTCAACAGTCTTGATGCTATTGATTTTTTTTTGTCCTAACACATATAGAAAAAAACAGAATACTGAATCCTTAAGCATTCTTTTAAACCTCAGCTGAAGCACACAAACACCTCACTGCATGGTCAGGATATTTTGTATTTGTGTTAATGTGTGGGTGGTCTGAAGATCACCCTTGCTTATGTGCCTTTGCCAGCACCGTTTCTGACTAGATAAGCCGCATACTACTCTGCTGCAGTGAGGAGACACATCTGATCTGCACTGACACCCAGAGATAAATGTTCCAGAGTAGCTCAAGTGCTGAAGTCACTCTCTCAGAATGCGGGCTAACTCTGGTGGCAGAAACTGTCATTTGCTAAATGTAGAAGGGACTACTGCTTTGGCTCAGTCAGGTTATCATTAAGTATGGCTTCATTAATTCATCCGGGCACCACTGAGTCACTTGTTGCCAGTGGTAAATATTATATCAATCCTCCAATCAGCACTTTTTTCAGAATAGAGGAAACATTTATTGAAAAATAATAACCCCTGAACTCAATAGTTGTTAAAAACTATTAAGAGCATACAAACTGTATGCTAGAGGAGAGGGGATTAAAACCTAGTGTATATTTTTCAAAAATATGAGAAAATGATGGTACCCTTAAATGCATGGATATTTTAACAACTAATACACGATATGAATAATGTAGAACAAACCAAGCAACGAATAATCATGAATTTTCAAACTGACTGAAAGAACACTCTGAACAACTTCTGTGCATATCAAACATTTATTTTGCAAAAATAAGATCACCACCCCCCCCCTATATACTGTGGCTATAAATGACTATGGGAGGGGCGAGGGGGTGGTTATCAGGTGACCAAATAAGTCCACTTTTACTGCCTTGGTGAGGTTCGTATAGGTGCTTATCGCTGGGCCTCATTCTCCACCCCAATCAGACCCCAATGGCTTCTGCTATAATATCACACTTCTCTCCTCCCCACAGGCTTTCTCCATTTACAAGCTTTGATAAGTAAGCGATGCAACGTTTTAATCACGATAGTAAATAAAAAGTTCCAAATACCTAAGTACTAAACAAAGCCACATAACTAGCATAAATCTGATCATAACATTCATAATTCAATACAAAGGAATCATGCAAATGCACCAGGAAAACCAGAAACAAATAAAAATATAACTGCAAGCGGTTATGAGTGGGTTCAAGCACACATACCAACAGGGACACTGTGCACCATTGACTAAAGCAAAAAGCAAAAGCAGCTGTGACCGTCGAGCAACTGCCTATGCTTTCACTGCCTACATGGCCTGCAGTAGTGCTGCCATAAACTGGCATAAGTGCTGGATTGGTCAGAATGGGCCGAAGCTGGCAATTCTGCCATAGACAGGTGTCCTGGGGCAACCCCAAATGGCATACGTGGGATTTTTGGGATAACTGTTGACCAGCAGGGTCTGGCGTGCATTTTGGGCGGCTGAGTAGTGGGTGGGATTATGCAACTTGTGGCCAAATTGGGTGCTGCTGAGATTTACTGGCTGGGCTGGGCATTGCGTTTCAGGGAAGAATCAGAATAATGATAAGAAAAAGAAGAAGAAGAAAAACCCCAAAACAGTAGGGTTCCGCACAGAACATGCTTGAACCTTGAATAATAATGAAACCCCCCAAACAATCAGGTTCCGCACCCCCAAAACAACAGGGTTCCACACGAAACGTGCTTGAACCCAAAAAAATTGAAAATAAAAATATCAACTATTATTACATATAATCGCTAGAGACCCTATCACTTTTGAACAAGAAAACTGTCAGAAAGACAAATATATTGGATAATTTTGCTGTTCTAAAAGTAGCAAATCATTAAAAATAAACTCTTTGAAGAATACCAGGAGGGAGGAGGGAAAACTCCAAAGGTACGTCCAGATACAGCAGACGCTGATGACCCAACGTATGCAAAGAGTGCGAATCGGCAGCTGCGGTATACATATGTAGTCATGTGTGAGGCTAGCTTTGCAGAAATAAATTCTAAAGACAAGTACAGACAAGTGCTGACCCCTTCAAAGTCTGCAAATAGTGATGACGTTGCACAAGTTGCGTGTGCAAACTGGCAACCGAACCTGCTATGACTGAGTATGCAAAACAGCAATATTTTCATGACCATGAAAATAATTTTCACAATTAAGTTACCGACTGGCAAAACCCTTCCAGACCCATATGTAATAACAAAATGAGAAGAAGACAGGACAAAACGGAATCTGTTAAAATTTTAAGTTCTTCGGAGTGGAAATCCGATTCTTTCACACACCAACCCAATATGTTTTCTCTAAAAGTTAGCCTATTTATCTAACACTTTATTGGCTAGTTTTCATTCACCCTCCATGATAAATGACACCCGCAGCCAAGTTACGCGCACATGAACTTATCTATACAACCTGTGGCTAAAGAATATGCATGCAAAGTCTACATGTGCAAATTTCCCACACACTTTCAGCTGCGGACATGGGACATAAGCTCAAGAAAGAATGTCCCAGTGCTAGCAGCAACTGAAACCTTCTGCTCAAGTGAATAAAAATCAGAATATAGAAAGTTCTTTTTTTAAATTTATTTTTATAATACAGATTTTCAAGACATCCATGAAGGGAGGATTTAATGGTGTCATCCCTATACCAGGCACATTATTGCCACATAACTTGGGGATATACAGGCCTATTGATTTGAAAATCACTTCAGCCGTCATCATTTTCCTTTGTACTCTGTGGGGTCTGATGTCAGAGTAAAAGAGCACGCATTGTACTCTTATGATGACCCTTAACACAATCCCACTCGGAACTCATTGATACATTTTCTTAAAATTCTTCAGTGAGATTAGAACATTTTTACCATAATTTGGCAAGCTGGTTTGTGCTCATAAAGCTTCTATGCCAACCATTAGTAAAAAAGAAGAGATATAGACATCGTAAGATATACTGCACATTCCATAACTTATTCTACAGTATGTTGTAATATCCATTCATCCATCCACCATGAGAAGGGCTACAAACAATTTAGAGACACCTATTTACCTAAACAGCTGGTCTTCAAGCCGAAAAAGGAAAGACAAATGATCAAATGGAGAATACAAACTACACACAGAGCAAGTCTGGTGTTGTGTTATGTGACCTTTCATCATTAGACCTCCCATTAACAGCAGTGTGCATGCAAAACTGCGGCAATACAACATGCTGTGTGATGTCTCAGAAATGCTCCTCATTTAAAGCCCAGTTTAAAACAGCTGTGTTAGCATGCTATGAGATTATTCAGAAATGCTCCTCATTTAAAGCCCAGTTTAAAACAGCCGTGTTAGCATGCTACGAGATTATTCAGAAATGCTCCTCATTTAAAGCCCAGTTTAAAACAGCTGTGTTAGCATGCTACAAGATTATTCAGAAATGCTCCCCATTTAAAGCCCAGTTTAAAACAGCTGTGTTAGCATGCTACAAGATTATTCAGAAATGCTCCCCATTTAAAGCCCAGTTTAAAACAGCTGTGTTAGCATGCTACAAGATTATTCAGAAATGCTCCCCATTTAAAGCCCAGTTTAAAACAGCTGTGTTAGCATGCTACAAGATTATTCAGAAATGCTCC
>JAACJT020000105.1:14224310-14239799 GCA_009936485.2 Gymnarchus niloticus | reverse complement strand
AGACTCAAAGGGGAAGCCTGTCCTCCTCAGGCCAGCACCGGGCAGGACAAATTAATGAGTCCGAGTAGAACAATAGGCACAAAAGGACAAGTCTTGTATCCGTCTGGCCAATGCCACTTTCATGGACGAAACTTATTGACAATTGGCGGTGCCTTCCGTTTAGCTGACGGATAGCTTTCAGGTTCTGAGCGGTAGCTTTAAGCCGCACGCCCTGCCTATTGAGAAGAAATTGTAGGGGAAAAGAAAAATCTGGGATGTATTCGGGTGAACTCGAGGTCCAAAGCCAGTAATTAGCTTGTTCACTAGGTCATCTTTAAACGCTTCCTAACAACACTGGACGTTACATGTCTATACGGGAATTATTTCTAATATAACGTTAATTTACGTGTATTTTGCAGTCGTATAGCTTGTGTAATTTACTGACAGCGTTACGAGCTACTGGTGGCGTTTGATTATAAACATATGGACAGCGTTAATGAAAATGTTACTCAAAAACTCCAACACCCCTAGTTTTCTAGTTATCCCACGCAAGATAATAGAATATAAAAACACAAGATTTAGATCAAGAAAGTATGTCACAGTGAGTTTAATATTAAATTTCAATATAGTCGTTTGCTATTGAATTTAATTACATTAACTGCACATAAACGTGACACATAATGTTATTAATAATAAATGAATGATACATTTTTCACAATATTATTGTAAAATTATCCCAAGAAACCCAATCAGTTACCCCTGTGGTTTAACTCTAAATATTTTAAGGTTGGCTGGGATTGAAGTTACATACATCATATCTAAACAGTATGAAAACTGAACAATACATATTTTCGTGGGTTTCACAAAAACATACGTACTTTCAGTCCAATTTATTAAAATCTACGCCTCTCAGAATGTTACCGATTACATCACGGAGAAAAGACACAGTTGCTCTTTTCCGTATCTGCCGCTTTCTTTAAAACAGTAATACACGTGCTTAAGTCGGAACGTAACGTGCGAAAGGAAACTACACAAACGCAGTGATACCAATCATAACCTACTGTCATTCAAGCGCGCTGTTCCAACAAACCACAAATAATGGGAACAGGAAGCTCGCAAGAAGCCAGACTTGAAACCCTGAGCTGAATAAATAAATAAATAAATAGAATCGCATAAAACAGGGTAGATCCCGGTTCACCGGAGCGACCTTACAGCCGAATTACGTTCCCCACGTCTTCTTCGTTTGCTTTTTGACTCGAAAATGTCAGTCGCTCGTCCCTAATCTTGACATTAGCCAAACTATCACCGATCAGCTTTGCGTCATAAGACAGATGATCGTTGGCTTTGTTGTACTTCCAGCAGCTGGACGGACACCTGCCGAGTACGGCGCTGTCCATATGCACCGCTACGCGCCAGAGCAGGTCCTCGGCGGCGTGTCGCCGACAGTCCCCCGAATACGCAGTGTGCTGGACAGAACGGCTGTTGTCGCGACAGGAGATAAACGCTAAGGCAGCAAGCTTCGTCTCGACGCGACATAAGGAGCATAATCTTGCATAAGAAACACAGCTGTCGCAGTTCCATTACACGGCAGTTTTGACCATCTTGTTTTCTTCCAGATGGGAGGGACGTTTGCTCGCGAGGCCCCGGTGACCGAATATGAAAAAGCCTGAACGGATTGCGCGTTCCGATTCGATCCAGTATGTTCCGGACACCTACAAAAGGTAACGCGCGGTGACGAAGACCCCTTAAGCAATTATTTTAATTCGAGGGCGTACGATGAATAGACCCGGGAATTATTGTAAGCACCTGCAATACATTTAACCGGAGCGCAGAGAAAGCACAAGAGTGCGCGAATTTCAGATGGGGTGTCAAAGAAAGAGATGCGTTTGCTTTCATTTCCGTCATCTTGTTCTTTCGTAATGTCATCCTTTATAACCAAACGCATTTGCTCCACCAAAATGCGTTGTACCTCAACATTTAAATCCCTCCCGAGGCGTGTTTTGGCCGCGGCGTGTTTATAATTTGTTCTCCTTCTGACGACACGATAACTTCATGTGGTGTATCCTATCCCAGGAGAAAGGCTGGGAATAAACGCACGTTCTGGTCTTGAACTAACTTTAAATGCATCGAGTTTATAAGTTCTGCCCAAAAAGAGAGAAGGATTATGGTGATTCATGCAAATATCCGCTTTCTGAACTTTCAAAAGGGCGACTTTTACGGGGATAGGACATTGAGGTTGCTTGCATATACAAAATGGTGCAATGCAACACATCAACCTCTAGCGAGTGGCCGTCCTGGAGCTGCTATAGTTCACAGGGCACATAGTGGCGGCACGTGCACCGGTCACCGTGAGAAACGTTATGTTTCGTCGCTTGTGTGCCTGTAATCAGCGTTGCTCATCTTGCCGTCATATTAACCATGCGCCATCCGCGTGGATTATGAATCCTAAGAACTCACACTAAGCACTCCCGTGCGTGTTTGCCAGCCTGCATGTCATTGTGTGCAGTTTTTGCGTGCTATACTCGAGCATACATGCCGCTGTAAGTGTATGCGTTTGCATGACTGTTATTCAAGTCCTACCCAATGGTGACAGGCATTATTTTTCTTTTCGTTGTAGCTGTATGCTAGCAATGCTGAAACCTCTGGTCCCGACAGCTTTGAGCTGTAGTAAAACACCCTGACCGAAGATACCCCCAATCCTCCAGGAGTGGCCATAATGCTCTACCCCAGTGCTGAGTGCCAGCCTATTTGGCACTCTTCTAGGCCTGCCATCCTGCACGTCCTGCTTAGTCTTACCCTGCTAGTTCCCTGGGCAACTGGCTCCACCCTGAACTGTCACATGACCTGTATCTGTGCCAGCAACATTGTCAGCTGCTCTAAAACGAACCTGACAGTTGTGCCCATGGGCTTGCCCCGGTATACGGCCGTGCTGGAGCTGAGCTACAACAGTATTACGCGGCTTCGAGCCGAATGGACCACGGTCAAGCTGCTCAAGCTTCACAGCCTGCTGCTTAACCACAATGGCCTGAACTTCATCTCCACTGAGGCCTTCATCAACGTCAAGCACCTGCGCCATCTGGACCTGTCCTCCAATGCCCTGCGTCAACTGGACGAGTACATCTTTGAGCCGTTGGAGCAGCTAGAGGTGCTGCTGCTTTACAATAACCACATCTCCCAGATCGACCGCTCTGCATTTGCTGGCCTTTCCAGCCTTCAGAAACTCTACCTGAGTCAGAACCAGGTGTCTCGCTTCCCTTCAGAGCTGGTCAAGGAGAAGACACGGCCAGAGAGGCTGAGTCTGCTGGATGTGTCTTCCAACAGGATCAAGGTCCTGCCCATCCAGGAGCTCCAGGCTTTGCCAGCATGGATCAAGAATGGCCTTTTTTTTCACGGCAACCCTCTCTCCTGCTCCTGCGACCTGTACAACCTACTGGTCCAGTGGCATGTCCGCCAACTCAGCTCTGCCATAAACTATAAGGATGACCAAACCTGCTCTCTGCCTGGCCCGCAGAAAACCATGGTGAGCACCTTCGACCTTGATAAGGACCACCTGAACTGCAGCACTGTCATGGCAGCCGACCAGGAGGCCTACCTGGGCCAGACAGTGGTCCTCAACTGTGACACGCGGCACCGGGACATGGAAAAGACCTGGATGAGGCCGGGCAACGTTCCAGTGTCTCCTGATGGCAACCAGAGCATGGTGGTACTCCCAGATGGCAGCCTGCAGATAGGCCCCATCGTCCTTGAGGACTCTGGCATATATGCCTGCTTCGCCACGAGTCAGGGACTCAATGAGACAGTCTACATATCAGTGAGGGTGCACAACTACACCATGGCTGGTGGCCATGAGGCCATGAACACGGCATACACCACTCTGGTGGGTTGCCTTGCCAGCGTGGTGCTGGTGTTGGTCTACCTGTACCTGACTCCCTGCCGCTGCTTTTGTTGCCCAGGCTGTGGCCAAATGAAGGCGCACCGCGAGGACAGCATCCATTCATCTGCCCTGAGCTCCACTCCCTCCCACGGGGAACCTGGTGGAAGGGCCGGCCTCGCCCGCCACGTTGCCTTCATTGACCCCAAGGAGCTGCGGGGCCAGAATGGCAAAATGAGCCCAGGTGCAGCAGGGGATCAGTCAGATGCCCATAGGGAAGGAAGTCACAGGAAGACATCAGACGCTGAGTCTGTCAGTTCCGTCTGCTCAGACACTCCCATTGTGGTCTGAGAGCAGCACGCAGAGCCTCCAGAACTCCCACGACTTCCCGGATCCATGGGTTCAAAAGAAGGCTCCTGATTTGCCAGGGCAGTAGCCCTGGAGCAGAGGTTGAATTTATTGGGCATGTTGTAATGCACAGTCTCTGTTGAGGAACCCTTAGAGGAACATGAAACGGACGAGAACTTTCCAGCATTTCACCTGTAGCATTTAAAGATGTATACTGTGAAGCAGCTCGTCAGTGTTCACAGGGTTGGTGAGGGGTGGAAGTACAACCGTATTTGTGAATTCGAGGCATGAAATGGGAGGAGGCAGAAAGACCGCCCTCGAAATGCGAAACTATAGCAGTTTGTAAATCATGAGCATGAGCTTTGTGGAGCAGTGGGAATGTAGCAGGGGTCATTTGTTTTCTGTGAGGACCCTTAGCTCAGGTGACACCCCCCCCACCGTGGGAGTTCTGTGAGCTGGCTCGGGGGGGGATTGACACAGTTGTAACTGAGGTCATAAATCCCCCCCCCCACAAACACACAACTGCATCGTTAAAACAAAAAAAAAACATCATCACGGGGATCACTCTTAGAAGTGCAAACCCCCCCACCCCCAGCTTTACCACAGAGAACACGGATCTAGAAAGTAGAGACCATAGCTGTGTTTACATGCTTATATGTTGTATAATAAAGCACAGCTGCAGTGCAGAAGCACAAACTAGATGTTTGTAAGGTTTTAAAAGTGAAGCCTTTTTGTGTCTCTGAGTAAAAGGAGACTTGTCACACTGGAGGAGGTCTTCAACTGTCCATCTACCTTCTAACTGCTTATCCTGGTCAGGGTAACAAGGGGTCTGGAGCCTATCCCAGGCAGCATAGGGTACAAGGCCAAAGTACAACCTAGACATGGTACCAGTCGAGTGCAGGGCATCAAGCATGAAGATGAAAACATTAATTCTTTAAACAGATGTATTTTTTTTTCTTTTTTTATTCTTCATTCCCACCCCACCGGTTTAATAGGTTGTAATTCATTTTTTTCTGGTATTTTCACTCAGATTCTGTTAGTTTTCCACTCATCTATGATTTGCTGTATATTGTAGTCTAGTGAGATTTCTGAAGCCATGTTTCACTCGTTAATGTTCCTCTCTGACTCCACCCACTTTTCATGTAGCAAATCAAGTGTTGCGGAGTTCTGAGCACAGTTTGGTCTAGAAGATTCTCCATTGTATCAGGGAGACCACATATCGCAAAAATTGCTCTACATTTTAACACTTCGGGTTATCGCTGGGACATGGTTTGCATCATTTCTATTTCATATGCAGAGAATGTTTGGTTTGGAAAGTTAAGGAAATGTCTTCAGTGTAGCAAACTTACCTGCTAAACTGTGCAAATTCAAACCAGGAAGCTGCAACATAGCTGAAGCCGATTCAACATGCATGCTCCGTGGCAGTCTGTGCCACGCTAATAATGTAGTTGTAGGTGGAAGCTGCAAGTGTGCACCTCGTTGCAGCCAGATTGTGGATTTCTGAGATCATACACACCAGTGACTGATAAATGGATAAAACACATGTTCCGAGTTTAATGTGAGACAGTGGCTTTAGGCTGTTAGTGTATCATGTTCACTGTGCAGATGTGTTTCTTTGTGATCCAGACATGGTTTAGTGTGGTTTGCACCAGTTCCTCTAGCCTTCGAGTGAATTTTTATGTACACTACCGTTCAAAAGTTTGGGGTCACTTAGGAATTTCTTTGTTTTCCATGACAACATACATGAAATGAATTTGAATAGGAAATGCAGTCATTGACAAAGTTAGAAATAATGATGTTTAACTGAATAATTGTGTCCATCATTCTTTGCTTTCATCAAAGAACCCTGCATCTGCAGCAGTTACAGCCTTGTAGATCTTGCTAACATAATTGCAAAACGGTTTTCAATGGTAGTTGCTTATAGTTGCTTATCTGTACACCTATCTAGATATGCCAGTAAAAACCAGTCATTTCCAGCAACGATAGTCATTTACAACTGCATATACTGTGTTTCTGATCAATTTGGTATTATTTTAATGGACAAAAAATTGCTTTTCTTACAAGGGCATTTGTAAGTGACCCCAAACTTTTGAACGGTAGTGTATGTTTACATCTAAATTGTGTAAGGTTAACATGATTAGATGTGGTAGGTTAGCTGGCTTTCTACTTTGCCTTCAGTCTTCATTTAGTTTCTTCTGTCACCTTCAGGGGCTCTCTCACGTTTGATGTTAATTGCTTGTGAGTCAACCTTCAGTGTCACTGTTAAATACGTTCCACAACGACTGATAACGTCATTGCTGGATTGTGGCCTAATCCTCCCTCATATAACTCCCATGGTTCAATCGACGGTCGTTTTTGGAAGCTTGATTGCACTGCATTTGGGCCTACTCTGGAAGATAGATGGTTCAGTGGCAAAACTCATAAAAGAGAAAATGGCCAGATTGTGGGTTTTAAAACGTGATTCTTATGAGCAGTAGTACCAGTATTATGGGTTTTCCGGTATGTTTTTTGTGCATAATGGCGGCTATGGGTTTTATAATGCAGTTGCTCTAGGCGTGGCTTACTGCTCATGTCATAAATGGAGGCAAGAGGTCGATAAATTAAATATAGGCCACTGTGCTTGCCAGGAATCATGGCCGATTCCATTTTTATCTGCTGGCTTCCCCCCCATATGTGTCCGAGTTATGCTATTGGGTGGTGTCTGCTCAGCTGCATGTTTGTCATTCAGTGTTATCATTCTTTCCGTACAGTTTCACATGCAGAAAGGCTTTGCTTTCACTCACAAAATTAGAAAGTGACAAAATGGAAGCACACGCATGGACACAAATTTATCTGTCAGTCAGCTGTTTCCAGTGTTTCAATATGCTGCTCACGCAAATGTTGGGGTTTATTTTTTTGGGATGGGGTATTTATACTTTAAAGTACATTGTCAGGATAATTTAATGGTGAGCAGCCTGATGTTAAATTTTGGAATGTAGTGTTGACCTGGGTTGTAATCACAAGTTGTGATCTCAAAAAAACTCAGGGCACACAATGTAAGATCACACTTATGCTAAACGGCTTACAGTTTGGTAGGAGGTAGGCAACCAAAGGTTGATTACAGGCCAGAAAACAGTGTCTGCTATAGACTTCTGGAACCTTGGGAGTATGAGATTCAGTAGTTTTACCCACAATGCACTGGAGCTGAATGTACTTCTGATAAAATTATTTTTCCTTTGGGACCTGGATGGGCTGAGTCCATCCCAGCATCCCAGACATTCAAGAATGGTTTGGCTGATTGATGTATTACTTTAGTTGGTCTCGTGTTTGCTACTGTCTAATACCATGAGCAATGCCTGCTGTATGTTTTCCAGGTGCGTGTAACCTCCTTTAAGGTGTGACTTTTATTGCAGCATAACTGGATGGCCACGGGTTCAAATCAATGTAGGGCTCCCCTGGGCTACTAAACCCCGATTGTTGTAGTAGATTATCCATCTGTATGACTACCCATAATGAGTAGTACAGATGTAGTCATACATAGTATGTCATAGCAACAGTGTTCATTCTTATGGATTGTTCAAAAAAAAAAAAAGAATTTAAAAAGAGAGAACGAAACTTCACAGGATGGCCTATTAAAGACTTGCTCCGACTAGTGCTTTCCGGGGACTCCAGAATGAGGATGCCAATCTACAGGATGCTGTAACACATTGTCTAGAGCTGTACTTTTCTGCTTATTGTATTAATACTTTGGTGGAGTCCAAGCCACTCCACTATTTACAAACAATTTCACAGCTATCAGTTATTAATATCAGGTCTGCAGCATGTCTCAGCATACCCTTCACATGGTACAAGCCTAGTCCACGTGTGCCGTCTGATGCTGGGGATTCCCCATGGCCAAAGGGTCCTGGAAAGGTGCCTGTCCAGGTTTCCATATAGCCACCAAGTCAGCACTTTCAACTTCCTGGCATAGGACCTCGAGACAGGAATCCTGATGGCCATTGTCAGCGAGTCAACAGTCAATCAAACGCAGAACCTGGCACCTCCAAGATCTCCAGGAAGGACTCACTTAGGGGATCTAGCGGTTGGTGGCCTCTTTCCGTACTGCCTGGTTCATGTGGTCTGCGTCATGGAACTGTCTGTCTGTCTCTGCTCGGGTTGCCCATGCTATTATCACAATAGATCATTATCTATAGTAGCATAGTTTTGTCTCCTGTTACTCTGTATGACCATCACATACAGTATATCATTATGTATAATCCCATGTTATATTCTGTATTCCTGTGCATGACAGTCCCATGTAGGTATGTGTATAATATCATGGTTATTGCCCATGATCCTGTGAATGACAGCCACATATATCATTATGTATAACATCATGGTTGTATGCATTGTCCCTGTGTATTAGTGTCAGGGATATCACTGTGTAAAATATTATTTAATGTTCCCTGTTGTTTGTGCATGTTGGCTCATCCAAGACTGGAAATGTGTGATTAGTCCCCATGATCGTTACCAATAAAGGGGTTTTCACACAGAGGCAGGCCAGATTCACCATATTATTTACACGTCACTGTCTGTATCTGTGTGTCCTTAGTTACAGGTGTGTGTTTGTTATTTTAACGTCTATGACTGTCCAGAAGTGGTGATAATGAAGCCAAAGAAGTATTAATATTATAGTCAGCCATAACTAGCAACCAGTTTCAATGTGTTACTAGATTTGAGTGAGATTTAAGCCACTAATCGACGATTGACATGTGAATGTGTTTGGGGAATGCGTTCAGTGGGTGTAGCTTAAAGCAATCTCTGGAGGCAAAGTCATGTGCCTGAGGGTTTTTAATGTCAATTGGAGATGGTCTTCATCTGTCCAGTATTCACAAATTGGTGTACCCCTGTGGAAGCTGAATAACAATTAGATTCCTGAGGCTTCACTAAGTCTGTGAACCAGCTACTGTCACTCCCCATCCAATTGCAGCTTTTCTTTAGTATATAGATAACCCACCTGGTCTCAGCCAAGTGATCCAAATGGTGCTAAACCTCCACCACCCCCACCAGGGCCTTAGACATGGAGGCATGAATCGACAGCTGACCACTGTCACACATCCTGTTGTTGAATCACTTTGTTCCAAGTTGTGTTGAAGGTCCTCACTGGGTAGCCTTCTCTGAGCTTTACTCTGAGAGGGCTCACAGGTGCTCATTAATAAAGGCTTCAACTCATCTCCTCACAAGAAGTGACATTTCTTCTACACCCATCCAAGTTGGATTACAAATTAGACACTGTCCCAAGATTTAGCGGATGCAGAATTCATTTTGTAGCCTTTTGGTAGTTCTTCATTACCTTTTGGGCATATAGTTCATGTTTTCCTGAATCCTTCCCTGGCTGAGTCTACTTGTTTCTGAATTAACCCCCACCTTCCCTCTGTGGCCTATGGGTCACATGGTTCTGTTGAATGACCACCCACAGGAGGTCCCTGCTATGGTACACATGACCTATGGTGTCTCTAGAAAGCTCTATGCTCCATGATTTATGTATACACACTACTGTGCAAAAGTATTAGGCAGGCAGAGAAAATGTTTAAGGCCAGTAAGTGTATATTTGCTTGGAAAAAATAAGTATCATTAGAATATATATACAAATAAACAGTAATATATCAGAAAGTTAAAGAATTTCTTCTGATGCTGTCCAAAATGTTACTGATATCTGGTTGGATGGCTAGCAAAACATAAGCTTTGATTCCTAAACCTCTCCTCCAGAACATCCCAGCCGTTCAATTTCACCACAAACTCATTTAAATTAGTGAATTAACGTTGAGTTTTTCATCAGCCAAACAAGGCGTACTCATAGTTGAGTTCAACAAATACATGGGCGTATTGGAAAGTAACTGCAAATTCTGAGAAAGCATGAAATGTTTTGAAATATGTAAATGGCACACTTTGACAAAGCCATAAATTTATACCAATATAAACATAATTTCAATATGATTTTCTTTGCCTGCCTAAGATTTTGCTCAGTGCTGTACATGATGAGAGTACCTCTTTTCACAGTCTGTCAGGCTTCTATTGACATAACAACCTGGTACCGTTGCCAATGATCTACCACTGTACCTAACTACAGGGGCTTAGATTATGAATTACTTGGATTCTTGCCTCCTTATCAAAGTAAGTTAGGGTTCTGTTTTTTACTGTTCCATCTTTTCATCAGCTGATCTTCTTTGTGTTGTGATCCAAAAAATAAAATGTCTGTCTTTTCTAAATCGGCTTCAAAGAAGCTCTGAAAAAGTCCCAAACTGTGCAAAAAATCTAGTGCTGTAGCTAATAAGGCCAAGAAACTTTCTTACCTCTGAGATGTTTTCTGGTTCTCAAATTTCCACTGCAGCTCTGAATCCTTCACATGTAGCCCAGTGCCCTTCTGTATGAGCAGAATACCCATGAAATTTTAAGTGATACAAATTAAATTGTTTTTCTTTCTTCTTCTTCTTCTTCTTCTTGATTAAGAGTTAGTCCACATTCTTCGGGACACAGTGTTGGCATTTGTTGTGTGTGTTTTGTTTCTTTGCATGCATAGCATCAGAAATATTTTCAACTCTGTTCTTCTTGATCCCAGCCTGAGTATCAATGATCTTATATTGGTATTGTATATTGGCAGAAGACACTAAAGATCAGTCTCTCATATCTTTTTACTCCATTATATGAACTGTGAAAGTTGTGATTTGGCATGAGTGATGGTACCAGTTCCAGCTGGTGGCAGTCCAATTTGCTGGACCACCATGTTCATGTCTTGTAGAAGTTTATCTGTACTTAGTATAGGTTAATGATTTCTGATAATGGCTTGATTTACCTGACCCACATCAGGACAAAGTCTGATCAAAGAAGTGGATTTAGGTACAATCACCAAAGGGTTAATCCACAGAGTCAGACCATTTACCGCTCCTGTGTTGTCCATGTTTGATCTTTTCTTTGTAAGCAGGGACTGTCAAGTCAAAAAGGATCCACCCTAAGGGCAAGGCTACAGGCTGGACATTTGAATTAATACCGCGACTGACTTGCCTGTTTTTTAGCTCACCTACTCCTTGGAATATTTCTGGGCACTGTGCTTGCAGTGGTCATTTAAGATCTGCTGCTGCATCAATGCTGGTGCCAGTTTTAACACCCCTACTTTAATGGCAAATATTCCCCAACAACAGCCATGTTACTCCTAAAATGATAATGAAATCTGAAAATTCCATTTAATCACCTCTATTTTACATATTTGGAAGCTCCTTTTATAGGCTGACCTCTGGTGCTGGACATTCTTATGTCTGCCTAGGTGGTCTCCGATTCCGCACATCACTGTAAGTGTTAATCAGATTTAACTTTTCCAGCATCCTGCTTACCAAGCTACGAATTTCCCTCTGAATTCATTTCACCTCCTATTTCATTAAGAATAATTTGTAGGTGAGTGATTTTAATATGCACTTGTAAGACATTTCATCTCTAAGTCTTTTCTTGTGGCCACTAGCTAGTTGGGTAACTTTTTTGTTGAGGTTTGTTAAATTAGTTTGGTACCCTTAGAAAAAAAGAATGCAAGATGCAGAGCAACATTGAAACGTATGAAGGTTCTGGCAACGCGGCTTGTAGTTTCCCCAAGAACCACAGATCATAAATCTGGGGATATCCTGGGATGTCAGGCTTACCGTTAACCTGCAGGCTATAGAAAGGCAAGCGGTTTTAACCTAAATTGTCAAAGCCGTATCAGACGAATATGACGACAGACAAATTCGAAATTCAATTTTGACTCGTCAAAATTCTTCATTGAATATGGCAAGCCGTTGTAGCTTTTAATATATATTTATTAAGATCTCAACCGTTGCATTTTAGAGATCTGGAATTTACACTGTGGATATGTGCAGTTTTTGATCTCTAAAATACAATTAAGATCTATTCTTGCTAGTAAAAACTCAATTATAGATAATATGAGCACGTGGAATTCTTACATATATAAAATTGAATTGCAAATCTCTTGAACAGGCTTTTTATGCGTAAAAACTGAATTATAGAAATAAAAATATGTAATACGGCTTCCCATACTATAGTGAATATGCGGTACATAAAATGGCAAGGGGGCCATGGATGGATAGACTGCTTAGTTGCGCAGTTTTCTTCCACTAGTAATAACAGTAATGCTCGATTCTTAATATATTGTTTCAAAGTTGCGTGATTGGATCAGACGTGTGTGATTGAATTAGTACCACAAAACAGTACAATTAACGTTCCTTGGTATGGTATTTTTACACAGCGCCCGTTGTAATGACAAAGCTGCCTCTATTCGACTTGCACATGTGGTGAATTGCACACTGTTACTCGGTAAATTATGTCAGTATTTTATTAAGACTCATTCTGAGAGTCTGCCAGCCAGAGCAGAAGACGCGGACATTCGTTAAACAGCGTTGGAGTCGGGTGGTCACTGGGCACTTGCAGGTTTTCGAAAGGCGTTGGGAATCAGTCACCACTCGGGGGTTCGAACAAGACGACGATCTTTGTGTTGCGTAGTGTTTTTTTAGTTAACCGGAAACAGTCCATGTTTACCGGCAAGTAGTCGTACCACATTATGGAGAGGTATAACTGAATGCTAACCTATCCATACGACATTGTTTAGAAATCCAAAGCAACCGCGAGCCCACCTTGGGTTAGGTACTGCCCAAAAGGCTTTTTTTTAAAAAAAACCTAGCATCTCGTGTGAAATCGCTCATAAGCGATGTCAAGCGCCGCTACCCTTCAGGCGCGAGTAACCTCCATCATGGAAATATTAGCCAGAAGTGCCGTGGTGGAGATAATAAAACTTGTGGACGAGAGCTGCGCCGTGCTGCGCTCGGAGATGTCCCGCAGTCGCAGCGAGAATGAAGCGCTGAGGATGAAGCTGAAGCTGATGGAGAGAGAGCTGACCAGGCGGCCGAAACTGCCGGACAGCCCCGCTGATCGCTGTGCGGAGTTACGCTGTTGCGCTCATGTACTGGAGGAGGAAGACAAAGGTGGTACATCTATAATTTCTAAACACTTCTGCAAAATAGCGTGAAATACACAAATAATGTAGGTGTAATTATGTTATTTTGTATGACGTATTTAGTGTACCTTTGGCTGGCTGTTAACCTAAATTAGGCAGGATATGCGACTAGAAAGATGGATGGATGGATGTTCTCAGGTAAATATTTTTCGGGTTTTGTTACAGTGTACAACATTAAAACACAAAAAAGAACACCGACATGAGCAGAAACCGAACTACCCCGACTGCTGCCCATTCTGGTTCTGTTTAAACTCAGTTTACCTAATTAAGTATTTAAATGTACAGTTGGCTTTCACCTTGCAACCCTGAGCAGGATAAGCGATTAGAAGATGGATGAATGCAGGGCCGTTTCAGACCATTTCGGTGCCTTAGGCCAGACATCTATTGGCGCCCCAACACCACCCATCATCGTCACACACACGCGCACAAAACAAGGCACAGTTGTCATCAAGCTTAAGTTATCGTGCACATAAACACAGCACAGCCACCATGCATTTCGTAAAATCAAAAGAGAATTTTACTAACACAAGTGAATACCAAAATGACGCATAATCAGATAAGGGCACGATTTTAAAAAAAATAACCATGCCAATCAATTCAAAATGCATGAAGAAACATCAAATACAATTAACAATTGAATTAAAATGGAAAATAGAGGATGATAGAAAATGTATAAAATATCAAATATCACGCTCAATAACATTATTAATACCACAGTTATACTAGTGAAAACTAAACTGTTTGGTCTGTTATATGACTCCCATATTTTAAATGAAATGCACGTGTCACAAACACCTTTCTAAGGAATCTATGTATTTTATTGTATTTTTTTGTCACAATGGGATAATTTTACCTTTAGTATGAGCAGTTGTTTCTATCTGATTATAAAGAAAATGACATTTAATGAAGAGCTGATCAGTTAAATAAATGTTGCGGGGACTGATATTATTTGGGGTAAATTTCTAATTTCTAATTTACCATTATTTGGGCACTAATTCTAAAATTATGACTCGTTTATAAAATCTTTAGTGTGTCCAAGTTTAGTTAGCTTGAATTAGTTCTGTAGTAGTATGATAATGACAAAAATTTGGGAGATAGCATTAAAACTTTATCCCCCTATAAAACTTTACCTCTATATTGTGAGAACCTTGATCCTTTCATAATGATCCTATATTTTTCACTGGCTTTACGATACAGTGCCGTGAAAAAGTATTTGCCCTTTTCCTGAGTTCCTCTATTTTCATTTATTAACAACACCTAATTGTTTCTGATCTCCAAACAAATTTAGTATAGTACAAAACACAACCTGAGTAAACACAATACACAGTTGTCGTGATCTTGTGATTTACTGAAGAACAAAAACTCCCCAAAACCTATATTACCCTTGTGAAAACTATCACCCTTAGTAACTCAATGAACCAATTTTAATAGATAAAAGGTTTCAGTTAGACTAGCCACACCCAAGATTGATTGCTGCCAGCCCTTTTGAATCTAGACATCACTTAAATACAACCTTTTCAGCAACGTGAAGTTCCCTAAAAACCTCAACAAACAGCACAATATGCTGTGATCAAAGAAAATTTTGGAAGATTTGGGAAAGTTGTTGAAATATATCAGTAAAGAAATGGTTACAAATCAATCTCGAGAAAACATGGAGCAGTGGTAAATCTGTCCAGGAATGGCAGGTCTAGCAAAATTACTGCAAGAGGGCATAGAAAACTCATCTGAAGTCACAGAAGACCCCAGAATAACATCTAAGGAGCTGCAGGCCCCTTCTTAGCTCAGTTAATGTCAGTGTTCATGATTCCACCATCAGAAAGACACTGGGCAAAAACGGTATGCATCGGAGTATGGCAAAGTGAAAACCACTGCTAAGCAAGAGGAACATAAAGGCTCGTCTAACGTTTGCCAAAAAAATACCTTGATTACCCCCAAAACTTTTGGGATAGTGTTCTATGTACCGATGAGTCAAAACCGGAAATTTTTGGGAGACCTGGTTCCTGTTACATCTGGTGTAAAGATAATACAGCTTTCCACAATAAGAGCATCATGCCCACAGTCAAATATGGTGGTGGTAGTGTGATGGTGTGGGGATGCTTTGCTGCTTCAGGGCCCGGATGACTTGCCATAATTGAGAGAAGGATGAATTCAGCTCTCTACCAAAAAGTACTAAAGGAGAATCATCAGTCCGTGATCTGACTCTCAAGCATAATTTGTTTATGCAGCAGGACAATGATCCAAAGCATAAGAGCAAGTCCACTTCTGAATGGCTGAAAAA
>JAACJT020000105.1:14203056-14224210 GCA_009936485.2 Gymnarchus niloticus | reverse complement strand
ACAATTTTGTAGGGAAGAGTGGGCCAAAATTTCTTCACAACGATGCGAAAGACTGATCTCCTGTTATCGTAAGTGTTCGATTGCAATTGTTGCTGCTAAAGGTGGCCCAACCAAGTATTAAGCTTAGGGGGCAATTACTTTTTCACATGCGTGATAGAGGTTTTGGGGAGTTTTTGTTCTTCAATAAATCACAAGATCACTTGACAGCTGTGTGTTGTGTTTAACTGGGTTGTCTTTTGTCTTATACTAAATTTGCTTGGAGATCAGAAACACTTAAGTGTTGTTAATAAAAATAGGGGAACTCGGGAAAGGGGCAAATACTTTTTCACAGCACTGTAGGTTTTCAGCATCAGGCAGTGCTGAACTCTACTTCATCTACCTGTCCACACCTCTCTCCCTCGCTTATGTTTCATCTCTATCCATTGCTGCCATCAGTCTCTTTGAGAGTGTCTGGCCTGTGTGCAGGGTGCCCTTTGTTAGGGAGATCTGTGCAAAGCTGCCCCGTGTGTGTGATTTACTGTAGCCCTGAATTATTTCTACAGAAAATATGTGCACTGAACGCAAATTTGACAGACATTAACAGAGTAAATGGATGGATTGGGAATCAAAAATTTCCCTTCTCTTGTGCACCCCTGGCGACTACAAGAAATGGCTCTGGATGAATGGAGTAGGTTTTCATTTTAAGTTAAATCATTCAGCACATCTTTGAATGTTTTTTTTTCCCTCTTTCTGGCAGATCCAGCGGAGGACCAGCCCTGTGAGGAGGTGACTCTCTGTGGGAGGACTTGGGACATGGATGTCTGGGGAGATGCTGCAGGTGTGGATCCTGCTTTGGAAGGGGATGTGCTGCCCTCTGCCTTTCCCATGCAAGCAGTAAGCATGCGGGGCTGGTTATAGGGAGGATAAATGGGGGATTCGAAACATGGTCGCACTGAAGGGGGCTTCAGAGATTCAGGCTGACCACTAACCTCACGCTGCCATTGATGCTTGGTGCAGGTGTCCTTCCTTCCCCCAGTGTGTCAGGAGTCGCCCATGAAGAGGGAGAAGAAGCTGCAGGAGTCTTGCCCAGCCAGTGTCCCTCCATCTGGGCTGAACGTCAGGGCCCAGGGTAGGTGACAGGATGCCCTTAAATATTGCTGATGATGCATCATGGGTCACAACATGTGACTTTGGAGTCTCTGCCCACGTTTGGAGGTTTACTGGTGTGAATCCTGGCAAAGCAATCATATCACTGCCCCACATATCATAACCCTAAAAACTGTTCTAGGCATGTCGGAAAAATCGCTGACCCTGCACTCTGACCCCAGGATTTGCTCTCATCTGTGTGTGTGGGATATACGAAAACCAAAGAATGTGTGTGCCTGTAGTAGTTCAAATGACAAATAATCTCATTTAAAAATGAGAACTCTCTAAATGATAATGAAATGTTACCATTTATTCACCTGAACCTGAAAGTTAATGTTTTTTTGCAAGAACCTTTTTGTGTTTTGTAAGATATTTTCTGCAAAGATTTGTACAAAACATTTAAGAATACCCTGACTGTTAGATTTTTGTTGGGTTATTAAAATTTTCAGGTGAAGTTATCAAACTTTTTGTGCTCTGATTTCTTGACAGAAACAGATGATCATGAAAGACTTCATGTTGCTGAAGGCTTCAGGGATACAGGGACTCGGGTTCCAGGTGGTTGCTTGTGCGCAGAAAGATCTGCAGAAACGGGGCTTCCTGATCCTTATAACCACCCCTGTGCAGAGACGTCTCCTCCAGCAGGTGGCTCTGCTGTCAGCCTGTCAGCTGCAGGACTACCTGAGGAGAAGCCTGAAGCTGACATGCTGACTTTAGTGGTTGTTAAGGAGGAAGCTGAGATGCAGCCTGTGTGCAGTGGGGAGGCCGAGATAGAGGGCCTTCACACTGAGGCAGCTCATAGCAGTGGAGAGTCTTGTGATGTAAAAGGGGAGAACCTGGGCTTGCTGCATGCATTAGAGGAGCAATTAAGAGAGAGTCTTGTGGAGGAACCAAGCTTTGAGGAAAACTGTGGAGATGGAAGCCAATCGAGTGCTGCAGGGAGGACTCAAAGAACAATGGAGGCAGGGCAGAAACCATCAACAACTCAAGAGGAAAACCTTGCGGAGGAGTCCAATGTGAAGCAAGACCATGGAAACAGCAGCCTTCTGAATATCACAAAAACTCAAAGGAAGGCAGTCCTGGGAGAGAAACCTTACAGCTGTATGCAGTGTGGGAAACGCTTTAGCTACCAGAGTAATGTGCACAAGCACATGCGCATTCACACAGGTGAGAAACCATACAGCTGCACCTACTGTGGGAGAAGGTTCACTCACCAAAACAACATGCAAGAACATGTGCGCATTCATACTGGAGAAAAACCGTACACCTGTTCTGCATGTGGGATGAGTTTCACCCGGCAAAGCAGCCTAAAAAGACACCAGCGAATACATACAGGAGAGAGACCGTTCACCTGCATCATCTGTGGCAGGAGTTTTACACGTTTCACGTATCTGAAAATGCACCAGCAAATTAATACCAAAGAAAATCCAGACAACTGCATAAAATTTGGCAGATGTCCAAATTTCCGTTTTGGGGGTCAGTGTTCATAAAGTATCTGATTAAT
This sequence comes from Gymnarchus niloticus, assembly GCA_009936485.2. NCBI lineage: Eukaryota > Metazoa > Chordata > Actinopteri > Osteoglossiformes > Gymnarchidae > Gymnarchus > Gymnarchus niloticus. The sequence goes on along the minus strand of JAACJT020000105.1, from coordinate 14,221,584 downwards.
TCTTGGGAATGACGTTAAAAATCAGTTTGGAGGTTAAACCCTCAAAGCAGGTACATGACTGTTATAAAGTTTTTCACAACTGTTTTGTGCAAGTGGGAAGAAATGGTTTCTAAAAATATTGACACATTTCTGCTGTGAAATCTCTGCCATAATGAAGAATGGTTTCTTTTGAAAATTGTGCACTTTTTTTAACTGAATAAAATTTTAATTCTGGCAAGGAAACCATTAGCTCAGAGTTTCACTTGTGACATTAGCCTTGTATACATAAACTTTATAAATGCATAAAAATAGATGTATCCTGTATTTGTGGTCAGGCAATGATAATACAATGCAGTATGTACACATACAGCATTTTCATGATCTTCTTGGAAAAAAATAGTGAATTGTATGACTGTTAATCAAAATAGTAATAGACACCCTGAAATGGGTTCATTTTAGCTTAAACGTGACAAAAACACATTATTGTCTAAGGATAGTGCAGAATTTAAATTGTTACTAGTCTGCAGTTAGCACTATATCAAGAATCATAAAAAGGTCCCATTAACTGTTTCATTATTCAGTTTATAGTGATGAATATGAAATGTAGTGATTTGCTTTAATTCCTGACACATATATGATGTCAGAGTACAATGATAATGCTTGACTGTTTGCCTCCCTATCCATAGCTGTAAATAGAGACTTTGAATTCCAGACAAGGATGGTGTGGCTGTCCTGGTTTCACATTTTGGGGGCCATGGGTGTAATTCTTGTCATAGCTTTGGAGTTAGCGCCCTCTTCCTGTGTGTGTGCATTTCCTCTTTCTGCCCAACAGTGTGTGGACTGGTGTCTCTAAATTGCCGTTGTAGTGACTCCTATGATGGACAGGTATCCTGGCCAGTCTTTCCTGCTTCCTGGGAAAACTCCCATCTTGCAACCAATGCTGGATAAGCCAGCCCGGGTAAGATATTACATAACCTTCACATTTTTTGCCATTTTAAAACACAAACCAAAGATGTGCACAATGTTGACTTATGTGGATTTTTAACTAATAAAGAAATGAACTATTATGAACTCCAAATTCAGAATGGAAACTTAATTTCAGAATATGGTGGATTGGTTCTTAAGGTTGTCTGCTCTCTATCATGTACCTAGATTAGTACCTTCATTCGGTAAAGTCCCTGCTTAACCCACGCAAAGCCACACTGTGAATGAGTACATCCTGGAAAATGGATTTTAGGCTGCTGTCAATTTAGCACTTCACACCTGATGCAATGCTACACAGACTGGTACGGCTTCACAATATGTTGTTTCATTCACAAACCCGTGTGGCTGTTTGTGAATGTTCCAGACTGTTTGCACAAATCCCTCTGCCAAATATACAATGTCCTGCAGAACACAAGTTACTTGGGTCCTTCCTTGACCCAAATATGGCCAACATGAAACTGACATGAGGGACATCTCCACCTTGCTACTCGTATTAGTCATACTATTTATACAACTTCTCATTACGACTGTAAGATTAAACATGTAGAGATTTAGTATCTGAAAATTGCCCATAGTGTGTGTATGTGTGTGCACACCCTGACCAGGATAAATGGTAGAAAGACAGATGGACAACCAAATCAACAATGACAAGGGTTTGCCTTCATAAATATCCAAAAATGGAAGTCACAAAAATGGTACAGCTATTTATTTCAAGACAATGTCACTGATTTTTACATTTTCATATTTGAATTTGTCAGGGGTTACATTTCTCACTACATAAAACCATAGCCTTTCAATGTCTGAATAAAGTTTGCATCATTTCAAAATAAAACAATTATTTTACTGGGGATTGGTGCCCATGTCCAGAAGGTCATGGGTTTAAATCCTATGGCTGGAGCAGCAACCTCTGTCCCTCATGGAGAGCAAGATGGGACATGTGAGAAGTAACCAACCAAAACTATTCTAAAAACAATTAAAAATGCCGACTTCTGCGAAATTTAACAAAGCCTTCCTGCTTCTCTCGTGAATGAGCCTGCTGGTGTATTTTAAGGTAAAAATGACGTGTGAAGCTCTTCCCACAGAGGGTACAGCTGAACGGTCTCTCTCCTGTGTGTATGCGCTGGTGTCTTTTGAGATTGCTCTGCTGAGCGAAGCACTTGCCGCATACAGTGCAGCAGTAAGGTTTCTCTCCAGTGTGGATCCGAAGATGCTCGTACAAATTGCTCTGATTGGCAAAGTGCTTCCCACAGTAGATGCAGCTGAATGGTTTCTCCCCTGTGTGAATTCTTTGGTGGCGGTAGAGATTATTCCGGTAGCTAAAACTTTTTCCACACATTGTGCAGCTAAATAGGTTCTTTGCAGTCTGATGTCCCAAGTGTACAAACAGGTTATTCAGATTGGTCATACTGCCCTCATTGTCAGCAGCCTTTGACATAACCTGTGCTGTGACCGGACTTCTCGGAGTCCTTGCAATATTAGGCTTGCTACTGTTTCCATAGTCTTTTATCATACTCTGGTCCTCAGAGAGGTTTTTACTTTCTTTTCTATGAAATTGTAGATGTTTCTGTGAGCCCAGGTCTTCCCCCTTCACATCACATAATCCTCTACTGCTGGGCACTGATTCACTGTGAAGCTCCTCTATCCCAGTCTCCCCACAACACACAGACTGCATCTCAGCTTCCTCCTTAACGACCACTAAAGTCAGCATGTCAGCTTCAGGTTTCTCCTCAGGTAGTCCTGCAGCTGACAGGCCGACAGCAGAGCCACCTGCTAGAGGTGACGTCTCTGCACAGGGGTGGATATAAAGATCCTGGGATCCTTCTGTGCACGAGCAGCTGCCTGGGTCCTGAGTCCCTGCATCCCTGAAGCTTTCAGCAACCGGAAGTCTCTCTTGACTATCTGTTCCTGTAGAGAGATCAGGAGGACAAATAGTTGAAGCTAAAATTTTCAGTTTCAGGTGAAGTTAATAACCCAACAAAAATCTAACAGTCAGGGTGTTCTTTCATTAAATGTTTTGTATAAATCTTTGCAGAAAATATCTGACAAAACACAAAAAGGTTCTAGCAAAAAAACATTAACTTTCAGGTTCGGTTAAACAAATGGTAACATTTCATCATCATTTAGAGAGTTCTCATTTTTAAATGAGATTATTTGTCAGTTGAACTACTACAGGTACACACATTCTTTGGTTTTCATATATCTCTCTCTCACACACACACACACACACACACACACACACACACACACACACACACGAGAGTAAATCTTGGGGTCAGAGTACAGGGTCAGCAATTTTTCCAACATACCTGGAACAGTTTTTAAGGGTTAAGGACCTAGCAGTGATATGATTACTTTGCCAGGATTCACACCAGTAAACTTCCAAACATGGGCAGAGACTCCAAAGTCACATGTTGTGACCCATGATGCATCATCAGCAGTATTTAAGGGTATCCTGTCACCTACCCTGGGCCCTGACGTTCAGCCCAGATGGAAGGACACTGGCTGGGCAAGACTCCTGCAGCTTCTTCTCCCTCTTCACGGGCGACTCCTGACACACTGGGGGAAGGAAGGACACCTGCACCAAGCATCAATTGCAGCGTGAGGTTAGTGGTCAGCCTAAACCTCTGAAGCCCCTTTCAGTGCAACCATGCTGCGAATACCCCATTGAACCTCCCTATATCCAGACCCACATGCTTACTGCTTGTGTGGAAAAGGCAGAGGGCAGCACATCCCCTTCCAAAGCAGGATCCACACCTGCAGCATCTCCCCAGACATCCATGTCCCAAGTCCTCCCACAGAGAGTCACTTCCTTACAGGGCTGGTCCTCCACTGGATCTGTCAGAAGGGGGGGAAAAAAAAAACAAAACATGCTGAATAATTTAAGAAAAACCTACTCCATTCATCCATCTTTTAACCACTTCTCCTGCTCAGGGTCACAGGGTGAAAGCCTACTGTACACTTTAGTAAATAAGCTAAAATGAGTTTTGAAAGACCAACTCAGAGATTAATGCTGTGTTTTGTAAGAAAAACTAATACTCCTGAGAACATCCATGCACACACTAATGCATCAATCTTCCACTTACAGTTTTGTTTTAAATATGCTAAATAAGTTAAACTTGACTTAGAGCCTATCCGAAGCAAGATAGGGTGCAAGGCTGGGATGCCAGTCCATCACAACACATGCATGCCCTCTCTTTCTCTGTCTGTCTGTCTGTCTGTCTGTCTGTCTGTCTGTCTGTCTGTCTCTCTCTCTCACACACACACACACACACACACACACCATGAGCAACTCAAAGACATGAATTGGCCTAACTGTAGCACTTTGGACTGAAAGACAAAACGTGCATAATGTGGAGAGAACATGCAATCTCCACACACACAGCAAAGGAAGGATTTGAACCACCAACCCTGGGGGAGTGAGGCACCAGTGCTAACCCGAGCCAATGTGCCCACCTCCAGCTATAGATGTGCTTTACAAATTTATGTAAAGCAGTGAACGGGGTCAGCAAGATCACTGTACATCCCTTCAGCAGGGTCTAAATTCCCCATCTACCTTTGGAAAACATTGTAAAGCAGTCAAAAGCAAGACAATTGTTCTTTCCCAAAGTAGTATTCTTGCTAAACAAACACCATCCTCCAACAACTCCACATCTCAGCTAAAAAAACCATGCTATTATTACTACTGCTTATTTCAACACTTTCCCTTTGCAAATACTGTAAATGACAATCGTTTGCTTACTGCACCGCAAAGAATTACGAATGTGCCTTTTTCATTCATGTCTACATTCCATATCTGTTTTATGACTTCCTGAACTTCTGAATAGGCCTATTGTCCAAAGTAACGTCACTTTATGTTAATATTCCATCATTTAACATTAAAACTACTTTTGTGTTGGATTTGTGTTCAGTAAGTTCCAAACGTGCACAGATAAATTCCAATACTTGACAAGTACTGGGCAATAAAATGGATTTTGATTCCAGCCAAAATAGGCAATAGGAAGATGGATGGATGGATGGATGAAATTATCATAGGAAACACTAAGTAACCACAATACAAAATGTCATATACAGAGGCAAATCTACACCTACATTCTTTACGGCGCAGTGTTTTGTAGAACCGTTAGCATACACACAGGCTATATGTTGTGTTTTAGTGACCTACCTTTTCGTTCCTCCTCCAGGACACGAACGGACCTTTTTAAGTCCACGCAGCGATCAGCGGGGCTGTCCGGCAGTTTCGGCCGCCTGGTCAGCTCTCTCTCCATCAGCTTCAGCTTCATCCTCAGCGCTTCATTCTCGCTGCGACTGCGGGACATCTCCGAGCGCAGCACGGCGCAGCTCTCGTCCACAAGTTTTATTATCTCCACCACGGCCGCCTTGGTCAGGATTTCCATGACCGACGTTAACTGTACCTGCAAAGCAACAGACGTCGACATCTTTTTTTAGGAAGCAGTCTTGCGCCACACGTCTTAAGATCCGCGCGAGATCGGCGCCGCTTGCGTAGCCGATAATCTGCAACTCTTCAAACGGGAAACCGAGTGCTTTTATAACGTCACTTTCATTTGGCCGTGCTAGCTAGCACACATATATCCTTGTGAAAATACTGCAGTAGCCAATTGGCTGGGCTCTAAGCATGCGTTATTTCCGGGCCGTTTACGCCTTGCTTAAAGACGAACATTAAGTCCCATAGCTTGTGGATAGAGGCAGCCGCTTGAGCGGCACGTTTTAAGAAACGGGCAATCAAAATGAAAAATAGAATGAAGTGAAGTCAGGTCATGTAGAACAAAAATCGCGTAGGTTAACGTTGTGAAAATTGTTCCTGACTTCACCCTATGTATTTCACATTTACATCAAAACACCCTTGTGCTCATGCATGGTTGGAACTAGAGATTGAGGAGGTCTTTAAAACTGATGGTGGATGGGAAAGCTGATGCTTTTCTAAGCGACTTTTAACCATTTATATGGCTGTATATATATTTTTATACATATTTCTAATAGAGAAATTCCCATTTATGTGCCTCTTGTACATCTGGCTCTTCCAGTCCATTTGGGAGACAAAAGAATGTTTTCCCAATACTAATGGGAGAAATGAGGCTTTGAAACACTGTGGGAGGGAATGTTGTGTAACATTAATCATTTCCTGATTTTATGCAATGAGAAGAAATAATGTAGCCAATGAAAAGTAAATTAAACAAATCTGTCTTTTACAACAAAGCACATAATATTAGTAGCTGCTGCCTTCTGTAGCCTGCAGCAAGAGATGCTAAATGATAACTTTGTGCAATTTTTACACTTGTTCCAAGCTCCAGTGCGTGCAGCATTGAAATCCATGCTTATGGATTCACAAATATCTGGCCTTATTTATCAAAACCCCTCCTTTCCCCTTGTGAGAGACAGGGCATTGGTTGAAACATGTCTGTCGCATTCAGTTTAGTGCTAACACTATTTGCTTGTTGGTTTCCGTGCCATTCCATCTGCCTTCATCCACTTTTCCCCACTTCATTTTCTGATGTTCTTTGTGAGTTCTTTTTAATGGCCACTTAACAGTAATGGACTGTGGACTGTGCCTTTCTTCTTATGTGAGCTTGCACCTCCATTTATTCTCTATTTGCAGTTTCCCATAACTGAATCCTGCTCTGACTCTGTCTGTGAAGACACATGTCCTGTATTTGTTGTGATGGTTTCCTCCCACAGTCCAGAAATGTGGTTTGGAAAACTGGCTTCTTTAAATTGCCCATAATGTATGAGTGTGTGTCCTATGGACTAATGTTCCATCCAGGAAGTCTTTTGCCTTGTACCCTGTGCTTTTGCGTATATGTCTCAGGCTCTCCAGGACCCTGAATTGGATAAGCTGTTGGAAAACAGATAGATATTTATCAGCTGTGATGGATCAAAAGTTATGAGTTGTAATTTTCTCCCCTTGTACATTTCATCTCTGCTTCACTCAGAAGAAAAAAAATAGATCATCATAGGAATCATAGGTCTTTAGTCTCCCTTACCTTATTTTCCTAATTCTGCCTTTATTTCTTCCTCCAAGCTGCAATTACACTGTTACTGAACATCCCAAGAACACGCTTCAGGAAGCCTCATGACCTGAACAGAAGGTTCTGGAAGAATGTCATGTATATGGTCACCAGCAGTCAATATAAACTTGATAATGATGACGATAACAGCAGCAATATAAATATAACAGCAAGTGGTGATTAGGCGATTCAAGCACGCAGTGCTGACAGGTACAACATAGAAAGCTGAATAACCCAGAAAGTGGTGAGGACAGCATGGACTGTTGAATAACACAGAAAGTGTCAATTATGGGGTAGAAGAGATCAGTGCTGGAATCAGCAGTTTTGCAGCTGGGGCAGCCTTTGGGTGCCTTGCGTGTGGAATTACACAGAAAGCTATATTGAACTGAAGAATTGAGCAATTGGTCTTTACTGAACTGAAGACTTGGGTGACTGGGATGCGAGCTGTGTTCTGATTGGATAGCCATGGAATTACACACGAGGCCTGTAGAATTAAGCAGAAAGCTGTACTCAACTAAAGAATTGAGAAATTGAGCTGGGATGGGCAGGAGGGCAGTATGGGGCCCTGAAGAGCAAGTATGAACCGAATACTTGGGCAATTGGGATCTGCATTCTGATTTGTTCATGGAAATATGCAGATGAGCAAATGATCTTAGTATTTTCATTAGGTATGGGCCACGAAATGTCGGCGAATCATCTGATGTCACAAACCACTAATGGAAAAACAGAACCGAAAAAAATGACAACCTAATGACTGTTGGAGACCCCCTGTGGGTGGGCAGCTGCAGCATTGGGCAAAATTTGGGACTGCTGGGACTAACAGTTTTGGACTGAGAGGGACTTTTATGGCAGAAAAAGGATAAATAATAATAATCTTAATTCCAATAGGAGTTTCAGCACTATGTACTTCAACCCCCTAATAATAATAATAACAGAGACACTGACGGTTAGTTCATCCTATATGCATGTTTTCTTGCTTTACATTTTATCCATCATCATCCAAGAAACAGTTTTCATAATTAACGTGGTTTGGTGGAATGCTCAGATAATAGCATTGTAGTGAAAGCTACTGACGAGTGTCCTTGCTAAACTTCCCCAAGAGTATAATTTTAACTGTGATTGGTCCTAACGACTCCTTTGACTTTTAACAGCAGCTCTGTCTGATTATGTGCATTTCTAATTATTATGCGTAGAATACTAATGATTATTTATATACATGTGTTGTTCGGTGTAGATATGTTTTACATTAGTGTGATTGGGTGAGGCACTGCCGATGGTCATATTGTTCAAAGGTGGTCTCCTCGTTCCATAAAATAGGTAATGTTTGGGGGTTGCTTGTCACAAGACACCATTTCAAGTCTTAAAGAGCAGTAATTGTTGCTATTTTGAACCCACCTCTGAACTGCCCAGCTCGTTTAATAGAGTTCCTTAGAGATGACCATGGTGCCTTCCAACTTAGATCTCTAATTTAACGCCTTGAGTAGAATACGATCAATTGTCATATCAAACTGTTCAATTCGCGGATAAGCTATGCCAAAGACAGGCTATTCGACGCTATACGCAGGAAAACTCCAAGATCGAGAGTGAAACTCTCCATGTCTGTAAGCCACGCCGCGCCCGCCGTTTTAAAAATAAATCGTTACGGAGTTTTCTGTTTATAGGCAGAATTGCGTTTGGACTTCACGGCTTTCCGTAGGAAGAACCACGTGTGAACCAAAGTGACGGTCGGAAAACATGTATAGGAACCTGAACTGAAGACAGAACCGGCTGCAATACCGGAAATGACGCCTTTCCCCAGGATGGCAATAAAGGAAAAAGTATTTCCGATGCTAGCAGAGGTTTTTGAAATGCTGACACTACTAAAGCGGTGGTGGTGGAGACAGTAGAACTAAAGAATGAGAACTGCACCGTGCTGCGCTCGGAAATGACCGGGGACGGAGCGAGAAGGAAGAACTGAGGATGAAGCTGATGCAGAGAGAGCTGACCAGGCTGCTGAAACTGCCGGACAGCCCCGCTGATCGCTGCGTGGACTTAAAAAGCTCCGTTCGTGTCCTGGAGGAGGAAAGAAAAGGTAGGTCAGTAAAACACAACATATAGCTTACGTGTGTACAAACGGTTCTGTGAAACCAAAAGATTGTAGGTGTAAATTTGTCTCTGCATCTGGCAGTTTTTCAGTGCCGGTTACTTACTATTTCCTATATGGTAATTGCATCCACCCATCCATCCACCCATCCATCCATCCTCTATTGCCTTTTCTGGTCAGAATGAAATCCCCCTTTATTTGCCAGTACTTGTCAAGTGTTGAACAATTTAACTTATCCTGGTCAGGGTTGTGGGGTGAACACCTGAATCTGAAAATGTCCTGCATTGTACAGTAGGTTAAGTTCTTCTAAATTATTTGTGCTACTGTTCTTTCAACAGGTCACAAGATGGTTCTTTTTGCATGAGGCTTCAGAGATACAGGGACTCAGGGTCCGGGGAGCTGTTTGTGCATAAAAAGATCTGAAGAAGTGGGGCTTCAGGATCCTTATCACCGTCCCTGTGCAGAGATGTCTCCTCAACTACCTGAGGAGAAGCCTGAAGCTGACATGCTGACTTTAGTGGTCATTAAGAAGGAAGCTGAGATCCAGCCTGTGTGCAGTGGGGAGGCCAGGATAGAGGGGCTTCACACTGAAGCAGTGCACAGCAGTGGAGGGTCATGTGACATTAAGGGGGCGGATCTGGTGTTACTGTACACATTAGAGGAACAGTTAAAGGAGAACCCTGTGGAGGAACTGAGCTTTCAGGAAAACTGTGGAAATAGAAACAACCTGAGTGCTGCAGCGGGGACTCAAAGAACAATGGAGGCAGGGCAGAAACCATATAGTTGTATGCAGTGTGGGAAACGGTTATCAGAGAAATGTGTACAAGGACATACTGGAGAGAGGCCACACAGCTGTGCTACATGTGCTTCACACAGAAGGGTGTCAGCTAATCCACACGAGGGAAAAACCAGTCAGCTGAGCTATACGTGTCTCTTTTACATGAAAGCACACCAGCAGGCCCATAACAGAGACCACTAGGGCAGCTAAGTTAAATTTGAGAAAAACTGGAACTTCTGCGTTCTGAACTCTAATTCATCTGGTATTCATTATTTACCAAGGACAGAAAACTTAACTCTTGCAGTCAGGAAAAATAATTTTTTTTTTTTTTTTTGGATGAAAATTTTGTACTAACTCACTGGGGGTTATGAAATGTTAGATTAAATTAACTTAATATGAAATTCAATTTTTTTTATGATTAAAGGTTTTAATTGACCAATACATTTGTCATCAGAGGCTCCAATACATATTCATCACTTTATCAGTCGATCTATGTTTTGGTATGTTTTTTTTGATTTATCAAGGATTTGTTACACTAGAATATTTCAGAACTAGAACTAGAGATACAAGTTGCATTTATAAATACAGTCATTTTTGTTTGCCTTTTTTATAAGCTTTCCTCCTTGGATCTGCCAGCTGAGTGCTGATTGGGTAAACTGGGCTGGGGCACACCCACTTTTCAGGGGGGTGGAGAAGTCTGATAGTTGCTAGCATTATAATCTGTATTTTGGTAGAAAGGAAGTCTAGGAGTACAAGTATTAAGTTTATATCCCTTGGTGATAATTTTATTCCAAAAGCTAAGTGACCTGTATTGTTTATATTACCTCTTTTGGCCAAATATGTTTTCTGAGAAAGTTCTAAGGGCAAAATTAAAAATTGGACTCCACCGACTCCTCACTGCTCACGCCTCCATCCTCTCAAAGGCAACTCCCAGCTTTGTCACTGAAAATAAAAGCATGCTGCTTTGTCTCCGCTTTCTGGCTCCGGCCACTCCGTGACAACACACGCAAGGATTCGAATCCCCAACCCTCGAGGTGTAAAGCAGCCAAGCTACTGACTGACCATTATGTAAATATTCAGCTACATAAAATATGGGAACATAGTTTTTATACTTTTTAAATTCAATAAAAACTCAATAAATAACAGCATTTTATTGAATAAAAGCAAATTTCATTTGTAAGCAAACCATTGTGTTAGGTATACAGTGATTTTATTTTGGAGAGTTGATATGGAAAATAAAATGCATTATTGTGCTGGCTAATTTTTTTTTTTAAGTACGTTACATGAAACTCAGTATTTAATCAAAAAAACAAACAGTAACTAAAAGACTCAAGAATGATCTACCATTATATTGTCAAAGCTGTTAATGAAGTTTTATCTGTATAAGACTGATTGTGCCAGGTACAAAGTATATTTGAACTCAACAAAAGATTTTCCCAATGACATGACATTTAAAGTAACTGAATTCTCTGTCTAATATGTTTTCACTCCGCTTTCAATCAAACACTTTTGGCAAGACCCACTCTGTTGTTGCCCCTGTCAAAGATGACGTAGTACTGTCGGATGAAGACGTCACCCAGGATCCAGAGCTGGTCTGTACCACCATAACCAAAACCAGCATTGCAGCTATCACCAGACTAAAAAGACACCGGGGAAAACGTTAATCATTCTTATACTGAGGAAACATCCAGAAAGTATTGCTTTTTAAGTACATAACTGCATAAAGCAAAGTTAGAATGGTTTGTTATTGTCATTCATGAGATGGTGGGTCTCTTACTTCTCCAGGGTTGTGGGTTCAAGTCCTGTATCCTAGGTATCTGGGGAGTTTATGTGCTCTCACTCTGTTGTGTGGGTTTCCTTCCCCCATCTAAAGACCTGCAGTTAAACTAATGGGTGTGTGTGTGTGTGTGTGTGTGTGTGTGTGTGTACCTTGCCATGGAGTAGAATCCCATCCAGTGTGTACCCCAATAAGAATAGTTATGATAATAAAAACATTATAATAATTGCTATTATTATTGTAGTTGTTGAAATTTTAATATCAGTTACATCTGTTGGAAGATGTTTTGTAATTCATACCTTGGAAACGTAGGCAGAGGCAGGGATTTGGAAGGCGTATCCATTCAGGGAGAAGGTCACATCTGGCATTCTATGGATGTTGCTACAGCTCACGCTGGTCTGTGGAGAACAGTCCTGCTCGTTAGTTCCATGTATACGGGGCCCCCTTGAGGTGAAAGGTGATGAAGGTAAAACAACCTACGTCTCTGTACTGATCTGTAGTAGCCCCAACCCAGGAAATGATGTTCTGGATATCAGAGCTTGGTCCAACAATTTGAGAAGTGCCTGTATCCACGATAGCCTGGCAACCGCCAGCACAACCAACGATGTTTCCATCGATGGTCACGCTACAACGAAAAGAGAGAAATGTGAGACATTCAAACCCCCAAGAAAACAGATATCGGCTGATAATTAAGCTGTCTCAGATGTTAGCTTACTTAAGCACAAATAAATGCCTTTATTTTGACTTTGATTTTGCATTTAATGGCCTTTCTGAGTATCCAGTCAGCATGCAGTTGCTGCCTGTGATGAATATTCTTGGTGCCTGACAATATGAGAATAGTTCTTTACATAGTTTAGTGGAAGAATGCTGAAAATAATTACTGATAGACAGAATTGTTTGAATGCTGTGAAGACAGATATTTTCTGCAGTAGCCTAATCATTTGACTGAGTAGCAGGGAAAACCACTAATATATGCTGATTGCCTAAGAAGTTGTCTAGGCACTCTAACCTATCCATGCTGATCTCCCAGTAGGTCTGAGAGGTGACTGGAAGCCAGGAGATGCTGCCAGTGTAATATGAAGGGTCAGTCCCTCCAAAGATCACCACACTGCCAGCTTTGGAATCACTGAAAGAGAAACATCATGTTATCATCCTCAATTGACATGGCTGTATCATTTCATGCATAGGTCCTTGAGGGTCAGGCCTCACTCGCTCAGGTAGACGGAGAACAAGTCCTCAGAAACCAGCCCCTGACTCATCATATTATCAAAGACGGGAGTGGCATCAGCAGAAGAAATTGAGGGGTAGGCAAGTCCCAGGATGCCATCCGGTTCCATGTAGGTCATAAAATCAGCTTCCGTCTCACTCAGACCAAATACCTGTTCGTGGATTGTCATCCCACTAACCTTGGATGGAGAGAGAAGGTTGATAGCTTATGAGACGATACTTAACATTTACATTTGTACTAGGGCTGTCAAATGATTAAAATATTTAATTAGTTGCAATTTGTCATTTGCTCACGTTTGACTCGTAAGGAAATATCATTCTATTTAAAAGCAGCACGTTGTGTTATGCGCAGAAGAGGGGACAGAAACATCTTCATCAGAAGGTGTGTATTTTTTTAATAATTGAATTGCCAGTGAAATGTTAGGTTCCAACAAACATTAAACGTGCTTATTGTTGGGAGTTTTTTTCTGTGTAGATTTACACAAATATGTAAACTCATAATAAACTTACCCCCATAATTCTTCTGTTTCTTTGCACTGAGCCAGTCACTAAGACAAACAAGCCCATTGACATTTTTTCTTGATAAAGTGGCTTGCTTTTTCTGTACAATATGCCCAGAGAGTGAAAAGCTGTCCGAACGTATTGATGTCACAGGTGTTGCCAAATACTTGTGTCTTCCTGTCCTAATGCCATTGATATTGCCAACATCAACAGTGTGTTTTGCTTTTAATAATATTTGAAAGTTGATGTGCTTTGGTGGTCAGCAAATTCATTCTGGCAGTAGTAGCAAATAACTTTGCCTTTATCAAGAGGGCCATCTGGGAAGGATTTATAATAAAACCTCCATTTTAAAGCTTCTTCCAACTTTCAGTCATAAAATGAGCTTTATGAGCAACTGGGCTTCAATTAACCAAGAACTACAGATGAAAAAATGGGTCAAACCAGAAGAGTGCATTAACTTTAACGGCCCTAATTTTTACATTTTACTCATTCAGTAGATGCTTTTGTCTAAAGCAACATACAGTGAGGCAAAAACAGCACACACATACAGCAGTTAAGGACCTAACTAAGATGTAGGTGCATTTTGGCTGAGTTTCCAATGAGAAACCAGCAACAAAGTGCAGATTAGTAGTGGATTTTTGGCTATTCTATAAGCACATAAGAATTCCTTTGTTCTCATTTATCCACAAGGCACAAACCAATGAATGTGAAGCTTGGTGTCAGCCTTCTATTGTAAGGCCTTTCTCAAGGACCCAGTATGGTCAGTTGTGGAATTCGAATCCCCAACTTTCTAAACCTGCATTTGACACTTTCACATATGCCTGACCCACAGAGCCACACACAGCTCCCTCTGGTGTGAATTTTGTGAATGGTTCCTCATATAGGTGTAATAGGCCCGTATCCCCTTAACCTCTGTACTAAGACTTGGGAGGGCAGTGGCTTATTAAGTTAGAATAAAAGATTTGACCCTTCAGGAATTTTAATGCATATGGTTGAAATGGAGCAAAGAACAAAATAAGATATTAATTCCACAAAGTAATATTTACAGTCATTAGCCATTTGAATTTAGCCTCTATAGTTTCTGGCTAGTGCAAAGCTGTTAATTTGTGAGAGTGTCAGTTTACCTGAACGTTGTCATATCCCAGAATTCCAGTCATACTTCCAGTCCCATACTGTATTGAAAGCGGTTGGGTCGTGGACTTGAAAGTGATGGACAGCAGAGGGTTGAACTTAGCATGGTTGTCTGGAAAAGTTGAAAAATGTATGCACACGGAGGATTTTCTACACTTAACAATCAATGTAAACTGATGGATACCAGATTATACCGTGGTTAAAGATCTGAACTGTAAAAAAAAAGATATTGGGAGGACGTTTCTGATGGTACCATTAAGTACTTGAATTACTGGAATAAATTATTCTGTTTTATTCATGGGTGTATAAATCTAAAGTATCACTGTATGTTAAACATACAAGATAACCATTTACTAAGAATAATAATGTAGTATTTTGTTGCTTTAGTAGCACTAATAGTTAAGGTTTTGGTTTGCAAGATCACTCAGTACACTTTTTTTTCTGAGACTCTAGAAGTAGATAACCATATGTTCAGCCTTACTTGGCATTATGAAGTCATATAATTCATTGCCATGTCGTAGCCTGATTTCTTTTCTTTCCTGTGACTGCACCCTCACAGTTTAGATACAGACCCCAAAACAGGACAGCACTGTGAAAATGAGACGCCTGACCCATAGTTAAGTCTCCCGGCAATTCTAACAGTCATCACTCACAGCAAGCCTTGCTGGAGCAATCGATGGAGGGAACCCACAGGTTGGAGGATCCAGTGTCGAAAATGACAGTGAAGGACTGGGGTGGAGTCCCGATGGAGATCACACCATAGTATGACAGCTGCATTCCATGGAAGATACCAAGGGTTCATCACAAGTAATGGTTTTATAGTTAAAGTAACAGACCAGTCATTTTTAATTAGACACAGGTAACAACAGAAGTGCTTGTTTTAAAAAATGCTCAAAGTATGCATTTCTGCAGGAAGGTCCCTTTTTAGATGTCTGCTAAAGCACGCCAGTCTTTAGTATGGTGGTTCAGGGGGTAGCATTGTTGTCTCGTACTTCCAGTGTTCCAGGTTTGACTCCTATCTTGCGCTGCGTGTGTCGAGTTTGTGTTCTCACCGTGAACTGTGGGTTTTCTCTGTTTAGTCAGTATCTTTCCGCAGTTTAAAGACTAGGCATGTGGCATAGTTGACCATTCTATTTTGCCGCATAGGTTTCTGAATTGGAAGTTCGCTTGTCTGAAATGATGCTTTAGTGGTTCACCTCCTACTAAATGAATCATTATCACTATGTTCAGATATGTAATAGTGGTTGTGTTTCATAAGTTACATAAGTCAAATTTGGAGTACCACAGGGGTCAGTGCTTGGACCTGTATTGTTCTCTCTGTACCTGCTACCACTAAGTAATATAATACGAAAACATAACTTTCATACCTATGCCGATGACACCCAAATCTATATTTCAACTACACCTAATGATACCTCACTTATTGTCACTTTTGTAAAATTGCTTTAAGGAAGTGAGTGCTTGGATGAGTTACAACTTCCTGTCAGTCAACATGGAAAAAAACTGAGGTTCTCCTGTTTGGAGGCAATAGTACAGATAGGCCTAATATAATCTGTGCACTTTACACCAAGGCACTGACCTTCCACATAGGTACTTTGGCCCATAATCTGGGTGTCATTTTAGATAGTAGCCTCTTGTTGAAACCGGATGTTCACGCAGAATTGAAGGCATAGTAGTAGTAGCCTCTTACAGTTGCGGAGTATTCCTAAGCTCAAAACATTTCTTACTATTCAAGATACTGAAAAATTAATGCATGCTTTTGTGAATAGTAAACTAGAAGGTGGTAATGTTCTGTTGTCAGGAAGTAAACAACAAACATTAAGCACCTTATGTAGCATTAAGAAAGAGGTGGCCAGAGTAGTTCCAAACACACCTTCAGTTCTCCATTCTCTGCACTTTCAGTCAGGTTTAGGACTGACTTCAAAGTTACTCTTCTGACAGGTCACTTAAAGGTCAAGCACCCACCTACACGATCAAACTGATTAATGCCTATACTCCAAATTTTTTTCTTAGAACAGAAAATTCAGGTTTCCTTCTTGTCCCACATATAACTAAAATTACTCTTGACACTAAAGTCTTTAGTTACAAGTCCCCTAGATTATTGAACAGTCTTCCAGCCTATGTAGAGGATGCCGAGTCGGTCTCAGTCTTAAAATCACATCTGAAGACCTACTACTTTGTTCTAGCATACCCAAACCTTATTGCCTAACACATTTTAATAACGGCTTTTGGTCCTGTTTACATGCCCACGGGGTCCTCTCTGTTGCCAGCAAGGCACAAACATTCTGACCCTCTGTGCTTTAAAACTTCCCCACATCTCTGGAAGTTTTCTGGCCTTTTCCTTTTTCTTCATGATGAACTGGCTCATAGATGATGAACTTGACAATACTTTACGCTTTGAATATGTATTGTTTGTATATCTTTCTTTGCTCTGTATAATAGTAACACACTCTAGGAGGAGAGTGGCTAGTTCGACCTTGGAACCCTAGAAGTTTTTTTTCCTCCTCACTGAGGAGTTTTTGGTTTCTCTCCTCTGTCTTCTGGCCCTTCCCATTTTTATCAATGTACGTAGTAATTACCACTCACTCTTATTTAGTGCCTTGGGGCAACCATGTCACAAAAGGCACTATAAAAATAAACTTATAATGTGTGAGTGCGTTTGTGCTCTGGACTGGCATCCCATTCACAATATACCCCAGCCTATGGATGAATCAATGAATTGATTGAATTCTCTAGGAATTATGTTGAAATAAGCTGCTATAGTTAACCGGCAACCCTGTGAGGCAACAAGGGTACCCACCATGCATCTTATTAACGTATTTGATAGAGGTCTGATGCACACATACAGACATCTATTTAATTTCATCTTTTTTTTTTAAATCACTTTGTTGTATATTTAGTTTATGTAGTGTACAGTGCACAAACACCTGAATGGACTGTTTTTCATTTATCTTTGTTTAGTATTCCAGCTTCTAAATTTCTGCCTATTCTGTTTTCATAGCTCTTCAGCTGTTTTGTGTTTTCTACAAACAGTGCCACATTGTTAAATGAGCCAGAAAAGCATTAATTCACTTTGCGTTCATAGGATATGTAAAGGACAAAGGACAACTTATTTCCCCACTCACATCAGCATCGTTGGTCATGTGTTCTGTTCCGCCAGTGCCACTGGTACTAAACTTGGCCATAGGATTGTGGGGGTGTTTCTTCCTAAATTCCTCCCAAAGCCCTGCCTCCTTCAGGGCCTGTCTTGCCGTCTTCCCCTTTTTCAGAGGAATCCTGAAAGCACATCATGTTTAGATTAGCCTGGCTATAGTAAATCACATCATCATGAATCACTTGTGACTCAGCCTTACCCTTACAAAAATCTAGTAAACTTTAACAATGATTTATTTAGTATAAGCAAGTACGCAGATTTTTATCTACTGTTAGACAGACTATGTGTATACTTTAGGTATACTATTTTAATACTTCTTGGGACTAAATTGGCCCACTTTTTACTTTTTTACAAGTATACTAATAGCTATACTTCAAGTGAAGTCACACGTACAATAGTAGTTTATTATTCAATGCTTATTCTGTACTAAAAATATACTTCAGGTGAACTTATATACTTCTAGTAAACTGTATAAGTTTTATTCTGTACCTAATGTTTACTTCATGTCAACCTGGAAGTACACTTTTATTTAACTAATAACTATTGTCTTGTACTTGGAGTACATTTTAATTGAACTTAAAGATACACTACTTGTTGAGTATATTTTACGGATGCTGCTCATGTTGTTTTTGTAGTATGTCTGACCATCTGTTTTTCAAACTGCTTCATCCCATGCCGGGTTGTGTGAAGCAATGGTGCTAACCACTGAGCCTCAGTGACCCCCCCCCCCCCCATAAACAGAGCTACATGCAAATGTATCAAAAATCTAAAAAGTTTGAGACAAGCTTACTATCTAAAGTGTATTTTTAGTACACTATTGTTCTACTTGGACTCATTAATTTGTCCTGCCTGGTGCTGGCCTGAGGAGGACAGGCTTCCCCTTTGAGTCTG
>JAACJT020000105.1:14179001-14194207 GCA_009936485.2 Gymnarchus niloticus | reverse complement strand
CAGGATAAGAAACTAACTTTCATGGAGACGGTAGGATGTTTCCTAACTGGCTTTTCCTCAAAAGGTCAAATGTATTTGTTTAAATACAGTAAAATATTAATCTTGTGTTTGTGTGACATTGAACTGTAATGATGGAGTGACTGGTACAATGTAAACAAAAAGTTATGAAAAAGCAGAAAAATATATGTGCATTCTTAAACAAGTAGTATGAAATCTCATGTAACTTTAAAACTGCAAATTTTTGGCTAGGACGCAGGGCTGATCCAATTACATATCCAGAGTAGATGATGGCCACTGAAGTTTCATGTTAAATATATCAGATATTCAATTTTGAGTAAATACACTGTAGATCATACATGCTAATTTCATGGCCTTCTGGCAGTTGACTTGTTAAATCAGACATTCTTTTTTGTAGTATTTGTTGCGTTATAATGTGAGGATTATGATAGAGCTGTCATGTTCACTGAACTTCAAATAATTAACATTTTCATGAAAACGGTGACCTGATCCTTTTAGGGATTCCGAAGAGGGCATATGAATAAATGGCCTTCTGTTATGTATATCATACATGAATGCCAAAGTGGTCATGTAAGTATATTAATCCTTTTATGCAAACATTCAATTAAGCTTTTAACTGTGAGATTTGCAAGAAAGTTCTGTAGACACTACAATTCTTCATTTGTTTCAGGAGTGTTATTCTGTTTTTGGCAATTATGAAAAAAATGCATGATCTAGTTTGATAGTTTCAATTTTCCATCAATGTATTATTTAGTGGCACTGTTCAGATATTTTAGGTTACTATGGAATCAAAACAAGCGTTGTGAGGGGAAGCTGCCATTTTCATGTTGCATGCACTCCAAAGGGATTCAATTATTTTTAATTTATTTTATTTTTATCTTCATATTTACCCTCTTCCTGTTATATCTGAGGTTCAAGTGCTGTTTATTGAAAGAGCCTTCCGCATCACATAGGAATGAATGAATGAAATGGTGAAAATTTGTCAACTGTAATAGCAATAAAATAAAACAAGATAAGCCATCTTGTTCATTGTTAAAATGTAAAATTCAAATGTTTTCAACATTTCCTCGGTTTTTGTACATGTTAGATTTATGTAAATCAACCAATGTTTGTCCACATGTTAATATACATATGCAGTATATGTATAACCTGTATACTTCCATATACCTATTCAGACGTTTTCAGCTAATGTGTGTAATGTGATTTGACACGTCATTCCATCAATGAGCCACTCAGCACAATCTAGCGATAATCACAAAATATCCAATAACATAGCTAAAAACAACTACATTATCAAGTGAGGAGCACATTTACTGCATGTTCTGTAAAAGTGTCACCTCTACACTTACAAGGGCACACAATTTTATATACCTTCTTAGTGGTGTCCTGCTCTTTGATAAACTGGAAAACAAATATCTCTGCATGTAAGTTGATCTTTTTTTCCTGATTGAAGCCTGGTTTGCTGCTGCATTATTGCCCATACATGAAATTTCATATACCAATCATTCACAGGTTGTGAAAATTTTTCAAATCTCAATTCAGAGTTACCATTGACTGACAGTCAATGTATCCCTTAATTACTGCTAAGTAACAGGTAAAAACACAGAGACAAAAATATTACAATCAGGCAGTGTATGAGGCAGTCTGCATGGAGGAACTCGAGTCAGTTTTATTCTGAAGTTCACTAACCAAGGCCCAACTAAGTTCGCTGGTCTAAAGTCAAAGGTAAACTGTTGTGTAGTATAATTTACAACAAGGATTAGTACCCTTGTAAAGTCCATCTGGAATACCAGTTTATCAATTTAACAAATCATTCCAGCAGAGCACTCGATATAATTCAAGTTGTTCTGTTGTGAGATGAAGGGTCACTCATTGATATCTGGTCTTCCACACAGTGTGCTGTTTAGTGTACATTTTGTTCATGACACAATGTTGCTTTCACAGATCCATGTGGAACCTGCAGTTCACATGAATAAAATGGATCCTTCTGGGCTTCCAGGGACTAATGGTCAACCATCACATTATACAGCGGCCACAAATTCAGGTCAATTAGGGGAGGCCCTGGTTAACACTAAAACTGGTTGAAGAAGGATCAACCAGGAGTGACCTTGTGTTAACACGGGTTATAAACCATTATTTCATCCAATACTTGAGTGTTTGATTAGCCCTTTGGATAAGTTCTTATGTTATTGTGTGATTTTGTCACACAATTGTGGAATAACAGGAAATATCTGGTAATGTCTGAACCACACGGACAAGGTGTGGAGATACAGAACTGTATTTATGTAATGTATCCCAATCCGGGATCCTATAATTCAACTGACCTTAAATGAGTTTTCCATTCTCTAATGAATAAAGTAAAAGCCTGACAAATATTTGATTTTGAGATATGACATCAACAATGCCATATCTCAAACAACAGTATCATCAACAATATTTAATTCCTTAGACATGATTACAATGCCCTTCCCAGCACGTGCTGTTTATTGGGCTGGCAGTCATGTAGTCCTACCATGTCCATATTTTTCTGCCCCACCATTTTTGTGATGAAATATTTTAAAATTTTTTATTTGCTGTTTTGATGTTGAATGATCTTTAAAATTGTATAGGCTAAATTACTGAATAGATGGTAGCAAGCAGTACTTGTTTAGATCAATTGATTAAAAAGGATCAGGTTTAAAGAGTAAAATGCCCTTGTTACACGTCACTCATCTACCGCCCTAATTACATTTTAGGCAACATGTTATTTTTATATGTAATGAAGTCTTTGCTTTTTTTTATACAAGATGTTCTTCAGACAAAGGGTAAGTTGAATAACATAAGTTCATCCATAGGTCTGATAAAATTTTGTTGTATATGGGGACTGGAAGTATTCTCAATTTGGTGTATTTTGCCACTGCAAAAAAAAAAAAAAAAATGTTGGCAGAAGAATTACTCCATACAGCCACACATTTTCAATAACCACTGCAACGTAGTTGTACTCATGGTGATCAAGAACCAAGTCTTGTGGTTCTGAAAACAAAGCTCTTACTCTACAATGGCTTGCAAAAATCTTAAATATTAATATACGAGCATGGCGCAGTATACCTGCACACCTTCAGGGTTGGGGGTTTAAGTCCTGCCTCCACTCTGCATGCGTGGAGTTTGTATATTCTCTTCCTGTTACATGGGTATCCTCTCACTGTCACACTAACTGGCCTCTCAAATTGCCTACAGTATATTGTGCATGTACCTATGTACCTAGTGATGGACTGGCATCCTATCCAGGAAGTACCACACCCTTGGCCCTGTGGGACATGGGTAGACTCCAGCTGTATCCAGGACCAGGATAAGTGGACAGAAGATGGACAGAAGGATCATCATGGAAAAAAACCTGAAAAATCATGAAGGAGGCAGAAAAAACCTGGATGTACCTTTAAGCACACAAACAGCAATTCAGAGTCCCTGATTTGTGAGGCCTCCGAGGACATTACAAGGTCTGATAAAGGCAGGGGTATATACTGCAATGAGAGGCAGCTAGCTGACAGACAGGCAGTAGTGTTAAACCTGACCGTGTCATGTGTCTAAGGGCAGTCTTATAATGGTAAAATCCACAAAATGAATAATGAGGGAGGGTCTAACTATTAGCTGCAAGCAACAGCCAAGCTACTAAAGGTATGATACAGGCAGCTGGAAAACAGTTTTGCCCAATGACTCTGTTCATGAATTTAAATATTTTAAATTAAATTGCCTATGTGTACAAGTGCAAGTACAGGAACATAAGAATCCTTTAGCTTTCGGTCTCCATGCAACACAAACACATAGAAGTGAGACTGAAGCTTGGGGTCAGAACACAGGGTCAGCAATTTATCCGGCTCTCCTGAAGCAGTCTTGGGAGATTTAGGGTTTTGCTCAAGGGTCATAGGTGATATGGACACTCTGTCAGTTACTGGATTAAAACTAGTCACCCCCCAGCTTGCAGAGCCACACACCACACATAAAAAAATCCTCTAATATATTATTTGTAACAAGCAAGTAACATTACTCTGTGACACACACACTCAAACATTCATACAGACATATGCCCAAACAATGCTGGATTCTGAGAAGTCTAAAACCCAAAGGAGCTGTTGATTGATTTACTCCTCTTACACTATCTTCAACTAAATTTATCAACAGAGCAGGTGACAGAGCTTAACAGGACACAAATCGTGGAAAAAAAAAAATACGAGACTATTACTCTGATAAAATCTGTTTATTAAAAATTATTACACTGCATAATTTGGGTTTACTCTGTGCAAAGATATGCAATTCCAATTCCCGCAGACCTCACTGTGTATGCAGATTTTTCTTTTTCCCCC
Organism: Gymnarchus niloticus; assembly: GCA_009936485.2. NCBI lineage: Eukaryota > Metazoa > Chordata > Actinopteri > Osteoglossiformes > Gymnarchidae > Gymnarchus > Gymnarchus niloticus. Next base: position 14,189,849 of record JAACJT020000105.1, on the reverse strand, counting down.
AAAAATATATACTTTTATAGGACTGACAACCCATCCAGGGTGTACCACAGCCTTGTGCCTGGAGCTGCCTGACAAAGGCTCCTGCCCCCCCCCCGACAACTTAAGCGGTTGGAAAATGGATGGATATACTTTTATTACAACAGCACCACTGTATCCTCCACGTTATCTTAAGTGTCTGCAAAATGATTCCTTGATAAAGAGTGACACACAATCCCACACACACTGTAGTCTGCAGGTAGAAGATGAGCAGTTCAAACCTTGGATACGATCATGTCAGAATAACATGGCGACTGATGCTGCTGGTAAACATTTGTGTATACAACAGGTATATATAGCAGTGCCTTTATTTTTAACTTGTATTGTACTTACCAAGTAGTTTGGCACTATGCTAGCAAAAACCTCTCTCAGTGCCAATGGGTAACCATGTTCAGCTGGGAGCCTAAATGAGACAAAACAGAGTTATTCCTGTGACAAAGTTAACAGAAAGCAGTCAACGTGATAAAGGCATTGAAATTCATCGAAGAGTCAGCATAAGACCAGTCTTCACTCCTACAGTGTTCTACAAGAGGACATCTACAAGGTTAATACGACTCCCACAAGTCAAAATGATGAGGTCAGTAGGGTAGCTCTTCTAATAAAATCAGCAGGATGAAAGCAATGATTCTTCAACTGATGTCAGTGCAACTGCATTACTGAAACTCCTCTAGTAAAATCAGTTTTTGTTTAGCTAGTATTGCCAAGTGTACATAAACATCCACTTTACCATCCAGGCAGAACACTCTGATCTCCTAGACACAATTCACAAAGAGCTCATCTCTAAATTATTAGACCAAAAAAAAAATAAAAAATTACAAAGGGGTCTGTACAACCTGTTTCTGTGAACAACTTCAACCTGAATGCCAGGTCTATGAACTTATTACAGTTTACATACCATTACTGTTGTTTGACAGACCTCCTTATCCACGCTTATCCGAGGTTTGAAAATAAAACTAAATATGTATTAAAAGCACGTTAAAAAAACAGCAAGCGAAAAGCACATTAACATGTTAATCATTAAGCCTGGCATATTGTTCAGTCAGTGTTCTGCACATGCAGTGAAAAATTAAAAGGCTCACAATCACCCGCACCATGTCAATATTGCCGGGCCCAGCTGAATGATGTAATTCCCCAGCAGTTAAAGGACACCCCCCCGCCCCTCCCAACGGTGTTACCTGTGGGCCAATAGGCAACTGGCAGCACAAATGCGTTTCTTCTTTTACCTGAAGCTGCTACACCCAGTACCAACACAGCAGCAGGTTCCCTCAAGGCAGGAGAAAGTTGGTGGTGAGGAATCTAGAAGTTTTGCAACAAATCCCTACAGTGGCACCCAGTCTGCCACTTACAGGTCACTAAAGTTACTTGTCATGAGTCAGTTTAACATCCCTGTTGAGCTTTTGGTCCACATAGCACCTGAACTGTGCATTTGGTGGTCTAATATCCTTGTAATTGTCCAGTACACAAGAAGGGCAGGGAGCACTAGCCTACTAGTTGTACTGCATGTGTGTTGCTGCCTCTACCATAATAACATAGCAAAATTTACTTTAATGTTGGGGGGGATCACTATCATGGCGGCAACCTTAAGTTTGATCTCTAGCTGCAGGACACCCTGCCAAAGCCAAAGATGAAAATTCCTTGAGCCAAAGCTATAACATGGTCATAAAAAGAAAAACAAAAAAGAATGTTGAACTCCAGAAGAAGAGGGTGACATGACTCTGCTGTTAGCACAACTCCCTCTTTCCAGAATGGTCTCTACGTAGATAACGCTGAATAAATGCCTCAGGACTCTCCCCGGGCGTCTCCTGGGCCATCAAACCCCCAGACGAAATCAAAGGGGATCCCAGCCCTGGAATTTGCTTCCTCCGACTTTAGAAAAGGGAGGGAGGTCAAATCAGGACAGAGAACAAGACAGCAGGTGCTCCGAGTCAGGCACAGCATGGACCGGCACATGGAGGCACAGAGGGGCAGCAAGCATCGGACCAACAGCACTGGTCCAACCTGGCACGTCTTCTGGAGGCCCCTCACCCATCATCATGGTCACACAGCAGGGGCACGCCTCCTCATCCGTCAGAATGTGGAGACCTCAAAAAGGGGGATGGGGCAGGTGGTGCTCCTAGAGCTGATCTCTCCCACGCTCACGGTTTCCTCTCCTTCCTGGGCTGCAAAGACGGGCCTTTCCGTCTCCCTCGGAAACAATGCAGCCGCGACATAACGAAAGGTCTCGACATAGAGGTCTTCAATTCATTTCCGAGGCAGAAACAAATTTTGTTTTTTCTTCAAAAGAAACACAATTTATTGAGACTGAAACCAACTGAGAGGGTGCAAGAGCACACTGTGTCAACAGCCACTCCTGAGAGGTATGCAGAGGGTGATTCCTTAACCTTTTCCCAAAAACTGGGTGTACACAGCACAAAGCAAAAGGTCAATTTTTTCCATTTAACACATGGGAATTGGCACCACAAATGCAGTTACAGAACAGAGCTGTCCCCTCAAGGAGAGTGTGCTAACAAGTAAAACGGAACACCTCTCCTTCCCGCCATGACCAGAGGCTTCCGGGTGAATCCATGTGAGCTGATGTGACGTCCCAGATGAAGCAGCGGCGATCCTTTGTGACAAGCTGACGAGTGCTTTGCATGAGGAATACATACACCTCTGAACAGAGTTCGGCTAACAGACAACTCCAAAACCTACTTTGACATCAGAACATAAAATTTTGAACAGCATTGCATCCCCTACTGACGAATGTAAACACCAAAGGCAATGAACAGCCCTAGATAATATAGTTTTTTTCATAAGCATACAATAATTTTAAAAGGCAACCCAATTGCTGTGGATGGACAGCCAGCCGATGGGCTCTTTTGCCCCTTGGTCACCTATTTCACTGCAGTTAGGGGTCCACGGACATGCACAGTCCCCCCCCCCCCCCCCCCCACACACACACACACACACACACACACACACACACACACACACACCAATTTGCCAGCCCACATTATCAGAAATCGCCTGGTCTGGGCAAGGATGCCAACTGAACCTGGGTTAACAGTATCGTACATAACACATATTGTTTATGTGACTGCTGATCTGATGCACGGTAAACAAAATTATATACATATTTATACACACAAGTACCACTGCAAGGGAAATGGAAATATCATTTGCGTCGACACGTCCATACTAAAACTTAAAAATCACTATAATGTTGATGAGGCAGCATTTTTTTTTTCTAAACCTGCATTGGAGGTTACATTTATGGAAATTTCATTAAGGTTAAGATTAAGGTTCTCTCAACAGACACCTGGTGGCACATATTTAGAAAATGGAGAAACACTGATGCCCAGTGATGCCTCTGCCATATTTTGCCATGAAAATTCTCAGCTACTGCCCACAAATCAGGGATATGCGTGTATTTAGAAGGGCTGATGTGTTGGAATTATATGTCAACATAAAATATTTTAGCAGAAAAAACAAAAGGATCAAACATTATCCCTTACACACAATGTTATTGTCCATGCCCCTGACAACTGAGTGCTGGAAGACAGAACTTTGGGAGTCCAAAGCCCTCCTAGGGCAGGACGGAACACCCGTGAACCATTAATGGTTACTATTACACCCAGCCTGGGAAATGCTGCAAATGCAGCAAGTAATAAGAGCACACAAATTGCAGCAGAAACAGGTAGGTTTTTGAAGCAATATTTCATCCACAACGAATGGGCTTTGGGAGTAATTCTAAAGATGTATGGGACACAGCACCCCATAGTAGCTGTAGTACTAATAGCAGACAAAACTCTATGGCAGGGCCTTGACTAACCAAGTCTAACAATTGTTTTTAGTTTTGGTATTTCAGTTATAATCAAAAATCTTTCATGACTGCTGCCATTTTTCTGGAGAAACACGTATAAACATGCATTTTGGAAGAAAGATTAAATAGTGTAGATACTAAATGGATTACAAATGACAGGTAACTGAAGTGAAGCAGCAGACACCCCTGGTCTATAACCCTCCTGAAAAACAACATTTATCACATTGTATAGGGAGCATAATTCATGGTAAGGAGAACAAATGTAACCCTTAACACAGTGAACGCATCACAGGGCCTAAGCCAAACAGAACCAGGGAGACAGGGTTAAAGACTTAAATTCCATTTAAAAAAAAAACAAAAAAACAAAAAACTAAAATGCAGGAAGATGGCGAGATCTATAAATGGGAACATTTTCCAATGTGCCACTGGATTGTGGCCCATAAGGATGTGCCCCAGTGCTGTTCTTGATGGTCTACGGCAACCACAAGGCAGGTGTCTGTCAAGCTGCTCACAAGGCACATGGACTACTCAGTGACATGTGAAAACCTTTGTATCCCCAAGTCAACAAATCTGATATAGTTACCCAAAAACTGCCTTCGGTTAAGGATGAACAAACTAAAGGACATTACACTAAAGGGAATTTTTAAATGAAACAGGACACACTTGCATTGAGCATTAGCTAAGGGAATCATCCTAGCAACAAAACAATAACCATAATAAAACTATTTTAAAAAAAAAACTGGTATTTTGACTTGGCTCTTACACTTTCATTCTTCACTTAGGTATTAAGTGTCTGGAACTTGCGCTATTATGTTGCACAATCACATAAGTAGGAGTGTACAGTCTTGCACATTCATTATTGGACAGCAACTGCCTGTGGCCATGCCAACAACAGAGGACCCAGCATATACAGCCTGATGGGACAGAATGTCTAGGCCATAGGAATGACTGAGTTAGCATTGCCTTCCGGGACAGATTTAAACTGTATAACAACTAAAACCTCCAAATAAATTTGCGTAAAAAAAAAGTCCCATAATGAATGTGCAGTACTACAATTTCTCTCTGGCTCATCAAGTCTGTTTCTAATTCTATTAATGCTTGAATGTCAAATTTAGGAACCATCTAGGGGCTGACAAATCAGTTAACAGACTTTTGGTATCCTAACTGTTCAGCTTTAACAGACATACGGAAACAGGCTTGCATCTATACATGTGTTTTCCGCTAAACATCTGTGACAACTAATTGCAAATTTTCAGAATTTACCAAAGCTGAGTTTACCAAGGTCTTGCAGTTAGTCAAACTTTTTTCAAACCAGTATCTAAAATGATTTCCAGGTGTCATTGCTATTATACACTTCAACATGCCTTGATCTGACAATAATGGAAGCTGACTTACTATTATCTTTAAACCAGTAATTCAACAAATGAACACCTTTGAAAAATAATATAACCCAAAATGCACAGAACAGTGCACGCAGTGCTGTGATACAGGACAAGGCTGCCCTCCCCCTTTTCTCCTCCAGCTTCATGAAGACCCTCTGACAATGATCATCACCAGGTAGTCCTCCTCTGTTTTGGCCAGAGCTTTGGCTGAGGAATCCAGGAACTGCTGTGAGAAATCACAGGGAGGGAAGGCATGGAGGACACCCGCGTTGTCCTTGTCACGGCTGCCACCCACGGGCAGGCTGATGACTCCGGCTGCTTGCTTCTGCTTGAGATATGAAACCAGGTTGCGCAAAGGTCGCTGAGTAGAGGCTGCCCTGTCCGGAGGTGAGCCGTCTTCAGAGCCCCCTGGGACGGCCAGCAGAACGGAGTGGCCACCAGGCCCAGCTGCCCTGATGCGTCTGGTCACTTCGTCAAGCTTGGGCTGGTCCAGCCGGAGACGCTGCGTGATCTTCAGCTGGGCCACCTGACTGCCTGTAGCACTGTCCTGGAGCAGGCTGGTGGCCACACCTAGGTCCCCATCTAGTAGGTGCATGCTGGATGGGAAACTGCTGTTCTTCAGCAGGAGCATACCCTGCCAAGCCAAAGTCAGCTTTCCACCAGCCTCCTGCTTGGGCTGCTGGCCCCCCCTGGAGGAGCCTTGCTCCACTCTCTCTTCCTTCTTAGCCGGGCTTTTGTTAACACTACAGGACTTGCGCTTGGTGCCAGACGACCCGGCGGGCACAGCTGAAGCCGCCTCTGCAGGACGCTGGGTCTTGGGCCTCTTTTCTGCAGGTTCTCGGTCCTCCCTGGAGGGTGAGAGTCTGTCAGGGCGCAGAGGGCGCTCTGAGTCACTGTAGCGCCCCCCATCACGACTGCTCCCCTCAGGGCTCTGTTCGGCAGATGGGGCCCGGCGCCTGCGGGCACGATCTCCACCATCAGGGGAGTGCTCCAGACGCCGGCTCTCCTCCTGAAGGCGCCGTTTACGTGCAGCATCCCGGCTTTGCAACTCACGCTCCAAGTGTTCCAGGGACTCGAGGGCTGCCACACGCACTCGCTCCCGGGCAGCCGGGCCAGGCCACTCTGCAGTTGAGTACAGCTCCCGCTCCCTGAAGTGCAGCGGTGGCGGGGTCCTCTCTCGGACCCTCAGGGCCTCTGGTCCAGCTCGGTGAAGGAAGGATTCAGCCACGAGGTCATAGTGTGGCAGTGGCAGGGGCTGCAGGAACTGCTGCTGGTAGCGGTGTTCTGTGTCAGCAAAGTCCACCCTGAGCCGCCGGTCAGGACCCCCAAGGGGGAAGCCACGCATGTGGGTACAGGCGGCCTGAGCTGCATCCAGGCTCTCATACTGAATGTAAGCCCATGTGTCTCCTTTCCTGTAATCAATAGTCCTGATGGTGCCAAAGCGGTCAAACTCTCTGGCCAATGCTGCCAAGGGAACCCAGGGACCCAAGCCACCCACCCACAGCCGGGTGGTGGGTGTAGCCTTGCCATAACCGATCTTGATGGGATTACGGCCCACCACCTTGCCTGCCATACTGATCTTGGCCCGATGTGCCATATCCAGGTTCTCAAACTTGAGGAAACCATAGGTGCTGCTCTGTCCCCTGGTGGGCCGTTTGATGTCCACCTCTGTTATCACTCCAAACCTGTCAAATGCCCTCCTCAGGTCATTCTCGGTCACAGTAGTGTCCAGGTTGCCCAGGAACAGCGTCCTGTTGGCCCGCTGGTCATCTTCTGGTGCGATGAGGTCCTCCTCCCTGTATGCGGGTCTCTCAGCCATATATGCAGGCCGTGCCCTGGCTTCATAGAAAACAAACTCCCTTTCCCTCTCCAGGTCTCTGGGCAGAGGTGGTGGTGGAGGTGGGGGGAGGCGACCCAGAGCTAGCTGCTGCAGCCTATAATCTCTGTATCCAAGACCAGTGGGAGACAACGGTCTTTGGGTATGTAAATGCCTGTGCGCAGAAAGAGGGACGTACGTGTCTTTTTCGATGGGAGAGCGACTTCTCCGGCGGTTTAGGAGTACAGCCTCGATCTTCAGAGGGCGGTCGTAGAGCACAAGTCTCCCGCGGGCATGTTTGGCCGCCCTAGCATCCTCGGGTCTCCGGAAATTCACGAATGCGACCCTTTCGTCATTAATCCGACTAATCTTGACACTGACATCTCCGAATTTCTTGAATTCGTGGAAAAGGCCGTCCTCGATCTCTTCGTCGCTGAGCTGAGAGCCCAGCTCGCTTATCTTGAGGGTCTTATACTCACTTTCGGTACAGGCGAGAGGAGGCCGCGGTTCCCCCCGCGAGCTGGTCCTGGCAGCACCAGGATCCAGCGCGAGGCTGGTGTGGTTCCTGCCGCTCGTGCTAGCAGCACCGTTGCTACCCACCCGACTAGAGCCATGTCCGTCGAAATCGCGAGCCTCCCTCTTTTCAGCAATTAAGCTCCTTCTCGCCGAACTTCCCTCGCCTTTAGCCGTATTGTTTTCGCTGTTGCCGCCGCCGGAAACCGAATGAGTCCCCATTTTCTTACTGGTCGGGTGGCTTCCTCCTCTGTCTCGGTTATCGTCCGACGTTCGTGAACGCTTTTTCACGGGCGACCGTTCTTTGCTTTTCATTTTTTACAGTCGTACTCCCTCTTTGGAATAGTAAAGAACTTAACACTTTCACATCCGCATAAATTAACTTTATACGACCGTTATCCAAATGACTTCAGTTATTTTCTCCACTCACTATTCCTTTTTCACACAGTAACAGCATCCGCCATTTTGAATCGGTAAATGAATAATCCCTCCCCTTGGTTTGTTACTGGTCAATTTGAGTAGCCAAGAAAATGTATTGCCGCAGCATTGGTCAAGTTAGGTGTCATTCCACATTCTGACTTGTCTCCATGGGAAAGTCTGAAGGTGACGAGTTCATTTGGCCAGAGCGTTACACGCCATTTTGGCTCAAAGTCCCCCTTGGGTAGTTGTGCTAGTGTTGCTGTACGTTGGATTTTATGCAACGAAATAAGTCGAACGACAGCATCAGTAGTCACCATTGGCAAGATGTATGCGAGTCTCTGCGTTAATCGCAATGCACTGTGTTTTTGGCCGTATATTGAAATGTCTCAGTTCAGTTTCATGTAGTGTAATAAAATGATCCCGCTCATTTTACTTAGACGTAGGGCGTTAATAAAGTGCGCACATTTTATTCGTTGATTTTCTTGCAATATTATACCAAGGCAGTTAAACCCAGTATAGCTACTGGTTCTGAAAAAGACTACACATATAAGTAATATCTATTAAACAAGCAGCGAACAATATATAGTCAATAATCATTTTAACTCGTCGTTAATTTAATCGTTGGCTAATTTAACCAGGCTTTAGGTGATTTATATGAGTTTATATATTTTTTCTAAAATTGATTATAGAGATGCAGCACATAACTGGTAGCGATTTCGTGCTGTTTAACTACGTAGTACCACACAATTTACTGAAGTAACTTTGTAGCAACATCACCATAATGCCCTCTACTAATTCTAATATACATAAAAAACAAATATATTTGTTAAACTTAATAATGGAACGTTTGTTAACGACAGGGATTTATAACCTAAAGTTGTTCGGTTTTCAGTAAATCTCTGGAAGGAGGCACCACTGTTGTACCCATATAAAGTATCGCTGTGTGCTCAGCAAGATAGCGCCACTCTAACTAGGCGTGACTTCTGTGTGCTGTAATCAGCCATGGACCCGGATCTGTGCACCAGTTCGTATTCATTTCACTTCAAAACTGCACATGAACACAGCAGCACAATAAGTTTATGAATTTCGGGGTTTATTTAAAGTTCTGGATCCTATCTGCCCCAAGCGGTACAACTTCAGGAATCCCTTTACTGCATAGTTCTCAGGGTGTTTGTTAACTGCTTTTGGTTGATTCACGAACAGTACTGTTAAAAATGTCTTGGTCTATTGCCTAGCAGTAACTGCTGTTATCGGCTAATACAAGGATGTCGTTGTGGACTCACATAATACATTATGTTGTGTGTGAACTCTGTGATTAGCTGCAAATACACCTCCTTCACGATCAATAGTGTGTCTGACGTAAAACAATTCAAGAACAGTCAAAAATATTTTTGGAAGTTTTACACAGTTTTACAGTCATACAGTGATATACAAACTACTCTCACCGACCCCTTCATTAGGTACACCTTATTAGTACTGGGGTGAACCCCCTTTGGCCTTCAGAACTGCCTTGATTAATTATTCGTGGCATAGATTCGCAAGGTGCTTGAAATTTTCGTCCGAGATTTTTGTCCATATTGACATGATAGATAGCATCACGCAGTGGCTGCAGATTTGCCAGCCGCACCTTCATGATGCAAATCTCCTGTTCTAACATATCATAAACGTATTCATTGGATTGAGATCTGGTGACTGTGTCGACCATTTGATTACAGTGAGTACAGTACATTCAAGAAATCAGTCTGAGATTATATGAGCTTTGTGACATGGTGCGTTATCCTGCTGATAGTACAAGAGGGTGTTGTAAATGGCGCCGCTCCTTTAAGAGCAGCTCCCGGCGCAGGGGCAAGAGGGAGAGAGTGCAAGTGTTGTTACGACCGGAGCGAGTTATGTGGTATGCACAGTTTGACAAATGGCCGTAAATAAATCCTCGGACCAAAAAGAGAGAGAGTCAAGTCTCCGTTAATTACCCACTATCTGCAGACCCAAAAGAAAGGGAGTTTAACCCCGAAGGTGACAGGAGTGTCACCGGATGTGGTCATCTGCTGCTGTAGCCAATCTGCTTCGAGGTTCAACGTCTTGTGCATTCAGAGATGCTCTTCTGCATACCTTGGTTGTATCGAGTGGTTATTAGAGTTACTGTTGCCTTTCATTCAGTTCAAACAAGTCTGGTAATTCTTCTTTGACATCTGCGATCAACAAGGTATTTTCGTCCAGATAAGCACCACTCACTGGATTTTTTTTTTTTTTTTTTTTGAAGTATTTTCTGTAGATCCCAGAAATGGATATGTTTCAGAATCCAAGTAGGTCAGCAGTTCCTGAAACACTCAAACCAGCTCATCTGGCACCAACAGCCATGCCACGTTTAAAGTTACTTAAATCAAATTTCTTTCCCATTCTGATGCTTGGTTTTAACTTCAACAGATCCTCTTGACTATGTCTAGATGCCTTAATGCATTGAGTTTCTGCCACGTGATTGGCTGATTAGATATTGGCTTTAACAAGCAGTCGATCAGGTATGCCTAATGAAGTGGCCAGTGAGTGTATTGCTGCTATCTGGTGGGCATTTAATCCATTTCATAAGCAAACACTGAATTACTAAGCTATTGGTTTTCTAAAGTATAATTTCCACATCCCCTTCAATGGATCACTGTCTTGTCGTGGCGAAGGGGCTTGCGTAGTTCAGTGAAACTATGAGCTAAGCCGTGTAGAGCCACCCAAGACGGACAGGTCGTAGTGGAGAACTCAGACCAAAGTGATCCCTGGAGAAGAAAATGGCAACCCACTCCAGTATCCTTGCCAAAAAAACTCCATGGACAGTATCAAAAGGCTACAAGATATGACACTGGAAGATGAGGCCCTCAGGTCGGAAGGTGTCC
>JAACJT020000105.1:14134216-14176911 GCA_009936485.2 Gymnarchus niloticus | reverse complement strand
TGCAGTCCAGTAATCAGAGCAGGTTCGGTGGCTCAGAAGGCAGCAAGCAGGTCAGACAGGACAGCTGAAGTTGAGGGGGGGCACTTAGGCCGGCAGACGATATGAAGATCTCTTGAATCTGAGACTCCAAGGGAAGCACCCCATAAGAGGGGTGTCTTTGCCTAGGATTGGAGCTTACAAACCCAACTGACCATCACAAACGTCTATTGAATAAGTAACTATAAAAATGGATGGATGGATGGATGGATGGATGGATGGATGTTTGAATCATGATCCTGGCAGTGTTGCTATTATAGACATATTTTTAAGTTGATTAGAATATCAATGCATGATTTAATATGACATCAGTCAATTGTAATAGGAAGACATTGTCTGCTATCTGTAGGGTCATTAGAAGGAAGTTAATTAGTTGCTAGGTTTGAGTCACTGGAAAAAGCCTTCAGAAGTCCTTGCTCATAATTCATGTCCTTCAGGGTAATATCAGCATGTTTGATTAAGCATGGTTCGTGTTCACACCCGTGGGAGTGCAAACAAGAAGCTGTATCTGAAGATGACTGAAGCTGGACCTAGGGGTGAAGTGATGCAGTATGGAGAAGAGAAGCAGAACAACAATCAATTATTTAGTAACTCATTCTTAAGAAGGTCTGACTGGTCTCTACTAATGTGTAATACTTCTTCAGATAAAATAAAAGTGTAAGACTTCAAACATTGCTGTTTTGGCTTCAGCAGGACAACAATACAATAGAAAACAATCTGTGAGATGATATGGAACTCTGTTTTACATTATTGGTAATTATGCACAGGTTTGTCACCTGACTTTGCAGACAACAGTTGAGAGAACAGCTGGCACCTGGATAAAAAGTGACTGATACCTGTTGAGCTATGGATACCCACAGAGCGAAGTTTTCATAACTGAAGGACTAGTGATGCCTGGAGAGGGAAGTGTTGTTGCCAGGGGACAGCATTGCCAGTACCTGGGGAGCCACTGCCACCCCGAGAGACAGCCAATGATATCTGGGGAACTTCTGACAATTTCGGACTTACTGACACCCTGGGAACTGCTAGCATCTGGGGGCCAGTTCATGTCAGGGCTGTTTGAATGCTATGGTTAAGTGCCAGTTTCCTTCCACAAGGGATTACATCTGGAGGGCGTTAATTTTTCTGCCAGATTACTTATTCCCTTCTCGTGGTTGACATGGAAACGGTCCGCTATCAGTCTGGCGGATGATCAGAGCATGGTTTGGCACCCACCCGTTTGCAGGGTGCATGCGTCAGACCCTTGTTGGTGTCCCTAGTGTGCTGGAGTGAGCGCAATTTATTCCAAAGGATGTGCGCTGATGGCATCTTCCATCAATCAGAGCACCATTTAGAGAGATCAATGGGGCACAAAGGGGGCTGTGAGACAGAGTGGTCGGGCTGATGTATGGTGCCTACACTGGGCCAGCAGCCCATCCGTTACTGATGTCCAGCCTTCTCTTTGCTGGCCATAGGGATGGTATAAATAATCACAAAGAGGCGTTTTTTTGTGGCAGTGAAGCCATGTTTAATTGTTAACTAGTGGACATCTCTATTGCAGGGCCAGTGATATTACTGAGTGAGTTACTGGCATAGCTGGGATGTGATAACAGTGTCATCCATCTGTGTTGCCATTCATTTCCTCATCCATCCATCCATACATCCATTAGTGCATGCATCTATCCATCCATTCATCCCATTCATCCAGTGCAGGGTCATGGTGAGCATGGAGCCCGGGACGGGATGCACAGGGCATAAGGCAAGTGACACTGTGGAGAGGGTACCAGTCACTTTACTTACAGTATATGAGTCAGCATAAATGAATAATGGAAGATGCAGAAATGTTAATAATGTAAGAATATAATATAACATATACCTTCTAATGTCAGGCACCAAACTGGCATAAGCCTGACTGTTACATTTGTATGTTGAATAATTGATGTATTTTCAATTAGTGTAAAAAGTAAGCCATTAACATATAGGGAGATCTGGAGCAAGGCATTATGAGAATGGACAGCCAAAGTCCTGGCACCAACATGACTGTAGCGCTCAGCTCCCCCACAGATAGATCCCCTTTGTGCTGGTGTCTCACTCACTCACAGGAAAAAGACATGGACATGTTCAGGAAGGCAAGCCACAGAGAAAGAAACACACAGGCAGATGCAGGCAAACAAGCAAACATGACCCGCATACATGAAAATGAAGTCTTGAGCACATGTGAGTGCTGGGTTTAACATTAGGCAGGGTGATAGAAATTGTGTGTGGGCGGGTGGGTCATGTCAGAGGACAAGACCCTCGTGCACCTGTAAGCAATTAACTGTTAGGGATAAAAAGCAGACATATATTTTGGAGAGAAATGTGCAAGACAGACCAGAAGCTCTGTTCCATCTCACGTGGTTTTCCTGTCCGTTTGTTTTTGTTAAAGATGGATGTTTGTTTCAATTGCCCAGTCTGTCGTATGGTGCTTTGGGACCAGAGTCATGAGGATCTGTTTATTGTCCCAACAGAAGCCAGTGTGACAGCATGTCCATCATAAAATTTTAATAATGTACAGTTGAATTTCTGGAGAGCCCCAGTCCTGGTCGTTATGCACATAACCCAAGGTTATGTGCTGCAGGGTATTGGTCCTGTTTCTAGAGCTGTTTAAAATGACTATGAGATTCTACCTGAAGAGAACAAGGATGGGTTCTGCAAAGCCAACATCTACAGGAGTCAGTGAGATCAGAAAATGTTTGCCTTGCACACTGGATGTTTTGCATGTTGTAGATCAGAGTTTAGGACTAGAGAGTTTAGGAAGGCCTAATTACAGCAGAGGCTCAAATGCCTGGCATACATTTGGCCAAGGACAATAATAGCGCAGTCATCGGTGATTACTGAGGCCTTTCTCCTGCATTCACTCGGACGGAGCAGCAGAGGGCACTGTGCAGCCATAGCACAGACAGAGTGGCATGAGAAATGGCATTGTCCGTGTCTAGTGCTTGTGGATTGCATCAGCCTTGGGATCGCTACGTCGGATTATATCCAGAGTGAGATCTACATCATGAACTGTTAAAATTGCCGAAGCCTGCATCCGGGGTTCAAGAAGTAACTGGAGGCATGGGGCTCAAACTGTCCTTTGTTAGTGACATGTACAGGCACCCAGAGGCCAAGATCATGTCCTGGCATCGTCTGTTATACTCCAGGTGACAGCGGTACTGAAATTCACAGCCATTTGTTTATGGGTGAAATCATGTACTCAGAGCAAGTGGTCCCTAAAAGGGGGGGGGGGGGTACCAGTCCCTCTTAATGTTATGCTTCATGAAACACAACCTGAGGTGGACCAGTATGTCTTTCTCATCAAGTCTGGGACAGCAGGCTAGTGGAACAGGGAGACTGCCCAATTAACTTCTCTCTCAGGGATGATATGCACAACTCTAACATTCTCTCCTGTTACATGCATTGTACCTGCAGTCCTGTCAATCTAACATCTGGCTGCTATTGTTGCCATTATTGAAAGGCTCACTTACATTAAAAGCTTCTAGACTGAAGGTTAAATATAACTGATAACAGCACCGTTTTCCACGTGAATTGTCACAATGTGCTGAACAGCATGCATTCAACTGAAGGAATATTAAACCTCACCTCTGTTTTTTTCCTATGGTTCAAAGACTTGCTGTTAGTTTAACTGGTTTCTCTAAATTGTGCATGGTATGTAGCTGTGTATGTGATTGTGTGCCTCACAACAAACTGGCATTCCATCCAGTCCCCCCTGGCAATGTGATGTCCTGGGTTAAGATACAGGCTCACTGTGACCCAAAACAGGATAAGCATTAAAAAAATTGTAAGGATAAGTGCTTTGAAAAAGCATGGGTTTAATTCAGTCATTGGATAATTTTTGGAATGGTCGACAGTTTCTTGTTCACCATATTTTCCCACCTCGCTTCATAAGACTTGTCTTTTTCCCTCTTTACACAGATTCAAAAGAAGCGCTGACATAGTAAGTAATCCGAATGATAGTGCAGACTCACGCAGCAAGGTTCAGCCTGAGATTTGGGACGACAGCTCAGGATTTTTCAGCAGTAGACAGAATATCAAGGTCCCCTTCCTGTCACCTCATTGTGACAGCCACTGCACCTAGTGGAAAAAGCCAGTGAAAGAAGCTATTTCAGCCCCATTTCATTGCTGGAGACAGCACCGGGGCCTACCTTGGTACTTAAGTAGACTGAATATGAAACACTTTTCTGCCTGCTGTGACTGATTTTCTGTCTGCTTCTGCTTAGTACAGAAGCTGTACCCAGCAGCTAGCACATGCACTGTGAAATTCGCGCTTTGTGACCGTGCTCCGTGTTAAAAGCGCTATATAAATAAAATTGAATTGAATTGAATTGAAATTCCTAGACCCAATTATCATGTCTGAACTTCAGCTTTGTATTGGTGTGCCTGTGACATCACCTCAGCTAAAGAATAATTCAGCAATGAGAAACAATACTTCCAGGGGCAGAAGATGTTGAATCCTGAAATCTTTGCTTTGGGTGGGCATGCTAGGAGAGAGAAGTCTTTTATTAAACAGTGTCCATGTGATTTATCAGTGATCTATGATAATCTAAATATAATCCTAAATTGACCTAAAGGTAATTCTGGAATTATCCAACGTCAACTCAACAATAATCCAAGTTGACCTCTAGTGATGGTTCTCCTAGATGGGACACTACTAGTCTTTTCATGGATTGGTGCAGCAACATCTTAAGCTGTAATCATTAAGCTATCATTAAAGTATTTAAGCTGTATAGTATCAAAAATCTATCATTAAAGTACTTAACATATCACTATGGCATCAATAAGCTATCATTAAAGTGCCTATCCTATCCCTTAGATATCAATAAGGTATCAATAAAGTGATTAAGTTGTCACTAAGGTATCTTTAAGGTATCATTAAAGTGCTTAACCTATCACTAAGGTATCAATAAGTTATCGTTAAATTGTTTAACTAATCACTAGTTAAGGTGGTTAAGTATTATTAAGTTATCAGTGAAGTTCTTAAGCTATCAGAGTTTATAATCTATTATTCTGATAAATCTACTAAGCTAAAGATTATATAAAGAGAGTATAAATAACAATTCTTATACAATGCATCATTCAAATCCTTGTAAAACATTTATTGATTTTTTATGACAGTGAAAATGGTAAAAATAATTAATGACAATTTGAGTGATATGTTGCTGTGATCAGTCATAGTGCTTAGTGGCAGTTTGATAATTCATAACATTATGATTAATGTCAGTTTTAATAGTGCTCTGACTGTACACAGTGATAGTGATTTGTGTCAATGATTAGAGGCAATGTAACAGCATAATATGTTAATAATTGGTGCTTATACAATTGTGAAAAGTGTGGCAGTCATTAGTTCTAAAGATTAGTTAGCAGTTTTATAATGATATGTAACAAAATTCTATGCTTATCCTGTGCAGCTTAATTTTCAATGCAAAATCATTTGTCGATGCTTTAAACATGTGGTCATATTTAATTCAAAATCACTGCTGTTTTACTATTATCTCATTCTTTGCCACTGATTAAATTTCACTGCATGCTTTGCTGTCCTGCCTGCTCTCCACACCAGCTTCAGGAGAACCAGTTTTCACAGCACATCTCAGAGCAGTTGCATCAGGCTCAGTTCTGTCACAGATCATTTCAATGACCTGGAAAAGTGCTGTTTTTTCTCATTTACACGCAGCGTATAAAACAACGCACATTTCAAGGGATTAAGTACATTCAGGGCCAGCACAATATAGGGGACGGTTTCCGGAGGCACGGCATGACTTTGTGTCACCATCTGTCCTGCCCTGTTGACGCGTGGCTTATCACATGTTCCAAGTGAAGGTCTGCAACAATCTGCCACCCAGAATAAAAATGGGCTTAAGTGTCTAAATAAAGACACATACAGAACACCCTTGTCTTGCTTTTTGATAATCTATCCGACAATTAAGCTCACGTCAGGACACTAAAATGTTGATCTTCCTAGCCTCTAAGGAAATGGGCAGGAGCAAAGCTGGTATGAAAACTAGTGTCAAGCTAGTATCAACTTGTCATGACTGCTAAATGCTTGATGTTGCCCCTTAGTTGTCTTGATCTTCAACCTTTCATCTGCTCTACCTAGATTTCCCTAAGTATACACAACCTAATTCTGCTCCACCCAAATCTATTTACCTGACCAACCAATGACTACCCAGTTCTCCACAGCCACTGCTCTGCACTGCACTTAGAGAGCAGCTCGAGTTCTTTGCATGACTAAGGGTTTGCGAGTAGCTTCCGTTCTCCACAGCACAGAGATGCTCAACCTTCTGTATGGAGGAACAGCGCACAGCTAAATAAATTTCCACTGACAAGTAGAGAGGAGCTTCAAATCTCAACATGACCTAGAGGGAGATGGTAGTTTTCATCTAGAATACACATCAGTATCTCAGTGTTCAAAGAGTTAAATGTGTAGGGGAACCTGTACTGGAACTTTTCACCTTCAGTTGTTTCTCCTAGGACATATACAGTCTGGTCCTGGACTTGGATGTTTCATCCACAGGAGCAGCACCTAAACATGTGCCACACTGGAGAGAGGGGTGGATCATATTATTCTAGCTGACCAGGAAAACTGAAGGGCTCCAGGAGTCAGGATCTGAAAGACAATTTTGTGCACCTGAAAAAAAGGCACCCACAGGATTTAGCACAGTTGAGTCTTCTGTAATGACTACCTCAGAGATTTAATTAGTATCAGGCACTCCAGGCTGAACAAGGAAGCATGTGTGACTGACGCAGGTGAGTTGGTCCTATGACTCCAATTTCCCACTGTGTCATCTGCCACACAAGCACGCAATCAGAAATACGAGGCATCCAAAGGGGCCAAAGCACTTAGAAAGGGTATTAAAATAATCCCATCCAATCCATCAGTGGGCATTTCCAGAGAGGATGAATGAAGGGATTAGTTACAATTTTCAATGTGGCTTTGTGAGAATATTCTAGAACTGTGAGTCACAGAGCTGCTTTAGCAATAGCTATAACCCATCTATGTGGGGAGATTGCAGCACGCCTAGCAATAGCATCCATACTACTAATGTCCCTTCTGGGCACTATACTCAAGCTGTCAACTCTAGTGAAAACACTGTTGACACCCCTTACTGGTATGACATGCACTCACACAGAAATTGTAAGAAAACTACAATTTCTGTATACATATGAGATCCATCCCTCTCTTTCTTACATGTTATGTTTATCTGTTTTTCACCCTCACAGACCATTCCTTGTGTTTTTCTTTTCTTAAAATTGTTGATCTGGCAAGGTTCAAGCTGACAATAAAAGCGTAAGCTTCATGCACATTTTGCAGTGGTGTTTCTATGGGAGTTAATATTCAGCAAGATCCATCAAGAGATCTAAATGTTGTCATAATAACTCCAAATGCCTGTTTCTTTTATTTGGATCAAGTTTAAATTGCAGGCTGTGAAACAGCATTGTGCTTTTTTGAGAAGCAGTGCCCTGAAATGCTTAAATGTGCTTTTGTGAAGACCTGTAAGCATTGTTGTATGGAGAAATATAGTACCTAGTGTGAGATCAAAAAGAAGATTAGTACGCATGCAGATCAGAAAACTGAGGTGGGCGGGTTGGTATCTGCTGCTTACGTGTAAACGTCTGTGAAAGTGAAGCAAATGTTGACAGACCGGCCAATGCACAGAAGCGAGGGGAGGGTGGAGAAATATGGGATGGAAACGTACTGGGTGGTTCTATTGCCGTGGCAGTGTGTGTGTGTGTGAGAGCTGGCTTGTGAACATGTGAGAGATGTGCCCCGCCCCAAACAGAGAGAAGGTGAACAATCGTGTTTGGGAGACAGTGGAAATGTGCAGAGCTTAGTCCCCAGAGTGGGTTTCTGACGTCAGAGTGGAGACTTTAAATAAAGAGCAGCCACCTGATCACATGATTGGTAGTCTCACTAGAATTGGCTGGGAGATAGAGAAATAGGGGAGGAAGGGTGGGAGAAAGAGGAAGAGGAAAAAAATGGCAGATGGAGCAAAGAGAGAGAGAGACAAGTGTGGAAAAGGGATATAAGAAGAGAGATGGAGAGAGGGAAAGGGAGATAACTGTAGAGGGACTGAAGGAGAAAAAGGGGAAAGAGAGCGTTCAGGTGAGTCCATTTTGTGAGAGATAGGGAAGGAAAGGAGCAGAAACGAAGGAGGGAGAGGGACAGGGATAATCTTAAGGTGAGTCCAATCCACAAGCCGTGCCAGCAAGTGCATTACCGGTATTGCAAAGTTTCTTAGTTGAAGTGGCCGCCCTGTAACCTGGTAGAGACCTACTGGTGACTGGCCAGCCAATTTTAGCTAATCACTACATCATGTTTGTCTCCTGATGTCAACTACTCCAACATGCACTTTATTATTTTATTGTTACATGTTATGCCGAACTGAAATGGAGCAGAGAATCACAAAGTCCTGGCTGACTACAAGACGGACATGATGTGAACACATGTCGACCGAGTTCTGCTCATAACATCCACATTCTGACCATAGACCAGCTGTGTCCTGACCATCTGCTGCTGTATGCTCTGCAGGTGCTGAGTGCAGTGTGGCCTTCTTTTTGACTGTGCTCTTGTTGTGCCTTGACCATGTTCAGACTGTTTACTGCATTATAAATGCAAACCGCAGGCCAGGTGCGCTCCTTTAAACAACCAAAATCTACCTGTGCCCAGGTCCTAGGAGGCTAACATATCTTCCCAATAATTTATTTTTTTAATCATTTATCTATATTTGTTCTGTAGTGGTTTCTGTGGCAACCGGGTTCCTCAAATAATCGGGGAGATTTGTGGGCATAGGCTTCTGATCTTGTACTTAGCAACACAACAGGAAGAGGTCTGCTGTTATCTGCTATTAGGCAGACCCAGTCATACGACTTCACATGACAAGTGTGTCTTTACCAGGGAAGATTTAGAAACAAAATTAGGAAATTCATATCCTACATATACTACTACTATGCATGACATGGCAGTGTGTGAAATATTAGCTAAGGAAACAGACCAACTGCCACCAGGTTGTACATTTAAATCCCACAAATACTTTTTTACTATCTTTTTACTATTGTGCTCATTATGGGACTGAATTAAAAGCTTTTGTATTTATAGATGAGCAAGGTTTGTCAGAGTTGACAGTCTCTATCTCTCTATATCAAATAGATTGATAGATAGTCACATAGTCCTGGGAGATGGTCGTTTCTCATGGTAGGCAACAGTCTCCTACCATATCACCTTAAGTTCAGCCTGCCTAGATGGCTCATCCAGAAAGGGCCCAATAGCTGTCTCTCCTCTTCCGGCTTGGTCTTCTCCCCTTTCGGCTCCAAAACGGCTCATTGTTAACCAGCTCTGGCTGCAGCTCCTTCTGCATTCCACACACTTTCTGAAGAGTGTGTGTAGTAATTAAGGGAGCCTCAAGGTATGGCACTGAGAACCTGGGGGTGTGGCATCCTTCAGTTGGCACAATGTGCCCAACTATACTTCATTTATAACACATGGGTGATATACTGCAGCAGGTATGGACAGACAAGGAACTGAAGTTGTATATTTAAATTTAATGTTGGCATGTGCGTTCCATGGAACAGAATAAATATTTATGCTAAATGAACAGTTGTCTTCTTCAGTGTACTCATATCCTAATCAACATCACTTTCATTCATTTTCCAAATAGCTCTATCCTAATCAGGGCCACTAAGAGGGAAGAGCTGGAGCCTATCTCAGGCAGCCTAGGGCACAAGGTGGGGAACACCCTGGATGGGGTGCCAACCCATAGCAAGGCACAGTCACACATAATATGAACAATTTAGACAGGCTAATTATCCTACATTGCATGGCTTTCAACTATGGGAGGAAATGTGAGTACCTGCAAGAAACCTGTGAAGAATATGCAAACTTCATGCATGCAGAGCAGAAGCAGGATAATGAGCCCCCAATATTGTTAACCTCTGAGCCACCATGTCCCCCCAACCATCATGTTCCAATGCACAAAAATATCAGGGATGGCTGCATCAATATATAACATTACAAATGAATTTAAAAATTATTGTAAAAGAAGGAAGACTGCACCAGGGATGACTATGGGTTAACTTAATATACCATGGCATTTAAATTTTGTATAAATATGTTATCTTTCCATATTTATACTTTATGTGTTACATTTACATAATTTGGATACTTGTCACCTTATAACAGAAGCTAAAATTCTTTTCAAATTATCATATGGGCCAAAAGAATGATACAACTGTTTTGGAAAATGCAGCACACTTTGTGATGAATGGTAACCATCCTCTCAGCCCACATAGTGTGACCTCAGCCAGCCTTAACCTACATTTCTATTGGCTGTTTGATTTCCTGACCATGTCTCCACAGTGCCATTTGAAGAAGGAATGCCAATCATATGCTCCATGTTTGGTCAGAGCAGAGGCAAGGCTGGTGTCCAGTGAGCTTCTGGCAACAACTGAGATCACGAAGGCTATGCTGTCAATGCAGGGATTCCAGCCAAACCTCCAGTGTATACATGAAAATACGACTGTTAATTTATGTCACAACATATAATATGCTAAAAGTCTGATCAAACAGTGTAAGTGAGCAACACAAAGTTCTTTCTTCATTTTGAAATCTACAACCTTTCCATTGGACTAGAAGTAAATCTGCTTGTGGATTTATTGAAAGAAAAATCCACAAGCTGCAAATTCCAAAAAAAATAGTACTGTTTTTCATGAATGCTTCATTGTATTTAGCTGCAAATCCCACCTAGGTCAGTTAGTACTCATGACCAAAAAAAAAATAAAATAAAATAATCGATAAGAAGAACATTTCCAAATGCTCAAAAGGAATGACTATACATGATCCTGTGTTACCATGGGAACTGATCCCAGAAATCAGCTGTTAGGAGAGACATCACGTGGCTGGTGAGAACCAGGAGCAAATTCACTATATCCGGCAGCATTTGCCGAAATTCGCTAATCGAGGTGTGCAGGTTTAGATGAATGTTAGTGGACATCCAGCATCCAGACAAAGTCTTCTCTTTCCAATCATGGTGCAGACTAGCATCCTGAAATTAATCTGCAATGCCTTGTACAAGTTCACACCCTGCAAGTACCTTCAAATATTGGAATAAAATTGATGGTCCTTGGAAGAAATTGCCCTGATGAATTATTTGTCTTTCATAAAAAATTGTATCTGAACAAAGATATGCCGATATATTATTTGTGATCCAGCCACATTTGAAGCAGTCAGCAGGGCACGAATAAATACAAATTTCAACATTACATGCTTGAACCCCCTAATAATTTTCCCACTACCAGAGGCTTCGCTAGACATTTATGATGGGGTGTGTGTGTGGGGGGGAAGCTTTACTATGGGGGGCTGGTTGCAAGCTCAAACAATTGATGATGTTCGTAAAACATGTTGCCCGCCTATTATCGGGGGACTAAAGAACATTTTAGAGGGAGCTAAAGGCACTCTTTAACAGGCCCAGCGACGCCCCTGTCCACGACACTGACTGGGATATGCGGTTGGAAGAATATAATAAATATGTCCAAGTCTTTCTCCAGACGCGACAGCGAACAGAACCACGAGAAATGGGATGAAACCGGGACTTCGTATGGAGTTTAAATTGGGATAGAGAAGCTTACAAAAAGAATTGCCATTTCAGCTGCAGCCAAAAGGAAACGGGCACCTAACCCACGGCATGCGCTGAGTCTACATAAAGGAGGTCACAATTTTTGCTCTCAATTTAGAAGTCGATGACTGTTCTATATTGTTTCAAACGGGGTGCAGGAGAATTAATGACTTCGCCACCTCACCGAGGGTCGTCCACGCTGTCCTCTCGCCATGCAGTATTTTATTAACTCACAGTATTATATTGTCTCACAACATTTGTTTCAATTGCGTTGTTTTTATAAATATATATTACCTGTGACAGCTGTGAGGTACATTATCAGAAACGCCTTTGATGGAGATGCATTCGTCATTGGCGCTTCTATATTGATTTTTTGTGATGTGCAATAGCATCCCCTGACATCGACAAAGAAGACTGACTCAAGCGTGCGTCACATTCCATATGTCACTGCGCAGTTATTGCTCATTCTTAGCTACGAGGAATAAGCGCACCTTTGCGATGCAGTGTGGAAATACATAACAGGACATGGGTGCCTGTTTCACAGCTTTTGGAAACAACGTGTGTGCGCACCTGACCGCGCCTTTGAAAAAGGGGGAACGCTGAAGCGAACCTCCTTTCTATGTTTTCTTTAATGATGACAGTGGTAAATAAATAAATAAATAATAGTGGCTACAAGTTGCTATTATTAGAAAAAAGAAAAAAAAAAAACTAGTGATGTGAAAGGGTGGGATTGTGCGTCACACTGCTCGACGCTCTGCCTGTCAATTTTCAGGCGAATCTACACGTGACTCCGCGGTCCCGGAGCGCACAGAAGCTCGGTACCGAACCTGCATGGAGGCAGATCTTTCTGCCTCTGCTCCACGCGATGCTCTTATTTCCACGCGTATTCAAACTATAAGGACATCGTTCTCTTTATAAGGACACTGCATTCGCATTCATTCTTTATACTGAACAAGGTATGGAAGCAATATTCGCTTTCTTATTCGCTTTGGGAGCGTCAGTCCCAGATTTTCAGTTACTGTTAGTGCATCTGCGTGTTTCGGGGGGCGCTGGGCATGTACATATTCGTATTAATTTGTTCTTTAATATGCCACACAAAATGGTCATCAGTGTGAGCGATTAATATGGAAAATGCGTCAACTGTCTTTAAGTAACGGTATGAAAGTGAAGGCACTTGCCTGAGTATACTGTGGAAATTACCCCTTAATTGTTTCTGCTTAAACCTAAAATAAAGCAATCTCAAAGACTGTCAGCTTTCTCTTGAAGACGGTAGTCTGCTCGGTTATGCTGCAAAATTAATATTTGCTCGGTGCTCAAGATAATTACTTAATTTGTCTTGGAAAAATATAGTTCATATATAACGTTTTATTTGCGGAGTTGGCGGATAAGCTTTGAAAAAACGCTTTCGGGTTAATTATTAATGTCATTGAATAGTCTGACCTTGAATAACATTCATATTAAAAGTCAGATGGCTATTCATGTCCGATGTGCATTTCGTTTTCAGGTACAGTACTCCCATTTTACAAAATATGTCTAATTTTGCAAGAAACAGACATACAACCTAAGAAATCGATAGATTGCTCGACAGCGTGAGTTATACCTGCCCCTGCTACAGATGAGATGCTGATTGATTCCGGGAGGCCATAACACAGAATACATCCGTCACTTTTAATAGCTCTGACATGCTACCTGATTGCGGCCGCGTTTTACAACTACTTGTTCGGGTCCATCCAACACGGACTCCATCCTAACGATATGATCAGAACATATATTACACTGCTGTCGTGCCTTAAGGAATCCAACATATCTGGTCCCTTGTAAAAAAAAAAAAAATCATTTAAATACAATGTCCTTGCCAATGCAAATATTCATAAAAAATGTTTCTTTGTATGTTTAGCAAGAGAAATTGGAGATCCAAATTGGAAGCTTTAAAGTACTCATTAGTAAAGCAAGGTTCCTACCTATACGGTTTTTGTAACAGTTAATCTGTGTAGTGACAAATGACGTTCTCTGTACCACATATAAGCTCTGTGTTTCTTTCTTCCGCTGTGTTTTTCTGTCTCCCCTACATAGACAGATAATGGGCCGTTTAATTAATAAAACGGGAATAAATGGCATTTCTCACAGCCAATGCGTGGCACAGAAACATGTTGTGCGACGGTCTTCGTCGCACACGTAACGTTGACTTCAACTCCAGTAATTCGACGCGCTGAACTTGTGAACGGGGAGTAATAAAAATGTGATTGATGTCGGTCAATATGAGCTTTCCAGCAGGTATTTCGTATGTGTCCCGCAGGTAGCGTAAGAGCAAATGGACAGTAGTGCACCACATTCGGTGGGGAGTGAGTTTATTTATTTATTAACGTGGCGCTGCTTAGCAACCAGACAGGACAAAACTGGAGCACAATCTTCATAAGTGATACTTGCAACCTGGAGGACAATAAAACGAGCAATTTCACCGGCGCCTTAGCGTTCATTTGACTGTTGCGTAACACTTAATTTGCCTGCTGTGTAATGTTGCACTCATTTATTCCTTCGGTGATAATAAATAGCCACCTCTTTGTACATTTTGCAGTATATAACAATGTAGTCATGTGCTCCACGTATGGTGGCCTACCAGCTGTAGAAACTACAAACAAATATGGTGGCATATTTATTTTTATGGTGTATTGAACTATATCGGCTTATTGGCTGTATAGCACTAATTTAATTTTAATACCAGGTTTTATGGTTTTGGCTTTGGTTGCATTATATGGCACATATAATACATTTACATTATATTTTGTGGCCTTACAGGTGCAGCATTTCTGTATTGTGTTGCTTATGTAAAGGAACTGTGACCACACTAATTGAAACAGTGCATGAAAGGACTAAGGAGGCCGTATTCCCAGCAAACAAGGAACGTTACAGGAACGTTAAGAACGTAATGAGAATGTTATTGGACATTTTGGGGATGTTACCTGTTTGCTGGGTTCTCAGTAACTATGTTTTATTTTTACCTTATAGATGTCTTTGTGTGTGCTATGTGGAATTTATTGCCATTAAATTGTGAGCTGTGAGGCACAGTGGGTAAGCCCTGTAGCCTTACATCTCCACGGTTGGGGGTTTGAATCCTACCTCTGCTTGGAGTGTGAGTGTGTGTGTGTTTTTACCAGGTATCGTGTTTCCTCTGAGTATTTTGCATCCTCCCTCAGTCTACAGACGTGCAGTGAGTGTTGATTGCTATCTCTAAATAGCTTACAGTATGGGTGGACATGTGCCTGTATGGGACTGCCATCCTGTCCAGGGTGTAGCCCAGCCTTCTGCCCTGTGTGCCACCTGGGATAGGTTCCAGGTGACCCTGACCAGGATAATCTGAATAGACAAAATCTAACTACTGGCATAAAACTTCCCATAAACCATTGTATTTACATGCATTACACTCTTCCCAGTTCTGTTGTGCTGGCAGCTCCTCTTCTCAGTTTATGAGGATTCAACATTCTCACCCCAAAGGCCAAGTTGACCCCCTCATCAGGATGAGAGCAAAGCAAAATGTAATACGGCTACTGTGAACTCTGAACTTACCTTAAGTCAGTGTTGTTTAATGAAGGCTTCGTCTTCCTCTTCAGACTCCCTTTGACAGGCTGAACTGAGTGACTTCAGTGTGCTGTATTTGGGTGATAGTGGAGAGTAGTCTTTGGGTCAGGTTTGTGTTTAGACTTCATATATGTTAGGTGTACAGGGTTAGTTTTGTTGACTGGGTGAGTTCTGGGTTTATTGACTATGGTATTATATGTGTTTAAAGGAGAGTAACTGAATGTGACTAGTATACAGTCGTTTGGTGACTGCATAAAGTATCTGTGAGTTTTACTTGTAATTAACAAGTCTGCTTTATGTATAGTCTGTAAGTGGCTACAGCGGTGTTGGTATAGGTGCTGTTTTGTTGTATTAATTGTAGCAGAGAATATGTGTGCACAGTTTGCGTGTTCTATCCATGTTTGGGCGATGCTCCTCTGGGTCCTCTGCGTTTTCCCTGCTGGATAAAGGCATGCTATTTCTGGGTGAATGAATGTGGATGCGTATGTGTTTGTGTGTAAGAGACAGAGAGAGAGACAGAGAATGCCTTGTAATAGACTGGTTTCCTGTCAAGGGTGTATCTTGCCTTATGCCCTCCAGACTGTGGTGATCCTCACTGGATAAATAATTATAGACAGTGAGTGGGTGGATGTTCAGTATGTATTATATAATGTCAGTCTGTTGACTTTGCCATTTGGAGTTGAAGGGACATCCAGTAGGTTGAGGTTACTGGGCACAATATGACAGAAGGTACAGTAAATGCTCAGGACTGTAGGTTGAGTTACAGCTTATGAAATCATGGTGGTTTTTGACTGGTTAAGTGACTGTTGCTTGGTGTAGAATTACAATGGTTCGTTTCCTGTTAGGTTGAGCTTGTGAGGCTTACGATGGTGTTTTTAAGGATGATTGGTTGATAGCTTGTTTATTTTGAGTATGTGCTTGAATAGATGCAGTGAATAACTCTGAGGATTAGGTGGAGTATGTATGTGAGCCTCTGTGTGTGGTGTGATGATGGAGTTGTGCATATGAACATGAATCATCTGGTCTGTGAATGTGTGAGCTTTTATGTGTATTTTAGTTCACAGAGCTGTGAGGAAGGATGTGTGTGTGTCTGTGAGGATGGCCTGTGCTATTTCTGCTTGTGTGTGGGTGTTTGTGCATGCATGATTATAGAATGTGCTATTTTTGTGTTTTTGTGTGTGTGTGTGTGTACGCAATGTGCTTTTTCAGTGTGTGTGTGTGTGTGTCAGCCTACAGCAGCACCATGTTGAGATGTGTCTGCAGAGAAGCTTCTGGTTCTTTGACCTCTACGTGACCTACATCTCCTGAGCTTTTCCTCACCACACCTGCTGTGATATTTTAAACACTGCCGGCTTTTATCTTTTGCTTCTGTTTTTTTTTAGCACCTACCTTAACTTTTCTGCTCTGTATCCATAAATCTGTGCAGGTTAGCAGTCAGTAAACTAGTCAAAAATGAAATAGCTGTAGCTGTCTTCGTGTTGTTGACATCGGCACTACCAGAGAGGAAGTGTTGATAGTGGCTAAAGTACCGTTTAGTCATTTGGAAGGAATTTTTCTGCCATTTGAACTCCTTATTTCACGTCTTAAGGCTCCAAGCAGGATGGCAGGTAAGGTCATGAAGTTTCAGTAAAAGAAGTGGCAGAAACACACAGGAGAATGGGTGTCAGGTTACAGAAACGTCTACAGCTGGTCTCAGACATCAGGATCTGGGTGTGTTTTTTAGGTGGGAATAAAGAAGACTTATTTTTATATAATAGGACTGGGAATATGGCCTAGGTGAACTGAAGGAATGTCCTCGTCACCTAACTTTGCCCCATCCTGGCATGTCGACGACCCTCGTTTTACAGAGACATATATCAAACCCAGGTTATTCGTTTGTACCAACAAACGCTGCGCTGATTGTTATGTTGCAAAGGAAGAGTCACTGTGCTCCTGAAGAATGTACATTTTGATTTTTTTATTCATTTTAAGAATTTAATCTTCCCGACCTCAGGGTGGCAACAACAAACTGACAACCCAATAGTGTATTCAGCTAATCACTAGCTATCCCAAAGACACAGAAAATGGTGAATGAATCTTTAATATAAATCCTTTTGTTTGACTGCCTCTCGTTTTTGAGTTAAACACAAATGTCTCGCACATTTTTTTTCAAATACAACATAAGATTGCACCTGAATTAAAAGGACGATTGGAGAAATATATGTTGGCAGCCATCAATAAATTTGGAAGGGATATATGTATTTTGCCCCATGCCCCCCAGGATATGCTTCTGGAAGATGGATGGATAGATATAAGTATTTTGGACTTATTTTCAGTCTAACCTTAATTGTAATATAACCCTCAGTTATTTATGTTTAACAAGTTATATTTTACTGTAAAACCAAGACGTATTCACATTACTCAAGGGCAAGTAGGAAGAAAGTTTTCTTTGTGCTTCTACCAAAACAGGACCAAGGGCGAAGGAAGCCCAGTGTCTCTTAGAGTCATCTCGTGCTACTGCCAGTGGTCACTGAACCCCACGTGTCCTCCCCCTATCTCCCGGTGCTGACACCCGATCGGTTCCAAGATGCCGAAGAACAGCAAGGTGACCCAGCGGGAGCACAGCAGTGAGCACGTCACCGAGTCAGTGGCCGACTTGCTGGCTCACGAGCAGCCACTGGACTACAAGAGCAGCGTGATGAATGTGGGCACAGCTAGCGGAGCCCAGGCGCCGAAGGGAAAGGGGCCCGAGGACTCACCCGACAACGCGGATGGACGCCCGGCCTGGAATAGCAAGCTGCAGTACATCTTGGCCCAGGTGGGCTTCTCCGTGGGACTAGGCAATGTGTGGCGCTTCCCATACCTCTGTCAGAAGAATGGTGGAGGTAAGTGTTGTCTGTCCCCTGCTGGTAGTCATAATGTAACGCATTATTAGTAATGTTACTGCTGCCCCCCGCTGACCGCAGTCGTGCGGTGTACACGTTAAGCCTATGCTTTCCTCTGCCAAACAGACAGATTTCTGGCTGCCCTTTTAAATAGCACAGCAAGAAGTAAACATGTAAAAATGGCTGAAGTTATAAACTTCTTATTTTGATGCATTTTGATGTCTTTTTTGCTGTACTTTTATATATAATGGTACCTCCTTATTATTTAGGTTAGGCATAGAGTTAGCTTTAGCTGTAGCTGTAGCGTCCACATCTCTAGGGCAGTTGCATGCTCTCTGAGGAGGCTGTTTATTTGTTTGTTTATTTCACTTGTGAGGAGGATTTTCTGTAATCTCTGTCTGTAATGGCACAGTAGGACTGGAGGGATGCGTCTCTGAGACTGATGTATATCTACCATGGCTGTGATATCATCCTTCCATTTGGCATGGCGGTGTTTAATTTAGTGGTTGGCAGGAATCTCTTGATGATCGTGCTCTGTGTTGTGTTTATTTTTCATAACAGAAGATAAGCATGAAGTATGCACATTTCATTAAGAGGTTAATTTAAGTGCACATATTTGTGCCTTACTCTCAATGCTAGCATATGAACCTCTTGATACATCTATATACCTCTTTGGTTGTCCACCCTGTTGTCAGTATGTGTTGTTTTGGGTCTGCATTCACTCACATGTTCTTTAATGAGACATATCTCATTGGTCAAGGTTCAAAATTTTTCCTGTTACCTCAGTCTGCCTATTTGTTTATTTCACTTTCTCCAGTTATGTACTCTCTGGTGTCCTCTAGTGGTCTCATCTATTCATGCTCCCTGCCCTGAAACCCTTAGCTGCCAGCTATACAGTCATGTGAAAAGAAAGTACACCCTCTTTCAGTTCTATGGTTTTATGTATCTGGACATAATAAAAAATCATCTGGTCCTTAGCAGGTCTTAAAATTAAGTAAATGATAAACAACAACACATGACATATTACACCGTGTCATTATTTATTTAACAAAATCTAAGACAACATGCAGAAGCATCCATCCATTCATTTTCTATACCGCTTATCTGTCAGGGTGCCGGGGAAGCTGGAGCCAGTCCCAGCTGACTTCGGGCGAGAGGCAGGGCACATCCTGGGCAGGCCGCCAAGCATGCAGAAGCAGTATGTGAAAAATTAAGTACACCCTTACTGCTTCCATAGGAATTAAGAGGGTAAGTAGTAACCAGGTGCTGCTAATCAAATGCACTTGATTAATTGATCATCAGGAGGTGTGACCACCTCTATAAAAGCAGAAGTTTTGGCGGTTTGCTGGTCTGGAGCATTCAGGTGTGTGTAAACACAATGCCAAGGAGGAGATGCATCAGCAATGGTCTTAGAGAAGCAATTATTGCTGCTCATCAATCTGGGAAGGGTTATAAGCCCATTTCCAAACAATCTGTAGTCTGTTATTCTACAGAGAGAAAGATTATTCGCAAGTGGAAAACACTCAAGACAGTTGCCAATCTTCTCAGGGGTGGACATCCCAGCAAATTCACCCCAAGGTCAGACCGTACAATGCTCAGAGAAACCCAAGAGCTACATCTCAGACGCTACAGGCCTCAGTTAGCATGTTAAAGTTCATGACAGTGCAATTAGAAATAAACTGAACAAATATGGCTTGTTTGGAAGGGTTGCCAGGAGAAAGCCATTTCTCTCTAAAAAGAACATGGCAGCATGGTTTAGGTTTGCAAAATTGCATCTGAACTAACCACAAGATTTCTGGAACAATGTCCTTGGACAGACGAGACCAAATTGGAGATGTTTGGCCATAATGCACAGCGCCACGTTTGGTGAAAATGAAACACAGCATATCAGCACAAACACCTCATACCAACTGTCAAGCGTGGTGGTGGAGGGGTGATGATTTGGGCTTGTTTTGCAGCCACAGGACCTGGGCACCTATGCCAAAGTATTGTAGAGTCAAATGTGAGGCCATCTGTCTGACAGCTAAAGTTTGCCCGAAATTGGTCATGCAACAGGACAATGACCACAAGCACACCAGCAAATCTATGACAGAATGGCTGAAAAAGAAAAGAATCAAGGTGTTGCAATGGCCCTGTCGAAGTCCAGATCCCAACCCAATTGAAATGCTGTGGCGGGATATTAGGAGAGCTGTGCATAAATGAACGCCGTAAACCTCAATGAACTGAAGCAATGTTGTAAAGAAGAGTTGGCTAAAATTCCTCCACAACGATCTGAGAGACCGATAAATTCATACAGAAAATGATTACTTCAAATCATTGCTGCTAAAGGTGGTTCTACAAGCTATTGAATGATGGGGTGTACTTAGTTCTTCCACACGTACCTTCTCCATTTTGGCTTCATTTTTGTTAGATAAATAATGACACGGTGGAATCTGTGTGTTGTTTTGCACCTGAGGTTAGATTTAAATAATTTTAGAACCTGGTAAGGACCAGATGATTTTCTATTATGTCCTGATATGCAAAACCATAGAAATGAAAGAGGGTGTACTTTCTTTTTCACATAACTGTTTATCAGCCATCTTCTGCTATTAGTGACCTACTATATATCTCAGGATTTTGTTCAGCTACCAGCTATATTTCAGTCCTTGGCTTCTCTTTGTTTAACCACATGCTAGAAATTAGTTGTTTGCTGCTTTTAGTGACTGACTGTGTATCATCCTGGTATTTAGTTATGATACTTATTAGCCTTGTACATCTATTAGTGACTTGACTGACTGTGTGACAGCGTCTGGTGCCGACTGGAGCCTTCAGACAGTTAAAGTGTGTCCTTCTCCATCCTGTTATTCTCTCTTTGTGTTTCCACCTCTCAAAGATTCAAATTTCTCATATTTTTAGCCTCGCTGTCTTGCCCTTTTGTTATGCGAGTATTTATTATTACTTTGCCTTGGTGTTCGATTTATTTTCTACCTGATAGTTTGTTTTTGTGTTTCTTGTGCTCTTGTCAGGTGCAACTTCAGCTTGGTTGGAATGCGTCCAATTTGATCTTCCAAACTTGTGTAACTGTTTCCAGTCCCTCCACTGCTGTGAAACATGCCCTAGTTTCATCCAGCCCTGAGAAGCAATGACTCACCGCTTTAACACTGCACAGCTGAAGGTCTTGAGTAGATTCTAGCTTGGGCACTGGCTGGAAATGCCCTTCAGATTATGAATAACCTTCATCGACCATCCGGCTCTCTGCAGGGAGCCTTCCTGCCACCGGAAGCCATTTCTGACCATTTTTGGGGCGGGGGGGGGGGCTGCATATCTACGTGGATCCGGGTGTCTATGTGTGGAGGTGAGGGTGTAGCAGTGCACATGAGTGTGTTTCTGTGCGATTCTCAGTAGGATGACAGAGTGGTAACCTTAAAGCCTCGATGTTACTTTCGTTGATTATCCGTGAGGCCTCATCCCTGGCTACCCAGCAATTAGCCATAATTAGAGGTTGAGAGGGAAGCTGAAGAACAGGTCAAGGGGGTTACATCTCCCCCTTTTTTTCCCATCAGTGAAGACAGCTGCTGACACAGCAGTCAACGCTCACTCGGTGGTCAACTCCATGGTCCTCACGACCGAGGGCCAGCAGGCATCCTCACTCCCCCACCCCACCCTACAGCAACGGGCGCCAAGAAAGACATGACCCGCTGCAGCTGAGTGAAATGGTCCGTCACCATGGTAGCAGTGGACGTCATGGTGACAGTGTTTGTGGAGACTGCAGCTTTGTCTGCGTGGCCCTGGGAGATAAGAGCAAATATGGAAGGAGGAGGAAGTGACAAGTGTAGAAAGAATAATCAGTCTTTTATATATTTTATATATATTAGAGATGAACCTTTTTTACTGAAGTTTCCTTCTGCTGCCTTCAGTATCAGACATTATCAGTGTGGTCGTAAGATATTACAATATGCAGTACAACATGCTTATACACAGAAGTACGCGCACAAAAAGCCAGTGGCAAAGATACGTGCTCATGCAAGCCCCCGTAAGCCTGTTTCTCGTCTTCCTTCAGGTGCTTATCTGGTTCCATACCTCATCCTCCTCTTAATCATTGGAATCCCACTCTTCTTCCTGGAACTTGCAGTGGGGCAGAAGATCCGCCGGGGCAGTATCGGGGTGTGGAACTATGTCTGTCCACGTCTCGGGGGAATCGGGGTCTCCAGCCTGATGGTGAGCAGACTCGGTTCTTCTTGTTCTAGGTACTGATAGAGAGAACCAGTCTTTCCCCTGGTTCTGGAAATAGACCTACTCTCACGCTGTAATATAAACACACTAGTTGCTGTTACAGACGCTTAGTGCCTGATAGGTAGCTATTACAAAGATGGAGACTTCAAGTTACTCATAGTTAATCTAAACACTTTTTCACTCTTAAGTTACTGAGAACCAGTCTCAGTCCTGGTTACTAATATATTAATTATTAATATTAACATAGTCCATGATTTTGACAGACTATCCGTAGTTACTAGTTAGTGACATTGACCTTGTCCCTTATTATAAGTATATTAATGGGTATTATGTCTCAGCTAATATTCAATGAAATGTTTTAATTGGTGTTTTCATAATGAAAACAATGCTAACAATAACAAGTATGCAGACATTCTGGGGCACATTTTCTTATTCTATGGATCATTCTGATTCTCAAAAAAAAAGAAGCAGAAAATAGCTGTAGCAGTATGCAAAATATATTTTTACAGTACAGCATTTTACTGAATAGTAAAACAGAAAAACAGAATCAGCTTCACAGACTGAGATTGTTATAATAAAAATTATATTGGCATAAAATCCAACAGCTAAGAAATCAAATCCAGTCTCAGCTGTCTGTCAATCTACATGTCTGTGTCATTGTCACTCTGTCATCCTCCTAATACAGACCCGGGCAGGGCACATTCAACCTCACACCTATCTTTGTCATCGATTACGTTTTCATTTATAACTTGAATTAGTGACAATATGATCCTAAATGTGGTGGGCATAGACCACTCAAGTCCAGGCAAAAAATAATGGGGTTATGGGAGGGATAGTTCAGACGGACAAGTCTGAACACATATGCGTTGGGATCCAGGTGGGGAGACTGGTGGAAGGTGGTGTCATCCCACATGACATCTCAGGCTTTTAAAAGTCTTAGTTTGGCCAGCGTAACCAAACTCTACCTTATATATAGGCAGGTCGCCAGATGTGCCTTGTTGTTGTTGCCTGGTTAAAGGGTGGGGATGTGAGCAGGTATCCGTTCTGTATCTGTATCACCATATATTTGGCCAGGTCAATTCACTGCCCATATGTGGTAAAGTGATCCTCCCTCACCTGCTCTCTCAGAGAGGTCGAAGCCAGCTTTGTACAAAACACTCCAGTTAGCACATCTTAATGCTTTTCCATAATTCCCTGTAGGAAGTTTATTATTAGGTATTTATATCTCTGTAAGAGAATGTCTTGTCAATAATGTGTTGTTGCCTTACCTGTACATAATGGTTTCTTCTTCAGTCATCTTCCTATTTTTAACACCCTATCTTATCTCAATGCTTAAGCTATGTTCGAAAAATCACCAGTAACTCCTGTTTTGATCTCTTGTATATAAACTGCATTCTTAGCAGCCATGACACCAAAAATAGTAGCCACTGTTCAACAGAGGAGATTTGGTCTTGACCACTGCGATAGGGTTATGAAATCTGGGAGGAGTTAGCTGTGTGTGGAACGGTGACCCAGAGCACGGTGACCCAGAGCACGGTAACTGGGTCGTGTTCCTTCAGCTGGGTTGCCCTCCTCCCTCCCGTTTCTCTGCGGCGACACCTGCTGCTGGCCTCTGAGAAGCGCGTGGAACGAGGACAGACGCGTGACTGTCAGTACATGCTCTGAAGGTTTGCAATAGACTTCCCCTCAGCTGGTGAGAAAGGTGTCTGTAGAGAGGGGAACCTGACCAAAAAATTTGTGTTAAATTAAATAATACATTATTATATTGAAATTAATAATGTATATCATTCATTATGGTAAAGTGTTACAATAAATTATACGTAATGAATTAATCAATCTAAGTGATGGTCACATGCAGAAACAGGATTGATTCTGATCTGTTCCTGCCGTTCACTGCTTGACAGCGTCTTTCTCGTATCGAACAATTGACCAGCTTTTTCCCTAAACTGAGAGCTTATCATTTGAGTTTCCCTACAAAATGTCTTATGCTGCTCGCAAATAAAGACAGCGCAGATAAGAGTGCTGTTACTTCGCTGGGAGCTTGCGTTGACCGTGTGGTGTGAGCTTTCACAGAACAGTTACCGTATAAGCCAGGTACGGTGGGTGGCTGTTTCACCTTGCTGACTGTGCTCTGCGTTGCCCGCAGGTGTGCGGCTTTGTGGGCCTCTACTACAATGTCATCATCGGCTGGAGCATCTTCTACTTCTTCCAGTCCTTCCAGTACCCCCTGCCTTGGAGCGAGTGCCCCATCAGGAAGAATGGGACCCAAGCCAGTGAGTGGAATGTGGAGATGTGTAAACATGGGGGTGTCCAGGAGGGGGTCCTCAAATAGTGAAGCCTTTCTTCTATTTTTACATACATACAGTAGCTGGACTTCCAGTAATACTTTTCACCTCTGTAATACCAAAGGGCATTATCTAGACTTCATTTACATTAGGATATAAGGCCGTTAAGGAAGGCACTCCTCTTGAGACTCCACGGAGTGACAGAAGATATTTTAGTCATTCTTTCTCTTAGCACCTATGGTACCCCAGAGCTCCACACTCACAATCCATTTTCCTGTCTTTGCTGCAGTTGTAGAGCCGGAATGTGAGAAGAGCTCCGCCACAACATACTTCTGGTACCGGCAGACGTTGAACATCACAAGCACCATTGCCGACAGTGGCGGCCTCAACTGGAGGATGACCCTGTCTTTGCTGGGAGCCTGGTTAATCGTCTGCCTAGCAGTCATCAAGGGCATCCAGTCATCAGGGAAGGTGGGCGGCCGCAGGTTCCGTGGTAGGCATACAGGGTCATAAATGGTCCATTGCTGCCAACCCAGTAGACTGAGTAGAGGTCTTGGTGAGCCTGGAGCATGTCTAGTCTTCAAGACCATAATGGTGGGATTCCAGTCCATTGGAGAAAAGACTTATTGTAGGCGATTTGGGCAAGATGGCATGGTGATCTGTGAAGATGAACTGTGCATTCCTTCAATGTAGCATCCATATTATTCATCCATTTTCCATAAACACTTATCAAGTACAGGAGAGCAGGTAACGAGGAGATGTTGCTAGGAGGCTCAGAGCATGATGCCAGTCCATCATAAGGCACACACATACTCACTGTCAACAATTCAGAGACATCAGTTCACCGACCTGCAAGTCTGTGGACTGCAATAGGACACCAGTGCTTTCAAAGGAAACTTGAGCAGCTCTGCAGACACAAGGGCAGGAATCAAACCCATGATCCTGGAAGAGTGAAGCCACAGTGTTAACAACTGAGCAGTTTATAGTCCATTGATGGTGAAATGGAAATTCATCTGTTTTGGGTTCCCCATGCAGTGAAAGAGCTTGGCCTTGAAGACAATGGTGCAGTCTTCTATAAAACAAAATGCTCTAAATTAATTGTAGCGTGCTTACCTCATGGGGTTACATCAAGATGACCTTCTGCTACTGTGTGACTACAGTAACAAAGCTCCAGATTGATCCTGAATATGGTGTGCATTTCCAAACTAACTCTAATATCTCTAATATGCTAATTTAAATTTTGTGAGGCTTTGCAGCAGTTCTAACCTATTCCAATCCTTTTAATGCTTTTTAAAAAGCTGCTCTTTTTATAGCTCATAATGCAAATGGTGCATAAATAACTCAGCTTTACCCTGAAATTAAAATTAAAGTGCCATTTTCTAATAATTTGTAATCAATCAAAAATATAAATCATTACGGAGAAAAATCTTTCTAAACTCAGAGAAGTGTCACACTGACTCTTTCTGGTACTGATGTGGCTGACAATTAGTGGTTCTGTCACACATCTGGAATACCGGACACATCATCTGCACCCCTCTGTAATTCTACACCATTGGCAGCTTGACCACCAGTGGGCATCTTCTGCTGTGCTACCATTACTTTGGAATTTTGGAGATACTGATGACCGCAGCTGAGAGAATACTATAGAAGTGACGTTAACTGGCATTATTGCCATGAAAGTGATCGATTTATTAATTCCTGCCAGATCATTGTGCAATAATTAATAAAAAGTATATATATAAAGTATAAAATTTAAATATTCATACATCCATCCAATCATCTACGTATAAACCAGTTATCGTGGTCAGGGTTCCATGAGGTCCTTAAGCCTATTGCAGGCAGCATAGGTAACAATATTATTAATAATATGCATTTGGTAAACTGATCAATTGTTACCTTACCTAATAAGCACTCAACATAGGTTCTGGATATTGTCACCTTATGTATTGAGATAATGGGCCCTATTTTGCACCAGCGGAAAGCGCAACACAAAGTGGTTTTGCTAGTTTTACACCAGCACATTCCTAATTTTCGCGCAAAGCGTGCATGATTTCAAAATAAATGATTTTGCGCGCATTTCCCGCTTGTAGGAGTGGTGTTTTTTAAACGAGGTGTGGCATTGTCGGTGCATTGCTATTTTAAGGCAGCGAAATGACATTGCGCTTTTGATCAACAAAAAACACGTCTAAAGTCTTATTAAATGATATTTTTATATTTAAACGTATTATTAAACGATATTTAAGGGGTGCATTTTAGAAACGTGCGGGTGCACGACGCTCATTACGGACACAGGTACGTGCTTCAAGTGCACTAATGGTTTTTTATTGTTTTATTTCATATACATTTTATTATAGAGTACAACTTATGGAGAGAAATTTGTCTCAAAATGATTAATATTCCCACGCCCGCTTCACCTTGAAAGGCTTAGGTGGAACAGTGGTGCTCCTGTAAATGATTTGCTCCCACCTTTGCATTTTGCTCAAAAGCACGTCTGTTTCCTCGGCCAAAAACCGATCTAGTTTGCTAGGTAAACGTGCCATTATAATAGCAATCCGCCATAGTTACGCCCAAAACACACCTCTAAATAATTGAGAGCATTAGGACAACCTTTTTACGCCTTGCGCTGCCGCAAAGTCTGTTTTATCCACTGTCAAAATATCAATATGGATTTGGACGTGCCCATAAATGTTACTTGCGCCTTGCGCTTTACACTTTGCATTAGATCGTCAAAATAGAGACCGATGTGTTTAAATGGGGAAAAAAAAAAAAGAATTTTGGAATGACTGGTAAAGTTGATGAGTGCTTCATGCCCCAGTGCTTACAACACTGATGAGTATCCATGGTAATGAGGCAGTGTGTGGTTCCTCCCCCTGCCAGGTGATGTACTTCAGCTCTCTCTTCCCCTACGTGGTGCTCTTCTGCTTCCTGATTCGTGGCCTGATGCTAAGGGGGTCCGTGGATGGTATCGCTCACATGTTCACTCCCAAGGTGAGCACAGACCTGCCACAGTACACAGGTGTGAGAAAGCATCAGATGAAATATAGTAGGTATCTCAAGATGATTTTATCCCCAGGTGAGTCATTATGAATTCATGGAATCATACAGCAAATTAGATCATATGATTCCTGCATAATGTTTGAATAGTCAGTCAAAGCCCCCAGTCGCACTGTCATGTAGGTAGAGGAAATTAAAGCCAATTGGAGCACATGATTACTTTCTAATTCAATGTTTTATTTGGATTTTATGGTCAGAATCTCAATATCTGCAGCCTCTTCATATATTGGCTGTAAAATCTGATCAGTTCACTTAACGTATTGTTATTTTGCAAATATGACATGCATACAGTATACTGCTGTTACCTAGAGCACATAATGTCTGCACATCCCTCACAGGGGCTTAGGTTGTATATGTGAGCAGTGTCTCCCGCTAGTTATCTGTTGTGGTTTTGTTGTTCAAAATGCGCAGCAGTACAATTCTGTTTTGGTTCCGTATTATTTACCGTATGTCTGAAACACATTGAAGGCGGTAAATGACCCATCTGTCTTGTCTTTCACCGGCAGCTGGAGAAGATGCTGGAGCCACAGGTGTGGCGTGAGGCCGCCACGCAGGTCTTCTTTGCCCTGGGCCTGGGCTTTGGGGGGGTCATTGCATTCTCAAGCTACAACAAGCAAGACAACAACTGCCACTTTGACGCAGCACTGGTCTCCATCATAAACTTCGTCACCTCAGTGCTGGCCACGTTGGTGGTCTTCGCCGTGCTAGGCTTCAAGGCCAACGTCATGAATGAGAAATGTGTTGTCGAGTGAGTGCCCAACATTGCCGTACACAAAGATTTGGGGTCCCTTTGGGATCCCCTATTACTGAGCAAGCTTAATATCATTTTCCTGTTTCAGACTTAATGGATACCACTTTATGTATGATTCTGGTATGTTTTTTTCTTTATTTTATATATAAATATATATATATATAGTCCCCTTCCCCATATAATTGCACTAACACTAGTGGTACTACAGGATGTCCTTCATTTCTGAATATTGCACTTAGGCAGAAGTATCTACCAAATAAATAAATGTAAATGCAATTACTTCCCTATTAGTAATATAGTGCTGCGTTGCTAACAAACTCAAACGCAGTTACTGGAAGCAACGGCGTTAAGAGCAGCTGGCGTCATTTTATTATTTCAGAGGGTAAAAGCAAGTGTGAAAAACAGAAGATGTTTACGGATATGAAATGAAGGAGTTCTCTAACAGAAATTTAATTTCTTTCATCCAGCTTGCAACAGCTTATGCTGGGGGGTCTGGATCCTACTCCAGGTAGCATTGGGCAAAATGCTGGAGTATACCCTAGAGTCACAAATTAAATCATACATTATGGGCAGTTCACCTTAAATCTAGATTGTTTGCCTGTGGATGGGTTCCAGAGTACCATATTTAAACCCACATGACACAGGGAGAATGTGTAAACTCACACACAAGTGGGTTTCAGATCCCTAAGCCTGGATCTGTGAGGCGACAGTGCTACCCACAGCCACCATGCTCCTCCTTCATTAATAGATTAATTATAACTAGATTAATTATAACTTGCTTTGTTCTCTCTCTCATCTGAACTCTAAACCTGCAATGGGGCTGTGCTCTGTGCCACTTACACTTATTTTATTTTGTTAGCATTGCACATTTTATTGTTTTATCTTTGCTGCTTTAACTCCAAGGTGAATATGTAACCAGCTAAGTAACCAGATGTACGCTGCCTTTACCAGCGATGCTCAATCCAAATATTTGTTTTCTTTCGGAACAATACTGAGGATAGAAGTACATTAACAACAAAATTCACAAACGCAGTGCTTATTCTAACCAATTTTTATTTTATAGCCCTCCCACCATGATGCCTTTTTTTATTACACAAATTTAGGAACAATACACACTTTGAAAAAGAAAATAAAGTACAAATAAAATATAGTAAGGAATTCTTTTTTTTTTTTTTTTTTTAAAGGAACAGTGTAAAAATGTTAGTGACTGGCATGTCTGCATGCAACACCATTTTTGAGACAGACACACTTGCACAGTTCTAATGAACCCTTGGAGTGCCAAACTAACCTTAAGCAATATGGCAGTTACATACAGTAAATAATTTGACATTAATAAGAATGCAAGGTGAAGTGATTGAATGCAAGTTAATCAACTGGAAAAGAATCCAATCCACTGAAGTAAGTGATGAGAGGTTTGCCAGTGAGTGTAAAACCTGTGTTTTGTACCCCTTATAGGGGATTAAATTTTTCCCAATTACAGAGGGGAGAGCGTGGGCTTTTCACAATAGGAATATTCGACAACAGGCAATAAGGGAAGAAAAGGAAATTACCCTAATTTGTTTTCTGGTGACACTTTAGCCCTCCTTATGGCTATATATGGTGATGAATTAGTGGTCTCTCCAGTCATGCTACTTATAGCTACAAATCATCAGTTCTAGAACTTCATCGTAATAGGATATGATCAGAACATGTAAGCTTCCTGCTGAATAGGAACATTGGCTGCAGGGATGGCCAACTCAGTTGGGCATAGAGAGTGAGAATGGTGAAGTCCAGAAGGACGTGAATTTAGGAGGACACTGAGCCAAACATAGTGTGTGGCTCCCGTTACGTTCGCTGTTGAAATATTTGATTTTTGTCATGATATACAAGAACCACAAATAAACACAAATAAACTTGTTGGCCAGTCCTTATTAACTGCTACAATCATCTGTGTCAGGTTTTATCTTGGCTAGTTTTCAAACCAAATTTTAAACTACCACAGGAATGCAGAGAAGATCCTGGGCTACCTTAACTCCCACGTGCTGAGCTACGACCTCATCCCCCCACATGTCAACTTTTCCCACCTGACCAGCTCAGATTACACTGAGATGTATGGCGTCATCAAAACGGTAAAGGAGGACAGCTTCACCCAGTTGGGTCTGGACCCCTGTCTGCTGGAGGACGAATTGAACAAGGTGAGCATGCTCATCGTGGTAACTTGATGATGCCATTTTTTTCTAATTATTCATATTTAAAATGCATGGTACCTTTAATTGTCTAAGACATGAAAGCCCATTAAGTGTGGTATCTGTCATTGTTTATTTAACAACCCATCTTTAGATGAATTATCTCACTTCTTTCTTGTACTATTCATGCACTTTGTCCACTCTCCTCCTTCTCTCCCTCCCTTCATATTTGAATTCACATTAATTGCTTTGGTAGCATAAAGTGTTTTTTAAAGGAACATTTAAATGTACCTTAAATGAAATAAGCATTTACGGAGGTAATAATTAAAGCCTTTAATTATTGTTCTTAGTGTCTAAGAGTGTGGCAGGTATGAACGCATTTAACAGTTAACTTGTTTTTGGCCATAGAATTAAACTTGTTTCTCTGATAGTGCCAAAAGTTTCACTACAAAATGACGGCTGAGATCAAATAGGACATACACTTTTTCAGTTCTCACTCTCATATCCCTGTTCCTTTTGATCCCATGACCTCCAGAGTGACCATATCACATTGAGCAAGAACCTTAACTCCAAAAGCTGTTCCAGGGTATCCGACAAATGGCTGACCCTGCACTCTGACCCTCAGCCTTGCTGTCATTTTGTATTTATTTGTGTGTCTCATGGTGAGCAAAGTAAGATATGGGAAAACTTAAGAATTCTTATGTACCTTTACTCAGACTCATACAATGGGCAGTAAAATTTAACTTTTTATTTTAATTTCATTTCCTTTTTTCTCCTTTTCCTTACAACTTACACTTTCTCATTCCATTCTGTCGCTGATATCGGTGTCTGTTTGTCCAGTTTGCCCATCGTCTCCATAGTAACCTATCTGCTAGCTTAACAAAGGTGACAGTCGTGATGGACATCCCTTCTTTCTCCTACGCAGGCAGTCCAGGGCACAGGGCTGGCCTTCATTGCCTTTACTGAAGCCATGACGCACTTCCCGGCCTCACCCTTCTGGTCCGTCATGTTCTTCTTCATGCTCATCAACCTTGGCTTGGGTAGCATGATTGGCACAATGGAGGGAATCACCGCACCTGTCCTTGACACCTTCAAAGTGCGCAAGGAAGTATTCACAGGTAAGGCCTTTGACAAACTTCCCGTCTGACGTTTTGGGCATGCTAATTGATCTCTTACTTTTAATTCTCAACATTACAGCTGAAAGTCAAGCAAACCAGCCATAAATAAATAATTCCAGAGCAACTAATTCTCTCTCCCTCTCTCTCTCTTTCTCTCAGTGTGCTGTTGCATTGCTGCCTTCCTTTTCGGCCTTCTGTTTGTCCAGAGATCAGGGAACTACTTTGTCACCATGTTTGATGACTACTCTGCTGGCTTGCCCCTCACCATAGTTGTCATCCTCGAGAATATCTCAGTGGCGTGGATCTATGGCACCAAGAGGTACAGGATGGCCCAGCAACTCCAAACTGTGACTATAAGTTTCGTTAATGTAGTCAACGTAGAGAAAATGGCCTTCTTTTGTACACATAACCCTAGCCTTCTATTGCTTGTAGTCACCCTGGAGACCATAACTCTTAGAAACATAGCCTCAGTCGGACCATGACAAAAATTTTGTCTTGTCTTACCTTGTTCACATCCTAAATTGGGGGATGGCATGTTCAGTAATGTGAAAATATTGTGTGAGAACCAACCAAACGGAAGGCTGGTAAAGTGCTTGC
This sequence comes from Gymnarchus niloticus, assembly GCA_009936485.2. Classification (NCBI taxonomy): domain Eukaryota; kingdom Metazoa; phylum Chordata; class Actinopteri; order Osteoglossiformes; family Gymnarchidae; genus Gymnarchus; species Gymnarchus niloticus. The sequence continues at coordinate 14,144,629 of JAACJT020000105.1, read as the reverse complement.
TGAACACTGCATTTGGTTATGAACTATCTGGAAACAGAACTGAGAAAAGCATCTAAAGTCCTGGAATGACTTGAAAAATACAGCTGCACTGAAACATCAGACTGCCACAAGACTGGGGAAACCCACACATCTGTATTTAATGAGAGCTTGCGCTAACATTCACTGTAGCACTCGAAAAAATACATAAAACAATTAATTGAAATTTTACAGCTGTTGAAGAAACTGCATTTTAACAGTTATAAATTATATTGTGGACACCAATAGACAACACACATTGAATTTAAAATTAAACGAATAAACAGCATGAATTTTAGGCCAGCTTTTCATACAATGAGGGATAATTTGCATTGCATTTCATTAACATTCTTATCTATAAAAAATCAAAATAAAATCACATTATGCTGAATAGGTCATAGGGCACTGAGTTTGTTGGCAAGTTGACCTGTTAATAGCATACTCTTTCCTCAGATATTTTTTCCACACAAATCACGCATCATTTCTCAAAATGCATCCAGTATTCTTTTAAAGGTGAGGTGATGTGCCATTCTGATTGGTTTATTGAATGTTACTCCCAAAACACACCTCTGAATAATTAAGAGAGTTAGGACAACCTTTTTGCGCCTTGTGCTGGTGCGAAGTCTGATTTTTCCACTGTTAAAATAGCGAAATGGATTTGGACACGCCCATAAATGTTACTTGCGCCTTGGGCTTTATGCTTTGCGTTAGATCGTCAAAATAGAGCCCAAGGCAGTGGCTCCCAAGCTATTTCTGTGAGGTATGCCTTTCGCAGATCTCAATATTAATAAGTGCCCCCTGCGTAATTCCCAACACTGACACACACAATAGCTCATCACACACAAGGCCCCCCCTTTTGAACCCCCCCACCCGACCCCCAGGGGGTGTGCCCCCAGTTTGGGATCTATTGTGTTATGCAATGAATTGTTCTTTCTTTTTAATAAGTCTTCTACCTCTAATGCTTCAATGCATTCCCTTTTCACATATCTATTTCATTACATGGACATAATCTGGACCCTTGTGATGTCTTCCCTTTCTCTTTCCTCCCTGGCCATCAGGTTCATGCAGGATCTGGAGGACATGCTGGGCTTCCGACCTTATCGTTTCTATTTCTACATGTGGAAGTATGTCTCCCCACTCTGCCTGCTCATTCTTATCTTTGCCACCATCATCGAGATGGCCATCAGCCCACCAGGGTACAATGCCTGGGTGCAGGACCTGGTCAGTGATTGCATTTTTGTATGACAATACTTCTGTGTATTTAGGATGGGGTGCATGACCCTTAAGTGTACCGATTACGCATGAAGTCCAGGTGAAGATACAAGCTACATTAGTCATTGTGTGATGAAAAACAAGGAAACCCTTTTGTTTCAGAGTTATGGAGCTGTGAATTCCTTTGTTTAAATTTCAAAGGAATTGACAATCAGCCAATCATATCTTTTCCTGTGTTTAATATCCTTCTAGTAGGGCTCTACTCTAGCCAGTGATGCTCCTCTCTTTCTCCAAAGTTCCTGCAGAATGCCGTTCTATCCAGTTATTTGATCTGCTATTGAGCCTCCCCCTTTTACGACTTCGTGTTTTACCTTGCAGGCTGCAGAGCAGTTCCAGAGCTACCCACCCTGGGCTCTGGCTATGTGCTTCACCCTGATTGTGGTGGCCATGCTGCCTCTGCCGGTGGTCTTCATCGCTCGGCAGTTCAACCTGATTTCCGACGGCTCCAACAAGCTGTCTGTTTCCTACAAGAAGGGAATGATGAAGGACATATCCAACTTGGAGGACCAGGACGAGACCCGCTTCATTCTCAGCAAGAACCCTAGTGAGACACCCTCGCCTATGCCCACTCACCGCTCCTATCTGGGCCCCTGCAGTACCTCCCCCATGGAGATGACCAACAGCACCCCTGCTGGCCGCTATGGGACTGGATACCAGATGGCTACCACACCTGAGTCTGAGCTATGATCCCCAGCCACCCTCCACCCCTCCAGCACTCCATCACACCCTTCAGAGAGGCCAGTCAGGGTTGGCACAGTGTTCTCCCACCTCAACCCCCTCACACTCCAGACAGGATGTCCCATACCCCTGGCCCATAGCATCATCCCCTCCTTCCTGGTGAAGAGAGGGGAGACCCAAGACTTCAATTCTGTTCACATACCCATTCCAACCAGTGAGTTCACAAAAACGTCAGGTGACCTCAGTGAATTAGGGGGTAACTACAAATCACTTTCCCTGCTTAGAGTGGTGTTCAGTGGGTGGGGGTGCTGCTTTGCTGATGTCTTTTGGGAGTTGAAGTCCCCCACCATCCCTCTACATCTGTAGTCTGTGCTGGTTGAGGTATCCAAAACACTGCAACACCCCAGACTTGAGCCTACCTAATACAGGGCTATGGGTGGATGGGAGGGGGAGAGGATCCGAAAGGGAAAAAATCATTGGAAAAAAATAACCTCTTAGACCTGGTTTCTTTCCCCAAAGAAAGGGTGTACAAATCTCCTAGGTAGTTAAGGCTTGTAAAGTAGCAAATTAAAAGCTCTGCTTTTTTTCCATTCTGTATATTCAGGAAAGTTGGGTTGCGTTGCCTTATTCACTCTGAGATTCTTGGAGTCCATTGCTCTCATTGCGACAGGCCCAGAATGGGATAAAAATATAAAAAAACAAGCCATTGTGTTTCTTTGGTTGGTTTATTTTTGGTGACATCTGGTATGGTCATACTGAGCTCTCAGAAGAGAGGTTTTGATATGAAGAGTTTAAATCCGCTATTGTACTGAGATCTCTCTTCCACCTGTAGCCGCAACATTGACCACCGTGGGGCCACACCCATAAATGTGGTGAAGCCCCTGCCTTGGCCTTGAAGCGTCGTCCGTTTGGTAGTGACAAATCAAATTACCAGCAAACTGCACATTATTTGGCAATGGGAGACGCCTTTTCTGATCACTCAAACGGTCCATTATTTAGCATGTTTTTGTGACTTAACGCTGTTAGAAGAGCTTCTGTAGCTCTGAGTAGGGCAGTGCGCAAACACGGTAACCATAAACTAATAAGTTTGTGTATGTCGGTAGAATACAGGTAATAACATTAAACATATGTAGGTAGGAAACATGTAAACTGAGCCCTGCGAACATTTGGTAATGCTTTCTGAACCTGGTCAGGATTTGTTTCATATTTTTGGTGTAGGTGAAAGGATCATGGGTACATTTTACTTGGAAACTAGTGATGTGGATCCAAAAGGGATTGTTTCATAATTTTCTGTTAGCCTTGGCTCCCGGCCTCGGGTGGGGGGGGATGCTCTGTATCCTGCCTCCCTGGCTGATGCCCCACAAGACCAATATGAAACTGGCTGCCATGGGGCAAAGGGGGAAGAGGTCAAACAGGTGCATTCTGGGATTATGAAAATGTTGCTTTTATTTGGCATTTTTTTTTAAGTGTTAATAATAATAATATCCTTCTTCCAATATGTCAGCTGCCCTCATATAACTTCCTTTTGTCTTTATGGATGAGTGTCATTAAGGGTTAACATAGGTCAGCTCATAATCTGCTTGTTTGGCATGTATGGATCTTGCTGGTTTTAAATTCATGTTGGACTTTAGCAGGGAAAAACTCACAAATCGCAACTATATGATTACCCTTTATCCTCTATTTTAACTTAAAGTATGTGCAATTAATATACCTCTGTATGTGAAACCTTGGAAGAGGCTGCATAAGAGCCTCGTAAAAGTAGACCGATTTACATGTACCTGGCTGATATTGTTTAGTATCATGTGATCATTTAATTTAATGACAACTGGAGTCTGGAACGTGTTTGAGATACAGCAGCTGAAGCTGGCCATTCTTTGTAGCCACTGGTGGACTACTGTTTTTGGCATCCATGCCAACCCAGGACGCGCATCCCATAAAGCAGTGTTGCGTCACTGTACGTGCTAACCCATTAATCATGACTAATTAGCAGGGTCACCCTGGGCAGACAATCAAAAAAGTAACTAAATACTAAACTAAGTTGGCCAGTTCAACCAGTGCTGCTTGTATCTCATGAATCCCTGATGTCTAGGTCACAGTAACAATGAGCAAGACATCTTTAGTGTTTTTGGAGTGTATGTGTAATGTTGCTAATTGGTTTTGTTAGCAGTGTATTTATGCTAGATTCCTAGCTCCTCTTGTGACATTTGAGTATCCCAGAGTTAGTGGTATTTCAAATTTGCGGTATTTATATACATTTGCAGACATTGTGAAGCAGTTATCTGTGACAGGGGTTTTTGAGCATCACATCCCAAATACTTGTTGCCAGTTCCACTTGTGGTTACCCCCTTGTCTGCCGCTGGCATCGGCATGGGTGGAATGCGATTCTGTCCACCGAGGATGACGTTTAAAACAGATGCAGCACAGGCATTTTGAGAGTTAGAAAAGCAGCACAATACATAAGAACATGCTACGTATGAAAACTGCTTATGTCCCTAATATCAATTGCACAGTCGGGATAACAGACTTGACCGTTTCATGCCTGTAAAGGCCAAGCCCAGCAAGGCAGGTTTAACACTGGGCCAAAGAAGCACAAAGTAATCGTTTTGTACAGCCGTCTACCTTGTTGGTAGGGTCAAATGCAATTAAATATAGCACTGCCAAAGCAGTTTTATTCAACAACAATAATCATGCACTCTGCAAAATTTAACATTCCAGTTAAACAAAAATGAGGAAATTTTAATGTTAAAAAAATGACCTTTTGGGACACCATGACATTGGTTAGCATTCATTCCTGACTAGTTTTAATTAGTAGGGTATTGTTTAACCTTAACTGTTTAGTTTGTTGACTCATTGAGTATGGACATGAACCAAATCCTAGGAAGCACAGAGCATAAGTCAAGGGACACCATGAGAAAGACACCAGTCCACCTCCGGACACTCACACACAATTTTTCTCGTATAGTAAAGAGTGATTGAGAGTGAATAATTAAGCCGAATAGTCTCATGAATAGGATATTGGAGGACATGGATAAACCCATCCAAACTTCAGGAACAGAAAGGCATTTGAATTCAGCCTTACCACACTATCATCTGAACCCCTTATTTAAGTCCTCCTAATTAAATGATCATTGTGTCCTACCACACAATTTAGTGCAAGTGTTGGCTGGGAGAGGCTAACGCACTTACTGGGTGTTGGCCATTTGTAGCTCTTGGTTGATTGGAGGCCTAGTCCCTAAAGCTGGATGCTGAAGGAGGATGTTTAATCCAATGAAGTTACAAAACTGGCCAGAACTTCTTTACCTCTATCCTTGTGGCTTATAAAATATTGCCACAAAAATATGAAATAATTATTAGTTTACTTTCATTGTCTTTAATGATAATTTAGTTTTACGTGACACAAGAAGCCATGCTATTATCTCTGAAATCACCTACTATATTTATATTATTGTTGTAAAATTAATGTGTATATGTCAGTGTACATTCTGATAAATTTAAGTGAGAGTAAATATTTTCATCTCGTGCTGTATATACATACTGTATATTTCAAAATACTTTTAATTTTTGTAGTAGGAGAATCCCAAATCTCTTGCTGGAAAAGGAGGCAGATGGGGAGTGGAAAACTGGAGGCCGTTTAGTCTAACAGTTCTCCAAGTCCAGCCGTATGATGTGCTGCATTTCCCGTTTCGATCTCGTGATGGTGTGTGCGTAAACTTATCTTCACTGTGAAACCCGGCTCGATGTATTTTAAGAAAAACTTGCAGGAAAAAATGTTCCTATGTGTACGATTCTAGTTCACACAGTAAGCAGCTTCAGCACCCCCTTAGAGTCATTCATTGTAGACGCTTGAGTTTCATGCTTGTTTAGTGATAAAAGACCTCCTTTCTTTTGGAGGCAGTATGTTTTGCGTTTTAGCGATCAGTGCTGTTTTCACCAGCCTCAAGGCACGTTCAGTATTGTAGGTTTTGGGAATCTCTTCGCTCATCACAGACGGGATGTGAACATTCATCAGTTTCATTCCAGGTATATGGTTACTATGTGTGCAATAATTATAGAACAATAAACAGAAGATTGAAAGATATTTTCTTTAAAGAAATTAATTTATTTACAAAATTAATATATGTGTATATATGTTTATGTATGTCTTAACACTGCAGTCTGTAAGCACAGTTATCATGGGTGATATTATTGTTGGAAGTGAATGTAAATGCACATTTTTAGCTCTGTTTTAGCTCTTAGTGCTTGTTTGGTCTTTTAAAAGCCAGACATTACTACTGTCTCTGTCTTTGTAGAAGCAATATCTCTTGTTTCATCAGCTGGAGCTGGATGGAGGATGTCCTCCGTGGAAATGACAAGGATGCAGATAGTTGTATATAGAGGGGAAAGCGCTCCCCGGTGGCAGCAGCACTGTAATGACTCTTGTGACGTGTGTATGTGTGTGTGTGTGTGTGTGTTTTTTTTTCCTCTGCTGAATATTAATAGCAGTGGCCCTTACTGGGAATATGTCTCCAGCAGTTTTGTAAATGTCAAAAGCACATTGGAAAATTACACACCTTGCCATTATGATGAGCTAGCCTAGTTTTGATGAATATACAGTATTGAAACTTTGTGTGGAACAACCTGAATAAAAAATCATGGATATCAACAGAAGTGTCAATAAAACAGATTTGTTGTTCTTACTCTGTCCATCTTCCCTTGTGGTTTTGCATTGCGTTATGTTGAAATCGTGGTGAGCGGGTGAGGCAGCTGGGATAATCATGCTGGAGGAAACACCGAACAATTCACTAATTAAAAGTCAACTTTATTATTTTGAACTAATTAATAATACAATATTTAAGTGAATATTGTTCTCAACTACATTAGAATAGTTCAGTTTAAAAGTAAATTTTCATTCTCAGATTCTTTAGAACTGAGTGCTAAATTCCTGAGCATCCAGATAATGAAAGCGTTTACCTCTCGACTTCCCTCCCACCCTCCTAAAAAATACCAATCCCAGGGAGCACAGGAGACAACCTGGATAAGATTGTTAGGCACACGTGTAATGATCAAATGCCCAAACTATATTAAAAGAGAAATGGAAACAAAAAATAATCATTTTAAAATCAGATGAAGGAAAATAGGTACAATGAATAACATGAAAACTGATAACACAACTGATATGTGATATATTTATTGGAATAACTATACCATGTTTTTTATGCAAAGCCTCTTCAGTGGTCAATAGCATGCTGACAGGACTTCTGTGGTTTCCATACTTTACAGTTTAACGCACAACACACTCTCACACTGAGAAACATGGTTTAGAGGTGAGCAGTGATTTTCAGAATCGGTTTCATTAGCCAAGTATGCATGCATACAAAGAACTTGACTTAGTCTATTCAAATAGAACAAAAAACTAAGAGTGGAGGATAGGATAAAACAATAAGAAAAGATAGAATCACATTATGTATTATAAATATAAATATGCAAGGAAAATGGAATGCAAAGTGCAGAAATTCAATAGTTTAGAAGTTGAGTGCAATTTTAGATGTTGAGTGCAACTGCTCGGGTGGAAAAGCTGCACTTCTGCCTGTCAGTCATGGTTCTAATGGACCAGAACTGTCTCCCTGAGGAGAAAAATTTGAAGAGTTCGTGACCAGGGTTGGAGGGGTCAGTGATGATCTTGCCAGCTTGCTTCTTTTTTTCTGGAGGTATGTAGTGAGTCATTTGGGAGGAGGTTGCAGCCAATAACCTTCCCTGCTGGTTGTATGACATGCTGGATGTCTAGCATGGTGGCTAAGCTGAACCAGACCACAATGGAGGAAATACAGTATATACCGATTCATTGCCGGCAGCATAAAACTGTACCAATATAATCTGTGGCAGTTTAAGAATGCTGCTGCAGGAAGAATATCTTCTGTTGGCCCTGTCTTACTACAAAGTCAATGTTGCTCTTACTCATACACAAAAGCCTCTCAGAATTCAGGTACCAAACACTCAGCATGGAGCAGTCACTCAATCCTGAGGTGCAGGAACTTTGGGAATTTAAAGGATCCAAGCAACTGAATAATTGTACACAGTTGTGAGTACCCTGGTGAAGAGGAACAAGGGCAAGATGGGCTCCTGAAGCTCAGGACCGTCCACATGGAGACCAACCGTGAGGGTGAGGAGCCAGGCAATCTGGATGGGTGCAATAAAAATCTACAGTGAGAGAGGGGTCCAGGATGTCCTGAGTGGGAACCCAGGACTGTTCTTCAGGGCCATTGCCATCTCAGACAGTAAGCTGTTCTAAATGACAAACACAGCACTTGGAGTTCAGCAGGCCGCAAACAGCATAGGCAGGTTCACTGTCGACATCTGGTCAGATGTAGTGGATGGTGGGTTCATGGGACTGTAGTGCACTAGTTTCAGAACAGACATGTGGAACACAAAAAAGATCTGGACGCGTGATGGCAACTGTATATGGTAAGTGACTAGATTTATGAGTAGTCTTAAACATGCCAGTGTACCTGGGGATCAGTTTCCTGGAGGGAAGGCAAAGCTTGATGTCTCTAGTGGACAGCCACACACATTGACCTGGTGAAACAGTGGAGTTGGTCTTCAATGACGATTGACAAAGCTCTTCTCGGTTCTTACAGCACATTGTAGCTGAATGTAAGCCATCTTCCAGACCTTTCCACTCCAATGGAACCAGCTGTCTTCTGTATAGTATAAAGTATAAAGGTGGATGGTACCTCACAACACACTGGGAGGGGATCAGTCATAACAAGGTGCATATGGGGGAGTTCTGAGCATATTCAGCCTAGGGGAGGAACCTGCTCCAGTCTGTCTATTTAGACAAGTAGTATTGTCTGAGATAATGGCCAGGCTTTTGGTTCAGATGTTCCGTCTGCCTGTTGGTTTTTAAATGATACTCCGATGACAGGCTCAGAAACATCACACATGTGAGGTGAACCGAGGCCCTCACTCAGAAACTATGTCCTCAGTGATGCCGTACCGCCAGAAAACTTGTTTAAATAGACATTCCACCAACTGTGGGTAGACCAGACATGGGGATCAAATAATACATCTTGGAGAAATGATTCACAACCACAAGGATGGGGGCATTACCTTGGGAAGATGGTAAGTTGGTGATAAAATCCATCGCAACGTGCGACCAGACTTGATTAGGAACAGGTAAGAGTTCTAGCATTTCCACAGGTAAAGAATGAGTGATCTTGGAATGGACACAGATATAGCATGAGAGAACAAAACAGTGGCCTCACACACTTGTTGTACTTGAACTTGACGGTAATGTCGTTAAGGGCCTGGTAGTGGATGCAGGGACGAAGACCCCATCCGTCTTACCCACAAAAAAGAACATGGATGCTGCAGGCGATGTAGAAGGCTTGATGATCCCCTGAGCCAGAGTCTCCTCAATATATTGCTCTCTGAAATTGACAGAGGGTAGATCCACCGTTTGAGGGGAACAGCGCCTATAAGGAGGTCGATCGAGCATTTCCAAGGACAGTAAAGAGGAAGGGTTGCCACCTTAGTAGGGCTAAACACTTCCAGAAACCCATGGTAGACTGCAGAAACATCAGCAGATAGGGTAGGTGCAACACTTACAACCTGGGTTGTTCGGCATGGGAGATTTAGACAACCACCCCTGCACCCCTCTCCCAGGGAAAAAGGGATTATGCAGTTGAAGCCAGGGGTGACCTAACACCAATAGGTCCCACGGGTAGTGTATCACTAAGAGCTGGGCCTCCTCCTTATGGAGTGCCCCCATTTGCATCATGAACGGTTCAGTCTGGGACTGTATATGCCCAGTTGCCAGCAGTGTCCTACCCAGACCATTTACATATAGAGGGGGCTTAATCTCTGCCTGTCAGAACTGCTAGTTTCTTGACCCACTCAATATCATTAAAGTTCCCCATTTCAAATCAATCAATGCAGCAATGGATAAGGTAACTAAGTCATATGAGAAGAGCACTGGGACAGTTAACTGCTTATAGGAGACATTTAGGATAAAAGAGGTCCGAATTCACATACCAGTCCATTTACTTCCATTCCTGGGGTGGACTGGGTGGGATAAATACAGATGGCCAGATTTCCCACAGTACCAGCAGAGGCACTGTTGTATTCTTCCCTGCTGTTCCACTCCGGTGTGGTGAAATCTTCCTGCCAGCCAAGCATCCCCATTCTGAATGACCTGAGTGGGGTATTTCTTGGCGCACTTTATGTTTCAGGTTGCTGAAATTCAATCCAGCATCTCTTTTAGCTGCACGCTTGTTGACTTATTGCAAGCTCCACTGGATTCATATGGAGGTGAGGTATTAGGTAAGGTTCATCTCCAAACCAATTGAACCTGTGCCCTTATTTAGCAAGTTTTTCTATATAGAAGGTGAAATATTGCTCACATCAGCAGTATCACTAAAACAGCTTTTTTCCATCTAAGGAATATAGCCAAGGTTCGGAAAATGTTGTCCT
>JAACJT020000105.1:14108351-14121222 GCA_009936485.2 Gymnarchus niloticus | reverse complement strand
GGTCAGAGGAAGGAAGACAAGGAAACCTGGTGGTGGAATGAGGACGTACAGGAGAGTATACAGAGGAAGAGGTTGGCGAAGAAGAAGTGGGATAGTTAGAGAGATGAAGACAGTAGACAGGAGTTCACAGAGACGAGGCATGAGGCGAAGAGAGAGGTGGCGAAGGCCAAAGATAAGGCGTATGGTGATTTGTATGAAAGGCCAGACACTACGGAGGGAGAAAAGGGCCTGTACCCTGTAACTGGCTAGGCAGAGGGACCGAACTGGAAAAGATGTGCAGCAGGTTAGGGTGATAAAGAATAACAATGGGAATGTACTCACAAGCGAGGAGAGTGTGTTAAGCAGATGGAAGGAGTACTTTGAGGGGCTGATGAATGAAGAGAATGAGAGAGAAAGAAGGTTGGATGGTGTGAGGATAGTGAATCAGGAAGTGCAATGGATTAGCAAGGAGGAAGTAAGGACAGCTATGAAGAGGATGAAGAATGGAAAGGCTGTTGGTCCAAATGACATACCTGTGGAATCATGGAGGTGTTTAGGACAGATGGCAGTGGAGTTTCTAACCAGATTGTTTAGCACAATCTTGGAAAGCGAGAAGATGCCTGAGGAGTGGAGAAGTACTGTTCTGGTACCAATTTTTAAGAACAAGGGTGATGTGTAGAACCGTAGTAACTACAGAGGGATAAAATTGATTCCCGTAACTTCATGCTGTTACTAAAGAGTAGTGGAAGCTAGGTTAAGAAGGAAGGTGATGATTAGTGAGCAGCAGTATGGTTTCATGCTGGAAAAGAGCATTATAGATGTGATGTTTGCTCTGAGGGTGTTGATGGAGAAGCATAGAGAAGGTCAGAAGGAGTTGCATTGTGTCTGTGGACTTAGAGAAAGCATATGACAGGGTGCCTAGAGAGGAGTTATTGTATTGTATGAGGAAGTCTGGAGTGGCAGAGAAGTATGTAAGAGTGGTACAGGATATGTACGAGGGCAGTATAACAGTGGTGAGGTCTGCAGTAGGAGTGACAGATGCGTTCAAGGTAGAGGTGGGGTTACATCAAGGATCAGCTCTGAGCCCTTTCTTATTTGCAATGGTGGTGGACAGGCTGACAGACGAGATCAGACAGGAGGCCCTGTGGACTATGATGTTTGCGGATGACATTGTGATCTGTAGTGAGAGTAGGGAGCAGGTTGAGGAGACCCCGGAAAGGTGGAGGTATGCTCTAGAGAGGAGAGGAATGAAGGTCAATAAGACTAAGACAGAATACATGTGTATGTGAATGAGAGGGAGGACAGTGGACTGGTGAGATTGCAGGTAGTAGAGTTGGTGAAGGTAGATGAGTTTAAATACTCTGAACTGTTGACCCCAAGTAAGGTGGAGTGCGGAAAAGAGGTGAAGAAGAGAGCGCAGGCAGGGTGGAGTGGGTGGAGAAGAGTGTCAGGAGTGGTTTGTGACAGACAGGTACCGGTATGAGTGAAAGGGAAGGTCTACAAGATGGTAGTGGGACCAGCTATGTTGTATGGCCCGGAGACGGTGGCACTGATGAAAAGACCGGAGGCAAAGCTGGAGGTGGCAGAATTAAAGATTAAGATTTGCATTGGGTGTGACAAGGATGAACAGGATTAGGAATGAGTATATTAGAGGGTCAGCTCAGGTTGGATGGTTTGGAGACAAAGCCAGAGAGGCAAGATTGCGCTGGTTTGGATGTGTGCAGAGGAGAGATGCTGGGTATATTGGGAGTAGGATGCTGAGGATGGAGCTGCCAGGCAAGAGTAAAACAGGAAGGCCAAAGAGAATGTTTATGGATGTAGTGAGAGAGGATATGCAGGTGGTTGGTGTGACAGAGCGGGATGCAGAGGCAGGAGGAGATGGGGGACTGTTGGTCTGCTGTGGCGACTCCTGACGGGAGCAGCCAAAAGAGAATGATGATGATGTTACTCTAGAAGCTGCAACATTAAGTAAACGTTAATTGTAGCTTACTTGGGTATTATTTTCAGAATGTAAAGGTAAAGCTTATAATTTAGTATTATTAGTGACTGTGGCTCCATAGATGCATGAAAGAATATTTCTTTGTGTTCACTGAAGGCAGACAGTTTCAATAACCCCCCCTTTCCAAACTGATTATGCACTTCAAATCATCACCAGGGTTTGTGGTAGTGTTTGCCAGTGTGGGTAACTAGTAACATGCATGGTGTGACAAGGTCTCTAGGGGGCGCTCGTGTTTCCTGCAGGGCTCAAATGAGCCATTCCTGACTGTCAAAGGTTGATGTCAAACAGTCTTGGGGCACTCAGTAGTCCAGTTCAACCCTCCCACAAGAATCAGGCTTTATGATTTTAGACGGATGGTTACTATTTCATTCTTGAGTACTCAAAGCAAGTGGTTCAAAATCTACAAGATAGAGGTATGTTCTTTGTTAACCTTGTTAGACGGTACTGAAAATGTACCTGGCAGTAAAAATGATCGTTATTAAGCTGTTCTAATTTTCCATAATTCACGGTTTAATTTTGTTGACCAGTCTCACATGAAACTGCTATGAGCACCATAATATTCTCAGCAGAGCACCGGGAGGGGTAATTTATATGCAGTGAAATTTCTTAAGTTCTGTGTCAGAAATAGGTTTGGGTGTCCTGGTTTCATGAGGTCACCAGCTCAATGCCAGAGCAGATGGGAGTGCTCGGCCCTTGCCGTGTGACACAGGTCAAAATGCAGGAACGCGAACCTTAGAATTAGAGCAGAGGTGCACGTTTCATGACTCGGGCTGGTGGTAGTTTGTAAAATGTAGCATCAACATGCACTGAGCTCCGTTTTCTTCTTTTCCCTGACCGACCGGTCGATGTTTTGTAAATTTGAAGGTTTGCAGCGGTCTTGCCCATTGCCACTCCACACGTGTTCATTAGGCTGGAACACATTCATTCCACCATTTTATGGTGGATGCTGGTCGTTAAGTGGCCTTACCTTTGTTTTTTATGCAGTATTCCTAATTGAATTTATCCTGCACACATTAATTTATCTGTAAGCATAGCACCTTTATCTTGTATGTTTTATGCATTGCATCAGCTATAATGGTTTTGCTTTTTAGTTTGATGTGTTGTCTTTTATACATGTACATAGGAATGCTTTTGCATATCCCATGCCACACTCCTATGAGGCAGATACAGGGGAGAGTGAAGTTTTAGGTTAGAGAGCAGGGTGGCCGTTTACCCAATGCTTCTGGAGCAATTGTCAGGGTCAAGGGGCCAATGGTGATGTAATCACTTGGCCGGCCACAGGATTCAAACCAACAACCTTCTGTACACAGGCATAGGCTCCTGATCCACTGAGCTACACACCATGTTTGTAAGCTGGTATTAATATATTTACCTTCCATTTAAGGTGACTGTGTGAAACCCCAACATTTTTGAGATTTTAGTATTTTTTTTCCATCTTATATTTGAATCCTCGAATGCAAAATCTACCAATCTTTGTGTAGACATTTTGATACCTTGAATTTCATAGAATAGAAAATAGCTTCAATTACATATACACAGTGTGGGTTGGCACCCCATCCATGGTGTCCCCCTGCCTTGTACCTAAAATTGCCTACAATAGGCTCCAGGTCCCCCACGACCCTGCATAGGATAAAGCAGTTTGGAAAATGGATGTACAAATACAATTATGCAGTTGTGTTTTTTTTTTTTTATTAAATTACAAACAAGTGAGCTTAGAATAGAACGCAGTAAAATAATTTCTGCAGCAATCTGTTGCTTCAGGCACACTTGAACACAAAGTTGCTGTTATGTTTCAAGCTTCTCGGATGTTAAAGAACCAGTCAGGGTGTAACTAAGTATGTTTCTCCCCCTGCAGGGTATACATGGCCCCTCCCCTTTTGGACAGTCTTAAGTGATGGGAAAGATCTTGGCTGGCCAGAGCTGAGGTATTGACCTTTGGTGCGGTGGGGAAGTGGGTGGGATGGGAATTTAATACCATGGCCTGGCAGGCCCCTCCCTGACCACCACTCCTCTCCCTCCCTCCTTTAAACTGAACCACGTTGAAATACAAAGACAAGGCTGTTTCGTTCCATTGGCTGCAAGATCCGAGAGCTCGCCTACCTGAATTCTAAAGAGCATGCGACGCATGTCTTAGGATGGTCGAACACACAACTTGTCTAGCTGTCTGCACAGCACGCTTGTGTGTGGTCAGAGGAAGCATGTGCGAGCGTAAGGTGACTGCAGGAAGTGTGAGATGGGGGAGGGGCATCAGAACCTTAATCTGCCCTTTGAGAAACCATCATTTTTCATGTAGTAAATCTTATGTCTGTTCGTTTTATATTTTGATAAAAATTGCACAGTATATACTATTTGGGGAGGGGGGAATCTCTACAAGGAATTCTATAGAGTCATGGGGGGTTTTATTTTGGTTGATGTTATAATCCTTACAAAATTATTATTATCTGTCTTTAAAAATGGCATATGCACTGCTAGTACTTAAATGCCTTAGAGATGTTTAGGCAAATAATAATGTCAATGGCCAGATGGGAGTGCTATTGATCAAAAATTGAAACTCGTCTAACTGGTGATGCCGCTGACCGGGCCTGTCTCAATGTGCTTTCTCCACAAACATGACCTGGGGAGCTTGGGGGGGGGGCTTGTCGCAGTTCACATGGTGCTGTATCTGCAACTGCAGAAGTTTACATGCGATCACATTGCACTCAAGTGGGGAAGAAATAATTGACGTTGACACCACCATCTGTTTGACGGACACCATCACAGTTAGGGTTTCCCATATGGAAGACTTCCTTACTTTAGCGCTTTCTTGCCAGGTCTGGGCTGTTTTTTTTTTTTTTTTTTTTTTTTTTTTTTTTCTTTTTCTTGGGCCAGGCCAGGCTGGCTCTGTTCCTTTTTCATGGGATTAATCCACGATGTGACGTGTCCAGGTTCGGGACCCAGGAATCGACTGCGAGTTTCATACATCGGGGGAATTTGTACAGTTGACGTTAATTTGGAACGTGGTTCGTACAGCCGAAGAGGGGGGAAGCCCGACCCAGTGATGGTAAAGCGGTCCAAAGATCAGCTGACTTGAACACAGTAGCTCACTGGCCGGCGTCCCAGCAGTCATTCTACCTGCTGGACGTTAATGCTCTTGTTGCAACCTTGGAGACGCTTGTTCATCCAAGCGCATTTCTGTAAATAGTAGGTGTTCTGTTTTTGTTTTGTTTGAAAGGTAATTAAATTGAGACTGCGAGTGATGTTTTCTTTTCTTATTACACATTGAAGGTCCTTGAAAGGTTTAATATTTTGAGTAAAATAATAAGTGTGACATGCAAGCTGAAGGAATCCTTTTAAAATGAACACCAGCTTTTGGAATTTTTTTTTTTGTTTGTGGGGGGGGGGGGGGCGGTATGAACCGATTTATATCTGTTATATTCGTTAGAAGCCATATCCCAGATGTATTGGCGTATAATCTGAGGAATAGTTTTATACTCCATCCACACCAACATCTTCAGTATGTACAATAACAAAGAAATAAAAGACATACTTAGTGTACCAGTCGAAGATGCTTTCTGTTTGACTTTTTGTGAAGAATATCTTGAATCCTGTCCTTCCATTTAACTTTCATGTTTGTTCTAGAGGTGGGATTACACTTATTCATCTGCCCTTGCACTGCGCTCGTAACTTTCCATTTGTGCCACTTCCATCCCAAAGAGTATACACTGGCTTGTCTTTCTGATCCTTTGGTTAATTTTTTGTTTTACTGAAAAACTGCAACGTTTATGAGAGTGTGCTTTAGAAATCTTGTCCAACATGTTTTTTTAACCCCTTCACCAAATGTACCCTGGGTCAGGGTTTTCGGTGTGAATGAGCTACTGGAAGTCGTACCACTTAAACAACGGGGGGTTCTGAGTAGAGTAATGTGGCCCCTCATGTACGTAAAAGTGAATTGTTGTATGATTCATTTAACACTGATAAGACTAAAAACGTACACAGATCTACCATTCAACTGAATGATCAACTACCATTTTTATTTTGCTTGTGTGTCAGTTTGGGGAGTATGGTTGTACAGTGTGTTATAGTATATGAAGATTAAAATATTTATGCATATAATTGTTTTCATGTCTCAGTTTTTAAATTTTTAAATTATTAATGTGAATGGCATACAACCCCAGATCAGAAGAAGCTGGGAGGGTATGAAAAATGCAAATAAAAAAAAAAAAAACACACAGTGATTCTTAAATTTATTTTGACTTTCACTTCATTGCAGACAGTATGAACCCAAGATATTTCATATTTTGTCTGGTCAGCTTCATTTCCTTTAATATACATCCATTCCTGCATTTCAGGCCTACAACACATTGCAAAAAAAGTTACCCAAGTAGGGGAGTGTCAGTTACTAAAGTGAGGTAAAGAATAAGGGTATTTAATATGGGTTGTGGGGTATGTAGGAACACGAGTGCTGAGGAAGGGCCTAACATCAGCCACGTGGTGGAAAAACCCAACACGATGATGACGAATCACAGAATTTCCTAACGATTGTACATAATTCTGTATTTGTATTCAGCTGTGGGCATTTATGGATGTCGCTATTCTGCTTTGCATATTAGACATTTAATCTTTAGATATTAATATAATTTGCAGTGTAATATTAGCTTACTTTTACCCAAATGTTTGCTGTTAATGCTAAAATTATAAAATAAGTTTGATTTGTCTGCCAGTAGTTACTGTCTTTGTAACTGTTTATCTTGCTTGTTGGGGTTAGTAACCAACATTCAATGTCAGTAGTTAAAATATATTGTATACTATATATAAGTTGTCTAAAAATATCATTTTTTTCTGTTTCCAAACATGATAAATTTAGACAATATTTTAAAGAATGTGAATTGGTTTCTTGTGTATGTACATGCTTACCACACCTGTTCTTTTTACTCTTTGCCTTTTATAGAGTATAAATCCTAGAAGTCATGAAGGATATTTTTAAGTGGAAGGCCATCATGTTAACTCCAAGACCTGCTGTGTAACAAAACTGCAGATTCTTCTAAAGTCAGAGGTAGTATTCAAAGTTCACAGGCTAACCATTTAAGATTTAATTAACCACTAAAAATACTTTGTTACGAGTCAGCCACTTATTGCAAACTCAAGGTACATTCTCAAGTCCAGGCAAAAAAAGCAGACTGAATAAGCTTTACCGTTATGCTAAGGGTTCATTATGTGGGGTGAAATCAAGAGCTGCATTTCACACACAAGGGCTCGAAATGACACCAAATGCACAGTATGAACTAAACAAAAATCTACTTAAGATTCAGAGATTGGGGAATAGAAGCAAAGCACTCAAGCAGACCATCCCTGAGTGGAGATAATTATTAGTTTGATTAATGATGATACCATCACTGATATGCAGTAGCAGATCAGCATCACCCATATCGCACAGTTGTGACAAGCCAATTATTTAAAAAAAAAAAAAAAAAATACTAAGTAACTCATTTCCTCAATGTAACAAACATTCGATCAATTCCATTCATAAAACCTATATTTTGTTGCTTACATTTGACTTTTTTATTGAAATGGCACACTATTCTGTCGAGTAATTTATTGGTCAGTGGACACTATAGAAGAACAAGTATGTACACGTATAAGTGTAGTTAGTGTGCTGTACGGCCTTGCTAAGCACGTCCACACAATCATCCATTCATGTTTTTCTCTATGCCCTTCCCGTTGAGACTCACAGTGGTGGAAAGCTGAAGTGACCAGCCCAGATAGCTCTTCTCTCTGTCATGGGTTCGTGCTCCTTTTTTAGGATTCTCAAGCCACCTGGGAGATGTCTCCTACATATCCTCAATCTTGCTTTGGGCCTTCTACTAGGAGGATGTGGCCGGAACAGCTCCAACGCACACTGGCTACGGGGGGCAGACCTCAACTGATTCCTCTTCATTTGAAGAAACAGCAAGTCAACACCGTGGTTCTCTGAGATCGTCAAACTCAGTCCAGCATCCCTATGAAACAACTTTAGGAAAGCGTATCAAATCAAACCAGTAATGTCTTATGGAAGCATCTCTAACATAATGCTGGTTGTAAAACTGAGCTGAGCTGACTAAAGAGCATAGCTCACACAATTAGTTGCCTGACCTGTGCTATCACACCTAATGAGGGTAGATGCGTAGTGGCTGGCTTCAACCCACAGCTTGGTGACATAAAACTATACCAGTGTATATGCAACAGATTTCATTGCAGTCCTTCTATTCTCTTGCCATTAAAAAACCCAACCACAATTTGTGACAATCCTTGAAGATTTTGGCTTAGTGCACGACACAGACAATCAACAGCACCTTCTCCAATATCCATGCTGTCAGCCAGCCATATCTTCTTTTCCTTCTAAGCTCCACGGGCTAATTTGGTGTCATAACAGTCCTAGAGGAAGTCTTTCATTTGATTTGACCCAGAACTTTCTTTGTAGGTGTTGCTGCAAAATGCATGTGAGTCACCCATTCAGCAAAGCACAAACTAATAGGGTGTCTTTTCGCTTTGGCTGCAGTACACAATTGCCCAGATATTTCAGTGTTAAAATTCTGATAGAGTACTTATGTAAAAATGAATATTTCTCCCTAATATTCTTATAGAGAACTTTTGGTGAGTTGTATCTTACTGCTCATTGCTCCTCAGCAACATCACACAAACCGAGCCATCTTTAATTCACTGCATGGACTTCCCAGGTCATGACCTGCAGGCCACTTCAGCACAATCATACTGGAGGAGTCTGGCCTGGTCCTCAGAAATATTCTGCAACTTATATTCCTCTGTCAGCTTTGAGTTGTGGTAAGGTGGCTCTCAGGGTTGTTTAGTGTCTCACACTCCCAACACTCTGTGTGTGAAGTATGCAAGATTTCTTTGTGTGGATTTCTATGGGTTTCTTCCAGCCATTTGATTCAATTCACATTTCAAAGGGTGGGACTGAAATGTCTAACTTATCACTGATGTGCTGAGTGCATAGACTATAATGAATTGGTGATTATCTCTTCCTCTCCGAATACGATCACCACGACCCTCATTGCATAGGAGGTCACCAACAATCTCATGCATCCAGGGTACATCTCTGGCCCACTGAGCAGTGGAACATGCTAACACGCATGAAACGTTAATTGGGTCCTGCACTACTGCCACCATTGATGGGAAGACAAGGACTAGGAATTTTAAATGCAATTACCACATGCTGCCAATTACTGCCCGTATTAACCCAGTATGAAGAATTAAAGTAACCACCAGAAAGTAGGACTTCTAGTCATTGTCAAACCATTAATCCTGAAGAAATTAACTTTCAAAGGCTAATCTCTCTTCATTAACCTAGAACATGTGGCCCGGTTCTTTGTGTGTTCCACAGTCAACTATCAGGCACACAATTTCTTTTTATGGTAATGCTCTTCTGTCAGTACTTACTAAAACTTCATTCACCTTTATTAATACAGATTTTGGGGATTTGGGGATATGCTGAAGAATGTGTGCCTTGAAAGCCGCTTAAAGCTGATTTGCTTAGGTACTGTCACCTTCCACTTGTAGGACTGGAGGTTCCAATTTTGTCTGTGTGTATGAAGTTTGTAATAGTTCTTCAAGGTACTCTGGACTCCTCCCACAGTCCAAAAACATCCATTGAAGTAGGATCTCTAAACTGCCTATTGTGTGTATGTGTCAAGTGAAGTGAAGTCAACCCAAGTTTTATTGTCACGTGTTCCGGAGTGTACAGTGAAAATCTTGTGCCAGAATTGCAGGGGAGGGGACGAGGCATGGGAGCAAAAAAAAAACATGGTACAGATTTCTAATAAATACAAGGTATACAGTGCAACACAGACGGCAGGGTAATGGGGGGTTCCAGTGCATAGACATAATGTAGTGCATAAGACAGGACAGTGCAAAATTACAAACAACAGGCAATAATAAAAAAGTATTTAGCCAGTGAGTATAAAGTGTAGTATTGAACAATTTTACAAGTAATGCAATGACTAAGTTCTGTGCAATTGAGAGGCAGAGGGCATCGACTGTTCAGTACCCTGGAAAGAAGCTGTCCTTGAAACGGCTGGTGTGGATGGAGATGCACTGGTGACACCTCCCAGAGGGTAGGAGAGTGAAGAGGCAATGAGCTGGGTGGCTGGTGTCACTGATGATCGCCTCGGTCCTTTTCTGGCAGCTGGAGAGGTAGATGGACTTGAGGTGTGAAAGGTCTGTGCCAATGATCTTGGAGGCTGTTTGGACAGTCCTTTGCAGCAGCTTGAGGTCCTGGGTGGTTAGGTTCCCCATCCACACCATAATGCATCCTGTCAGGATGCTCTAAATGGTGCCGCAGTGGAAGTTCTGCAGAAGTTCTGTCCTGCAATGGAATGGCATCCCAACCAGGGTGTTCATCCAGCCCTGTGGCCTGTGTTGTTTGAAATAGGCTTTAGGGTCCCTCATAGTCCTGTGCAGGATAATAAGTTGCAAGTTTCACGGAGGGAATTTATTACTCTCCATCCATCCATCCACTAACCCAGTACGTGGCCTCACAATACTTCTTGCTGTCAACATCATCTAAGAGTTAAAGTTGCACCTGCAGTCTTTGTGTTTGCATAGTAATAAATGAAATGCTATGAAGAGGCCTTTGTGCCAAAGCAGTGGCCTGTGCAGATGTTTGAGTGATACCATGTGAACTGCCACGTCTGAGCAAATATTTTCTCCAACACTGCTGAAGCAGAACAGCTTGTGTCACTGAATCATGTCAAAATACTGACCAGGGAGATGCATCAAGGGAGGTGGGGTCTATCGACTTGCAGTTGAAGTGTTTTGTTAAGTCGCATTCCCTTTTATTAGACAGTGTTTTCCCAGAGCTCCGATGACATCTGAAGCACAGGTTTCACTTAATGTACTCTATTGTGTTTTAAATCACAGGGCACTAGAAAGCAGTGAGCAGCAAGACTAAACTATTAACATAACATCTGCTTCGGTAGACCTGACTTATTCTGGCTATAGTTAACTGCACAATACAATTGTTGTTTAACCAATATTGTAAAGTTAAATAAAATACACCGATGAGCCGGAATGTGTTGCAGGCCTGAAATACAGGAATGTAATATATTTTATATATTAACAAATGAAATGAAGTTGACCAAACAAGACATGAAATATCTTGGGTTCATACTGTATGCAAAGAAATAAAAGTCAAAGTAAATTTAGGAATTACTGCATTTTTTTTTTTTTTTGCATTTCCCATATGATCTCAACTTTTTCTGATTTGAGGTTATATAAAAGGCACAAATGAGAAACAGACCATAAAAGAACCGGTGTATACTGACCAGAAGCAGGTATGTTGATCACACCAGGTTACATGTCCATCTTGGTGAACCAGGTCCACCCTTTCATGATGAGTGTCTGCCCTGATGGCGTGGGCTGATTCCAGCGGGATGATTCCACCTGCTATGTCACTAGGAGCATGAAAAAATGGTTTGAGGTGCTGGACAGTTCTACTAGGAGGTGATCAAGTTTTGGCTTGTGAGGGTATACTCAATTCATTTTTTTTTTTTTTATATAGTGCTGTTAAAGAGCTTTGTCAGAAACTGCTTTATGGAGCTCTGGGCCCAAAGAACCCAGAGAGTAACCCTAGAGTGACAGTGGCAAGGAAAAACTCCCTGCGAGAGAGGAAGAAACCTTGGGAGGAACCAGACTCAATGGGGAAGCCCATCCTCCTCTGGCCGGCACCAGGCAGTACAAGTTCGTATCATGATATGTATACAACTGTCATATAACTACAGTACTGTGCAAAAGTCTTGAGCCGCCCCTCATTTCTTCATATGCTTCCAAAGAGCCAGACTGTTTTGTATTTTTTTAAATGTAGTCTTGAGGAATAGCTCTCCAGGCTTCCTGAAGGACTTTCAAAGTTTTTGGCTCTCATTTTCAAGGTAAGGCAAGTTTATTTATATTGCACCTTTCATACCAGAAGCAACCCAAAGTGCTTTACATGAAAAAGAATTAAAATATAACAAAGTGCATGACAAAATAAGAACAAAATGCATTTAAAAATAAAATAGAATAAAATCCAGATAAAAATATAAAATACAAAAGTTTATAAAAGTACAACAAAGTAAAATGCAATACTAACTGAAGGCATCAGATAAATAAAAATGTGTTTAATTTTGATTTCAAAGTGTCAACAGATGGGGCATGTCTAACATCCTCCGGAAGATTATTCCATCCATGTGTAGCATAGTAACTGAAAGTCATTTCGCTGTTTGCTTCTAACCAAAGGTACTATCAGTTGACTAACTCCTAACAATCTAAGAGACAATATAAGGCATATAGACAAGGTCTATATTCTACCAACATGTCGGCTATATATTTCGGACCTGATCCATTTAAGGACTTAAAAACTAAAAGCAGTAACTTACAATCAATCCTGTAGCCAACTGGTAGCCAGTGTAGTGTTCTGAGTATAGGATTAATATGTTCACTTTTCTAAGTTTTAGTAAGCATCCTGGCAGCAGCATTCTGAATGAGCTGCAACAGTCTGATAGACTTTTTGGGCAGGCCAGAGAAAAGAGCATTACAGTAATCTAATCCGCTAGAGATAAATGCATGAATAAGTTTTTCCAGCTATCTAATCCATCTAAATGTATACCAAGATTTCGAGCTTGGTTTTTAATTACCTTATTATTCAGTCCAGTCTCTGTACCTGACCAGTTTCAGCGGAATGTTTTTTTGTTTGTTAAGCCACACACATATGACCAACGTATGGGATATTGATCTGGCCAGTTAAGTAGCAGAGGGGGTTGTGAATCAGTTTCAGCTGCTTTGGTGTTAATAAAATTAACAACAGGTTCACTAGAGGGGCAACAATGAGACGACCCCTAAAACAGGAATGGTTTTACAGGTGGAGGCCACTGACATTTTCCCCTC
>JAACJT020000105.1:14077084-14101446 GCA_009936485.2 Gymnarchus niloticus | reverse complement strand
GGCTTCGAGAGGCGGTGGAGGACAGGGCGGCCTGGCGTGCTGTGGTCTATGGAGTCGCGAAGAGTCGGACACGACTGTGTGACTAACAACAACAACAACAGACTATACTAATTCATTCGTTCATTGTGTTAACCAGATCAGATGCCAACCTTCCAGCACCTGGAGTGTATTCTACCTGTAAAACTGCGAAGGTTCTCTTTGCATTTGTTAAATAATACCACCATCCACTGGCTGGAGTAACATGAACGGTGAATGTCAGAAGGGGTTCCAGATTTGAGCAGAGCAAGATCCGTTGTACTTTTCAGAATATAATTCGGCAACCGGCAAAAATGGCACCTACTCGACCCTCGGCTGCTAAAGAGAAATTGGGCACAAGCAGAATACGAAAAACATGTAATGTGTCTTTTTTTCTACATCAGTTTTCGTACCTGCTACACACAGCAGTACAAATTGTTGTGTATGAAATATCTTCTAAGATATTTTTATGTTGTCCTCATTTGTACATTTGTCCCCATGCATGAAGAAATAATGAGCGATTTTATAAGACATTATTTACCCCCGTCATTGGTCTGTAGTGACCCCCCTGGCAGACGCATAGCTGTGTGAATTTCAAGATGTTAAACCAATCTAAATAACAGTGTGAGGCCCATCTATTTTTATCCACTATAACAGAAAATTACGTTACTTTGTTTACTCTCGTATTCCTTCTTCTCTTGCTTTTGTACGGCTGGACTTAGCTTATCGGTGATAAATCTCCTAAAATAAAACCGCATGCATTTTACATATGAATAGCAATTTCAAATACATTCACGATGTCTCTTAGCGGTACGGTGGCTCGGTAGTTAGCGCTGTTAGCTCGCACCGTGTGGGCCGTGGATTTGAATCCCGCCTCCGGGACAGTGTGTTGTGTGGCCCGTGTATGTACCTCAGGGGGTTTGCTCCGTGTGTTTGGGTTTCCTTTGTTATGCATTGTAGTCTAACTGGTGTGGCTAAATTGCCCGTAGTCTGGTCATAAATGTGACCTACTATGAGTTTGTACCCCGCCATGTGCCCTAAAGATGACTGGTATAGGCTCCAGGCCCCCCCCCCCGCAATCCAGACTGGGATTGTTCGTTGAGGAAAATGGATGGATTATTCTTGCTTTTGGTCCTACCTGTGCATAAAACCCTCTTCAAATGTCGCGGTACCCACACTGGCCTGTACTAGTCGACTCAGCATTTACAAATATTTAATAAAAATATATATAGTGTGCTTGTATTTCTTTTAGAATGCCCCTTAAAGCATGCTTTTTTAACAATTAAACAAATTACTTGCACAATTTGTCGTCTTTAGCATACTAATTTAACAGTAATTGAAATGTTTGGAAAAAAAAACTTAGGATCTGGTACCCGATAAAGGACAATTGTATGTATTTCTTGAGCTGTGCATCTTAATTACTGCATACAATCATCCGCCACAATAAGTGGATAAACCGGATGACTGTTCCACTTTCTTAATAAAAACCACATAGTAACACACACACACACACACACACACACACACACTAGCACAATGTTTGTTAGCTCAAACAATGTTTCTTTCCAACCAATATTGTTTTGACATGTTTACAACTTGAATTTGTGTCTCTTCGCTCTCATCTTATATTTAAATAACTTTTTAATGTTCCTTGAGATGAACAGGCATTACACCAGCTTGGAGATATTACAGCACTAAGGTCTACACATACGCACGTCATTTACACTGTTAAGGACAGAGAGTTTCTGCATGATTTTCATCGTCTAACCGCTGCACAAGGAAGAAAGAAACAAACATTAAAAAAATGCATTTACATATACACCTTTCTTTACTGCTTCACGTGTAGTTTCATTGTCAACTGCACATATTTAAACAATTACGGTATAATATATAATATAATAAATTACATCGTCATATACAATTCAGAAAGCGCGAATCCACTGCACGCTTAATATAGGTTAACAATTCCATTGCAATTCAGATACATTTAAATACAGTATGGATGCTGAAGGTATGGGTACATTTTGCGTGGTTGTATGTGTTTATACTCAGTGCAACTGTAATTGTTTGCCTCACGTCTGATCGGTGTGAGTGGAATAAAGGATTTTTCCTTCAGTTTCATGACCCTTCCTTCCGCTACTCTTTACACGCAACACTATGATCAGCGTTAATACGGCTTTCCTGGCTGATTTTTTAAGAAAGATTTTTTCCCTTACATCCTGTATTTTTTTATTAGAGTCTCCGCTGTGCTAGCAGCAGAACTCCACACTTGTATTCCTAACATTCACTGCAGACGTTAATTTTTCTGGGTATTCGAAGTAGGATCGATACATTTAAATGCTAGTTTATGAACCATTAATCCCTACATCCAAGCTCCAACAAAGGACCAATCAGAGTGAGGCAATTTTTCATTAAAACAAAAGTCTTGATCGTGATGTTCAAGCACCCAGACTAAAGACAACGGGCTTGTATGCATTGTTAAATAAAAGTGGAAGAAAACTGTGCAAAGATTTTATATACATATTTACCCACTTAGTACTCTAACAATATTTGCTCATACAGGACGAGTTCATGTTTTCCCAGTTTGGCCGACCAAAAGCATTGAAATTCTAAGATTTGAACACCTCTTATCAGACGTCACTTCAATTAAAAAGTAATTAATGATTAATCAAGAATCTGGGCCTAACAAATTGAGCATGTAGGAGACTAACACTGTTTCTGTTTAACATATCTCTGAGACTGATTATCATTTATGTAAGGAAGCCCAGATAGCAAAAAAGCAAGAAATCATACATTAAACCCCAGAAATATCCAAAATACTTAATCTGTCTTTCTTGCACTGAGCCACGGGAGTGCACGGATGGACAAATGAAGTGACTATGCAAAACACAGGCAATGAGAAGAAAGAAGGTAAAGCCAAGGACGGCTGATATAATCAGAAGTTCCACTCATGGGGGGGACAACAAAAACGACAGTAAGACACAACTTGACTTAGCTCGAATGACAGATTTCTTGGCTTTGAAAACAGGTCATGGGAGGTCTTGTTTTCCAGTCTTACTTTGGCTCAGTTTGAACAGCAGCTCCAGGTTCCGCTGACATGAATCGCCACCTCCATCACCTTCATTGCCTCTTACTTCCTTCTGAATGGTGGCTGCGGTGCTCTTACTGTCCAGCGGCCGTGCCGCCCGCGGGATACTTGCCAAACACGGTCACGCCTACCTCAAGAGCCAGCATGTGGATCCAATGATGGATTTGTGGTTGTAGCAGTATGCATGCTTCAGATGACAGCTCACATTTGATTGGGTTTACGTAATGTTACTGTGAGCTTTGTGCCAAATTTAATAGCTAAATGACAAGAATGACAGAAAAGAGCTAGATGGATGCTTTTGCAAGGGGTTAAACATAACCTGCTACTCAGCAAATCAATAGCTCGGCAATGCCAAGGAGCCATTCTATCGTAGGTTCCAAACCAAAAACCTGACGGAAACAACCCCATTTTTAACACATGCCCAATGAATGGGAAAAATGGAAAAAATACATCAAGTCTGTAGATGATGAATGTCTGTGTCTTGTGAAATGGTAACACGGGACAGGACAACCGTGCTCAAGCTTCAACGAATGGTCATGAAGGCAACAGTATCTCCCACATTCCTTGAGATGGGATTTGACGTCATTGAAATGCACATTATACAGTCAGCAAAGCTCATGCGGCAACACAGGGAGAAAACACAGTCGGGCGCCCTCTGCTGTCTGAAATTATAAAACAAATAGCAAAACAAAAAAACTGTCAAGTCAAAATAAATCTTAATGCATAGCGGTTTTTTTTTTGTTTGTTTCTTTTTAAAATGCTGAATTACCATTGCAACAATGAGGACTGTACGCGCATAGCATTCAGACTGCTACAACGAAATGTCGTCAAATATGCACAGTGCACGTTGAACAGCTCATTCTGGCTATGCTAGCTCTGGTTGACTATATAATACTTGTTGTTATAGGAGGACATACTGCTACATAAAAGTCATATCAGCTGCACAAAAGTCATATTGAACACAGCTACACAAAATGCAAAATGTCTCCCTGCCCTCGCTTCAGTGGTGGCTTGTTGGTATGCATACTGTTTATCGTTTTTATTTATTTATTTTTTTTGCTTTTTAAAATTTCTCCCACCCCCCCCAAGAGGTTGAATAAATATATTCATTATATATATTGTCTTTTTTTTGATACTAAGACATGTTAAACTGAAGACTGCTCGGCACAATTGTGTGGCAAAGGAAAGTGTTGCTTGTGAGTCTCTGGTTATGCAGTGTATAATTGGATGGTCCGGTCTGAGCCGGCCTCTGGGCGGAACATTCTGCCTGGGTGTAGCAGATTAGATGGGCTCTACATAATTGGCTGGGTATAAACCCAGTTGCCCGTTGTCTAGGCGGCCTTTGCACCAGCCTTGCTCATCTTCATCCTCCAGCTTGGTCAGTTCGTCCCCTGCAGAGAGGAAAAAAAGAAAAAACAGAACCTGTCCCTTGTTCTTATATGGCGTCAACCAAAACTGATTTTAGTTGAATTGTCTATGTTTTCCTTGAAACTCCCAGAACCCATTAGATCTCACATCTTTTCCCGGTTGATCCTTTGATTTTGGTAAATCAGACTTCTTCACTGTAGACCCTCTGTACTTTCTTCTTTTGTTCTTACTCTATTCTTGCAGATTAGCTTGAACAAATTACAAATAAACGCACCAAACACAACAACAAAACTGCACCTTATTTACTGCAAAAATCACTTACTGGGAAAACCATGGATCAATACCTTAAAGGAAAGGTAAACCGTTCTTTCTTATACATTACAATAGGAAAAAAATCGGTCAATAATCGCCAGCCTATATCAATTACATAAATGTGCTTCATTTCCACCAGTTAAGAAGGAACTGATTTGGGATCTGCTATATCTTCAGCCCAACACAGATAGATGGAGAAACACTTTCCAGTCTCCAAATCTCGAGTTAATCCTCTGCTTTACTGGGAATTTAGAAAGACACAGTGGAACGAAAACAGGCCCCCAGATGCTGTTAGGCTGCAAAGTTCTGCTGGGTAAATGGGTGGGACATTGATGGCACCACCAGCACAGTACAATTCCATCTGCTGATATCGAGCTTTGTCTGCTAAGGGCTTCTGCCCTGCATGTGACGGCTGACACTGTCCTACCGGCTTTGAAGCTCAGCTCATCCTGCTCCTGGCCATCATAGTCATAGAGAGCCCGCACGCGAACGCCCTTCTCGCTGCCGCCCGACTCCTCGTCGAACGGGTTGGTGCCCCCATTTGTTTCGTTGCCGGAGTGGGAGGCGGGTTGGTCATCGTCTGACCATTCGGCAGAGTAGGCCTGATTCTTGTCATAGCTGCTCACACTGTGGGTAGGAGGGACACACTTGGGGACCGAACTGTGACAGAGAATCTGAATACTTATGGTCCCTTGAGGACAAAGTACAGGACTATCTAACTTTATGATCCGAGGCAACAGTCTAACATTTTCCACACCATTAGAAATTAATGGATAAGATACCAGTGAGAAATCCTAGGCAACCAAGTGAAATGCTGTGTATTCTTATAACAAGAAGGGAGAAGATGATTGTTCTGGGGAAGGGTGAAGTTAGTTTCTACATATAATATATTAAGTATAAATAAATTAATGTATAAAATATCTTCTGCTGGTCATGTACCCCAACAGCTCCACCACCACACTCAAATTTTGTGGCCAGTCTTGTTTTCCTTGCTAATTTCCTCTTATTTCCCCACCAGAAATGGCTGTCCTTCATGTTCATTCATCTCCACCACTGCAACAATAATAAAGTCCATATTCGGTCCTCCCTTCGTCGTCATTTGCCATTCCAGTTAGAGAAAGAATTTTTACAGGAAGTGAAAAAACTGACACGCACTGCAGTTTGGACAGCAAGGGGATATATTATTTTAGGAAACTAACGTCTCTATCGGAATGGAGATGGGTTTAGCGAAATGTTGGAGAGGAATGAACAGAAAGCCTAACCAAGGGAACATACAGTAAATGTAAAGGCTTTATAGGTGTTGGGAAGGGTAACTCCTGACTGCAGAATCAGGGTTCACGGTCTGGGGCTGAGAGGCTAAAAAGAAGTCTATTTTGCATTCCTTTATAAGGTAGAGATGAATCAAAGGGGTGTGTCACCTGACTTGGTCTCAACCCAGGATATGCATGACCTCATTTTACCCCAGCCCTTACCTGCCCCGGTCTCCACCCTGTGCCACCACATGTTCTGCACTGGGGGTGTTTGGTGCCCCCTCATTGGGTTTTTTTGCTTTGTCCCTCTTTGTGATGGTGTTGGTGACATCTGGGTTGTACTCCTTGGGGACAGCAGCCCATGAGATAAAATGTCAGACATGAAGAGCGGGACGTAATTTATGCATATCAAATGCAGAAAGAAAATCAACTGGGCCTTGTATCATTTTACAACAGAAAGACAATGGAAAAGTTAACATTTTAAATTCGCATTTAACAGAAAGGCAAATGCTGGTGAGATATCCTAAAATGTCAGAGATAACAATCAAGTAAACGAAACATCTTTATAGACGGTAATAAAATCACAACAGCAATGTAAAGCCGGACTAATGGCAAACCCGGAACGCTGAGCCCAAGTTCCATTCTCCCGTCTGTGCGTGTCTCATGGAGAGCGAGATGGCATTTGTGAAAACTAAAGAATTCCTGTGAACCTGTACTTATACAATAGCCATTAACGTCTTTAGATGCTGAACTGGGTGACGTTAATGTGGCTTTTGTGCCCTGCGGCATGCGGCAGCAGAGTACCTCAAACTGAGGCCAGTTCATGTGCATGCCTGGGCCATGATTGTTGCTGAACCACTTCAGGTCCTCTTGCGCACTGGCTGAGTTGATGGTGCGTTCCAGCTCTCGGTACACCGAAGCATAGCTGCAGAGAGGAAATTCAGAAACATCTCAGGGGCATTGATGTAATTTTGTGCCGGCTGGCATGACAGACCCTAGTCCTTACTAAAAGAAAACACACTCAACTTGTATCGTCGTGATGTTTCAGTTATATTTGATTACATTCAGATATGAGAATGAGTCATTCTGCAGTGTACGAAAAGTGCCACATTCCACAATTTAAGTAATTTTGTGAGAAACCGTGGGAGGAATAGTAAGCTGCAGATTTGTGAAGTTATCATCGACCATATTTCAGCAGAGCAGAGTAGGATCCTGTTCTGGAAACCTGGTACCTTTATGTGTTCGTCCACAATATATAGGGCCAACTTAGGCCAGTAGTAGAGGATAACGTATGAAATGGGCGAAAGCTATAATGGTGGTTAAGGTAGGAGCAAGCCTGAGGGGTGGAATTGCTGACCTTTGGTTCTCAGTGAGGTTTAGGTGCCGCTTGATATCCAGCAGGACCTCTCTGAGGAAGCTCAGCCTTTTTTCCTCAAACTGCTGGCACTGGTCAAACACCTGCTCCATGTTCTCAATGTACTGGGGTGTACACTTGTTCAGCTCATCCAGGGCCTTCTCATACTTCTCTTTGGCCTACAAGAGGCAAGTCCTCACATGACTTCAGGTGCCCCAAACATGTTCTCGCATCATCCCAGGTGATTTGCAGCCACCTAAGTCCATACCAGCAATCGAACCTCAACTATGTTAAAAAGCAAAAAAGATATGTTCTGCGGTGAAAAATCCATAGGTAATATCAAAATGCCCATTATGAGAAAGCTTTTATTGATATAATATGGCGTGACTATGTTTGAAATAGCATTATCTAAAAATCAGCTGATTGTACTATTACATAAATCATAACAAATCAGCTGTATCTGATATACATGCAATTTTCAGCTTATTAGGTACACTAGTTAACGCTGCTTATCCAAACACTGAATCACGTGGCAACCGAACATATTGAGCACACAGACAGGATCAAGAGGTTCAGTAACTGTTTGACCAAGCATTAGAATGGCTAAATTGTGTAAACTAAGATACTTTGAAAATGGTGTGATTGCTGGTGACAGATATTGTGGTTTCAGAATCTCAGAAACAGCCACCTCCCAGGGATTTCCTCCCACTACAGTGTCTAGAATTAATGGACAATGGTGTGATAAACACCAAACGCCCAGTTGGTGACAGTGACACTTTGTTGATGAAAGAGGTCAGAGGAAAACAGCCAGGCTGGTTAAACTAAAACGAAAGCTGCAGTCGCAAAAATAACAGCTCAGCACAGCAGGGGTGTGTAGAAAGCATTCCTTAAATACACAACTCACCTACTCTCAGACCCATGGTTCTGAAAGCAAAAGTGGATCCCTCCCCGGCACTAGTTACATATACCTAAGTGGCCAGTGGGTGTATATTTCTTCCTAGGCATCAATCAGGTTTCTAAATCAAGATTAAACTTTAATTCACTTGCACAATGGAATGGATATAGTTGCTGTGACTCTGGATATTGCTATGTTGTCTCAGAGTTAAGTGGTATATGAAGACAGAGGTTACAGCTTAATGAATTGGCATGGTGTTATTAAAAGACATGTGTTACTGAATGCTTTTGTTTTCCTTAGAGACTACTGAGTCAAGTAGGCTTCAGAGAGAGGACCTGCTGTACAGAAACTATACCTCATTCTTCAATCTTAACCATCATAAAACAATGTGACCATCCTCAACTCATTTGACTCTTGTTCTGCTATAATATTTTGACTGTCCTACACTGTTATTTAGCATTTGCTTGCAATGCGTTCTCAACAGATATTCTGTGTAACCTAGTACGTGTTCTTAATGCTGATTGGTCTGCAAGACTCCACAGCTGATATCATCACATTGTTACACAAAGCTTTCCTGTTATACGCTTGTATTTTCTCCTTCCATGACTGTTATGTAAGGCTCTTTACACACAGCGATGAATGAATCAAAATGATTATGAGTCAGTTTAGTATAAACAACAAAATCTGTTTTAAAAGCAAAATGATGTCTGGGCTGCTTGTTTCTGCAGTTAGACTCACATTTTTGTGACTATTGCTTTACACCACAAAAGCATACCATGGTAAATCTGTGCAGAACCCGAAGGACTGGTTGGGTATTGGACTTTACCTACGTTCCTCATTTTCCTTGTTTTAGTTCTGCCTTTTCCCTATTGGCCTCTTGCTTCTCACCTGGTTCCTTTGTTATTTCAGCCTTAATTCTCCTCTTGTCTGGGTTAAGTGTTTGTTGTTGTAGTTCTTCTTGTGTTCTGTTCTGTTTTTGTTCTGTTCCTGTTTGACTTGGTTAGACTCGTTAGGATGTCCATGTAGTCTGTAAGTGGCGTCACTAGTCCTGTTTTTAATCCCTAGTCCTATTCCTGGTTTCTGGTTCATGGACAGGTAACGCCCTAGTCATGTCTGACTTGTGCCTATGGCTTTAGTCTTGCCATGACTAGTTTAGCTTTTGAATTCATTTCCCTGTGTTCAAGGCAAAGCCGTTGTGTCGATTCCTTTATTTATTAAACTCTGCTTGCACTCGCACTTGCATACTCTCCATCTTTGGCTCCTGGCCTCACGTCCCTGGACTTTGGCAGCTCATGACAATTTCAAAGCATCTCTTCACGTCATCCCAGAATTCTCGCTTTTCATCTAATATATAAATGTATTGGTGAAACTCAACTATGAGTACACCTTGTTTGGCTAATCAATACCTCACAAAGTGAATTAAGTTCACTAGTTAACTTACAAATGCATGGAACGCTGGGGTATTTTTGAAGAACAGTTATGGAACCAAAGCCGTGATCTTTTATACATCCAACCAGATATCAGGAATTCTGCAGAAGAAATTCTTGTTCATTTTCCATATTGTACTGTATTACTGTTTATTTAAACATATGCTAATTTTAAACTGTTTTTATCCTGAGCAAATGTATACTTACTGTTCAGATAAATGGCCTTAAACATTTTTTTCACCTACCTATCACTTTTGCACAGTACTGCATTTAGATGTATATTCACTTGATTCTCCTTTCAGTGGTCTAATTCAGTCAACAAACAGTGTTTCCACTTCATTAAAAATAATTAACTTGTTTTATGGAGAATAGTGGCACAAATTATTGGAATCTAAAGTAATTGTTTGAATATTCAGGTAAAATCAAAACTGCCAGACATTCTCAAGACTAGTGGACACCAAAGATGTTTCTCAGCAACAGTTGTGGAGACCATATAAACAATGGCCCATCAAAGTTAGGTATGAGGACCTTCGAAGTTTCAGTCCATCACAGTCAGATTTGTGGAGACCATCTGAACAACAGCCCATCACAGTCATATTTGACCTCTGACCTCTGCTTTTTCATGACATCCATTCATTGTATTTCCTCAAGTGTGCTGTACTTAAGCCATTGAAGCAACATGTCATCACCTCAATATCTACATGAACACGCCACGCTACACCTCCCCCAGCCAGCTCACCTTCTGTACGTCTTGCTTGCACTTGTCCACCTTCTCATGGAGCTTCTTCTGCTGGTCAGGGGTGACGGAGGCTTCAGCCTTGCTGTTGGCCTCCCGGGTGGAGGCCAGTTTCTCCTCTTTGCAGGCCATGTGGTATACTTTCTTGGCTGTCTCCATCTACAAGGGGGGGGGGGGATGCCATTGAGATGACGTCAGCCACTGCGTAAATTCAGTCATTGAGCCTCCATAACCAACTCGTGGGAATTCACCATCCAATTTTATTTTCCCCATGTGACAGACAGCCTCCAGAGCCTTTTGTAATTCACAGTGAATTATTAACTTTGATTAACGGTGCATATTTTTGTTGCCCATTTAGTGCTTAAGGGTTGTGGTATGGGTTCAAGGCATTAAATAACCCAGTTTCAGAAATGAATTACATAGCAAATAAAAAACAAAGCTATTTCAAATGTATTCTTTATTAAAGTCCTCTCTTGTGAGTAAATGTTTTATAAATAAAATATGTCCTCAAGCCCTCACAGATACATTTCCTGAAACAAATGAACAACAAATCAATAACAGCCAAAAACCCCTCAGTGCTCAATAATAAAAGAGCCTTCAGGCCTGAACCTTAATCGAGTCAGTTCATTTCTTTCTTGCCAATAGATTTTGTCATCAGTTGATCGGGAATGATTTATGTCTATGAAAGCAAAGATAAGTAAGATGTAAGATGGGGGTGGCTACCATTTACTATATTCTCTAGAGGGCATTTGCACAGACCGTTGCTTCTCTTGCTTGACTGCTACTCTGCTTGTTGACTTTATTAGATCAGGGCAATATTAGAGGAACCTGATTATACCTAGTATGTGAAAAGTACAGCTGCAAATTACTCAAGAAAATTCAATTAGGCTTTTGTCTAACAGCCTTACAGTGAAAGCACTATGCTGTATGATGAACTTCCCCACTCTAAGCTGAGCTACACGTCAGAATCCGATAGGTAAACTTAAGGTCTTGTTGCACTTTGCACACAACATGTACCATTTCACTAGATGTACTGCATTATGAAGTGATAAGTAACCAAACAGGCTGCGATTTTGCAAAAAAATACATATATTTTTGTGCCGATGACATTGTCCTTGTCCTTGTGATGTCTACAATGGCCCAACATCACACACCAAAGGCTTGGCCAAGCTCACCTCTTTGAGCTTCTTTGCCCAGGGTTTCTGAGCTTTCTTGAAACCCTCCTCTGCCTCTTTGGTCTCCTTGAAGCCACCCATCATTTGCTTGTGGAAGGAGTCTTTCTGCCAGTTCTTGACCTTCTCGAAATCCTCGTTGAGCAGGCCGTTCTTCACTTCCTGGTGCAGCTCGCTCACCTTGTCCGCTTCTGTGGTCACTGCGATCCAGGCACGCTCTACTGTGCCATACTGAGGTCCTGAAAGATGAGAAAAAAGAACAGACTGGCCATTAGTTATGCGAAAAAGCAGGACAGCAGACTAAAGTCACACGAGACAATAACAGAGAGGCAGACATTTTTAAGTATCAGCCACTAGAATGAACTACTATATGAATTACAGGAATTATTGCTTAGTCTTTCTACCTCGTGTAGCTGAACAGAGGTAAGACCGTATACCTTGATTATTCACCCACCCATTATAAAGCTAAAGGAAGGCAGAATATATACCCTGAATACATGTACACGCATTGCCTGAAATGTCTCTTTATGAAAGCTGGGACAGTCACACAGTCACCTGACTCGTCCACATGTTGGGTGCAGCAGCTTCACGCATGTTTCAGGGACATGAATATAAATGCCACCTTGGCCCCCCAAGACCATGATCAAGACAAATGGTTGAAAGAAACAGGCTGTTAACACTACAGGTAGTGCCTCTGGTAAACGACCCAGGTAAAAACACTTCTTTGGTTCATTCAGCAACAGTTTCAGTTAAAAAAAATTAATAAAGTGTATGTATTTTAAATATAAATATATATTAACACACACAAATCAATGCCTTACACAGGAAGTCCGTTAAAAGCAGTCATGCCCACCTTTCTCAATCAGCTGCTTCCATCTCTTTGACCAGTCAGTCAGTTGCTGGCTGTAGGCCTTCTCGATCTTGGCACGCTCTTGGAGACAGTTCATGAGGTCATTGCACAAGCGATGGCCATCATCAATCCGCTTCACTGTACGCTTGTAGTTCCCCACCTAGAAAAGCCCGGAAAGACTAAGATGTTTGCTCAGCTCCCACTCAGAACAAAATAAATACTGACAAATAAGTTTATGCACTCCACTATTTATGACCCAACGACAATGAAGCATGATTAGCAGAGATCCAATAAAATAACAATGTAAAATAAGGTATTGTTATGAAGTCATCAATCTGTGATGTATTTCAGCCTGCATATTGCATGTAACCCCAGGAGGAGCAACACCAGAGCACACTAACCAAGTACACTGAATGTATCAGCCAAAGAATTCATCTATTTGTGATTTATCATCTCTACTTCACCAGCTTCACACATGCTAATAAAACTAGGTTTTCAATCAATCAATCAATCAATCAATCAATCTATATTTTAATAGCACTGTTTCAACCACAGGGTTTACAAATGCTTTACAGGCATATTAAAAAGTTTAAAATTAAAAGTAGACACGAAAGAAAAAAATAAACACATTAAATAAATAACACATCATCACAAGTTATTAAATGCAATGGTGAACAAATGTGTATTCAGCCTAGTTTTAAAAGTACTAAGACAAGCAGTAGCTCTCAGGTTTTCAGGGAGAGAGTTCCAGGGCTTGGGACCATAGTTACTAAAAGCTGCCTCCTCCCTCCTCAGCTGGATATTGGAAACGACCAATAAATTACTGTTGCATGATCTAAGTGGTCTACGTTGGACATATATAATATGTAAGTGAAACATCATAACTAGGTAAGATAAACATAATGTGGTTTACAGTACAATTTTCTTAAAACTTTCATACATAGACATACATAAATACATCTCAGATCTGTTAGTTGTATATTATTATGAGAACCTTATGAAACTACCAAGGCACTGGGAGTAATATTGAGATATGGTTTCCCTTTCCAGGGGTCCCAAGAACTGAACAGGAATTGAGTAAACAAAAATGAAAGGGAAAAGAAAAGAACAAAAAAACATTCATTTTGGTGCACAAAAACAAAACAACGGGTAAAACAAAACAGGGATCAATTGAGGCACCAGGACCTAAAGAGGATTACGCAGAATGAGAAATAGCAGAACAAATAACTATATGCATTCAGACAAGAATAAGGACAAGTGAGCCAATCAACGCAAACGACCCCAGTCACCTGGCTTTCCTTCCCAAGATGGCCACACTCCCCATTTCACATCATGCATTGAATGGTCCAGGACCACCATAAGGCCATCCCTGTAACTTCACCCCTTCATCCTCTCCAGGTATGTGAGCTAATGAAGTTTAACTCAGACTAAGGTAGCTGAGAATCATGGGTACTGATATCTGTGCTCACAGAGTTATGTAACTGTGAAGATTTGAAGAGAACAAGGATTTGGGCACATTTGGGGGGAGGGTACTCAATCCCCCTGTTCTTCTGACCAGGAGATGCTTTATAACATCTTATACTGTCAATCAAGTTAAATTTGCTCTTTAAACACTAATGTCAAATGTATTTTAAGCAGTATTTCCATCATATCAAAAAGGAGTTCCTCAGAGACATTTACGGTGCTTCAAAGAGGACAAGGAAACCATGGAGACCTACAGCTCTGATCTATGACAGCGGACAACAGGAACCATTCCTCCTCTCTCAGCAAGTATCAAAGAAACCAAGGAAGCACAGGAGCAGCATCTACATACCTCCCAGAAGCTGTCTGTCGATTCTTCAACGCCAGCAGACTCGTCATAGGAACCAGACATTTTATTGAATGCAGAGGCGTGAGCTTGGAGCTGGACGTGTCTGGGATGGAATGAGCCTCTTCATGCACTGGGACAGAAGAAGGAGGACAGCAGCCATTCAAATGCAGGGAATGGACTAGCCAAATCAAAGGCTTGGAAATTATATTGCTTAAATACTTATTGAGCATTAACTATGCTAACTCCCTGCAGAGAAAACACAACTTGCATTGCAAAATGCAAAGTAACCAAGTCTCGGGCAACACACATGATCTCTGCAGATCATGCTTCATAAGCCAATCCAACTTTGCTAATCATTTCATTATGCATGACTTTCCCTAACTTTCAGATTCCCTTGTTCTGGAGATCGCACTTTTCCCAAAGTAATTCTAATTTTTTATGGACTTAAAAGCCATATTTTTCAGCAGTTATCAAAGGACTTTTTTTTTTTTTATTACCCTGGAATTTGTAGGTTTCCTTAAGTGAGTCTAAGTATACAGGCAAAGGGTTACAAAACTTATCCTTCAGCTGCTGAGTCATTTCATCAAGAACAGAAATAAACTAATAAAGGCCATATTTTAAATCCATGGGATGGACTCCCTAAATGACCTTAATAATGACTTTTCAAGCTTTTTTGCAATGAACATCTTCAGACTCAAACTATGGTATAGTTACATCAGTTACTGAGGCATCACAGTACTGAGTAAAGGGCAGACTAATTCAGAAATAACACTGCATTTTGGTTTTTCCCCATCACACATTACATAACCAAGCATGTCATCGTCCACAGAAGCAAGGCACTCCAGCAAGAAGTAGTTATCTGCTGAAGGAGAGTGGGTGGGTATGCCTTTTGTTGCTATGATACGGAATCTCAGTGGCACATGGCTCACACCTACGTTAACTAAAAACGGACAGCGTGCTCGCGTGCCAGCCAAACAAAGATTTTCCAAGCAGGAGTGTTTGGGTGATTCTCACTACTGTGTTGGGTATGGATGATGACCTGGATGCTGTGTGTGTGAGATCCTAGCGGGATGCAAATATTGGGAACCTGATCCTAGAAAGATGTTCTATTGGCTTGTTGTTAATATCAAAAAGCTGCGAGGCAGAATGTGTTTCTGGCTTGGACTCAATAAAGAGAGCCCTCTTTACAATGAGGGAGATATGGACATGAAATCTGGTGACAAGTTATTCACTTCCCTTGTTTTTTGTCCCTAATCTCAATAGCATTAAGTTCTCTTTACAGTCACCCTAGTAAACATGCCCAGACCCTTCTGTCTAACCCAAACCTTATATTCAGGTCTTCCGTGACCCAAAACCTATTCAGGATTTTGTGTATCTGTTTCCCCCATGCTTACTGAAAACGGATGTCTTGTTGTCATCAATCCCCCAAAGTTTTGTTATACCCATCTCCACTCCAGTGAAGTTGCTATTCTTTCCTCCCATCCCTTATCAGATGGTTCAATTTACCCATAACCAGACTCACTCCCTCTGTCATCATTCTTTTCCATCATGGATGCCTACTGCTGCCTTTTAGTCGACCTGAACAATCATCTGACATGAACTGGAGGGCAGTCATCAGTAAGAACTTGCTCCCTTTCCCAACTCAACATAAGAGTTATATGCTTTGGAACCCATAGTATCATAGCCTCAGAGCCCACAGTCGTGCTACCATAAAAACTACGAGTTTTTACATTGCATGCTTTTATGTTTATTTGCCAGCTGACATTTACTTGACAACACCCAGTTATAATAGTGTATTTATTTATTAACTTCATAAGCTTCAACAAATGGTTCAAAGTGCACTTTTATTGTGTTTCGAACCTCGCAAGATCATATCTACTGTACAATGTTTGACTGTAAAGGTGGAAGTTGTAGTACAAGATGAGTCACGTGGATTTTCCCAGTCACACTTTCTCAGAAGTGAGGCGATTATATGATAATTGGGTCACATGCTTTTTTGAGGACCATCCTGTATATAGCGG
This sequence comes from Gymnarchus niloticus, assembly GCA_009936485.2. Lineage (NCBI taxonomy): Eukaryota > Metazoa > Chordata > Actinopteri > Osteoglossiformes > Gymnarchidae > Gymnarchus > Gymnarchus niloticus. Next base: position 14,085,148 of record JAACJT020000105.1, on the reverse strand, counting down.
GAAAATTCCGTGTGTTTTTTGTGAATAATCTTTTAAATCATTTGATGTTATGCAAATATTAACAAAGGTCTCCGTGAGTTACATCCACCCACCAATGTTATTATTACATATACCATTACAAAGTTAAAGTATACTTTTATTTCATTAGAAAGTTAATGTTATTGACAAGAGCAAGTTCATAAAACTGCATTAGGAGCACCAAGAATGAAAGCTTTGCTTTAGGCAAGGTCTGTAAAATCATTAGATCGGTTTAATGAATTCAAAAAGACAGGCTTTTGTCTTGTGAAGTGAACAACGATTCCCATGTCAATCAATGTTGTGTTCAGATGAGCTGTCACTTCTCAGATTCATGCCAGAGTCAGAAGTGAATACTGCTGAGTTTTATATCATTCCATCCCCGCCTGAAATTCCACTATCAGAGAAATAAGCATTATTGTTGCTATTCCTGTGAATTAAGACCACTTAAAAATGGCTATGTTAAGCTAAGGGGGATTTTTTTAGGGGGGCTTCCCTGGGGCACTATAAGTATGCAGTCCTACTAGGTATATCCAGTAGGCCAGGAAAAAGACACAGGTGCAAAAAACCAGAGCCCACTTTTATCATGTGACTGCTGCGATGACGAATTATGAGGGCTGAGTTAGACAGAAGGGCCTGGGCATGTTTACTCACAAAAGACCCACCATGACTATAATGCAACTAAATGGCAGACACTTCCTGATGGCTAAGTAGGAGTGTTAGTCCTTATAACAGACCTGATGAGCATAGATGGCTGGTTCCCACCTTTGGATCCAAGCTGGGCACTAATCAAAGTACAAAGCAAGTCAAGAAAGATGAGAAAACAATCAAAACCTTTCATAAGAAATGGTCGGCACAAGCCAGCCCAGAGGAGTTGACCAATGGATTGACAGAAAACACGTGTGACCTGTTTTAACCTTTACTCCCAATCTCCTCAGCCAGTTATGAGCTCCATTCCATATCCTCAGCTTGTTACTCTATACATAATATATATTCTGTATATTTTTCTGTTAAATTTTGTTTGGTGTGTATGCTGTGATCAACTTGGCACAACAATTTCTTTCGGAATTAATACAATCTTATTCAGAAACTTGACCATCTGGGTCATCAGTGCTAGCATTTGTAAATCACGGTGAACCTGAAACACCAGAACACAATGATGGATATCTTACTCCATCTTACTTATCAAACTCACCACAATTGCCCACCGAGTGAACAGCAGCTGACAAGGCCACACTCACAGACATTCTCATAATCGATTCCATTCCTTCCTCCCTCTCCTCGTACCTTAATCCTAGACTCTGGTCATACAAACTCCACTCAGAATGCTTTGATGTGAGACACTTTGTTATGCATGACTGCAGGTGCTGTATACACTTGTGTTTGGTCTCATTTGAATGGTCTCACTGTGACTGGTACAATGCTCTGCCTTAAAAAGAATCTTGACTCCCCATCGTTCATTTTCCAACTGGCTTTTCAGAAGCAATGACAAGCTGCAAGAGGGTTGGCTGATGTTTATATTTCCATCGTTCTTTTTTTACCCTATGCTTTTGACTCTATTTGATGGGACTTTCATTGGTCTGGTATTTTAGGGAGCTCCACAAGGGAGCTGGGGAATGATATTATGTGTTTAGCATCTGTAATCAGATCTCTCTCACACTCACTGTGTGCATCTTCTGCTGGGTATGTATTACTCTGACTCTTTGAATAGTTTTGTATACTTGGCTGTGTAATGCGCTCTATTGGCCACTTTAGATAGATCTCTGCTTTGATTTGTAATTGATTTCCGACATTCCAGCCCAGCAAATAAACACTTCAGATTCTGGCTTCACTGAAATGTGTCTACTATATTCCCAAGGAGTGATGTTAAAGCGATTCTTGACCAGAATTAGTACACACTAGAGCACTAGCGTACGATCTAATGACTCTAGTGGAGTAATGACTCTTCTGACTTTGGTCGATTAAACTTAAGGTGTGCAGCTATATAATATAGACTACCCTGCAGCCTCTGAGCTATACGTCCATTGGACATACTGAACTACGTCAGTCCCTGAGCTGAACCAATCAAACTCTCTGATGAGTACCTTGCAGCCTCTGAGTTGAATTAAACAGATAAACTGATTGGGTGTCAGTCCCTGAACTGAACTAATCATTGTGCCAGTCCGTAGTTGCCCTGCAGTCCCTGAATTGAGAACATATTGGTTTCGTGTTATATCCAGGGATTTCACTTAGTCAGGCAAAAGCAAACCCTGGGGAACATTTCAGTCCAGTACAGGATAGTACGTGTTATAAGTAAGAACAGTCTAGAAGTAATCAAAATGGCCTTAAATTAATAACATCTGAGTACTTTAAAAACAAACTAAATTAAAATTATCTAGAGTCAGGTTCAATTTATTTGACGTTTCAGTGACATTAGTCAGAAACGCAAAGAGAGACCAACATGCATATATTATCTTCAGCTGCCTCATTGAATTCTGCTGTTCGGGGGGGGGGGGGTTTCAATTACAATCAGAAATGGTCTTCGATGCACCAATAAAGCTGTGTTGAGGGACAGTGCCTTCACAGGGCATTTTAAATCTCCTCCATGAAGTCGTTTGAAGACTGACCTAGGATACAGTCCAGCTGTTGTCGCTGTAGTCGGAAAATGTCGAGCTTTACATGCAGTGGAATCAACCACCTCCTTCTGCAATCGTGCAAAAGCAGGCATTTTCAGTAATGTACACCACATCTCCATCAACTACAGCCACTACCCCCAGAAGTCAGCAAACCCTGAAGATTGTCAGACCCTCATTACAGTACTCTCGGATGTAGGAGTGCCATTGAAAAAGACTGTCATTGTACAAATGTAAATGTCACATGGAAAGGATGCCAACCGAGGAACTCAGTGTATCAACAGAAGTCAAATGCCACTGAATACGAAAGCATGGCTGTTCATCTGGCACTATTAAAGGGGAGGGCCTACCTCCTCCAGGCTCTGTTGACTCAGTCTTAGCCCCTCATGAATCCAAACTGAAGGGCAAATACACAAAAGGCAAGCATGTTTTTCATCCTCGCTGGCCTGTCGACCGTTCATCTATGGATTCCTTTGCTCGGTTCAACTCTTTGCTCTATGTCCCCTACCTGCATGTGAATGCATGGCTCATCCCCCGCTGGTGCCACGCCGGGACGACAATTCAAATTTCAGACTCTCAAACTCCAGCAGACAAGATGTGTCACACTGATGAGAACTACGCTGTGGTAATAAGGGCACCGACTAGTTTAAACCTCAACATTCCAGATCCCAGACTGGCTATTGCCAGCACTGGTTGGTCATTCGGAATACTCCCACCTGCCACGGGTTTTGAAATATCATTGAGTGCCAGTATTGAATAGTTACGTCAGGATACTCCTTCCCACGACAGGTTTTGAAGCCGCATTTGTCCCATAAATAGAAGCAAAGCTAATCTACTCCATAAAAACACTCTCCTTGTGTGTTTAATGAACTGCATAAGACTGTCAATAAAATATAAGTGCTAGGCCAACTGTGCTTCAGCTAACAAGGCTATTGTATTGTAAAAGCGAAATCCCTCACTATTCTATGCTTGCTGCTTTTTATTTTTATGCACACAACTTTGAAAACAGCTGAACACAGCATGGCCTTACTTTTGTTTTGCAAAAGTAGAACACAAATATATTAGTAAAATGTATGGAGTTACAATATATTGCATTATCATATGGTGTCAAATGCTGGCATGTTAGATTGCGGTTGCATCTCAATTCTCATTTTATCTCCTCTACTCGTTTCCTCCCCTTGTCTCCTTGTCCACTAGTTCAAAGTTCATGAAAAAAATGAAGAGAAGAAACGAGGAGAGGAAACAAGGGGAGGAAACTAGGAAGGATAAAATGAAGAGGTGAATTGGGATAACCATCGACATCTGGAATTTGGAAGTGTTTCTGGTGCCGGAGGATAGGAAGTGAGTCGAGGAACTGAAATAAGAGAATTAAGAAGCAGCCTGCATCACACAACACTACAGTAGCTCCTGAAGGACAAAACACATCACATTAAGAAAATGAAAAAAACATTAAGGAAACTTACAAAAAAAATGGAAAATCAAAGCAAAGAAGAAAACAAAACATTTATTAAATAATTCAACAAAATTATTTGTGCTTTAAAGTTTTGTATTTTTTTTCTTGTTTTTTATTTTCTTCATGTGTAATGCTTTGCACTTCGGAGCCACCATAGGGCACCCTCTATTGTGCCATCTCCAAAAACCAGATAACTATCAAATGTAAAAATCAGTCATAGTGTTCAGTTTCCCCACTGTGCAAAACTGTCCTCCTCCTTCTTCCTCAGACCTCCCAACCCTGTTCATGCGTTCTCCCTGCCGTTAACCCCATTACAAAACACAGCCAGACTCGATCTGTGAGGAGGTAGGCTGTCTTTACACCCACGTGTCTACAAAGCCAGTTTCTCCTCGACGGTGGTCCATTAAAACCCCTTAGCAAGTCAAGTCCCAGATACTAAGTGCTCTGGGGCTGCAATTAACAAAGAATGAAAACATCTCCTTTTAGTATGACGTGTACGAGACAGCTGAGAACTCTAATTTAGGGATACAATAGAAGAAGGGAGGGCAACGGGCAGCTATTTGGGTCATTGGGACAAAAAGAGAATTTCATGTGACACAGAAAGCTACAGAAGGAGAGAAAGCGAGAGTTATAAATCCATAATCACATAGCAAATCACTACCATGTAAACAAACTGATGACACCCGAATTTGGCTCAAAGGGTCATAGGGCAGATGCGAGTTGGGCTTGTGTGGAGCCAGATTATCCTTTCAAATCACCGGAAATGCCTCTCACTCTAGCCCTGAAATCTAGGCTAAGTGAGGTAGCAGGAAGGTACGTTCACTGTAAATCTCGGCTACATGACCGATTAATACATGCTGCATTACTGAGCCCAGCAGTAGACTTTAACACACAAAATGGCTGAACGCTATACACTGGGAAACAAAACATTTTGATTGATTTATATACAAGAATGAAAACTCTCGTTTATATATAGAAAGTGGCTGAACACTATCAGATTTGTATTCAGCAGGAGAACAAACATAATGCGTGGTGATTTTTGTACAGTATAAGATCAATACACCTGAATTATATACATTAAGAGAATGACCATGTTACTGGATTTATATATACTGCGAGACCCAATAATACATTTGATCTAAATATACTAAGAAACAATATGACTGGTGTTTACTCCTTTTCATTTTGTCATTAAACCTTCATCGCACTCGCACTTGCCTCCTCACCATCCTTCCCTCGTGGCCTCACGACCCAAGACGGAGGCGGCCCGTGACGCTGGTACACAGGGATGCCACAGCTTGTTATACCGAAAGTCACTTAACACTGGCAGTGAAACTAGTCTCTATGCACTCCAGAGCCTGTTCATACAGACATGAAGATGAGCTTTTGTCGCAGTAGAGCTGGTCTGTGTTTACCAGATGATTGTGCTGCCTGGTTGAGTGGTGGAACCAGGTTCCCAGTAAAGACTAGCCCACTATGTGGAGCATTTGCCAAGTTTCACAATGGTAAGAGAAGAGAACAATCCAGGTACAGTGTTATCCATAGTGGCTAATGGCACAGCAATTAAATCTTCCAGAAGCATGGACCATACTCCTCACACTGTGTATAAGATGGCTACCATTGCTTACCATCAAGAGAAGCCACTATAAAATAATTTGCAAGAACTGGAACCACCTCTGTTTCCTGTTCCATGTTGACTGACGGAATGGAGAAAACGTACAGGACAGGTTTTGCTACGAATGGCAAATAAGACTAGGATTCAGCAAACTCGAACAAAAGAAAATCCTGACATCATCACCTGAGTTGCCTGTGAGTCTGCTCTCCGCAGCTCAGAGGGAACGCATCATCGCTCAAAGCCCATCCTCGATACCGGGGTCAACCCCCCCATTAAAGCAGCCACCACTGCTGTGGAGTGGATTATTCTGTTTAGTGTTGCATAACAGTCTTGGGGGACATGGGGCCATCTTATAAAACATGCTCATTCCAGAGCCACATACAAGGAGTGACAGGGAAAAATATGCAGACTCTGGCATGAAACATCACCATGAGGGGAACAGCAACAGCGACCAGCACTCGAGCATGGTCCTGATGGTCACCTGATCACAATCCTTCATTGGCTGGCGGTGGGGGCGTGCCTGTCTGTTATCATTTGGCCCAGCTCTGGCCTCGATGCGAGCCTATCTGTAGTGAGGATAATGGAGGCCGGTGTAATCGCCCACTTGTCACTCTGGGCAACATGTGAGCGCGTGAGTGTGTGTGTGTGTGTGTGTGTGTGTGTGTGTGTTTCTCAATGACCTGAAAGATAATCCTATAACTTTCTGCTTGAATGGTTGATGCAGAGTAGAATTGGGGGGTTGGGAGAGTGAAAAGGGAGAAGAACAGAGAGGGAAATAAAAAATGGGGGGTTATCACAGCAGGCGATGATCTGGAACTACACTGGTACAGAGAGAACATGTGACCAGGTGTTGACTAGTCATGTCTTGGCAGGGGAGTGAAAGTGTCTCCCTGTACTTGCTGATTGCTCAGGCTGAATGACAGGGTCTATGTAGCACCCCTTCAGTCCTTCCTTCACCACTCAGCAACTTGAGGTCAAGATAGGCCAGGTGGGGAGGAGAAGGCATGGAAAACAGCTCCTACCTCTTCTCCCATTGGGTTACACAGTGTCAATCTGTGCTGGGAAGGAACTGGAGAGGGTAGGTTTTAGGAGTGATGTCTCCACCGAGCACGGTCAGCAGGCTTACACAGCTACATCATACCGGAGTTTGGCACAAAGACAATAAGAATATGGGGGGAAAATAAGACACCTGGAATTTTTAAAGGAGGCTTACCAAATACACACTTGCTAGTAAGGAATCCCTGTGTGGCAGTCAGTGGTCAGCGTACATGTTCTAATCACTAAAAAAAACAAGAAATCCTAAAACACAGAGACTTTCTTGGGGTGTCCCCACAAGGAAAAAAAATCCTTCCCTTGTGGGGACACCACTTCTGTATCAGTGGATAGTGTTGGGGGGGGTGTCTGTGGTGTGAGGTCAGAGAAGCTTTGAAGGCTGATGTCAATGGAGGTGCTCACATGAAGAAGGAATTGGATGACTCAAAGCCTGGTGAAACAGCATTCATAGCTATCATCGGTACAGTGGAACACTTAGTCCGAAAAAGCATCATGATGTTTCTCACATGGGAGTGAAATCTTCGCAAGCTCTGCTGTTTCTGAACAGTATCTGCAAACTATATCTGCAGTCAGTGCTGCAAAAAAAAAAAAACATAAATATGTAGCATTGCTTACACACCGTTTTATAAGTTCTGGCTGTCAGTTTTATAAATTTATTCAGCAACATTTCCCTTTGAATCAGGCACAGGCCACTAACAACGCAGCATTATGCTTATAAAGCTTCATGAATATTGGAGTATGTATTTATGAATACATATTCATGTTTATGTCATGTATGATTACACATATATGTCTATCTACGCATTATATAGTTTAAATCCTTTTCTTATGTCATATAGCGGGTATTAATAAGTGTTCTACTTAATTTTTCTGCAGAGGACAAAAAATGAGGCGTGTGGGGGAAATGCATCAATGTTTTACAATTTCAGGAGCACTGACAGAGTTCATGTATTATCCTGTATTTCTGCTTATGCCTGACAACATCCCCTCCACCACGCCCAGGGCACAAAACTCGTCCTTTAGTTCTTTATGTCTTTGTTTTTGATTTTATGATAATCATTATGGAGTATGAAGTGTAACAGCATGTTGCAATATTTTAGCTGTGATATTTAAATTAAGTCATAATGTGATACTACGATATAACTGGAATGGAACATAGATTATCTCAGCACATCTGTCATTTATTGCAGCAAATATGAGTACAGTGGACTGATTTTGGGGGGGGGGGGGGCCACTGGATTTTTGAAGGGGGGGGCGGGGGGGGGACAGGGTGGACTGGGAGGTACGATGTGTATGGTGACGGCGGGGGGGGATGG
>JAACJT020000105.1:14066923-14076984 GCA_009936485.2 Gymnarchus niloticus | reverse complement strand
TTGATGTTAGCCTGGTTGGTGTTGAGCGTAGTTTGGGGTGTTTGTTTGTTTTTGTCGGGGGGGTGGGGGGGGGGGGGGGGGCGGGGGAGGGGCGGGGGGGCGGGGTCAACTAGCTGACCTGGGGGACAACCAGGTCAGCAGAAAATAATTACCCCCCCACCCACATTCAACTCAGTGACCCTGGGGACAAAAAATGCTGCAGCAGAGTTTCCAATGCTGTCAAAGAAGTTTGGTCAAACAACAAAATACAACCGTACACTCACAAAAGGTAAAACTGCTAACTCAGGATTTAAATAATAGCTCGATCATTGGACGAAAGTATAGTCCAGAAATCCTGCTCCCAAGAGATACCAATCAGGACAGCCTCTCAGCTTTGAATGACCACAAAACCTGCCAGACAGGGAGCAACAACTGAGAGATGAGAAGCAGTCAGCTTTTCTTTTGAAACCTTATATTCAAAGATGCAGAGAAGTGAATGCGGGCTCAAACGGAACTCGATACCACAACACACGCACCGGCTTCTCGGGTGGAAATAATCATAAGCATTTCCCTTGCAAGTGAAAAGCTAATTGCTAAGTGGTGTGCTGATGACATGAAACACTGCAAATGGGTTTCGCTTTACAAATGAACATTAAAATAAGTCATAAAGCATACAAATAACCGATCCAAGCCAGGCAGTACTCACTGGACAGAAGAACAGAGATCTGTATACAAGAAGTAAACAGATCTTTAGGAACAGAGTTGGGATAAAACGCATGGAAATAACAAACTTGGCCAACCTCTTCACACACTTCACGGACAGCAGCAACGCCAGGTTCTTCTTCCGGCTCCATCCCACCTCCAGGCACAATCCACTTGTCGGGATGCCGGCTGCTGCTCACCAGCAAAACCTGGGGTGGGGCAGGGAGAGATGGATGGGGGCGGATAGGAAATCAAACAGAACACAGCAGGTACCACCATACAAGCGTAAGGATGAGTCCTCAGGCCCCGGATCAGTTGAACATGGCAGGATTCCCAGTAACCAGCGCACAGACTTTCACACTTCACGCCATCCAACTTGCAGGTTATTATTTTTTTGTGTTACACAACTCTTAGGAGCCAAAGCTGTACATTGATAACAGGCAGAATCTATAAAAAAAAAAAAAAAAAAAAAAACACACACCTTCAGCACAGGACTGGGATTTAAAACACAAAAATATTATCAATCCACATGAATAAGAGCTCCATAACTAAAAACTGAACTACCTTTCAAAAATGTTGTCAACAGTTTTGTACTGACAATGTAATAAGAAAGGTTGCCAACGATGGCTATTTTGACCCATTACATAATTAACAGAAAAATAATAAACTTATCAGATACGACTCCAAAATACAAACCCACGCATTAAACGCATGCATCACCTCCCATCCCATACTACTGCCCTACCATACATTACAAAGCACCATGATCCACAAGAAGCAGGTTAGTGTTTGTATCAACTATGTTTATGTGATCCTCAAAGATGTAAGGCGTTAAACTGCAGGACAACATAATTTAATGAGGGCGGCTTGCAATTTCCTAGACACTTTGAAAAGGTCCTACAAGGGTCTTCACCTTTGGGTCCATTTTTAATACGGCAGGGATTTCATTAAAAGTAACGTATTGTTTAAACTGCTATAGCAGGACCCTAATCCCAGTTTTACTGTTAACTAGCCAAGACTTTAACGGTGTGCACCTTTGGTACCATCCCCAGTTCACAGGAGAGAATCAGCACATTTTACTAGAATTATGCAATAATTAACCAGAGAATATAATTATGATGCTGCGGAGTACTAGGAATGCCATGGTGCCCTTCACACAGTAAAAAGCCGGCTAGATGAAGGGATCTGGCTTCTTCATTCACGTACCCTCCAAACCAGTGACAATGAATCAGCGGGGTGTCAAGTTTGGAAAATCCGCAGTAGAAAAGAGAGTCACTCAGTCAGAGCGGCTGCGTTAAGCGGACCACATGCACGCATCAGTGGTCGCCTCGGGCCAACGAGCGACCCCCGGGAAGCGTGAGGGACCACCACAACATGCATTAAACTATATATAATATTCATTCACCCTCGGCCGGGGTGACACTGCACGCTGTTTCAGTACCGTGTTACTCTAAGATACCCCCCCCTCCTCCTCCCACCATCATCATCATCATCATCATCCTCCTCCTCCTCATCACTTTTTCCACCCCGCCCCGAACATCCCCGCTGCTGGCTCCCAGGTTCGAGACCGCTGACAGCCGCCATCCCACCGCCGCGGCCCGATTCCCACCACCCTCCCCCGGCCTGTACCTCCTCCTCACTCTCGCTCCTGAAGCACAGACAGGCCGCCCGCTTCTTATAACCATCCCCATCGTAGGTCCGTGTTTGGTTCGATTTAAGCTTCATCATTTCGGAGCCCCGGAGACAGAAAGTCGAAAGCGAACGATCTTCGAGACGCCGCCTCTCTCGACGCAAAGGTCCGCTGAAGAAAAACCGCGGCGTTCACTTCAAAGCACTAACTTCTCCTCCGCTTCATTTTTCCCCAGCCAAGCGCATCTTCGACAGGGACGCCATTACTAACGGCACTGCGTAACCAGCGTAGCCAATCATACGGCCAGCCTGGGCAGCGCTAAATATGTTACGTAAAGTGCGTCGGAGAATATGGCGCTAAGCCGAGGAAAGAGCGTAGCAGCGATTAGCCTACGTTTATGACGCTGCTAAAGTTACGCAGCAAGACGGCTAGCTTGTGGTCAAGATACAGAACTATTTAGGAAACTATTACATAACTTAAAGCTGGCTCCTGGAACTGATCATAGTCTAAAGTTCGCCCCCCTTATCCATAGCTGCACGACAGAATGTGATTTCGAAGCTGGCGTGGGTAGGACATGCTAAGCGAAGCCTGCTTTTAAGAAACTTCGTGTCAGCTGCTGTCGCTGTCAAGGGTTGACACGAAACAAGCTGCAATTTTTTAATCGTCTCGTCAGCCTAAAAATGTCAGTCTAAAACGGAGCGAGGTAGCCGAATTGATAGTATAGATTATAAACCCCTGAATCACATCAGTTTAAACTCCATAGGCATGGTGTTACCAAAATCAAAGGATTAATCGACAAACTCATTGCACTGTTGACATTTCGTCATACCCCAAACTGAATAACGGTGCAAGTACGTCAAATTGGTTTTTAATTAATCTCAATTTTCTTAATTGCTACACTATCTAAACTTTGGCCTATTGTAATCGATTAAACTTGTATAACATAGTCTAACATCTCGCACAAATCTCTGCCGTGGTGGTCTAGATGTTTTGTCCGGATAGGGTTATTTATTTATTTATTTATTTTAAGTTTCGCAACGAATTCTAGCTTTGCCAGAATAACAATGAGACTCTTATATGTTAGGTATTTTCAGTCTGTAGTAAACGCAATGACTGCGACATAATGCTGCTTTAAAAAAAATTAAAAATCAGCACATTCAGAATGCAGGACCCACCAAAATGCCAATTATGTATAATAAACTTAATTAAGCAGCTAGAGCACATTCACTCCGCCTGTGAACGACAATGGCAATCACTTAAAGCACATTCACTTTAATGGGACGTTTTGTTCTAGATTGAATGCGAAAGGATTAAATTTAATGATGGGTTCCACCTACGCCTATAGATCTCGGCGTACTACAAAAATTGCGTGTGAATGCGCTTTAACCGCGACATCGGCAAATTAATTCCTCGTAGAAAGTGTCGTTTTACCATAATGTCGTTGGTTTTAACCCAAGTTCTAAAAATAAATTGTTTTCTTGATACCTGGGACCCTGACAGGGATAACGATTAGAAGGTGGATGGATGTTTTGCTGATACTGTATTTGTATATTGTTTATATAATTTAGACTGATGTTACGCATTTGTGTAATTGAATTTGTGTTTGGCAACACGATTACTCAATTGGTAGGGTATTTCCTCACAGCTTCGGGGTCGGAATCCAGCTACCTCTGTGTTAACATTTATTTGAAGTCATGCTTTCTAAGTGAACTGGTAACTATAAATTGTAAATATACAGTATGTCTCGTGCACGGTGTTCAATTCCTTACCATCTTCCTTGAAAGATACTCTATCGTAATAAGCGTAATTGTCAAAGGAAAGCATCCAATCTCCAGCATCGTGAAGGAACCCACCCACCCTTTCCATGGATTACTTCTACTGGTTCCCTTTGGGCAGAAGGTACCAAATTGTCCGAAGCAGCTCAGCAAAAGCTTCTTTTCCCGAACACCTCGTTGTCCCTCTTACCTCCTTCCGGAGCCTGTGGCCTTGATACCCCATCCCTCGATATGTAATCAATTGCATAAATATTTCTATTATTTGTTTACTCTTCTCTGCTGTAGTGCTATTTATTATTCATTTACATATGCATTATGTACGTACAGTGTTAAAATCCACACCCCCACCCCACATTGCCATTCACTGCCATTTGTTTTTTGCCCTTTTAAATAATTGCGAACCCCTCCTTATGTCATTGTGTCATTTTCTGTCTGTATATTGTAGCGTGCTCCAGGGGGAAGCTTATCTCGCGCCATTCTTTACGTGTATAAAGAGGAGATGACAGTGACGCTCAGTTGACGTGATTTGCATAAATTGATAGAATTGTGCGAGCTGTTGTTAATTTAGAGTCACGTAAAGGGAGCTGGTGCTTCAGGTTTGCAGTATTTTAAGATTTACGCACGGGGGCGCTATCATCCACAATCACACATGCGTGTTTTATGTGGTTGGGTGATCCACGTCTTTCCAGGTGATCCCTTATTGTTAAAAGATTAATCATACATATAAAACTATGCTGTTTTAAATGCGACGCGATGAATCACGCAAAACTGAAGATGTCGATGTTTACATTAATTCTTAGCACATAGACCGGTTATAATTATGTTGTTTTATCTTCAGTTCATTTGTGCTGCTCAGAAAGCAATACGAATCAATATTGAAATATTCACGTTTAAGTGAATTCATTTATCGGATGTATAAAAAAAGGAACAAAAGAATGCAGTAATTAAGATTAACTGAAGAATAAGCTGAATCAAAAACCAAGCAATACATTGCGTCCCTTGAGAATGAGAAACCTTGACACGTATGTATATCGCGACGACTGACAAAAAGTATTTCACAATACTCTCAATCGGTCGCTTGCCATGAAAGAGTTGGCAAAAACTTAATGGGTGAACAAGAGGTCTTCTGCTCATGCAGTTTTAAAGAGATCAATACACGACCGTAAATATATCTTTATCATTGAAGGGAACTGGAACTGCTAAGTTGTTAATGATATGTAACATTAGAGATATAAAAGATTTTTTAAAAGTAATACAAATCTATAGAAGACTCGAATGTAAAGCAATTTGTTTTAATACCACGCAGGTCTTTGTGATGCACTTGCATGAAATAAGGAAAATCTATCTCGACTGCAGTAGTGAGATAACCCTCAGGTCTAACAACGAGATGTCCCCCCGAAATCGTGACGTGTCTAATATTTGATGTGCAAGTCAAAAAAACGTGGATGATCTCACTAACACTGGTAAGGGAGCCAGTGATAATAACAATAAGTGGTCTAAATCGTTAAAATGTATAATGCGTTGCAGTGTACTATTTTTAGAATGCTTTAACTTAAAGGATTCGGTAAAGATCTCTGGGTGAAAGTGTACGTTTTCCTTTTCGATCAAGGATATCAGTATTATTAGTGTGTGCATGAGAACACCTTACAATTTCAAGATTTTAATCCGGTTTGAAAACTGTCCAATTCTAAAGCATATTGCATTAAATCCATTGTTAAGGTTTACGTGACCATGTAATATGTAAAGTTTTAAAAAAGCTATTTTACACTTTCATTATTCCTTACCGAAACAATCGAACCGTACAATATAGGCTGGAATTAGTTTGGTGTAAACCTTTAAACAACTTTAAAAGCTCAACTTTATTTACATGTGACAAGCGACACGTTTGATTTATACAAGTACGTAGAGGATCTTTTTTTTTGTTCTTTTTCTGGAAAAAATAGTACGAAGATATTCTGCAAGCTAAAAACTAGTATGAATTGTGGCACAAATGTAAACTGCTTTTAAATGTTTTCGAACGGTTCACCCGCATTGATTGTTTAACCATCATCTCAATTGTAATTATAATCGGTAGCAGTAGGCCTACTGTATCAGTAGTTGTACCAGAAAGCATGATGATGAGAAGTGGGTGCCAATTCATTCTAAAATGCAAATATCCAACTGGTAAGATTATGGTTATGACAAGTGAATGTGCAAATTCTGTATGATCAAGTCTTAATGAGAGGGAGGGGGAAACGCGAGCTTCCTATAGACTACTCATGAAATGCTATAAAAAAGTCCTAGTTGCCATCGTTCGTCAAGTAAAAAGAAATCACATCACAGGATGCGTACCGGCACTGCATGGAAGTGAAGGTAATCCTAATGCGACGTAGTTAGGGTAAAGTGTTTCCTTACACTAAATTGAGATCTATAGTTATAAAGACCATTGCAATGGTTGGAATTTCTCAAGTGTGTGTAATCAACTCAATTTAAGAAACAAATGCTGTAAAAGAAACGAAATGTATTACGAGTTGATAAGCATTGCAAAAATGAACATTCTGGGAAAGGCATAATTCACCTCCGCTTGGAAAATAAAGCCTCGCTGTCGAAATGAAACCACGTAACGGTATCATATTAAGCATTTATTTAGAGCCTGTCACCATATTCACGTGGATGATTTGGTTACAGGGAGGTCCTCCGGATTTTCCCGGACGCGCGCGGGCGTTTTTTTTTTTTTTTTAACCCCTCTGTTTTGTATCAAGATTCGGAAAACAGCGCTCGGTGACGTCATCGCCCTGGCTGCGGATTGGTGGAAATGCGCCAGAACAAAGGCGAAGCCACGTGACCGCCTTTCTGGGAATGTTCCTGGAAAGAGGTGCGCTGGAGTACACATGAGCTCAGCCGGAGTCCACGGAGCCGGGCTCCGACCACGGGGGCGCCACGAAATTGACAAATACCAGTAAATATTACGTTTTCTTCGCGATCTGCTTCACGTTTGTTAAAGATTAAGAAGAAAAAAAAAAAAAAACAACGAATTTATTAATTGAAAAGCCTGTTATTTGCTGGGTTTGACGCGTGCATCCAAGCCACTTTTGGTCAAGGGAAGAGCAAGGATGCGACAGGAAAGCGAGCAGCCGGACTTACTGACAAATTTCGATTTGCCTGCGTAGCCAACTACGTGAATACTGACATTTAGCGTTCAAATATACTTCCCTTTTACATGCAAAACACTAGCTGGCTTTGTCAACATTTCGGGTTAACCCATTACACCCCCCAGAAGCATCTGTTAATTATTTTGTCCGCGCGTCAGCTATTCGCTCTCAATTACTTTGTATCACTCGCGCCGTTTAATGTAGACGTGAAGTTTAAAGTGGGAACGTGCAAAAGAGAAGAAACAAAACGTTTTTATAATACAGCTGAAGCCCCACGGTGTTTGGACACGCCAGTCAAAGCCAGACAGAAGAAGAAGAGGTGAGAGGGTTACTTTGGCTGAAGACTGGCTGCAACCACAGCCGATCCAGCACGCTTGTGACGAGCCCATGACGATTTTCAGAATAATCAAATTGTCGATAAAGTGAAGATTTGCCGTGGATTTACAATATGATTTTTCAAAGTGTCCGAAAAATGATGGAAGACGGGTTTTGTCCTTAATGCAATGTACGGTAAACAGCAGATCCGCATGGATTATTTAATATTTAATTTAATATAATATCCGAACGGTACGGGAATCGTGTGATGCAAGATGCTTCTTCACCGAAAGATCATCTTCTTATTGTCATTGGCCACGCACAATTTGTCCTGCTTGGATGGTTCAATTAATATAAACTCACAAATTGCGAATAATGGGTCTGAATTTATAGCATACTTTACTGGAACCAGATTGCCTAGACTATAAAATGTTTCACGGCTGGTGAAATGGGTATGGCAGCTTTAAAAACTTCTTTTTTCATACAATCTGTCAGGATTGAACTTGTCCGCTTTGGTACAGTTTGCACGTTTTTGGTGAGTGTGCTATAGGCCTGTCATGTGGCGCACTGTGGTTGGCTTTGGCATAATAAAATGTATTATTGATGTCCTAATACTTTTCATCGCTCGAGCCGTTTGTTTTCCGTTCTTGTCGCACATTGCCGTGGAATATTAATCTGCCTTTATAGATGCTGTTAAACATTCATGCTTGAGTCTACATTAACAAGTCCAGAAGTCTCCTTTACATTTTCGGAAGTTAAATGGTGTTTCTCAGCAGTGGCTTCGTACAGTCGAAATGGTGATGACCTGAAACTCAGTCATACCATAACTGATGAGGTCTAGTGGACGTTGGGAGGGCTTTTCAACTACGACTAGAATAATATGCAGTACGTTAGACCACGTTACTTTGTAGAAACTGTTATTGCACGTTGTTGATACACATTTTAAAAGTTTCTTATCTATTTTTGATTCGCATAGATACGCAAGTCAGTTTTCTGTTTGGGACAGTGCTGCGTTTAGAAGTTCGGACAAAATTCTGAAGACTTCTAGGGGTTTTCAAGAGAAGGGGAATATGGGAAAACTGACGAAATTCACTGGTACTACCAGCCTAAGGATCAAATAAAAGGAAGAGAACTCTAAATTCCCCAACATGGTACTCAGCCAGCTTCATGATAGCCTATTTGATGTTTGTGTTATTTTAAATAGACATGCGCAAATAGCATCATGACTAAGTAATTCTGGATTACAATTGTAACGTAGTTTAAGCAGTTTGTATAAAATGACCAGACGTCCTTAGTCTTAGAATATACTCAGCTGTTTTTAATACACTTTCACTTTACAGGATTTTATTGGCCAGGTGTATGTACAGTTCTAGTTTCTATAACTGGTAGCTATTATGAGTTTCAGTGGCCTTGCCAACTTGGATCTGCTTGTTCTTATGGCATTTTGGGAACATATTTAATCTCTTTTGCAAATTACTTGTCATGCAGTGCTGCATTTTCATACACATTCAGAAGTTAATTTAATCCAGCGACATTTTTAGCAAACTTTGGCATTTCACTTAATTTTGAATTTAGTGGATGTATATTGGTTTTGTTTTTCCTGGTAAAGTACTACATAATCATTAATATGTATTAATATCAATTTATTAGCTATTAGAGTTTACAGTAAATACTGGTGTGATACTGAGACAACACGAATATATGTAAATTGGATATACTTGGAAAAACATGTCTATGTCAATTCTTAAGTCTCTTTTCTGTTCTCTTTCCTCGGGGGGTTAGATTTTGAATGGGGCACATGCAGTGCATCTCTAAATCACGAGAGGCTGACATCCAGACACTACAGGCCAAGGGAAAGCAACGGGTCCTGGGCATCAGGCTGCGCCCCTGGACAGAATCCGCTGGTACTCCTACCAAAACCAAACACATGATTTTGTCAGATGCCGCATCAGAAAAGCCCGCCGTCCCGGTTCGGTTCAAGGACCTGGGCCAGGATGTGACTCTGGGGGATTCCACGGAGGACACAGCCCGAGTCAAGAGGGCGATGGTACATCTTCGGGAGTCAGGTTGGTTTTCCGTTAACCAACGTGTCGGATATCAGTGACTCCGGTTCTGGGGATCACTGCCATGCATATTTTGGAATACATTAGTGTCCCTTTTTAACACCTGAAATGCTGCCCAGAACATTTACCTTGAAATGCCTCATTTATTTTTACGCTTGAAACAATTACATAAATTTCTTGTTAAACAACAATTCAGCTAAATCAGTTATAATGGAAATAAATAAATAGTGGAAATTAGCCAACCAATTCATGTTTTTGGTGAATTGCTGTTTTTAATAATGTATGCTATATTTTTTGCTCAATTTCTGTTAGAAAAGCTGATTGAACAGAGAGTGTTTACACCGGGGGGGGGGGGGGGGGGGGGGAGAAAAAGAGGGTGGATTTTTTTCGTTTTTTCGAGAGGGTTGTTGATTAAAAAAAACATGATATATCTTTAGAGAGGTCCCTCTAAGACTCGGGATAGGGT
>JAACJT020000105.1:14009896-14066823 GCA_009936485.2 Gymnarchus niloticus | reverse complement strand
AATTACTAAAAATAAATTAATTATTATATTTTAATTTTTTTTGTATGTAGAAGAGTGGAAGAGGAGGGGGGGGGGGGGGGGGGGGGGGGGGGGGGGGGGGGGGGGGGGGTGTGGCTATCTGCCATTTCAGGAAGGAAAGTCAGCTGAAGCTGAATTGCATATTAATTAGATTCGCTTGCCCCGATTCCCCACAGTAGTTGTAAATCTGTGTGTTCTGTTTTGTACTATCCACCATCCCCAGCAACTTGGGCCATAAACTAAACACTATCCTGAAACCGAGTTTGGTATTGTTTTTTCTTTATAGTCCCCAACACACCTGTATAATTTAATTTTTCTCTTGATGTCTTCCAAAATAGCTTTCATACTTAGAGGTTGTATTTTGTTGGCCACTTTCTGGGCCACACCCCATTATTCCATAAAAGGAGAAAGCCCAGTTCTCCTTAAGTATTTGTTGTGTCATGTGATTTCTTTCTCATGCATATTACCAGTAAAAAAAAATAAAACTGAACAGTAAACTCCTCTCCTGGGGCCCATTTCAATAAGTGGGCAAATCCTTAAGTCAAACTTGAATTCTGAATGGAGAAATTCGGGGGGATTTTGGAAATCAACATCTCCTGAAGTCAGGCTTTCAATTTTCTCCAATCAGAATTCAGGTTTAACTATAGGATTTGTTAAACCTGCTTTCTGGAGCGAGCCTCATGTGACGGGGGGTATTTCAGCATGCGGGTTTAAAATATGCTATAGATTAACCTGAATTCTGACTGGAAAGAACTGAAAGCCTGACTTCAGAATTTCAATCCTGACAAATCCTGAAATTAGGCTTTAAATTTTCTCCATATTTTAGCCTGCTTTCTGGAATACTTAGCAGCTTTACTGTTACTGAAGAGAGCAACCAAATTCTACAGAGTTTTAAAATCAAGCAAAAAGAAAATGCAACTGTTTACAGCAAGAACATTCCTAAGGACACTACAGTCTGATGTGATGTACACCTTTTTAACTCATGAAATTGAGAGTAAAATCATTTGTCCTTCTGTCTTATTTGCAACCAAAAGGATGACAACATTAATTATAACCAGGGCTGGTGTCACTGGATGTAGGCTGCAGGGCCAAGAGAAAAGAGAGACAATTTTACTTATTGTTCAGTTTCAGTCATGTAATGCAATGATGAAAAACAGCAAATAAAAAAGCAAGTTTTCCCCACAACCATACATGGGATAATTACAGTTTAAAAAATGGATGGATGGATGAGTTCTCTCAAAATGACCAGAACTAGGGTTAGCAAACGTGCTCCTAAGACCATCCAAATAAGACAAGAGACTAGGACTAAGGCACAAACAGGTAACTTACCAAAAGCTGGGAAATGACACAGACAAGGCATGGGGCAAAACCAGTAGTGACATAAACAAACACACAGAAAAGACAAGAGGAGAGACAGACTTACACACGATGCAGGTGGAACACATGAGGATAATCAGTCCAAGGGCAAATGCAACGAGGAAACAAGACAATATGACGTGCACACACAAAACCCCAGCTAGCAGGACCTGGAGATCGGTGAAGATGTGGTACTGGGACTGGTAACCTTATATACCACAGAGAAAAAAAAACAAAAAAAAAAAAACATTTAAAATGCTAGTCTTCAAAGGGGAAAAAATCACTGACAAAATATTTCCCTATAGCTATTATCCTACTTAGGACAGCAGGCAACATGGTGATTGCAGATGAGTGCTCATAACTGGCAGACAGCACTTAGTAAAGTACTTAACCTGAGCTACTTCAGGAAAACATTTTGACTTGTTAGACTTTGGCTGACCGACATATGAGCATTAGAATAATCAAGAGAGAGAGTGGAGGAGAGACTCATTAATGAGGTGTCCTTTATTTAACTGCATTTTTCTAACAGGGGCAAATGTTAGCACAAGGATGACGCAGCA
The DNA here is from genome assembly GCA_009936485.2 of Gymnarchus niloticus. NCBI lineage: Eukaryota > Metazoa > Chordata > Actinopteri > Osteoglossiformes > Gymnarchidae > Gymnarchus > Gymnarchus niloticus. The sequence continues at coordinate 14,064,889 of JAACJT020000105.1, read as the reverse complement.
TTAAATGTTTATTAGCTTAGAAACTTAGAACCTAACCTTCGTAAATGTCTTAGTGATGAAGTACGGCGTAAGGGATTATGGATGGATGGATGGATGGAATATTGTCCTGATCTTTAAACTCACTTTTTAATGACACTTATGAAATGTGTATAAATTGCAAACCCATTTAAAGACTGTTACTTCTAGAAATACAATGTGTTATGCTAACATTCTTTGGTGATCCTGACAGAACTTGACTCAATATCTGAGGGTTTTTTTTTTTTTAACTAACCACTAGAGCAGATGCAATATGATTACACTTTGGACCAGAGGAACTGGAATGAGTGGACATTACTGGAGAGGCCTAACCCAAAAAGCAATACATATGATGGGCTAATAAGCTTTACCCCAGGTGGATAGTTTTCACGCAGATCCCCTTTACTTTTCAATTCACTTTCATATCATGGGTTAAACATTTTAGTTTCAACACCAGGACGCAGAAGTAAAGAGACAGAGTTATGCAATGAAACTCCAAAAACCTGTGTGATGGGATTATGGATGTGCCTCATGCTGATTCATCCTTTAAAGCTGAAAAAAATTAGAATGGAGTCCAAGGAAAATGAAAACACTGAATCAATTAGCCAAATGGAGGGGTGTATCTCATCCCTTCCACACTCTACAGCCTCCACTGGGATCACAGCTGATCTGCTTTACGCTGATGCCTGACTGCCATCCCGTGTTTGATTGATACTCGAACACAAAGGGGACAGAGACCTTGTTTATGAGAGCAAGGCATTCAGTACAATAAGGCGGGTTTACCATGATTTTTAAATTCTTCCTTCTCTCATATACAGCATATTAAAAAATGGCTCTTTCAGCTCTTAGAGTGACCAGAAGTTCAAAACTGCTCAGCCAACATCCTCTCTGATATCCTTTTGAAAATGGTATTATGGGGTGGCTCAGTGAATGGCATTGTTGGCTCACACCCCTGAGTATGTAGGTTTAAATCTTCCTCTTTCTTCTAGGTGCTGTTTTATTTATTTTATTTTTTTCCTCACAAAAACCAAAGCAGTGCAGTTTGGCTAACTGGCATCTCTATATTGTCCACTCTGTGTGTGTGTGTGTGTGTGTGTCTAACTTTGTCTGTTGGATGTGACTGTGTGTGTGTGCGTGTCTGTGTGTGTGTGTACCTGTACCATGTTCATATTAAGTTGTGGGGACAAACTGTACCCAGGAGGTAATAAAAACAACATTTTTACCGTGTGAGGACATTTCAGAATCAGAGAATCAGAATCAGATTCTGATTCTGATTCTGAATAAAAACAACATTTTTACCGTGTGAGGACATTTGTCACATCCACACAGAAAAGTCTTGTATTTTGCTGTGTAACTTATTTTTAAGATTAGGGCTGGGTAAAGGTTAGGGTTGTCATAGTTAAGATTAGGGTTAGGCCCACATAAATGAATGGGAGGTCCCCGCAAGGTCATAAAGACACAATTCTGTGTGTGTGTTTGTGCATGTGCTCATGCAAGCTTGCTCTTTATGGTTTACCATTGCATCCAGGGTGTTTCTATGCTGCCTAGGACATTTATTAATATAATGCATTTGTTTTTATCGTTCTTAGGATTTTATGTGACTATGCAACAAATACATTTTCCTGCAAATAATTAAGTTTTTAACAGCTTTTTACACGTGATGGTAAAGAAACTGGATCTTTTTAAAACAGTGATTTTATTTTATTTTTTTTTTTGATGAAAATATCTGATCCACAGCAGTGAAATCATCACATGTGTTTGTTTTACCTGCTTGTTGGTATTTACATGAGAGACCTTACTGTGACATTCCTTAATTACATTCAGGATATCTGATTAGAGGCAGTGTTTCTGTTTGTAGACACTTTCCACAAATGATTTGCAAAGGGAGGTGAAACGTGATTAAAATATTTATAGAACAGCTAAATAATATGTTATTGCACCCTTGCTTAAAATGAAATCTTTAATGAGTGCATGTCTCCCTGGTTCACCTCATTGTTGCTTTTTTAGTGAATATTGAAATCTGCCAAGTGTCACCAGACTTGCCATAAGCTAATTCTAGCTATTTGTAACTGAATTAAGAAAGGATTTTAATTTCCAGGACTTCTACCTTGGTCGCTAAGCGACTGAATCCAGTCTAAGTCACATTCCAAGAACATTATATACGCTTTAATTGCAGTTTAAGGATTAGCATACTTAAACAAAAGCGCTGCATAAACCTGACAGCAGAACACAGCAAAGTCCTCTCAGCTGACACGTCCCAGTACGATCCAACACTTTAATTCCCTCCTATGCCTCAGTGGGGCTTGTCTGTCCACCCTTGCATCCATGACTGGCACACAAAGGAAGGATTTCCAGTATAGTCCATTTCTCAGTTCCTTGCTACCCTACCATACATCAATGCACTCCATAAATGCATACGATGGAACCATGTGGCTTAATAAAATAGCAGAATTAGCATATAGACAGTCTGCATGCCTGCATGGCTGCGCATTCATGCGTGTTCCTGCGCTTGCGTGTGTTAAAGGAAGCGACAGTTGTGTAGACCCTAATAATACAGCCAAGTTCAGATTAATAGCTGCTGTTTGCTGGTCCACATTGAAGTACGATGTTATTAATGCCATAGACATTCAGCACGGACTCTGGTGTAATTAGCCAGCTTTTAATTTTGCCATTGGAAATACACTCAGCAGCTCTCTGCTATTAAAGGGTCAGTGATACCGCTCAGCGAGCCAAATGCTATAGAAGAATAGAACATAATCGCACCAAATTCAATGAATCCAAAAAGGAAAATTAGATTGTTGTTGGAACTTAAACTGAGGAAAAGGGACCTGTAATTTAGCTGATTACATTTAAAACAAGAGGGAAAAAATACATTTAGCCCAATACAGGAAAAAAACGGTAATATATGGTATTCTGAAAGCATAATCACAGTACACATAAACACACTAGAAAAATAGAAAAAAATCAAAATGTGTCCAAATGATTTTAAAATTGGCTTTTTAGAGCATTACTGAACAATATTTTAAGAGATCATTTGTTGGAGCATTACTTCTCTGAAGCATTTTAAGAAGATGACTTGTACTCGTAGCATCACTTGTTGGATGACTGGTAGCATTAATAATCCGGGGCATTTTCAGTTTTCAGATTACTGCAGCAATTGTGAGGAATTGCACTCTGGCAAATGGGTTGATCCATAGGGAGGATAATATGGGCTCAATTTTTTTTCACAGACAAAAATCCAGTCAACTAGAACAACAAGCACTTGATTAAGGGGCTTGATGTAAATAGATGCACTAAAACACTTTTCAGCCTGAGAGGCAGTGGAGATGTCACTCAACCATTCACCTGTCATTTCTCATAATTTAAAATTAATTCATACTTCATTATGTACACCTTGCCAGCACCGGATTGGAGCCCCTTTGGCCTTTAGAACTTCCGTAATTCTTCATGGCATGGATTCAAAAAGGTGCTTGAAACATTCCTCAGAGATTTTGTGTTTACATGATTGCATCACACGGTTGCCGCAGATTTTTTTCGGCTGCACCTTCGTGATGTCAATCTCCCGTCCCACCACACCCCGGAGGTGCTATATTGGGAGATCTGGTAACTATGGAGGCCATTTGAATACAGTGAACTCATTGTTGTGTTCAAGAAACCAGTCTGAGATGATATGAGCTTTGTGGCATGGCGTGTTATCCTGCTGGAAGTAGCCATAAGAAGATCGGTACGCTGTGGTCATAAAGGGATGGACATGGTCGACAACAATACTCAGGTAGGCTGTGGCATTTAAATGATGCTCATTTGGTACTAAGGTGCCCAAAGTGTGCCAAGAAAATATTCCCTATACCATTATACCATCACCAGCAGCCTGAATTTTTGATATAAGGCAGAATGGATCCATGCTTTCATGTTGTTTAAGCTATATTTTGACCCTGACATTTGAATGTTGCAGCAGAAATTGAGACTCATCAGACAAGGCAATCGTCCATAGCCTGATTTTGGTGAACCCCTGTCCAGTGTTGTCTCGTGTTTCTCTTCATAGCTGATAGGAGTGACACCCAGTGTGGTCTTCTGCTGCCATAGCCTATTGCTTCAAGGTTCAATGTGTTGTGCATTCAGAGATGCTCTTTGGCATATTTTAGTTGTATCAAGTGGTTATTTGAGCTGCTGTTGTCTTTATATCAGCTCGAACCACTATAGCCATACTTCTTTGACTTCTGCCATCAGCAAGGCATTTTCACCCAAAGAACTTCCACTCATTGGATGTTTTTTTGCTTTTTCAGACCATTCTCAGTAAACCCTAGAGATGGCTGTGTGAAAATCCCAGTAGATCAGCAGTTTCTGAAATATTCAAGCCAGTCCGTCTGGTACCAGCAACCACATTCAAGGTCACTTAAATTACCTTTCTTCCCCGTTATGTTTGGTTTGACCTTCAGCAGATCCTGTTGACTATATGTCTGCATGGCTAAATGAACTGAGTTTCTATCACGTGATTGGCTGATTAGATATTTATTTGCTTTAACAAGCCGTTGAACAGGTGAACCTAATGAAGTGGCCAATGAGAGTACAAGCATGCTAGTAACGTAACGAAATAAAATAAATAAAAATGCTAGTCATGCAAAATAATGATATAAAAGAGACCATTTCAATATCAGTGTTTCAATCATTTTGGCATCTGAGCGGTCATATTATAACCCTGTGGCACAGTCTGTTATCACTCCAAATGGACAATATTCCTGAGTCCAGGCATCCAGACGAAGGTCAGCACAGACGTAGGATCTTTCTTTGTGTCATTCCACTTGATTGTGGAGAAGTGAAAAAACCAAACTTTCAAGACACAACCTGCCTATTATAATCAGCTGTTACTTAATTGGCGTTACCTTCTGCCATGACAAGAGTTGAATTACTCGTCTATTTAATCACAGATGTGTCTTGGGACATGAGTGGTTTTTCAGGGTGAACAAAATTATTCTCTGTATTTTCCTGGTGTTAGAACCCAGGCAATATTATCTGATGCCTCAGCAGTCACAGTAAAATGCCATTCAGGTATAAAACAACAGCAAATCAATAATGTCTAAGCCCAAGTAAGGCTAAAAGTTTAACACAGTGGACTTTGTAAAAAGGTTTTGAAAGGCTATAAAACTATAACCAATTTAAGGAAAAATTCCTTTTTGCATTATGAAAGGCCCACTCATGAGATTGCACTTGGGCATGTTTAGCTAAAGATTATGTCTGGCAATGTCTTGCGATGAGGTGGTCCATCCCACAGACCCTGTGCTGATACTCTGGCTCAAAGTTCAGCCCTTCAAAATGAACTTTCTCATGATTCAGTATAAATCAGGAGCCACCAAAGACCTGAAGTAAGGCTTTATGGAAAGTACCAAGGTAGCCTGTTGTCTACACAAAGACAATAATATTATCATCAAGGTATCAAATGCCTGGGTGCGCATCCAAGAATGACACACTAAAAATGATTACTAAGCTGATTTTCTATTTGTTGTTTCCTCACTGTTTAATCCCTGTCACTGGAAACTTGAGAAAGGAAACTCCAGGCCCCCCATGACCCATGATTCCCTGCTTCATTCTCTGTCTGACCGTATGCACATTGTCTTTGAGCAGCTATGCCGCACTCAAAAGCAGGAAAACAATCGGACATCCGAAACCAGTTTTTGTCCCTCTTCATGATGATAATGAGATCCATGCCAAAGATTCAACCGGCTCACTATGCACAATAAATGAGAGGCGATACCACTTCAGCAAATGCGTGATATGTTCGCCAACCCCGTCAAAGTCTGTTTAAGAATACCCATCTCCCAATCCGTGTGAGATTTTAGCGTTGACAGAAAATTCAGCTCCTTCCACCCCGAGGGGCTAACGTAATATTGCTGTACACCACTTGCAGTCTGCAGACAGGGAACAAATTCCGTTGAAGGAGAGAAGCGTACATTAGCTGTATGCAGTATGTAATCCTTCGGCAGCTCCAGCAGGGCCTGTGGAGAACATGCACGGAGATTGAATTCTCCCTCCAACGACCAAAACCTATTTGCAGTCTAAATAAGTAAACAAAGGCTGCAGAAAACAGTGCATTGGGAGCTACTGAAACAGCTGAGCTCATGTCTGGTTTGAGTTTAATATCACATGGGTTTTTCTCATCCACAGCAGTATGCACACTAAGCATAATCCTAGCATTCGAGAAAGCTCCAGTACATCCCGTGACCTCACGAACTTATATCTCTCTTATGTCACGCCTCAGAAGAGTTTCCTATTCTTCTGCACCCAGCAGTTTTAACAGGGCAGTTGGGTCTTGATGTCCACTTCAGTCTTTATACTCTGCTATAGAAATATGAGGTAGGCTATGATGGGAAAGAAGGTCTTTGAAAGGTTCTTTACAGGTAGGAACATGGAGTTATGTATGGAGATTAGAGGAAGATCAAGAGCTATGTTATTGGATGTGGGTTTAACAAAACAGTGGGAGGTACGATAACAGAAATCAACCAGTGTCATGTTTTTATGAGCACTGGTACAACAGTCTGAGTGCACGTTTTGGCCAAAAGAAAAATATGGATTTTCTCATCACCTGACAGTCTTGCACACTCCTTTTTGAAACGTGGCTTGCCGCCTTGAGAGATCAGGCACCTGTAGTGGTCAAATCCCCTTGACCCCTGGAGCTGACGTCCATATTTTTGCAGTTAAAGATAAAGAATGTTGCCACTTATGACTGCTTTGTCCAGAGTCAGCGCTGTTTTGCACAGCTGGCCTGCAGTCGAGCAACACATTTGCCTTCATGACCTCATTTGGAAAGAAGAACACAGATTAGGGGATAAATCGAGTGCAAGAATCTGTACAAATATCTGAATTTAAATCAATGGAAAATTCCATTTAAATATTTGCAGAATCTAGGAAAACTGAGCGCTAGACGAAGCACATCTAAAAGTTCTGAATGTTTTATTCTTTAAATTTGAGGCAAATGCATGAATTGCTATATTTTTAATAAAAGAGGTATTTTGAATTCTAATGCCCTGAATCTTCCACATGCAACCAAGTCAAAAACAGTAGCTACTGAAACAAATATTAACACTCATAATTATTATAATTATTTTATTGAATTTTATTTCCAAATAGGAGCTGAATAAAAAAATGCAACAGCATGGGAAAATTAACAAGTTAAAAAACATCAGAAGAAGAGAGAGATGACAGGCCCACAAAAATGTCAGGCCAAGAACACCCCAAGGACCATGCTAATTGCACCTTATGTAAGGCCTAATTGAGACCCTCCTAGCTTTCGCTGCCTATGGCAGTGAGTAGCTCATGACCTAATGTCATTTCATTTCAAGTAGATTCACTGGGAAGATACCACTACAAGAACTCTAATAGGGGATATCACGTGGATTAAATCATCAAGCAGCATCATTTTTAGAGCAATTTATAGCATGTTCAGCAAATTGTTTCTTTATCCATATTCCTATTCTTTCAAATCACATGTATGTTTATTTATTCCTGACACTGTGCTGTAAAATCTGCTGTGAAATGAGTGCAAATTCTGTAAGCCTTCCACCCTAATTCTCTCAGCTTTCCTTCATTTTTCTTTCTGCTTTTTCATTTTTTTTTTTTTTTGGATGTGCTAATTAACCAATTTCTTACGTTAACTGTGAGAAAAAAGGCAACTCTTATCTCAATCCTTCAACAGACATTCAGTTACAAGCCTCAAATTAAACATGCACTACAAGAAAAAGGAAAAGGAAAATGTCAGAGAAAACAATAGTATACCTCAAAGTGTGTTTTTTTTTGTTGTATCGTGACAAAACCACATCATCCTGTGGGTTTAGTTAGGCGTGAAGAGCCGATGTAAAGCCACATTATAATCTACAACAATTCCTGCCCAGCCATAAAGGACGGACAGTTGTGTAAACAGACATTGTTTTCAAGGCCCCGGCTGGCCCTGTGGGCTCCCTATGTCTGGCAGCATGGCACACAGGTAGGGTTTTCAAGCGCACACACACACATACACACACGTGCGTACTGTGTCTTCTCTGTAATACTCCCCCATCCATCCCCCCGCTGACTTGACCATCCCCTTTCTCCACCCACAGTGTGGTTCTAGCCTAGTTCCCTCATATCGAAGACCCGGGTGATTAACAGCACCCTGTCCTCTAAGGATGTGCAGCAGCCACCGATCAAGTATTATAAGCTGTAATACCTCATTCAACCACCAGGCCTCACATACACGTTCACTGAGAAGAATGAAGAGTAAGGGTACTGTGAAAAGGCTTTTAATGAGCTGTATATTCACGGATCAGTTATTCAAAACGAAAAATGTTATATTAACAAGACTATTCCCAATGTACATTCCTGTTATTATGGGCTGAATTCCCATTGCAATTGCACCAAAATACGATGTTCAACAACCCCAGTACCAAAACCCCTTTAAAAAACAGATCATGACCTTGATTGTGGCCATCATGGAGTTAAAAATGTTCAAAAATTGGCATGAGGATGAACTCTAATAAGCAAATCCTGTGAATTCTAATCACTACCCACATTCGGTCCCATAACACATGCTTTAAACCATTTCTTCTCCCTTTCAATCACACTTCAGATAATAAGTAATGTCCCATGTGCCAATTCATCCATCCTTCCGTCTTCTAAACACTGATCAGGGGCTCGAGCTATTCCCAGGTGCCACATGACGCTTGGCAGGGCTATACCCTCTAAAGGCTATCACAGAGCACATACATGTATAAATACTCTATAGGCAATTTAGAGACACCAACAGAGTAGAAATCGAACCCCCAACCCTGGAGGTATCAGGTAGTAGCGCAATGCCACGGTGGTGCCATAAGGTGGTTTTTATAACAGTGTTTTTAAAAAGGTGGCCCCATTTTTCAGCTAATGTTCACACCTCCAGAGCTCTAGGTTCAAATTTAGTTTTGGGTCTACATGTACATATTTTTTTGTTTACTCAATCCAGTGTATTTTAACTAAACATATTGTTCGGTTAAACTACAGACTGCAAATTAGCTTTGACCACGTGACTAAAAATGCATATCATTTTGAACCTAAACCTGGCTTCTGAGTCCACTGCTTTAGTTAACATGTTTAAGCTTCAGTCTAAATATGAGGTCAGAAGCTAAAACAGTAGAGAATGCTATAAATGCATGGCACTTGCTAACAAATTTCCTGAGAAGAAAAACCCCTCATTAATATCCTGTATGGAGAGTTGCCCAATGTATTTTCAGCTTTACCCTGAAGGGGGCAGTCCAGAAAGTTAAGAAATTGTGTCAAGGGGCCCTGGTCCCTGCTTCACAGTAAAATGGAAGGATCCAAAAACCATATTGTAAAAGAAAGCATTTAAACCACTGGAACTGCACAACTTGGCTCCTTTCAGAGTTTCTGCCCTGCATTACATGACGCCTTTGCTTTAGTGAAATCCGTCTTTGCTACCATTGAGCCTGGAAGGTTGGTCTCTCTGAGGCCTTTCAACGAAACCGAATGAGTCGCATACTGGTAGGCACGGCTAATGCGATCAAGCAAACAGACAGAAACAAATAACGAGTGCTAATGAATGTTCAAAGTGCCACTCGAAACAAATTCTCTCAAAATGAGCAACTGCTACTTTTGAGAAGAAAAAGTTCAAAAAAACAGGAAGAAAAAAATAATAACTGCTGCTTCGGGCTTATGTGGAGTTTACAGTTCTTTTCAAGGCACCACCTGAAACCTAACTGTAACACGTTTGTAAATTAACAGCAGTCATTTATTTTGTGTATTTAATCAATGCACGTGTTTGAAACGCCACTTCCTGATTAGATCCCAAACTATCTCTGCAATATATACATATATTTAATAGGATACGTGATTAATGTATATCCAGAACTACGAAACCCTCCCCTCTGTGGTCTGATTTGATGATTTGAATAAGGAGACTGTCCCTTTATTGATTGTGCCATATGTTCCTGGTCTCCCCTGAGTGTGTCAATCTTGATGAAAAACAATGGCACTTCATGCAGGCTTTGCAGAACTCTCATTAAGAAAGGTGCTAAGGGGAGACCAAACAGCCCACCTCGAAGCTTTTTCTGCTTTGTTTACTTGCTTATCATTTAAATGATTAAGTGCGTCGAACCCATAGGTTAATCACACACAGGCTGCGTCATTCTCCATCTCTGTCGTAACTCACCTTTTCTGTCGACTGCGACGTCCCGAAGAAGATGGGGATGAAGGCCAGCCAGACGATGCAGGTGGTATACATGGTGAAGCCGATGGGCTTGGCCTCGTTGAAGGTCTCGGGGACACCCCGCGTCTTGATGGCGTAGACGGTGCAAGTGACCATGAGCAGCATGCTGTAGCCCAGCAGGCAGATGAGCGAGAGGTCCGAGATGTCGCACTTGAGCACACCGCGGGCCGAAGTGGGATTGGCTGTGCGCTGCTCCTCGTAGTCCACGAGTGCCTGTGAGGGGTCCATGCCAAACCACACGCAGACGCCCAGCAGCTGCACGGAGATGAGGCTGAAGGCGATGACCAGCTGGGAGGCGGGGCTGATGAAGCGGGGGGCACTCACCGACCTCTTCCCCTGCTCGAAGATGCGGTAAATCCGGTTGGTCTTGGTGAGCAGGGCGGCGTAACTGATGCTCATACCCAGGCCAAGAAAGATGCGCCTCAGGGAGCAAACACCCACGCTGGGCGTGGAAATCATCAGGAAGGTGGTGGCGTAGCAAAGAAAGATGCCCGTCAGTAGTACGTAGCTCAGCTCTCGGCCCGAGGCCTTGACGATGGGCGTGTCATTGTAGCGGATGAAGGTCACCACTACCAGCAAGGTGGCCAGGATGCCCAGAACGGCAATGAAGACAGGCATGACGGCCCAGGGAGAGCTCCATTCCAGCTTGACAATGGGGATGGGCTGGCAGCCCGTGTGGTTCTCGTTGGGCCGCATGTCAAAGCGGCACATCTTACAGGTGTACGTGTCGGCCTGGTACTGGTAGCCATCGCAGTGCTCGCAGTGCCAGCAGCATGGGATGCCTTTCACCGTCTTCTTGCGCTCACCCGGGCGGCAAGGCTGGCTGCAAATGGAGGCTGGTACCTGGCGCATCCCACCGGGCCACTGCATCGCCCGGATCTGAAAACCGGCACCAAGGGTTCGAGAGTTACCAACGAGGGCACGGTCAGGATGAACAATGAGACGGTGTTGATGACAAGACAGTGGAGAGTTACCTAAAGGAATCCTTCATACAAATCTCAGCTTAGTCAAGCATTTTCTTTTACAAGAACATCCTCAGATAGAGGTTAACTACTTATAAGACAGATTTGTAGCATGTTTAGAAAGAATGCATAATGGACTAGAAGAAACACTACCATGCCTAATAGAGATCATAAATTAATATATTACATGTTTTATTCATATTGTATCATGGTATTTTATATGCAATTAGTTGTATTGTTTCCTTAGTTTCAGAGTAATTTATTTTTTAACAAGATATTTAATGTAATTCAATGAAGAACTACTTTTTCTATCCTTGTTTTTTCTATTTGTATAAAAAATGACCAGTGACTGTTTTGATAGATATTATGGCTTTAAAAACCCGTAATCATGATACATCAAAAATACACTACCATACATTATGCGCCCCCCCCAGAATTACAAAAGATACATACATCATGCATCTATTCTTCCTGTCTGTGTTATAATTAGAAACTCGTAGTCTCTCATACTAAATTTGACAATTGCCCTGTCATAAACACCCCTTCACTATTTCACGGTCATTGGAAAAACAGTCAGTCTGAAGTTAAGCTGTGAAACTAAAGACTAAAGAGCATTCTAAGAAATTTAGAGATAAAATAATTTAACCTCAAATTAATAAAAGGCACTGGCACAAAAAGTCACTGCTACAGTGGCTGAGAGTGGAGTGAAGGTGCAACAGTCAACCATTTCAGGAGCACAGTGCTGGCCTGTATGGCAGGGTGGCTTGAAACAAGCCGTAACTCCAGTCACTTGCCAGAAGGAATGAGAGTGACCCAACATATGGGAATAGGTTTCGTGGTCTGATGAGACCAAGATAGAGAATTTTGGCCCAAATCATATCCCTGTATGTGGCCCAACTCGAACGGGGCCCACCATCCTTACAGTGAAGTATGGCGGTGGCAGCATCATGCAGTAAGGATGCATTTCATCTTCAGGAACTGAGGACCTTCTCAAAGCTGAAGGAAGAATGGATGGAGCCAAACACAGGGAGATTCAGAATTACAGGAAAACCTGCTTCAGTCTGCAAAAACTACACCTTTCAGCAGAACAATGAACAAAAACAATACAGGAGTGGTTAAAAAACAAAAAAGGTGAATGTTCTGCTGTGGACAAGTCAAAGTCCAGATCTGAATCCAATAGGGAATATGTGGCAGTCTCTGAAAATATGCAGTCAACTAGCGACCTCCAAACTGTCACAAAGAAAGGGCAAAAATCCCTCTTGAACACTGGAGAAGTTGGTAGCTATTTAGTTCAAAACACTAAGAGCTATTATTGCAGCAAAAGGATGCTCTCTCAAATTCTAATGTGTATGGATTGGATACTTATGCAACTAGCATTTTTCAGTTTTTGATTTTTCATAAAAGAATTTCTCATAAATTTAGCCTTTGAAAGTTCACTGTTGGAAACTGGGAGTTTGTAATTAAAATACAAACCGAAAAAATATTTGCATGTATGTTTTGTAATTCAGGCAAATCTCACCTTTTTAAGGGATGCTACATACTTTTGCAAGGCACTGTAGTTGAAAAAAACATAACACGCAAATCCTCTTCCCGTTAAAGTTAGGATAATCAGGTGACATGTAAAAGCCGCCTTTGATCCTTCTAATTAGTTAGCCTGCTATTGCATAATCCACAAATTAATTTTCCATGACCACTTATTCAATACAGGTTGATGAGGAACAAGACAGGGGATGGCCTGAATAGGAGGCTAGCCTATCACAGGGCACACGCTAACACACAAAGACATTAAAGATTCAGCAAACTGCATGGACTGGACTGAGGGAGAACACGTCAACACCACGGAGACAGAGCATCAGACCGCCAAGCCACCTGGCTTTCTAAGTCTTTTTTTAATCAACATTTTAGTATAGGCTGGTTATTTAAGCATTGTTATTTAAATGCGGGATATTAATGTTAAGTAATGCACCATTATACCATAAAAGCTGTTTTCACGGTAGGGAACTGAGGCACTGTGAGAATAAGAAGTAAAAAAATCAAGCTTTAACATGGACAGTAAACATGACTTTTCACAATGGTCTTACTGGTGAATAATCACACAATAAGGGGCTAAATTACTGTAGTACTGCCGCTCTCTTTTATTTTCATTTGCACATTTATATCTTCAGGGTCTAGTTGAATGGCAAGGCTTTCTTGCTGAAAACTTTCCTTATAATAACAAAAGGGCAATTTGAAGAGCTACTGGCATTGTACCGGAATAATGTTTAACTCTTTCCTGAAGGGCGATTGAATACACACCCTTGCCATAAGCTGTATGAGTATTGCCACCCAGTAATATAACATTTCTGTCGAACTGTGTTGAAAGGGTAATTGCAAAGTGCCCTACAATAGACCGTCATCCCATGCAGGGTGTCCTTAACCTTCTGCCCTTTGCTGCCCGGGGTTCAGTTCTTCACGACCCTGAAATGGGTAAGTAGTTGAAGTTGGATTGGCGTACACAATTATGTATAAATTATCAGTGCTATTTGTTGAATGCGGTCTCTGTCTGTTTTAGAAGATTTTAAATAGGATCAGAGATCCGCGTTAATATACTGAAAATGGCAAACATTTCCATCTTCACATGACCTCTGTACTATATACTTAACATGATCACCACCTAACCATAATGCCAGATGATTGCAATCAAAGCTGCACCAGTGTTTCCTGAAAATGGAAGAACGAACATAATGATTACGGAAAGGGCACTGGACGTGTAACAGCAGAGTGAGTCAGGTGACCATGGTTTCAGTTGGTTCTTTCAACATGTTCCTCACGCTTGGTGTATTTCATGTTGGCGTTCCTTTGACGTGGTTTAACCTGTATCTTATTCCTACCAAAATGGAAACCATCATCAAGGGATTTAATACAGGCCCCAATCAGAAAAAGTTGGGCCAGTATGGAAAACGCAAAAAAAAAAAAAAAAAACAGTGATTCTTAAATTTACTTTGACTTTTATTTCATTGCAGACAGTATGAACCCAAGATATTTCACGTTTTGTCTGGTCAACTTAATTTCTTTTGTTAATATACATCCATTCCTGCATTTCAGGCTTGCAACACATTCCAAAAAAAGTTGGGACAGTAAAGCATTTACCATTTTGTAATGTTGCCATTCCATCTCACAACACTTAGACGTTTTGGCACTGAGGATACCAAGTGATGAAGCGTTTCAGGTGTTATTTTGTCCCATTCTTCCTGCAAACACGTCTTAAGGTGTGCAAGAATACGGGGTCATCGTTGTCGTATTTTTCGTTTCAAAATTCTCCACACATTCTCTGTTGAGGACAGGTCAGGACTGCAGGCAGGCCAGTCCAGTACTCGTACCCTCTTCTTCCACAGCCATGCCTTTGTAATGTGTGCAGAATGTGGTTTTGCATTGTCTTGTTGAAAAATGCATGGACGTCCCTGGAAATGATGTCGTCTTGAAGCCAGCAAATGTTGCTCTAAAATCTCAATACACTTTTCTGCATGAATGCTGCCATCAAAGTATAAATTACCTTTGCCAACGGCACTGACACAACCCCATACCATGACAGACCCTGGCTTTTGGACTTGTTGCTGATAACAGTCTGGATGGTCCTTTTCATCTTTGGTCCGGAGCACACGGTACCCATTTCTTCCAATAAAGATCTGGAATACTGATTCATCTGACCATAATACACATTTCCACTGTGTGATTGTCCATCCAGATGCTTTCGAGCCCAGCGAAGTCGATGCCGCTTCTGGATGTGGTTAACATAAGACCTCTTTTTTGCACAGTACAGTTTTAAGTGACATTTGTGAATGTAACTCTGAATTGTAGTGCTTGACAAAGGTTTTCCAAAGTAATCCCTTGCCCATGTGGTTATATCAGCTATTGATAAATGATGGTTCTTGATGCAATGCCATCTGAGGGGTAGGAGATCACGGGTGTTTAGCTTAGGTGTGAGCCCTTGCCCTTTACGCACTGAAATGCAAGCTCTACAAATACAGGGGTATAGGTGGGAATTCAGCCTACAGTACCAGAGGCATGTGGTCACCATGCTTACCTGCCTGAGTCTCCGGGCTACCAGTCAAAGACATGTGACCAGTTTTATTCAATATCACTGGAGCCATTACCATAATGCCACAGCACAGAGTCACCTGGGTAAGAATGAACTAAACAGGACAGCAGAGCAGGCTGGGAGTCCAGGTCTTCAGTCTTAACGCCGCAAAGCATCTGCTTTCATCTGGTGGAAAGTCTGCGTCAATACGAAGCTTTCACCTCCTGTCTGGTGGATGGCACTCGCCGAGGGTCCAGCTGGAGGCTGTCGCAGTTCTCTTGTGAGATTGTTTTGCATCTCCTCTCTGCAATAAAATGACTCAGATTGAGTGTTTTTTTTTTTTTTTGCAGGAAGACATGTGTAAGACTTGTGCTGCTGACAAAACTGTTACCCAGCTGACTTGATATTATCTGCTGAGGTTGTCTTTTTTTTTTACTATATTTCAGTTTGTAGTTCAAGCGGTCTTATGGTGGGGGAGGGGAATCGCTGTGCATCTCACCTGGGAGTTAGTTAAATGTGTCACCATAGGTTTCCTCTTTTTCTGCACCCACCTGATCCTCGGTGTTCCAGATCATGTGTACATATCTATATTGTTGCGGGGGGTCAGTAATGAGCACACACAGGCAACAGAAGGTCGTCAAACTCAAGTCCTGGTTGGCTGTTTTATTGCAGCAAAAAATCTCATTAAAAAATAAAAGTCCCTGGTCAGGGAGGTAAGGGCAAAGGGAAGCAAAGAAGAAGAAAAAGCCAGGCAGCAAGTGAAGTATAAAATTCAACAAACACCTGTGGGGGATTTAAAAACCACCACGACACAGCCTAACAATGACAGGCACTGCCTCAGGAAGTCCCTCCTTCCACTTCCTCCTTGGTTGAGGGAGTTCTTTAATGTGAAGCCAGGGTCCAGGGCAGGTGGCAAAAGTACAAAGCAGGCAAAGAAAATTGTTTAAATGATGCTTATGTTGGTGTAAAACCATGACTTTATGTCTGTCAAAGTGTGTCAGTTTACATATTTCAGAAAATTTCCTCAAATCACATCAGAATTTGCAGCTACCATCCAGTACACTCAGGTGTTTGTTGAATTCAACTGTGAGCTATGAGCATGCATTATTTGGCTTATGAATGTCTCATAAACGTAACTAAGTTAACCAATTAAATGAGCTGGTGTTACGCTTTGACAGAGTTGTACTTTGACAGCAGTATTAACACAATTTAAATATAATTTTCTTTGCTTACCTGAGGCTTTTTCACAGTACTGTGTGTATAAATGTAAATATACAATATATATGTATTTTTGTTGTCTTTTTTCCCCTACCAGTAAATGTGCCCAGACCCAGATACCTGACCGAGCTTATGCCTCCCTTCATCCATTGCTTTTCGGTGTCTGTGTATGTCCAAAAAAATCTCTGCCCCCCCATCTCTGAGTCATGTGACTCAGCAGGTAGTTCCGCCCAAAGTGAGTCCTACACATCTGTATCATGATCACATTACTTGAACTTATCCACTGTTCAGGTACTTACAAACCTGCAACGACTCACTAGACAGATACCAGATGTTCTGTTAGCCCATATCGACGGGGGTTTCTTTAAGGCTTCGGTCCAGCGGTCTTATTTATATTTTTCTCAGTTCCGAAACTGCAAAAAAGAGCTGTGACCACTAACTTTGAAGTCAGATTTTATAAGCAAACATATCCCCTGTGTTATTTAGTCAGGCAGCAAATTTCTGAGTCATGCATTGTGGTGAGAAGATGGGTCGTTAGAGTTGTGGGCCTGGAGGTGGAACGGTATGACCAAAGTGTGAAAGCGGTGATAAAGACAACCGTCCAGACTTAGCTAAAGCATGTAGCTTCTCCTCATTTCATTACAGCCCTGAGCTAATTCTGTCCACCCACTGGTCCACCGGCTGAGAGCCGATCTATGTAGGGTGTCGCACGAATTTTTGCCGAGCAAAGAAACGCGTTGCTTTTGCAGCTAGCGGCTGGAAAGCCCTTAATGTTATGTGTTGTAGTAGGCGAGCAAACCAAAGGTGGTGTCATTGTGAAGGAGGCGCTGCTGTGGCCCGGTGCGTCCCACTGTTGTCTCACGCCTCCAGGGTTGGGCGTTCCATTCTCGTGGCTGGCTCTAATTGTGTCAGATTTCTGGAGGTCCTCCAGATATCCATAAACGTGTGATTCATAGCATGTGTTATGTGATGGATTGACATCCCATGCAGGATGTCGCTTGACCTGTACTCCCTAGGATAGGCTTCTGGCTCACTGTGACCCTGCTTTGGATAGGCATTTCTGGAATATGAATGGAGACTTAAAGTATAAATCCCATATTCTGAGCTTCATATGAGTGTGACCTCTGCTTGTGGGACTATTGTAGCCTTTAATTATGGATATAAGGAATTGAACAGGTGGTTATTCTAAGCAGTAAGCACTCTATGTGCTCTTTCTTGGTTCTTTTTCTTCTAAGATTAAAACCCTCTCCCTTGGGTTATGGAGAAAAAAAGTGGTACAGATGAAATCACCCTTTCGGAAAGAGCAGAATGATGTAGTCAGCACTTTCTCCGTGCTTTTATCTGGCTACCATCGTGAGATCTTTTTTTTGTTCAAAAAAACCTCTATGTTGTCAGAACCTAGATGTAGCAATGAGGCACCCAGAGACGTCGGGATGGCCGTGGCATTGTCAGTTGCTTGTTGCGAATTTCATGACTGAACCACCCAGCTGACTTGCTAGGGCATTAGACAGGGATGGCAGGATCTGCTATTGGGGGTTGAAAACAACCAGCTTGTCCACTCAGATTGAGGGTAACTCATTCTTTTCTGTGGGCACGTTAACTTGGCAATGGCTGCCACCTTTGTACTCTTTAATTAAAGTAGAGGCCCGAATCAGACGGATCTGAGTTATTTTTTGGACCATAGTTCAAACTTATATTTCAGACAAAAAAATTTTAAAAATAAAAACCCTTTTGGTGCCAGATTGGAGGAGTTTTTCGGCGTGGCTGTCACAGAAGTCACCTTTCGAGATGACAAGTGGCAGTCACATCTCTTGGGGCGGGAGTGAGAATCAAGCTGCTTCCGGAACAATGCTGCGGCAGGAATCGTAACGTCCTTCTGCTTCTGAGCCACTGTCTGACACTTGCTGGAATAGCGAGATACCAGCACAGTTCCCATAGCTGCCCTTCAGGCAGAGCAATCATTCAGAACTCAATTACTGCTCCATGTAATTGAGCTTTTTTCCCTCTTCCCTTTATCAGTTGCGCTCTGTCCTAATGCGTGTCTCATTAATTGTATTTAAAATTCTGTGGATTATGCACCTTTCTGGACCTGGCATCCTTTCCTCAGGTCTGGAGCCTCCCTGAGTACATTATCCAAGTTTTTGTGGACGTGGATTCCTGAAATCACTCTGAAAGCGTTTTGGGCATCAGTAAGGAAACAAGCTTGATTTTCCCTCACTAGTCTGGCCCAGTCCTGCAGGTAGACTGAATGCAGACAAAGTCGATGAGATGGTACTTACATGGTTTCTTTTTCAGTTAATTCCTAAAGCATTTTAGTGTAGAAAGATTTTGGAGACCACGGAGTCTCAATGCAAGCAAGGAATGCAGCGAGCAGAAAAGACCTTCTATGATAAGTATTAGGTGGTATTGCCTTGTCAAATCACAACCTAGGTTTACTGACGTGTCTAAGACTCTGTATGAGATTATTCTGATTCTTTTCTGATATGCAGGTGAAGAGAAATCACTTGAAGACCATTCTGACATTTTTTAGATGTACTAGATGCTTCATTGCATAATGCTTTGGTCAGGTGCCTTAATGAAAGACTCACCAGCGCTGTGCAATAAAATGAGTTGTTGTCTCTTTGCATGTAGAGTGTGAGAGATGAATTTTTCTCTCGCTCAGCACAACAGATTTAACTAATTTGTTCCCCCCGGTTTTAAGAAGATGACTTGATTGTTTAGACCAGGGGAATTATTTTTTAACAGCGCTGCTCAGCCTTTGACATCCACTTAATGTTTTGGCAGCAGTTGCACTAACGTTGCATCAACGTTATAGCGGCTGAGAGTTGAGGGAGAGCGGGAAATTACAGGGCTGGTGAGCACGGAGTGTTGCCTGGATGAACAGGACAGCTGTGGATGAAGATTCACCTGGTGGCTGTGGGGTGGTATGCAGGGAGACCTTTCCTGTGATTGGTTGTACAAGTGGGCAGCACATTGGGTAAGTGGATGGCATGGTCACCTCACACCTACAGAGTTGTGGGATCCGGCCCATGTTCTGTCTTTGTGGAATTTATTTGTCCTTCGCACATTTTTTGGGTTTCTCAGGCGATCCAAAAACATGTTGATAAGTGAGATGGCCTTTCAAAGATGCCACTCGTGTGCATGTGCCCTGCCATGGACTGGCATTCTTATCGGAGTTTTCCTAGCTTTGTGCACTGTGCTTTCTGAGGTAGTGAGTGTCCAGGCACACTGACTCTGTACTACATAAGCTTCTAACCAGAAAGATAATGATCAATGAGTCTTGTGTAAGGCAACTGCTTTAAAGCCTGTTGTTAAGTGTTGCCATTGTACACGTTAACAACAAATTTGTTTTTTTGAAGCAGGAGTCACAGAATGTCATTTTGTGCATTGAATTTCTAATAAATATCCTACACAACACGCTTGGATAGTTATTCTGATCTGCATCATCTTTGTGAGTTTTTGCATGTTACAGAAAAATCACATATTTGTTCCAGCTGAATGCTTTTCTAAACAAAAGCAATTAATGACAAAATTAGATTTATGCATTTATTCAAACGCTAAATCATTGTTCTTGGGACGGTTACTGTGACAGGCTTGATATCAACAAAACAAACGAGCATCGGTATAATTATCGTTTATTATTACTGCACTTAACTCTGTGTAATTGGTATGGGTCATGCCTCATCTGAGCCGATGAGTTTTGCCCATTTGATGTTAGTAGAGGTAGATTTCACATGCCTTTGCTTAGGAAATGTTAAGTGAAACTTCACATCCATCCATATTCCACGGCTACTTACCCAGTGCAGGACTGTGGAGTGACTGGAGCCTATTCCAGGAAGCACAGGGACCAAGGCTGGGAATGGGTTGCTCGGCCACTCATCATGGGGCACCGATCCACCAAAACCATGATTTGAACCATGGTAGGGAACTCAGAAGAAGATATGGAAAAGATACAAATTGGAGGTAAAAAGCTACAGCGCTGCCCACTGAGTTGCTACCTTTATAGGTAGAACTCAGCTTTCTGGACAACATACCAGAGTCTGCATGGACTCAGTCCAACGCAGGTGGATCCTTCAGAAGGGAGGATAAAACAGTATGGAAAAAAGCCCACTCTCCAGGACATTGCTGGACCTGCACTTTCCTGGGCCAAACAGTCCATGACACTTTGCATAGTTATGAGTTCCACTGTACCTTCCTAGACAGTACTTTATGCTTGGAAGCTGGTCTGGGTGGGAGTCTCTGTTAAATGACATGCCAGTTACAAAACGAATAATTGCCATTTGGATTCCTCCTTGGCCTGGCGCTGAGGGATACGCAAGGTTGCTTATTGGCCTTGATTACGGTTGACCGACAAGATAAGATCTATTGATAAGAACCTTGGGTCTGTGAGGAGGGCCTGTTGCCTCCTCTAGCATGCATGCATCTAGAGCTGCTCTCGCTATCCTTTTTTAAGATGAAATCCCAGCCTTGCACTGCGACATTTTTCCTTACGTGTATCTTTCAGGTGTCAGTGATAAATCATGTGAGGTAAATCGATCGGGATGCTTATTTCATTTTATATTCTCATTGCATCGAGACAATTCATTTGTTCGACCAGGGTGAAGCAGATGCTGCGTGGATCATATTTTTCAGATGGACCTCGGATGCAGCCCGTTTCAGACTTGGTGTGTTGATTAAATTTTTAGTGGGACTACAACAGGGAGAAGCCCCCCCAAACCCCCACACTGTTCCAGTATACGCTGTGGCAGGGCAGAGAGCACCATGGCAGTTTCGGTAATGGATCTGTGAAAAAATGTCCCAGAAGGGTGACTGCTTTTACATGCTCAGGCATGATGTTTATCTGGAATTGCTTCCTGAATGTCAGCCAGTATATAAAGGCGGCACTGGTAGCAGTGACTTGCTAAATGAAGTTTCCTCAGGTCAAGAGCATCCGCAAATAATGCACATATTCAAGTGAAGCCATGGAATGCTTCAGTGGTTTAAGACGATTGGTGGTAGCAGGGATGTGTTAAATAATGGAGAAGGTGGGGGCTTTGTATCTGGGGTAATCTGAAGACAACTTCAACCTGTGGGCTGTCTGGAAAAACCCATCCAGCCTGTGGGCTCAGTTGACCTCACCTCTGGGTTCCTCTGGCCTCCATGACAACTCAGAAGGTCAGTTCCTGTCCCTTCTTGCCCTGCCAATGCCGAGGCAGTGTGTATGCTGAGGGACTGCTCATCCATGAGGAGAATTCTGCCAGGGAAAGGTCCTGGTCCTCGGGAAAGCCATCTGCGACATCCCCATAGTTGTGACGATGTGTCTTACCCAGTTGCTGACAGCGAAAAAGAACACACACTGCATTAAAGATAAGACCAATATGCACAATTACGTTGTACACACCTGGCTCTGTTGGAAATTTATGTTTTTAAATCCCTGGGGATTGCTTGCAGAGGTGGGATTTAACAATGATGTGTGACAAAAGACCAGGATTTTGAAATGGGATTTTGCTACTTGTGACTACAGAAGAGAGACACTGCATGTATTATAATACATATTATGTATACCTGTATGTTCCAAATTTAGAAGAGAATTCAGCTGGCCAAGCTGGTGGGGAGCTGCAGTGATGTAAATGCAGGATAAAATTAGCTAAAATATCCCAACAAAAATTCTTCGGTCAGAAGTGAGAGACACTGTCAGGTGTGGTACTGAAATTGTTGAATAAGGGGGAACAGAGGGGGGAACGTACATTTACCAAAAGCACAATTGGAGTAACTGACCTTATTATAGTAAGACATGCAGTGGAGTAAATACTGGGTCTTGTTGCACTCCGACTGAATGGGGATAAGCCAGTAGTGGACGTAAGGCAGCGGAAGAGACTGTAAGTCTTTTGATAGCCGGGATTGCAATAAAAGAACCAGTCAAGAACATTTTGCGGTGTTCTGGAGCACAGTTCTATAAAGGACTTGTTATGTTTTAATTAGAATATGCTTTCCACACACATCATTATATGCTTGCCAAATTTTATTGATTGTGGCCACAAGCTGCAGTCAGTTTAATTTGCAGTCACGCTCTGGAATTGAGACCTCACTGTGATGAATGCATCACTTGACAAGTTCCTTTTCCAACCCTCAGTTTGCTTTGGTCTGAAATGTATACAGCACCTATTTAAAGATTTACATTTGAGAATGAATAGCCTTTTTGTCATAAATATACTAGGCAACACTGCGTTTTGGTGTTTTATATATATTGAATTGATTTACTTCATAAATGGACAATTAATAGAGCATGAAGTACTGAAAAAAATGTACGTATTAACTCTGTTCAGTTCAGTTCAGTTCAGTTCAATTTTCTTTAGTGCCTTTAACAAGGAGCACTATCACAAAGTGCTTTACATAGTCCCGGGCCCAAGGTCCCCAGAAAGTAAGCCAAAGGCAACAGTGGCAAGGAAAAACTCCCTCAGCAGGAAGAAACCTAACTCTATAGTTTCCTGCAATAATATTCTAAAATTTTCAGCAAAAAAACTTGAAAAGAAAAGCCTTATATTGATTAATTTCATAAAGAACTAATAGAGAATATGAATATGGATTGTTCGAGCTATTGAAATGGAAGGCAGCATAGGTTATACGCACATTTTGCCCTCATTAAGACCAGTGCCACATTTATCCTTTTTAGGTTAACACCTGTATATTTTATATAAGTCTCGACTTTTCCTGTCCTCTGGATCTTCCAGAGACCATTTAGCAATGTTAGAGGCAGTGTTACGGAAAGCTGGTTTATTGATGGCCTGTTGTAGGTGCATTAAATGTTTCGAATGTCTTGAAATCTTCTCCTTCCAAATCCTTCTCCTTCCATCTAGCAGATTTTGCCCCATATGTCGTGGATCAGAAAAGAAAATAGGTGCATGCCAGACATCCCAGTCGGATATCAGTGGCACACCCAGCTGAATGACACCTACGTCAAAGCCGAGAGGCATATAATCTCATCTGTGAAGTTTATCATTTGTGAGAGAGGCAGCCACAGGTTGTGAGTGACAGCAGATAAGCAGATCAGTTACATGTTTGTTATTTCAGTTACCGTTCTCCACTAAGCAAGACACCAGCTGGAACAGCAGGTGGCGTAGCAGTTAAGGACACGGATTCTTGGCCTGGAAATTGCAAGCTTGATTTTTGTCATTGTAGCCTTGAGCCACATACTCAATTTGAAGTGCTGAGTAATATTTAAAATAACCAAGTGTTGAAGGTCTGAGGTAAACTACAAGTTGGTTGAGGTAAAAGTGTTAGAAGGGAAATGTAAAAGACACATGCCATGCCCCGAAAGGCTACCGCCTTTCATTTATTACCCATGCCCTATGTGGCCTGTCTACCGATCAGTAAAGGAGAGGCATCACTCTGGACCACCAGAGTGGCCAAAGGCAGTAAGACATGCATTCGAAAGGCTAGCCGAAGAGGATCTTTTAAAGTTTCCCGTTTTATGGATTTGCCTTTCCGATGCATCTGGACGGTATGAAAAGGCATGCTTAACTATGGTACCTTCTGGAATGTGACGTCACCCGTCTCTCAAATCTATCCCTCAGCTTTGTCCCCTCAGCCCTGTCATCCAGCTCTGTCTCCTCAGCTCTGTATTTCAGCCCTGTCCCTTAACTCTGTCTCCTGTGCTTTATGGCAGATGGGTACGAGCTGCCAGTTCTTGTCGTTGAGCACCAGAGCTGTATTCCTCAGTTTGACAGGATGTGCTTCCTCAGGGAGTACTGCTGAGTGTGGCACCAGTACACTGAAACAGAATAAAGGAATTCGTATCGGGGAATTGGATGCTGCGAGCCCGACTCAGGATGGCGATGGACGTCACACACCATGGCTTGGAAGCAAACGGCTCCCCGGGATCGGATACAGGCGAAACCAACACAACACCGACTCCGACCTTTAATTTCATTTCACAGATGCCCATTTGGTTTCCAGGGTGTTCATCCATCTATTCTTCTCCCATAACTGACTTGCGGTGAGCACAAAGCCTATTCCATGAAAAACAGAACATGAGCCTGTGGACACTTGGGATTGGGATGCCAGTCCAGGCTCAGCAATCACACACTGTGAGCAATTCCCAGATGCTATATCTGCACGTCTTTGAACGGCGGGAGGAAACCGGAATATCTAGCATGGGGAGAACGTGCACTCCACACGCACTGAACTCCCCAGCTGCTGAATAAATCAAAAATTGAGTCGCACTGAATAGCAGCAGCCAGGTTGCAGCCATGTCTCACATGTAGCTATGTTATATTAATGATAGATGGGTACCTTATTGTAGGGGGCACACTTGCTTGGTGGGTTGTACTGTACCCTCACACCTCCATGGGTGGGGGTCCCCCCCCCCGCAATGTGACTCTGATGAGGATTTGCTATCGGAAGATGTATGGATGGATGCTTAACTGCTACACATTTACAGCTGAAGTTTCAAAAGCTGGGATATAAAAGGTATTTAGACTCCCTGTTTATACATCCATACAAATATGAATAGATAAATCAAGACACAGTATGTCTGTTTCTATGAACTTAAACATATAAGCTTTGTAGGTCATAGTTTCTGATCTCTTATCTGTGTGAAGGAGACATGTTTTAAGTGTGTGGTCACTCAGTGGCACTCTCTTCTTTTCCTGGTAGCACTGTGTGTCGTGAGCTTCACTGACAATGTTCCTTTTTGTTTTGAAAATCTGCTTAGAATTACGTCTCAGGCTGATCAGAGCGCTTGATAAAGAATGGATCCCTTTATTCAACCCCAAAAATCCATCTCCGTCTGTCCGCTTGTTCTCGCCCACGCACACACACCCACGCGCGCGGCTCTTACACGGTTGTAATTTTCAGGTTTTGGGAATGGGATCACTTCGCCCTCTAATGTGGTCGGGATGGTGAGCTAGTTTTGGGATGTCCCCCTCCCTCTTTCCCTCTCTCGCTTTATCTTCCCCAGCAGCGGGGGTGCAAAGGCATGCACGGTGTGTGCATGTGGATGAGTCACTGTTGCGTATGGCTGCTAATGCAAAATAATTGACAACGGGGCGGACGAACACGGCGAAGCGGTTCGCTAGATGATAAGTACACGTAGTGCATGATGGATTTAGAAAGGTACGTGAACGGAACTGAAGCACGTTAAAAACACAGGGACACATCCTTCTGAGAAGGTAACTACACATTATCATGCAGCTGCATGTATGTGTCTCATTGTAAAACATCTAGTGTCCAGAGTCATGTGACGGCATGGAATTATAGACCAGGGCCTTTATTTGAGTGGGACAGGAGACAGATTTGACAAAAAGGTCAGAGGTTAAAAATGAGGACAAAAGACAGATTTGGTTAAGACACAAGTAACCAAATCGTGCATTTGTTTCTATGGGATTCTGTGTTTATCTTGTGATCACCAGGTCTAATAATCGTACGCTGGTGAACTGAATTGGTCTAAATCGAGTAAATTCAAAAATAACCATCTAAGCTGTTTGCTGTTTGTTCCCTGTAACTTATATAGAGTATATAGAGTGACATGTTTGACATGCGAGCTCTTGGTGAGTATGTACCTCGAAAATGCATTTCAAACTGCATTCATGAAACGACGCGGGGGCTTGACCCAGGAAACACCTTTGTGGGGTCTAATTCAGCTAATATCCTGCCTTTAATGATCTTCTCATTATACCTAATTCCAATTAAAATGGAGCCAAAACAAAGCAAAATGTATATGATTAAATTTTTAATGTGTAGTTAAATCACACTGAAGAGTAAGCACACTCAAAATTATTAAACACATTAAAAATGACAGGATTTCAACAATGCTTTCAAGGTACAGAATAAGTACCATACCGCGACTTCCATAACGACCAATAAACCTGGGAGAACGATTAGGTTCTAACCCCCCAAAAAGTCAGCTTGCCAATGCAAAGCACTGAAGGGATTAAAACTAAAGTGAGCACTTGACTTTTTGACTTTAAAGCACACAAATCATTAGATAGTGAAAATAGCTGAGCACAGTTCAAAGGTCAGGAAAGGGAATCAGAAAATCCGCACATCCAATTACAGCAAGAGGAGACAGACTACAGATAAATTATACAGTATTTCATTCCGCCTTGACTATTACAGAGAAAAAAAATCACCCTTCTTTACTCCTACGTCTTCACAAAGGTCCACTGAGTGCGATTTTACTGTTACATGTGAAAGCCATGGTCACTCGAACCCATTCTCTTAGCACTTGCCCCTTGCTATGTTTACAGCAGAGGATCATGGGAAGTGACATGGGTTTGCTTCTCTGTCACATCCAGGTACACTGCTCCATGTGCCACTGTGAGGCAGACTGCCCCTGAAGTCACATGTTCCCTCAAAATCACATAAACAGACATAACAGCACCTGATCCTGAGGCCTGAAAAATTAGAGTATTTTGTTTATTCATGAGCTCCCTTGACCTCCCTCCGGACTTACAGGAGAGCTGGGCAACTTCTCCCTGCTTGCTGGTATATTCAGAGCAAACTGGGTGTAATGGCGTGTTACCAGTTGTGTGTTTTAGCAGGAGCTATGATTTCTGCAAGCTGAATTGATGAGTAAATGAAATAAAAACAATCAGTGAGTGGCAAGACCATTCAACATCTCACAGGTTTTTACATGGCTGGTGAGAGAGGGAGAAGCCATCACTGTGGAGGTGCTCAAAGGGTCTGCCACCCGTCACAGATGGGTGTGTTTCGTGGGCAGATTGTCGGGGCTGTTGCTGGCTTGGGTGGGCTTTGAGTCGTGGAAGCATTAAAAAAGAACCCCCCCCCATGTATTAGAGACACTCCTCAGTTGTAATATCATCATTACCATGTATAGTCACCTGCTTTGATGTGTCTGTTACTGCTGTGGGCGGAGGCTCAGCTGAGGTTGTGGGTAGCTGGTGAAGCTGAAGATGCTAGGGGGTCGGAGGGTGGAGCAGCATGGGGCGAGTTGTTTCCCACATGGCACCACCTGACTTGGCTCATAGCTGCTCCTCCCAGATCTGCTAATCAGCAGCAGTAAACCGAAATGGTTCAGGTACTTTTATGATACTTTTCTGATCACACTCTTATGATACTTCATTAGCCATTTGTATAAGTATGAGAACAGGTACAGAGGGATTCTTTAGTTTTTACATGTCCTACCCATCATGCTCTCCATGAATGCAGGGTCAGCCATTTATCCGGTGACCCTGGAGCAATTCTTATGGTTAAGGGTCATGCTCAAGGGCCCAAAAGTTATGTGGTCACTCTGCTAGATGTGGGCTTCGAACCACTGAACTTCCGGACACGGACACAGAACCCTAACCCTCAGAGTGTGTGTGTTTGTGGGGAGGATCTTACCTGATGAGATCCCGGCATGTAGGCTTTGAAGTAACCCAAGGAGGTGACAGGGTGTGGGAGGGGGAGCTGGCGGGATGGAACAGGTGCTCCCTTCATTGCTGATGGACTGCTGCTATCTGCCTAGTGGGCGGTTCTGGCACCCGCAGGTCGTTCAACGACACTGTCCCACCCTCCTGCTCCCTACACAGCAGCGTCTTCCACATTGGGTGATTCACGTCACCCATGAGCACCCGACGAGCGCTTGGTGACCTGACTTCCATCACTTTTCAGGATGGCTGCCATCACGCTAGTGGGGGAAAAACCTGACAGCTGGGGTGAATTGGCCGGGGGGGACTTTAGAATGGACTTTAAAGTGCTGGTGGGAAGTCGCCCTGAAAATGGTAGCAAATACTGATTAAGCTGTGCTGCTTTAGCGTCAAATTAAACATTTTCTCTATAAAGTGATTGTTTCCAACTGCATGAGAAACCATAGCGCGCAACCCGAACAAAACTTTCAATGTCCTTGGAGACTTTGTTTTAACGTCACCGAGTGCTGAGGAGTTTACCAATGAGCAATTACCATTTGCTAATTATTTATTAGCAGATCCCTCGGCTGTGTGCACTAGAGTGTATCAGTTTATTGGCTTTTCGTTTTTCACAGTATAGTTACTGTGGTAGACGCGTATTTTTTAAACTGAGCAATATAATATTTACTTTGGATATGAAACAATCACATGAAATAGCTATTTATACTCTTTTTAAGAAAATCGGCCTAAGCTAAACGCAAAGTGCCACTGTTTTGTGACTTGCTTTGGTTTATATGGAGCCTCAGTTGATGCATCGGCTTCCAGAAGCAGGAACCAAGGACAGGATCTTGCAGAGCCTGGAGCGTGTAACTGGAAATACAGGGCACAGGGCAGGGATCGAGGATTGAGGATCCAAATTTGTGATGTGTGCACAGTGCAATCAAAATTGTTTTTCATTCCTGCAGATTGTCATGCTAAAGTGTAATAAGTACAGAAGCTAACAATGAATATAAAGATAACAGAAAATGACACCAGCATAAGCAAACGTTGAGCATTTACAAGTGTACTGGAGGTAGTAACTGGAGAATAACATGTCAGAGTGTTAAAGGCAAGTGTTTGTTGTGCAGTTAGCTTTCGCTGGGGACCCAAATTGCCCATGGGTAAAAAATGCCCCTAGAATCTCATGACTGGACATCATGCTGGTCCATCGTAGAGCACATGCTCACCCAGCATGAGCAAACTAGACACGTTGGTAGACCTAAAGCCTGTATTTAGGTGGGAGGAAGCCAATGTACACACAGAGAGGACATGCTAATTTCATGGTATGGGAATCAAACCCAGGGGATGGAACGTGCTGCCCACTGACCCCCCGGGGCATATTATCATTTCCGCATGGTTGACCCCGTCTCTCACTTCTGTGCCCCGTGTTTCTATGTGGCGTGTAGAAGTGGGTGCCGTGCCCGCATGGAGCCTGGGGGGCAGGCGCGGCATGACAGAGACGGCTGGCACGAATGTGGCCTTTCTACGTCCCACCGTCGCTAGGAGACACACAGGAGTTGACCGTCACGCCTTTCGACCTTGGCGGTCCTTAGCGGTCCTCAGTATTAGTAATGCCAGCTGCGAAAAACAAGTAATGATAGAAAACAGTGTCTCGTGAAACAGGTGTGAAAATTCACGAGGGAGGAAGGAGTCCAGAGTACTTTATCTCACATTTTCCCCCTCATCGGAGTTTTTTTTTTATCTTTCAGGGACAGTTTTTCCACAAACCACATCCCTGAGGGGACCTGGGGACCGACACAAGGCTCTGTCATCTTTCCTAGCTGTGTAGAGAGTGCAAAAAAAAAAAAAACAGAAAACAAAGTCAGTCGTTCACTCGGCTTTGATGGTTCCTGAGCGGTCGATCCGAGGACAGGGCCACGGCTCGCCGGAGACGGCCAAAGTTTCGAGAGGGGAAGCGGAGAAGAGGAGCGAGTGAATTTACCACATCCGAAAGTGAAGAGGAAAAGGAAGGAGAGTAAAACTCATTTGAATTGTACTGCGTGCATGTCATATTGGAGAGACATGAGGGAGGGGTACTGCAGCCTTTGTTCTTCTGAAGGATTTTGAAATTAACATATCAGACAGTTTTTGCTTCAATTGCCTAACTTTCCCGGCTAAAAAGGATTAAAACTTGGATGTGAGCGCAGACCACTGCCATGTGTCGTACCCAGGATCGGGATTACAGGATCAGGCCAGGCCTGGCGCTGATCACCTTTTGCTTCTTCTCAGACGCCCTGGCGGGAAAGGCTAAGGGTCCCGGGCAGATGCACCTGAACTCCATCCGGATCGACGGGGACATCTCGCTGGGTGGCCTATTCCCGGTGCACGCGCGGGGTACGGGGGGCAAAGCATGCGGGGAGCTGAAGAAGGAGAAGGGTATCCACCGCCTGGAGGCCATGTTGTTCGCGCTGGACCGCATAAACAATGACAATGCGCTGCTGCCCAACATCACGCTGGGCGCGCGCATCCTGGACACCTGCTCGCGTGACACGCATGCGCTGGAACAGTCACTCACCTTTGTGCAGGCGCTCATCGAGAGGGACGGCACCGACGTCAAGTGCCTGGGCGGGGGACCGCCCATCATCGCAAAACCTGAGCGTGTGGTGGGGGTCATCGGGGCCTCTGCCAGCTCCGTCTCCATCATGGTGGCCAACATCCTGCGCCTCTTTAAGGTACCTGCGATCTTCCTCCTCTTCCTCCTCAGGTGCTTCACAGTCTTATCACATCAAAATGACATACTCAGTATGCTTGTTCTTCATTTGCTTATTTGAAAATCTCATTTTGAGAGACACTGTAATTTTTGCTCAAGAACTAGTATCTGAATGCGACGGTTAAAATATCATTTCCCATTAAGCTGCAATGTAATAAAATGCAGCCATAATTATAGCCGTTCTAAATAAAATTTCGCTCAAATAATAATTGAATTATTCATCGTTAGTTAATCTGAATTGTTAATGCATGTAACTGAATTCTAGGCAGTCATAAACCCAAATAACATGATTTGTAGAAATATTATTTTTGACGTAGATTATGGTCAATGATAGTATATAGAAATACGTCATAAATGGAAATATTCATGCCTTTTTTAATATACTATGCATGGAGCTCACCCTATGGTTGATGATACGGAGACTGCAGTTCGACCTCCTTTATGATTCTAATGTAGGGGTGGAGGTTCTGAATGAAGGGTGCGTTAAAGTCCTCTCACATCTGTGAGTGGCAGCACCTGGTGGGGCGGGTTTTTGGGGGTAGATTGACAGCTGCTCTAAATATTAGATATTGGGAACTTGTAGTAGATGTCTGACACTGAGGTTGTAGGGCACACGTCCCTCATGAGAAATGCCTCGGAACATGGATGTGATTTTAATCATGGCGGGTGCTTTTTTTAATGGAGGCTTGGCGGGGGAGGGGGGCTCTGTTCATTGTAAACAAGCTAATAGAACTCCCATTACCCATGCTGCCTTTCTGTACCTCCTTCTGCATTTTGTAGGCCGTGAGCAAATGCCAGTGATTCTGACACTTTTCTGAAGTGACTTTCCTCTGAACATGGAGTGAACACCCATCCTTCTGCCTTCCAGTTCAGGGCTGGGTTGTTGTTTTTTTTTTTTTGCTACTTCTTCCCTAGGACGTAGCCCCACTTGCGGTCGGGAAGCCTACACTGTACTTCACAGTGTATTTATGGCTTCTGCAATGGACGCCCAGTGCCAAAATCAATGTCGAAAGCTTTCAGCTGCTTGGCCAGTCGCCCTTCCGTTTTTTGATTCCCAGTGCCTCCTACTGTGGGCCGTTGACACCGTTGTTGACCTTTGAAGAAGAGATTGACAGGGCTGGATGGGGTAACGTGTGCGGCATCCCGTAAAAGTTGTCCTGGGCATGTTTGCATGGCTGCGTAACTCAGATTAGCTAATATGTGCACCTAAACCTCATTCTGCTCTACATCTTTGCCATTTGACAGTAGGGGAGACTGAGGGCCAAACAAAGCAGTAATTTACGTTTCAATTTTCTCTGAATCTTGAGTTTGTTGAGGGAAGCAATGCTTTGGCATAATAGCCGATATACTGTAGGTCTGTGGAAAGCAAATGCGACATTCAAAAAGGAAATTATTTTCTGCACATCAGAATCTAATTTTAACAATACGACTCACTGAGAGGCGTGAGTTAGTTTGCGCAAATGAAACTTTTGCAGTTTTAGCTGAATGGATTTAATGTAAGCTCTTGATCAAGTTAACGTCACCAAGTGTTCTTTATTAAATAAATAATAATAATAATAATAATAATAATAGCAGATGAGTAGTAGAACGGTCATGTACTGTATAATAAAAAGATGAATATTTTAATGGAATGATTCATATTCCCATTACTAAAATCCTACATGCTATTATCCAGCACAGTTTCCTAAACCTCCAGGGTCGGGGGTCCTTTCTCTCTCTTCCACGTAACCCCGTGTCCTCCAACAGTTCAGTGGCTTCTATTTCTTAATTGGCCATAGTTTACGATTGTACGTATATGTATGCAATAGACCGGCCTGACCCCTACCTCTCACTAGGATAAATGTTATGACGATGGACTAATGGATGAATCCTATTATGCTAAAACATTTTATTCTTGGATTAGGTGATATATTAAAAAAAAAAAAACAGACAGATCTAGTGACATTTTATGTATTCTCATTCATCCTATTTGCCCATCTTCTATAATCTCTTATCTAGAACAGAGCCACCGTGAACTTGGAGCTCATGAAACCTCAGAACCCAAGGCAGGGGACACCCTGGATGGGATAGCACTTAATCACATGGGGTATTCCCACTAAAACTGTAGCCTGAACAGCTATACAATTCGTAACAGATTACAGACGGAGCACAGCACCTGTTTTCTGCTGAGTATGGAAGCTCCATGGCCGCTAAAAGATCCTAGCTGGTCGTTCCAGCTCCTTCACGAGCTTCTGACCGCGGGGGTGGACTGCTTCTTTTGTCCAAGTCCCATGAAAACTTGGTGCTGGCAGCCTGGCATCAGATCGGTGGTCTTGTGGGTAACAAGTTAAGCAACAATAATGGTGCTAGGTTTGGGACCGGTGAAACAGCATTGCACTGCAGCCCTTGGGGTCTGTTGGTGAAGCACTATGGAAGCCCATTCATGGGCAGATACTGGGGGAGCTCAAAAGTGGCCTTCCTCTGCGTATTCTCTTCAGCTCCAAAGACCTTTTTTAATATTTAAACAAAACCTCTGCACCTTCCCACTCTTTGCTGGCAATTATCTGGAGTTTGGAGTGGAAGAGGGAAAGCTTATTAACACCACTGACCTTCATTCTGTTGGGTTCCGCCGTGTTGTGCCACATTCCGACTTGTTCTGGCATGTTCCAGAGGGTTCCGGCGTATTCCACTGTGCCTCATTCCGCTCTTGGGATTAGATGTTCCAGTAATAGAAGGCCGAGTGGCTTGAGGTGGTCAAACGTCCTGTGGGAAGGCTGCAAATCAAAACTCGACTTGTCAGACAGCAGCACTCTGGCTGGGTGAGGTACAGGGGCAAACGTTAAAAACAGGATTAATGGATCTTTGGGGTTAAATATTTTTCTTATGACAGAAAAACATCTACCTGGCAATGTTCCACAGCTGATAAAGTATAGATTGGGCAGTAAATACTGTCGCTTCTTTTTCTGGGGGACCTTGAATTATAAGAATTAAAGGTGAATGGGTAATTTGCAAGTCAGCAGAACGTGCCTGAGCCCAGACATGCCGGTGGGAGTTTAGTATTGTCTCAGTAGATATAAGCTTTGCCCCCGGCACAAAGGCAGAACTGTATTGGGTTCGCTTAATGAGCGATATCCAAAAAATTCAGGCCAGTGAGCCGTGCTGTAGAGGTTTGTTATCTGTGACTCCCACCCATTGCCAACTCGACCAGCCGCACCGCCAGGGCAATCTTTGTGCTAAGCACCCTCCCTCCCCACCCAGAGAGTAGGCAAAAGCGAGGGGTGGAGGTGAGGAAAAACTGTCTCCTCAGCACACACGTATTCATCCAGAAGTGCTCGATGAATATTTTAGACGCAGATTACATAACCTAGACTGAATTTATCGTGGGGGGTGGGGGAGAGGGGTGGGGTGTGGAAGGCTTGGCTCCAGCTTTCAGCCACTGCTCTCTCCCCACCCTCTGAAGGGCCAAATAAGACTTACACCAGCACCAGCAGCAAAAAGGAATGGAGTTACCGTTAATCCACACTAAGAGATTATGACGTACCACTAAGATCCACTCAGGGTGGGATGGTGAACAGAGCCACATGACACGAGGATGGGGGTTGGGCGCTGGACTTGGGTACAGGGGAGGAGAGGGTGGAAAATTTAAACAAGAGTAGTTTTGGTTTTAGGAAAACAGGCATTCAAGGAAAGGAGCCGTGTTTTGGGAACGGTGCAAGCTAAATCCAGAATCAAATCACAAGTAAGTAGTAATGAGGTCACCTGAGAGCTGATGCCTACCACCTACCTCTGAGGTGCCCGTGGTCCTTAGCCACATTTGACATTAAAGTTTGGATAGCTGAGGCAACACAGGTTTGTAGGGTCGCCCAGCTTAGTTACAAACTCCGCGGTTGAGGAACGGAACCGTAGAAACGGACATTCACGTTGTTCTGAGCGTCTCATTGTTGTGTAAGGTGTTGTGTAGCCACAGTTCTAGTCTGAACTAGTTACCAGCTCCTCTCTGGATGCTCAGCCCAGCTGTACTTCTACCGTAGGTAGCTCAGTAACCGCTGTATGCTGTGGTGCATCTGCCTCCCTGTATGTCACTTTGGACAAAATCATATGACAAATAAATATAAATGTAAATGTCTGCAGGAAGCGGCGGTTTCTGGCATAGGCTATATAGGCAATTGCCTAAGGGGGCATCCCTACCCCAA
This sequence comes from Gymnarchus niloticus, assembly GCA_009936485.2. NCBI lineage: Eukaryota > Metazoa > Chordata > Actinopteri > Osteoglossiformes > Gymnarchidae > Gymnarchus > Gymnarchus niloticus. The sequence continues at coordinate 14,030,161 of JAACJT020000105.1, read as the reverse complement.
CCCTAATGAGGTGCCCGCCCAGGCAGGCGGACCTTCATTGTCTGTAGGTTTGAAGGGAACCACAAGATCACTGAGGACAACGACGAGGTAACCGTGAATTCTCCTGTGCTTGTGCCCAAGTCTTTGATAGCCTGGCATCCTTTCCAGGGCGTACCCTGGCCCTGTGTCATGTGCTGTCTGGGATAGATCCCAGGCTCCTCCTGATGGATGGATGGATGGATGGATGTGTGCATATACAACCACACCCCTGCACTCAGGCACACACACGCTCCCCATGGAACTCCATGCCTCCCTTCACCTGTTATTATAGAATCCATGAATCCATCTGCTAAGAGAAGCTTTTCAATTCTTCCACCGTCCCTGAGAAAGATCTGTTTCGATGAAAGACTGCAGCATCGATATCTGCTCGTTACGCTTCTGAGACTGCAAGGAACCTGATAGTTTCAACCCAGGATGGAGTGAATGCAGGCAGGTAGGCAGGCAGAGGCACCCAAGGGATTTTATCAGGAACGTGCTAAACATGCTAGATTTTGTTTGATCCTGCTCCCATTTAAATAATAATCAAGCTCTATGGTTGCGAATATACATAACACAAAAATGTAGAGAAAAAGTCATTGATAAGTGTCCTATACTTTCTCCTGGAACCATATCACAACAATTTAAGTGCTACACCAATGTTTGGGCCAATGGAATACCAGACAGGTCCACTGCTGGTGAATGTTCATACCAATAGTTGAACAAGGTTGTCCTGTCTAGTCTTGGTAGCATACTGCTAATACGTATATAATCTTAGTCAGAGGTCAGTGTATGTTCCTTGCTTTAACTTGAATAATATGAATATCAGGTGACTAAGTCAGTTGCATGGTAGCCTCACACCTCTGGGGCAGTAGGCTTGATTTTCACCCCCGTCTCTGTGTGTCTGGAATGTTTCAGGGACTCTCCGTGTTTGTTCAGGTGCACTCCAGTTTTCTTCCACAGTCCACAAGCATGTATGGATCGGCATCCATCCCGTCTAGGGTATGTCCTACCGAACCACAACTGTGACCATGGCAAATGAATAGATAGAAGACGAAATGAGTGCAAGATTACGGCCCTCACAGTGAGTTGCACATACATTCATTCATTCATTCACTGACACATCGTATGACGCAGCATGATAACCCAGCTTGTAGATGAGCAGAGAGTAAGTAGATACAGGACAGGTGACAAGGTGCTGTGTCGTGGTGGTGGCACATTTCAGGAGTTTTTGGAGCAGCGTGTGAAGCTCGATGGAGTGTTTAACTGGGACAGACCCCTGGAACAGACTTCACATAGAGATACTATTTGAAATCCTGTAAGTTTATAAGAATGTTCAGAGGCCATTTCTGCTTCCCCCTCACTTCCAAGACAAAGTGTGGAGAAGTCCATCTGGCTAACAGGCTGCCAGAAACAGTCACAGATTTAAAAATGAAGCTAAGTAGGCCTAAATAAAATAAATAAATAGATACAGAGTGAGACGGGAGGATTGGTGTGAAACAAGTTATTAAGAAATAAACTAAAACCAAATTTAATGCACTTGTTAGATAAGTATTTGCTGTCTTGAATCCTTGTTTGAAACAACAATTGTAGTGATAAAGAGAGCCTGTACCAGATTTACACATGCAAAGTTTGCCTGCTGTTTTTGGTAAAATCAGACGAGGCGTGGCTCTGGAAGGGGGTTGTGGGTAGACTAGACTCTTCTGGTCTTCTTGTATATCCTTGCACAAGTCCAGTGCCTTTACTGGGCTGCTCAATGGTGTTTGTGAGTTTGTTAAGGGTTCTTAGTCCTTCAGTCACTTTCAGATTGTGCTCCGAGTGTGTTGAGGTCGTTATCATCTGATTTTAATTTTTTTCCCCATTTACTGCCATCCAATTAGTCTCGGTCTAGCCTACAAATCCCTGTTGATGAAAATAGCAACAGAGCATTCGGCTGCTACTGACATCTCAGTGGCGATGGTGTCGGCAAGATTTTCTATGAGCTTTTGACTTTGACAGTCGGTCCAATTTTACTACTAGAGGCCGGATTTGTGAAGTAACACATCAACTGTGAGCAGTTTATCTCATATTAGCCAGGGAGCACTGCAAGCCTCTTACCAAAGCTCTGTTGGGTACTTTGGCAGGATGGATTGGTCAGAGCTCATTCTGGGCGGTGCCACATAAACACTGTGTCTTGATGATCGGCTCTGCTGCATCCTGATTCCCGAAACCTTAATATTTTCAATCCCCCTCTACTCTCATTTGCTTTCTCACAGCTTGAAATCTCTGTGTATTAGAGTTTTGTCCCTGAGTGTTCGATCAGGACATTATATGCTTTTTAAATCTGGGACCGCGTAAACTGCCGTTAATACAGAGAGCTGGATTTACTGTAGCGCATCTGAGTTTGATTAGTTATGCCTGATCATAACTGTGTGTGTCAAAGAAGTGTATCCACCTACAGTGAGGAATGTTCCTTTTAGAAACAAAACTCGCAATAAATATTCTATGACTTTAACGTTTTCAGCAGGTAACTTGCAGAGATCAAAGGGAAAAAAAAAAAAAAAAAACATTTAGATGCATCAAGTTGTAACATAACTTAAAAGTTTTTCAATTGGAAAGAGGTGGAGGTGAATGTCACCAGATTTTTGATGCAAAAGTGTAGCCTTCCTGAATTTAAAATTAAAAAATAACAAACGTTATAACTTTTTTTCAATTTTTACATAACCTTTTTTATTAGGGAGCATCTTGAATATAAGGTCTCTGTGGACGAGAGATTTTAACTGTGACGAGGCCTAAAGCAGTGGAAAACCGTGGTACCTGGTTGCTGATGGGAGACAGAAGGCACCAAAATCCAAGATGTGGAGGGGGGTGTTTTTTGCCCATGTAGAGATGATGTGCAAGTTCTTTATTTCAGCACATGCCAGTTAATCTCATAAAATCAGTGTCATTAAATCAGTCACATTAAAATAATTGGTTAGTGTTTACCACGCACTGAGATTAATTAATATTACAGTCATTTCCATTAAAATATATACAGCTTAATGCTGTTTCAGGTAGTACCTAGTCAATCATTTTAATTAGTTGTAACATTTTAAAAGGTGTGAGGTTCTTGGTAGGCTTCCAGTGGTGCTCCAGTGGATTGACATCAGCTAGCTGATTATATGCTACTTGGGTTTTATTGGTACAAGAAGGTAGTGGATTCAGCGCCCATCCCTAGCTTTCAATGTGTTTGGGCTCTATATGTTCTCCTCTGGTTTGAGGGTATATTTTTTCTACAGTCCAGAAACGTAATGTGAATTGGTGTCTATCAGTAGCCCTCAATGCCATGTGTGAGTGTGTGATCGATGATGGACTGGCTTCCCAACCAGGATGTCGACTGTCATGTGCATTAGGCTTTGTGGGATAGGTTCCAGGATCATTGTGACCCTCTTCTGGATAAACAGTTACGTTTGTGAATTTGTGCATGATTAAATTGGGCATGTCCATCTCAATGCTACCAGGATGAACGTGGCATGAGGTTTTGGCTGGGTGGAGGATTCATACGAACCAGTTTGCCTGCATGTGCGTATCGACGACCTGCTTGTCACCCACCACACCTATGCTTACTTCTCTATGTCTGATAACTAGCCTGCACACGTGGGGATGAAGGTGCATGCATGGGCACAGGAAGAGTGGAATGAGTATTCGGCTGCTTCACTTAGAATGTGCTTGACCCGCATTTGCAAGTGAGAATGGAACGGATGAGGAATCTTACAGCATCTTTTGGGAGTCATGAGATTGAGCTGATTAGTTAACACTGACTGCATGTGGAAAACTACTGTGCATTCAGACCTCTTCACTTTTTCACATTTTCTTATGTTGCAGCTTTATGCTAAAATTGGTTAAATTACTTTTTTTCCAATAATGAAAACACAAAAGCAGGATTTTTAAAAAATTGCAAATTTATTGCAAAGAAAACCCTGAAATATCATATTGACATAAGGATTCAGACCATTTACTCAGTACTTAGTTAAAGAACCTTTTGGCAGTGATTACATCATCTAGGCTTCTTTGGGGTGATGCGACAAGCTCTGCACACCTGGATTTGGGGATTTTCTACCATTTTTCGCTGCAGATCCTCTCAAGCTGTGTCAGGTTGGATGGGGACTGTTGGGGCACTGGTATTTTTAGATCTCCCCAGAGATGTTCAGTTGGGTTCAAGGCCGGACTCTGGCTGGTCCACTCAAGACGTTCAGAGTTGCCCAGTATCGCGCTGTCCCAAGAAGGGGTGGTTCGCCATGAAGTTTTTTAGATTTGAGTCTGATCACCAGCTAAGTGTGATGAGCTTGCTTATTCTCCGTGTGTTTCTGTAAGCTTCCAATCAGAGTCCAAAAACATGCAGTTAGGCAAATTGGTGTCTCTGAATTGTCCATTCTGTGACTGTCTGTACTGAGAGCCCACTTGCATTGTTAAATATTTTAACCTGGGCAGGGAAAGACTTAAATATGTTCAGCTGTAAACTGGGTCCTTGAGTCTGTGAGGAACTCCGTGTGGCATGGCAATTATCTTTGCAGCTGTCAATCACCCAAAAAACTGACTTGCTATTGGCTGGAAGCAGGCTGTGATTGTCAGTGTATGATTAGTCCCACCCACCGTGGGTTTTTAACCCTCGTTTCTCTTTTTGTCTCACACTGAAATGTGACAGCTGTCTGGTGATTGTGGAGAAGTGGTGGATGGAAGGAGAAATTGATTGTGAATAACTGCTTCAGTCCCCCCACTCCTCAGAAGACTGTGAACACGCTGTTGCTGGGTGTGAATTTGTTGCATGCTCCTTAATGGAAGGCAACATGATGGAAGACCAGGTTACAGTGTTAGCTCGGTTGAGGCGTCAATCTGTCAGGAAATGTACCAACAGTTTATTAAAATTGTCCATGAATGTTTGTATTTAGGAAATTGATTGTTGTCATTCATGCAGCCTTTGTTTAAAAAAGCCAGCATCCTCAATTGTCATTTCTTCTGCCAAAGCGCATATTTATTCCACATTTTTCTCAATGCTGAATTCTTCTATTTTTATCTTGTAGAATGTGGAATAAATGAATTAGATGCTGAATAATCAGTAAGCGGCTTCCAGAAGGCAAGTTTATAGTAGCTTTAGGGGAATTCTGTCCATCCCAGGACAGGGTCAGCACAGGTTCCAAGCTTGCCAGTTTCGACCTTTACTTTTATTATTCCATGCATATGTTCAAGCTACTACTTGTATATGACTAATGTATACTATGTATACATACTACTACATGTATATGATCTAATTTCTGGTTACACAGCCCTTGGTTGTACTGACATACTTATGATATTATACTTTGCATTAATAAACTTGTAAGCTAGTACGCTTATAAGATATACAATATAAGATAATAAGCTTAATAATTAATAAGCTAGTACAATTAAAATCGATTAGGATTCCTCCCTCCCAGTTCCTCTCAGCCCTGGTTCGGTGCCCCCCTCCCATGGATTCCTGTTTTTTCCTTCTTCTTGGCTCTGGTAACCTTCAATATCCTGTTTTGACAGTTCCCTTTCAACATGCCAGGTCGGTCCGACCTTCTACCGAGTGGATGCTCATACAAAGACGGTACAGGACCTTCTTGCCTAGAACATGACAACAATCCCAGAGTCCTTAGCGCACACGATCTTCTCACCTAAGGCCTAAAACATGACAGCAATCCCAGAGTGCTTAGCACCGCCACCCCAAGTCCAATTTTCCTTCCACACTGCAACCTGATTCTTTGTTTTATACCAGAATGCCTAAGTGATGTTTAAGGCATTCCTGATCCTCTGTGCTGATGTCAGTGTTCCCTGGTTATTTCAGTCATTGCCTAAATGTCATCTGTGTGGTTTTCTAAGAGGGTGCTCTTATTTTTCCTTTGGTTAAGTCCCCCTCCCCTTCATTCCTTCTCACAGAAAGAGGGATTCTTAATGACGTCGTCAAAGCCGAGCTGGCCTTCCCTCTAAACGCTTTTATTCATTCAATGACGCTGTGCGAAGCTTCTTTCTAAGAAGCAGTCCTGTGTTATAAATATTCTTGGGGAGGATTTTCTTAACTTTTCCCCGTTTTGTCATCTGAGGACGAATCCTTTTACGATAAGTCCCTCATTTACACCTTTCCTTTCTCGTGCAAAAATCAGTAGAAATACTGACTACAGATGGCACATCAAAAATGTGACTAAACACCTCTGATGTGCAGACTGCAGTTACAAGTAGAAAATGTATATTTGTGAAAGCTGATCAGGTGCAACATCGAGACGGTAAAATTAACATAAAAAGAATAGAAAACGAGTCGAAAATGAATGTCAGTGAGATTCATTGGACCTTGAATGATCTTGACAGAGGTGGGTGAATCTAATCTAGTGTATTCCTTTAGTATCTTGACCCTGCAATTTACCGTATCTGGATTGTGAGATCATTGGCATAGGAAGATACAGGTTTTTATTCCAGTCCGTTCTGTAATTACTGTTAATGAATCTCTTGAAAAAAAGTTTGCACATTTAAAAAGAAATTTAAAAAATGTGTAATAGTGGCCCTACAAGAGTTTTTAAACCACCCAGCTAAGAAGTGGATTGATTCAGGGCTGCAAAGCAGGGAATGAATTAATGTCTGGCTCCCTAAAATACTGTTGTGAACTCACATTAAGACATACAACACTGATAGGGGGTTATGGAGATAAAAGATCAAAGATATTCTTCACAAATCACAACTTGTAAGTTGTTATTATTATTATTTTTTATCCTAGGCCGGATTTCAGGTGCTGACTCTGTTTCTTCAACGGCTGCAAAACAAAATGTCCTTGTAGCATCCGAACTCAAGAAGGCCCCAACATGGTCTCCTCCTCACGCCCGAGATCATTATTTACCGGCATGTCCGGTACACAGTCTCCAGCTCCCAATCAACTTTCTCTGCCTTTCTGTCTGCAGAGGCCCCCACAGAGAGTTTCACTAGATGCTGACGTGTATCACGGATTCGACACGTGACCAAGGAGCTGAAACACACCTCATACAGTCGGTGACACAAGTCTTTGCAGTGGAGATTTCTGAACTGGCTCCAACATCTGGGTATAAATAAGAAAATGCACATGTTAAGTAGAAAAATTCTTAAAAAGGAACCAGGGTATGTTTTCCTGTTTGCCTAGCTACAGGTGCTAAAATGGTCTTCAATTATAATGACACCAGACAATGTCCATGACACATAAAATATATCTCATCACAAGGGGGCTTTACAACTCTAGAATAATACCTTAAACAGTTCACATCGGGCTGCTGAGGGTCCTTATTGATACAATATGCTCTGAAAGCCCTCTGAAAACACTGTAATTGAGTCAAATTGAGTAGATGTACTGAAGAATCCTGAATCAGACCTATAGGCAGCTTGGTCAGTGGCCTGCTTATCACTGAATGGGAGCTAATGAGCAGGAGGTGACACGACTCATTGAGTCAGAGCAGCCTGGTTATAGTCATTGAGTCAGAGGGACGTCAAACTCTGCTGGGAGCTTGACTGTTAGTGTGTGGCGGAAGCCCTATCGCTGAGTCAAAGCAGGTGGTGATTAAAGGGGAAGGGGGGTAGATCTCGCATCAAACTGAGCCTCGCTTCGGACCTGTGGCTGAAGAAGCTGTCGGCATTTGGTTGGAGCTTAGAGGGCCGAATGCATCCCGCTCTGGCAGAGGCACAGTGCGGTTAGCGCAACTCTGTGTTTAGCCAAAGGTGGCTGTGTGGGCTGGCCGCCGCGAAAAACATCACGGTTCCCGGCAATAACGGGAGCCGCCAGTTTCAGCTTCCTTTAAAACAAAAAGCAATCAGCAGATCTCAAATAAAAACACTGAAAATCGTAAGCGCCAACAGATGACACACAAAACCTTATTTCCAAATATATAAGTCAGTACTGCAGGGACCTGAAGAATATCTTGACTAGAGAAACACGAGATTTATATCACCAGAATTTTTCCTGTTACTTCCTATTGCTGTTGTTTATCCCCCTTCCATCAAACCAAAAAAAATAGCCTCTGTTCTGGAAAAGCCGAACTAAAGTGGTATCAGTTCACCTCCCTTAATTGCTGCCCTTGTCAGTGAAAGAAGTTCTGGCAGTCAAATGTATTTTAACGTGAGCTACTCAGTCTTCATGTCTGTAAGCTGATTGCTAATTTAACCGTGAGCGATGTAGGGGATGGTAGATTGAACTACTGTGTAGCTATAATATGCACATTAAGAACCAGTTATAAATTGCTGCTAACAACCTAACCATTTAGGGGGAGACACCCAGTTTTTGAGCTCCTGTGTGCACAAGCATTTCACTCCATTCTCAGAATTTTAAAAATGACTCCCTGGGTTGATTTTGTCTTCATGTTACTTGCACACAACCTTGAGATTCACATACTTCTTTATTTCCATGACTGTTCCTTAAGTGTATTATAACTATCATGAAGCCATTGTCCCGTATCTTAACAATTCCTCTCTGTCTTCCAACTCCTATTCATATTACAGTTTCTACACCGTCCTTCTTACCCTAGGTCAGCTATTATTATTATTATTGCTATTAATTGCCACTCTGCCCACAGCAACTTTTTACTCTCGTAGTGGTTTACGAGGCAAGAAAGATATGCCTTAATCATTTATTGATTTATGCTTTCTGTTATCAGGTTGTATTAAAGCAATTAACAATTATTAAAATGAATTTAAAGGTCTGCATTCAAAATACATCCCCAGAGACAGAAGGGTTGGGTTTCATCATTCGGAGCATACCCAAAAGTGAGTGATGTTTTTTTTTCTCCTCACTGAAGAGCTTCGCATGTTGGATTGGAAGTCTTTTCTCATTAGGCACTAGAGTGGGGGTTGGGCTCACAGATACCTCATGTGACTTCCTAAGCGATAGCCTCGAGATGCGATCTGTGACAACTTGGGCCCCCATTACCTGGATAGTGGAGGGAGCTGCCAAGTGATCGAGAGGCTGGAACATTACCTGAAATAGCTGGTCACAGCTAGGATGGAGAAACAAGATTGGGGACCTTTACAGGTCTGCATAGATGCACCATTTGATATCAACCCAAAGCTTGTGTCCTCTTACTACATGGTCTGTAGTAAGAGGACACAAGTCCTCTTATACCCATAGAGGTTTTCCCTTAAATTAAGCTTATCTGAAAAGAGAGTTTGTATCAAAAAAAGTTGTCTGACTGAGTACGTTCCCCATATGGCTTGATGTGGACCATCTGGGAGGTACGCCCAATGAGATGGAGTCAGATTGGAACATTCTGACGGTGGCATCTGTACAGTTGTGATGTTCCTTTGCATGCCAGATTCAGCGTGTATAGGGGTCAGTCTAAAGCACACCTACGTCTCCTTACACAGTGATCCTGTCGTCTGTTCATACAGCATGGCGAGTGTACTTAGCACTTCAAACGGAGGCACTACATCTTCCTGCCAATTAATTGGAAGCAGGTTACTGCTGATGTTGCTACTGCACATGTGTGATCAACATAATCCTTTCTCTGTAGTTTCTCCAAGTGAAAGGAAATGCCTTGTTTGGCTTTTTGGCATTTCTGTAATCATCACAATGGCTTACAAAGCTTTATTGAGAGTGATGAGCAGTAATTAAAACAATAAATGAATAACTATGTTAGACTGACATCCTGTCCATGGTGCTTCCTATCTTATACTCCCGTATGTGTTGGACAGGCTTTATGCTGATTATAACAAATACACAGACTAGATCTAAGCGCAAAATCATCGTCTTTAATCATGGTCAAAACAGGCAAGGTTAAAACCAGAACAGGAAGGATTTGCAAAAGCCAGAGAGCCTTCCAAAATGGACTCATGGTCACAAGCAGAGGGTCAGAGTCCACATTAGAGCAATTGGCATAGCAAACAGATATAAAACAGGAGGCAAAGAGAGAAAACAGAACTAGCAAGGGTAATACACTGGTAAATTCACAAAAGTAATGCAATGCTCATTAAGGGTCTGGAAAACACAATACTTCACAGTGAGGCAAACAAACTGCTGGGTTAAAGTCAACTAAATCGGGCACAGCTGGTTAGTATTCAGGTGATGATGAATGGGAGTAGCTTGGCCGTGGCTGGTTAAACTGGTCTGGTTGCCTTGATTGGATTGGCTGGCTTGGGTTAAACTGGCTTGGCACAGGTGTGACACAGACCATGATCCTTTATGGATTATGCACATTTGGAAGATGGATGGACTATGTGATCATTGTTGACAGGAACAGTGTATCAGCACATACTCTTGTTAAGTGCCTTGGGGAAACTCTGATGTGAAAGGCGCTATACAGAAATAAATCAAATGAATTTAACTGCATACCCTTTACCGACAGCAGCTGGCACGTTGTCTGTATCACTGCACTCTTATTTGCTTAAGAGATACTGGCTAAAGGAGCTTGAGCAGGTCAGAATCTCTTTGCAAACAACAGCATGATGCCAAGATTTTTAGCCAAGTAGACTACAAGGAGATCAACACAACAGTAGAGGTGACAGGTGGCTCAATTGAATACTGGAAGGCTGGCTATTATGGGGAACAGGATGGATGACGTATATGTGAAGAGGCTCTACAGACAGAGAGTAAGTAAATGAAAATCATTAATTTGGTGGATGATTCATGGCAAAATGAGTAATACAACACTGAAAGCTGCCATAATGCATGAAATTTTACTCAACTGAATCGATTTACATTTTTTAAGCATAGTGTAATGATTCAGAGCACGGTAGGATCCAATCGCAGAATCAGACAGCTTAATCAGAGTCAAAACAGGCAGGGTCAAGATCAGAACAGGTAGGATTTCTAAAAGCCAATGGTTCTTCCAGAGCATAGTCAAAACAGGCAAGGTCAAAACCAGAACCAGCAGGATTTCCAAAAGCCAGGGGAGAATAGAAAACATAGTCATTGTCACAGGCAGAAGATCAATACCAAGGCAGCAACAGACACAGCAAACGGAAAGCAGAAAGAGAAGGCCAGACACAGGCAGACTACAAGAGTCAGAATCACTCAGGAATGATATAGACAATGCAATATCTCACAAAGAGGTGAGTGAACAGCAGGGCTTATATAAGGGATTAACAACGCACAGCTGGAAGCTACTTGATGGTAATTAACGAGGCACAGCTGGTTAATATTCAGGGGATGATGACCAGGAGTAAGTTGGGCGTGGTAGGTCCCATGTAGGCTGGTGTGGGCGTGACACATAGCATGTAGTTTTACCTTGTGTCCTTCACATATTCGTTTCTGGTCTCTGAGTTTGAAAGACAAAGTCATAGACTCACTCATTATAAAATTATTTAGACTTGAAGTGACCTTTTTAAAATCATAATAAAACTCTAATCCTAGTGTGCCCAGTGTCCCACTGCACAGTCTGTTTTTAGAGTTCCATCCGTTCAACAGCTCATATAGCTATCCTGAAAATGGAGCCATTGTGCTTTTGAAGAAATGCAGAGAAACACGAGCGGGGCTGTCGCACATCTTAGCGATGGTCAGTCATTCCTGTATGCATGCACAGGTTCAGTCCAGACTTCTTTATTTCAGCGAGCCACTCAAGAGCGCTTTGGGGAAATTTGATGCCTTTAACGTGATGTATATTTGACAAGCGCTCTGTATCTGACAATATTAGCCCCGACTGCTGTAAAAGGGATTCCCATTGCCTTTACCTCAAGAGTAGAGCATCCCAGAATTCACTTGGTGAGTATATTTGTTGACAATGGTGCCTTTTCATGGATTATCATCTTTTAGAAACCTCAGAGGCATTGTGCTCGGCTTGGTACACATCTGGTTGAGAGGAAATTTACAGAGCTTGATATTAACATTCAAGCATTGCAAGACGTGCATGAACTCAGCTTGGAAATTAATATTGTACCAGGATCACCAACATCATGAACATGCACACATCTGTGTGACTGCTGGAAATGCACTATCGGTATTTCTCGTAGCCTGTCTGTGCCCCGGGTTTGTGAAAACCACGATTTGTTTTAGTGGTTGACAATGCAGACTGTCCCACTCCGACTTTATATCCATGCAGAGTTTGTGGTTAAGTGACTGTGTGGATGGATGACGATCCAGAATCATGCTTTAGCAGATTCTTGAATTTTTAATGTTTGTTATTGACATCACACCTCGGGCAGAAAGCGTTGTTGTGTATCTTCTAAAACAAAATAGTTTGCTGTGGCTGAATTCAGATGTGTAATTGGACGCTTATTCAAGACCGTGTTAGCCGCAGGTTTCAATATCGACATGAGTCAGACTCCAGCTTACTGATACTCTATGTGACTGTGACATTTATAGTTATTTTCTCCCCATGAGAACAATACTTTTCTGATTTGCACAACAACTCTCCTAGAAATTAGGAAAACACACCAACAACATAACTCACCGAAGACGCAATTTAACCAAATTACTGGATCCCTGTACGGCGTGGTTGTTACTTGTTGCCATGTCTGTCAAGTGCGGTTTCACCCCAATCAAGGGAAACCGTCTCAGTTGAAGAAAGCCGAATTCTCCGCTCATCCCAGTTTAATGGGCGTCTCAGTTTCACCGAATGTGTTGCGCGTCGTCAGGCGAAATTGGCAAGAGAAAACAACCGGTCATCGTTCGCAAGCCGCGGAGGCCCTCAGTTGGTCACAGGTCACTGACTGTTCTTTATCACACCGAAGGAGCAATTGGGCAGAAATTGAAATATCATTGGATCTACATTTTAGAAACAAACATCAAAAAGTGTCCGTTCATTTAACAATTCGATAGAAAAAGAAAAAGACTTTCTGATTGGCTAAGCCAGTGCCTACACCCCGCCACCTCCTAAAATGCACTCATTAGCACACACACACAATGCCCCCTAGTTTATGAACCACTAAGTTAATTGATACACAGGGTGGAATACCTTCATGTGGTTCTATCAAAAAAAAAAAAAAAAAAAACTATTTAGTAGAAAATTGAATTTTAATTAATGCTTTCAGGCTAAAAAAGGCAATTCATCCACCCCTGCATTTCCCATAACCACTCAGTAAATACGACCCATCCAAGGAAGCTCAGGGCATAAGGTAGGAGACACCCTGGAAAAGCATGCTCTCTATCACAGGACATGCACACAAAAAACACTATTACACACTCTGCACAATTCAAAGACACATAACAAAAAACTATTAAACAACATATGTTACATATATGCATATATAACGAAATTCTTTGATGTTTAAATGATTCCAGCCTTAATTCCAAAGTTTGGGTATATCGTGGTGTTGGTTTGATAGCCAGGATTGTTGTATGTATAAAATGGACCATTCACTGATATAAAACGCCTCTAAACATTAACATGGACAACAAATACCTTCTTTAGGGGGCAAGCCAGTGTTTTTCTGTCAGATCCAAATGAAAATGAGGAAAAGTCACTTCGGCACTTGGACAGAACTGCATGAGAATTTGAGGAATCGAGGATCCGTTTGTTATTTTCTCTGCTGGGGGGAATGGTGATGGTGAGGAAGAGGCAGGTGGATGAAGTACATTACTGAAATGGCGAAAGCGAATCGATTCAGTAAGACAGATGATCAGATGTGGTTCCAGGGGAGACTCGTATAGGGAAAGAGTTGTCAGCATGCATGATCGGTGGTGTCGTACATGCTGTGTTCACATGTATACATCTTTCATACACCAGCGGGGGGACCAGAGAGGAGGAAGTCTAAGAGGGAGACGTGTAGCCAAAGATGTCGCGCTCATCAGTTATCTTTCTTTTACTTCCAATCATTTCAAATATTTGCCCAATTAATTTGGCAAATTTTATGGCTGATGCAAATGAATGTCTATAGTATGTTCTTAAAGCGAAACCTCACAGTCTATTACAGTGTCAAATACCTACCTGGGATTTATTTTCTAACTGCTACTTGAGAGAAAGATTCCCAAATATTCCCTGACGCTTCGATGCTTTCATCAGAAAGTATAATCTGAGGTCATTAATATTTAATAGATGATAATAGTTGTTTGATTCGGGTTCAAGAAATATTTCATATTTTAAGAAAAAATATATTTGTGAATGTATGTAGATTGGCAGAAAAGCAAGTTTTTTGCAGAATTAAACCTGTTGTGTATAGTCGGGCATCAGGTTTAGCATCGCAATCTTAAATCACCAGTCCTTTTTCGTGGCATGGCATTAAGGCCTAATAGAGCTGAAACAGTTACGTAATTGGCATTGGATGTTGAGAAGATTTTTAAGCTGTTGTTAAGGTCGTTATATGCATCGCAGTCGTATGATTAATTAACTGCCATCGCATTTAGTTTTCCCAATGATAAAAGACTTATTTTTGATCTTGAGACAGACTTCACAGGTAAACTTAGCTGGATATTCAACGATGATAATGTTAGTGTGTCAGAGAGAACAAGAACTTGACTACGACGATGGCCGTTAAATAAGGTCTTCTACTGTTTGATCTTAGGAGTGTTGCTAAGAAAACTTGGCTGCTTTTCTGATTAAGGTTGATGTCTTCAATAGGAGAAATGAGATGCTTCTAGAGAAATAACTACAGACATGCATACAGGTATATATGGTATGTATGTATATATTATAGACTGTGGTCATGCTTAGAATTACTGTAACTGCTGAGAAAAATTTCTGCTGTTGATCACCAGATGGTCCACATATCACTGCCAACTGAAATTTTCTCCACAATTTTAACAGCCCGAGCAACAAAAGCCACAACAACCTATGACACAGCGTAAAGGTTATAGACAGCTTCTGAGAACTGCTTGTAGTTACTTTGTCTCTGTCGTTTCTGAATCCTAATCATCCACATAATCAATATCAGTTGTGAATTCTGTACAGTGGAAACTTTTGTTTATTATTTTTAAAGCTTTAGTCAGGATGTCTTCTACATTAGATAACATCTATTTATTTATGTAACAGCTTCAAATTTGGACTCATTTGGTTTGTTTATTCAGGTTTATCAGCTAATTATCTCACTGTGTTGGAAAGATTTTTTTTTTCTTGTAAACGCACATATTTAAATTAATATATTAGCATGAAGGATGGGACAAAAGGTACTTTGGATGGGAAATATTCTAGAGCAGGTTCTAGCTACCTTAAACAAAAAAAAATGAACAAATGAATAACAGTAATGTAAGGAAGCCCAGCACTGCACAGCTAACTCGAGTTAAGTGTGGAAAGAATCCTCTGTGATGTATAATGGTTAAATGGGTAGAACTGCACCTTGCCTCTCCTCGTCTCGCTAGCTCTCAACCAGTCCTGACAAGCTGAACTGATACAGTCTCAGTCAGTCTGAGTTACGCGGGCCACCGGTTAGTAACGAAGAGCGATGGCGATGCAGGGTTGGCACACGTGTGGCAGCTGGTTCGGTAGACACAGCCACGTGCCAATAAACCGCACATGCTATATGTATTCATGCAATGCGCACCAAGTGTGTTACAGTGTCGTCACTGTGGGAATCCCTTCGGGACGATCGGCCTGGTAATGACAGTCTATCTGGGTACGTGTCGGGTTAGGAGAAGAATCCCTCGTCCAAAGGTAAACAGGAAAATGAAGGAGATGAGAAACTGGGAGTACATGTCTGGTCACCACTATACATGGCGCAAAACTACTGTGGCGGGACTAAACATGAGAACCTCTGATCCTCCATGAGATCTCCTGATTCACCATGAGAACCACAGGATAGGAGTCGGGTTCAAACCCCAAAGTATGGAAATATGAGACAATACGGCTAGCAACACAATCTCCATACCATAATGACTCCTTGACACAGAGCTCAAAAGTGAGGTAAGGGATTTCCCTGTTGATTCCACACTCTCATTACTGCCACTGGCTTGGATTTGAAGAGCGACTAATTTGTTAATTTGCCTCTCTTGTCTGAGTGAGCTGAGTGAGTGGGACACCATCATGACAAAGGGAGTACAAATGTTATTGGGTTTCAAGATGACGCAGGTGCATGAGGAAAACGAGGATCAGTAATGAAAAGCAAATTGTGGGGGATTAATGGCTGGTTTATGAAGCATGCATAATCAGGGACGTATGGAAAAAGGACATGGCTTGGGTTTTAGATTCATCACGCTAGCAAGAACTCTGTGTGCTTATGCAAAGTACTGGTGTATTTCCATGGTTCTCTGGGTGATATAAAGCTTACCACTGGCTCTCTTGTGTCCCAGTCCTGATGCATTTTTCCTGGGGTTCTTGCAAATGCGTTTGTTCACAGTGTTTGGGTTGCTAATGGCAACCATCAGTTGTGTGGATTTTCCTTTGTAGGGCAAGGAAGCCATACAAACATTACTGTCACTGTTCCATCCATGTATGTTCCATAAGTGATCATCCAGTACAAAGTTGACCTGGGGAGAACATGTACACTGCACACACACTTAGCTGGGGATTGAAATTGAGCCCTCAGTCTTGAAGGTATGAAGCTACAACTCTAGTAACTAGGCCATCATGCATACCACATACTTTCCTGTGGTGAATAATGGATTATTAGCTTTCATTTATCCATCCATCTTCCAGCTGCTTATCCTGGATATGTTGGGAGCCAAACCCTATCTCAGAGAATGGAAGGTGCAAAAGGCTGGGGTACACTCTGAAAAGGATGCCAGTCCATCACAGGGTACGAGGCTGGAGTACACTCTGGATGGAATGGCAGTTCATTATAGGGCATAAGGCTGGGGTACATCCTGGAAGGAAAATTAGTCCCTCACAGGGTATGAGGCTAGAGTACACCCTGGACGGAATGGCAGTCCATCACAGGGCATCATTCACTATGGCACCTTAGAGATATCAGTTAGGCTAATCACGTCTCTGGACTGACGGAGGAAACCAAAGTACCTGGTGGAGACAGTGGGAGAAAATGCAAACTGCCTACACCCAGAGTAGAGGTGGGACTTGAACCACCAACCCTGGAAGTATAAGAGAACAGTGGTAACCATTGAGTGCCACAGATGACCAATTAACTGTAAAAATGACTGGAGATGGCTCTATGCAATATGTAGAATCTCCTTGGCTGGGATAGAATGATGTTAAATTCTGTATAAGAAGAAAACTGAACAAAAAATGACTTCCAAAATAATGGAGAAATGGCATATGGAGACTCGCTTTGAACATTAGGCATACAGAAAAAAGGATTTTGCATTTGAAATTGGTGATTGGTTGACAAGCAAATTACAAATGCCTTGCTTGTGCCCATAGGCTTCCACCTGAAGTCAGTGATGCCTTTATTTCACCAACCAGTAAACGTCTGCAGCCAGTTTAACTGTTTTCCTGGGACTCAAAAAGTCTGGGCCAATTAGCTTTTACAATCTTCACTTTTCAGTGAGATTTTGTCCTTTCCTCACCCAGATACACACACACGTACATTTTTTTTGTTGTGACAGACCACTTTGAAAATTAAGTCCAAACCACAGTTTTCACCCACATTTGTTATTAACTCCCAATCTTTGCTTTGCTTTAATGGCCCTGGACCGATTACAAAACAAATTGTAAATAACTTGCTTGTTCAGCTGAAGAGCCTGCTAATTGGCAGAACTGAAGGGGCACCATGGGGGTCCTGTACAAATCAGGTGTGAGGCCTTCTGGGCTGGTTTGAGGATGAGGGTAACACATTTCTGTGGATCTACCTCACAGAGAAACCTATCAGAGGACATCTGTGAGGTTGGTTTCTGGGTGCACAGGTAAGGTGGTGAGCAGCTGATCAAGGGGTCAGAAGATTAGCAGGTGCACGTCAGCTTTGGTTTCGTGGCAACGATGAACTGATGATTCCAGATGCTAAGGAGGAGCACCATCAAGGAAGAGCACTGTCTGAGTGGTTTGTGTGCTGAATCCAAACTTCTCTCCATCAATGTGCTATCAGTTTCCATCTCATATCCTACTGATACAGCCCTGGATTGACTATCTAAAAAGAAATGAAAAACCAACTGAGGATGGACACAGAGCTTCTTCACCGCTGTTCTCCATCGAGAGGAGGTTGGTTTGACGTTGGGCAAAGTGTTGCCTGACACATTTATTGGTTTTCTGCAGATCCCGCCGAGGTCACGGTGAAACTGCACACACGATAATGCTCAGACAAAGGAGGGTGGCGCAGTCCTGCCTATGATACTGTCATCAATTTGGCGAGCACTGATAGAGCTGTTAACCAGGATGATCCGGTGTGGGTCATCTGTCTGCATGTTAAAGGGGTTTCAGCCCCCGCAGCACTCTGGGATGGAGCTGGGCAAATATTCGGGTTCTGCTTAATGATGAAATGGTCCTGAATTGGTACAGGTGACTCACTCCTGTTATACAGACCGCAAGTCATCATCTGGCTTTTGCAGAGCCAATACAGTACTGAAATTCTGATTGATTATGCTCTCAAAGTAGAAGAACAGTATGAAATAATCCTGCTCCCTGTGTTTATCAGTAAGCACTTAGTTGTTAATAAATTGTTTTCCCCAAGTTTGCACCTTTTTCCTTCAACCACTTCAGTTTCCTCCCACAGTCAAAAAAACATATGGTTGGGCAACTTGGTGTGTCTGAGTTTCCTGTAATGTGTTGTTTACTGTAGCTAAACATTCTAAATATGTGCGCTAAAACTCACAGTTTTGGTGCATACGGACAAATAAAACAGAGAATGTTAAAGGGAACTGGCATCCCATGCAGGGTCCCCCTGGGACAGGCTCTACCCCCCCCCCCCCATTGACCCAACAGATGAGAACAAGTATGGAATATGGATGGATGGACTTAATGATTAAGCTGTTAAACAACAGCTTTGGAGCTGTTGAAAAATGAGGGATGTTGTGTTGTGTACTATAGCATCCATTCATACGTTTTTCAGTGTACGGACACATTATTGTACTATAAAAAGTACATACATTTATACATATATAAATATACAATATGGCCACATATGTACACAAATTCCATTACTGAAATAAGTATTTAATCATCGCCTACATCTATACAAGTAAACAAAATCAAGGGGTCAGTCAAATAGGTGACTCAACAGAGTGATCTGAATTTGCATAATGGTTCATTGTGCATGCAGTGTCAAGAAGTCTAAGGCCTTTGAACAATAGTGGGGTGTTGTTTCTCTTCACTGATTTAAAAATAAAAAAAATGAAAATTCACAGATTTTTTTTTTTTTTCCAGTAACACACAGCAGTTTTTAAAAAAATGCTGGTAAAAAATCATAGGGTATCATTTTATAGCCTTGCCAAGGACTTTTCTGTCTGAATTACATTTCGAATGATTGCTTGGTATTTGGAGAACATGGAAGAAAATGTCCTAAAATTACATATGTATGAATAATAATTCAGATTTCACAATTGAGATTCATAGCACTTTAATTTTTAGAGTCAGCATAATAAGCAGCTAGTTTGGTTATTTTTTTTTTTCAAACCAGCTATAACTTTGACATTTCCAAGGAGGACTCTCTGTGTAGTGACGAGTCAAAGCACTCTCAAGACTCAGCTTTGTTTCGAAGGGGGTCAGAAGATCGATTTACCCACAATGCCATTATATTACCATTACATATTTGAAACAAGTCATTGTCTCAAAACGTCTGAGTTGTAGAAGGTTTTTTTTTGCTTCCTCCATAGACTTCATCAATTTAGCATGTCATGTATTCCTTTTTTTGGCCATCCATGCATTTCCATAGCTGCTTCGAGTATCTGTGTGCCTGATACAGATATCAATCCCTCACAGGATGCACACATAATCAACACAGTGATACGGTAAGGGCAGCTGAGCCCCTACATCTGCATGCATTTGAAGTAGCTGGAGGAATTACCCTTAGCATGGAAACAACACTACAACGCAACAGAAGATGGGGTGGGAATCGAACCCACAACCCTGCAGGTGTGACGCTACTGTGCCACATCTCTACCTTGACATTGTATTAAAATTATGACATTTTCATTTTGCCACAGAGTCAAAGTCCTTCGCCTCGGTGAGGGGCTTCTCTTTATCGTGTTTTATTAACACTCCTTGCAGAAATGAGTCTCCTTGGTTGGTGAGCAATCAATCCACTGCACTCTACTAACTGTCTGATGCCAGACTCCTCCCACCTTAGCTTTGGACTGCTTCCAGCCAATGGGCAAGTGTGAAGCCAGGTGGGGGACGGCCCGGGGCGATCGGGAGGAGGGGATCAAAGTGGAGACAGTGCAGGAGTGTCGCAGTTTGGGCAGTGTGATTACGTCATCTGTGTGTGTGTGTGGGTGTGTGCGGGGGGGGGAGGGGTGGGGGAGGTATTTCTCGCTGCCGGGCGTGCGTCAGGGCGCGGCTGGAGACGGGCTCGTTGGCC
>JAACJT020000105.1:13957914-14009796 GCA_009936485.2 Gymnarchus niloticus | reverse complement strand
AGCCCCTCAAAGTACTCTTTCCATCTGCTCAACACACTCTCCTCACTTGTGAGTACGTTTCCATCGTTATCCTTTATTACCCTAACCTGCTGAGCATCTTTTCTACCTCAGTCCCTCTGCCTAGCCAATTGGTACAGGTCATTTTCTCCCTCCTTAGTGTCCAGCCTCTCATACAACTCGCCATATGCCTTATCTTTAACCTTTGTCACCTCTCTGCCTTACGCCTCATCTCCTTGTACTCCTGTCTGCTTTCTTCATCTCTCTGACTATCCCACTTCTTCTTCACCAGCCTCTTCCTCTGTATACTCTTCTGTACTTCCTCATTCCACCACCAGGTTTCCTTGTCTTTCGTCCTCTGACCAGATGTCACACGAAGCACCATTCTAGCTGTCTCTCTTACCACTTCTGCTGTAGTTGCCCAGCTATCTGGTAAGTCTTCACTGCCACCCAGTGCCTGTCTTAACTCCTCCCTGATCTCCCCCTTACAGTTTTCCTTTTTCAACTTCCATCATTTGATCCTTGGCTCTCCCCTCGCTCTCCTCCTCTTCTTGATCTCCAAAGTCATCCTACAGAACACCATTCTATGCTGCCTAACTACGCTTTCCCCTGTCACCACTTTACAGTCTCCAATCTCCTTCAGACTGACCTTCCTACATAGGATATAATCCACCTGTGTGCATCTTCCTCCAGTCTTGTATGTCACTCTGTGTTCTTTCTTCTTCTTAAAATATGTATTCACCACGGCTATGTCCATCCTTTTTTCAAAATCCACTACCATCTGCATTCCTCTCCTTGACACCATACCTACCCATCACCTCCTCATCCCCTCTGTTCCCTTCACCAACATACCCATTGAGTTCTGCTCCAATCACCAATCTCTCTCCCTTGGGTCCACTCTCCACCACTTCATCCAGCACACTCCAGAATTTTTCTTTCTCACCCATCTCACACCCAACTTGCGGGGTATATGCCCTAACAACATTCATCATCACACCTTTTCCAGCTTCATTCGCTCTTTTCACCTCCAAAACACTCTTGGCATACTGTTCCTTCAGGATAACCCCTACCCCATTTCACCTCCCATCCACACCAGGGTAGAACAATTTGAACCCACCTCCAATACACCTGGCCTTATTCCCCTTCCATCTGGTTTCTTGCACGTACAATATATCAACCTTCTTTCCCTCCATCATATCTGCTAGGTCTCTCCCTTTACTAGTCATACTGCCAACATTCAAAGTTCCTACCCTCACTTCCATGCTCCTAACCTTCCTCCTCTCCTCCTGCCTCCGGACACTCCTTGCCCCTCTCCTTCTCCTTCAGCCTCGGCCAACAGTAGCCCAATTTCCACCAGCACCCTGCTGGCTAACAGTTCTGGTGGCAATTGTTGTTAACCCAGGCCTCGACCGATCCAGTATGTAAATCTGTGTTGCTGTCCGCATATTTGATTTGACAAAAAATTTTACACCGAATGCCTTTCCTGACTAACTCTCCCCATTTATCCCGGCTTGGGACTGGCGCAAAGGAATACACTGGCCTGTGCACCCCCAGTGGCTGGGTTATTTCTCCTGGTAATACAATCATATATGAGTTTTGCCAAGCATAAATATCTGTAATTCCTTATTTCGTGCACGTCTTTTACCTGTTGGCAAGGTCTTCTTGACCATGCAGAATTTTGTCATTTATTGCTTGTCCCCATAACAGGTTATATAGACTTTACCCAGAATAAAAAGCATTATAAATATGACAGATATTTTTGATTATTCACATTCCGGATGAAATGGTCAATAAAAGTATGGTATCAGACCAATTTATTTGTACATTGTACCTGTTATATTGGTAAGGAATGGGGTTGGTAAGGTATGTTGAGGCCAGATTGATATTAGAAGGCTCACGAATCGGTGAATGATGAACAAATTCAGTTGATATATAACAATTATAAATATATTTTACAGTATGTATAATATATACGAACACACCTTCATATGGGGTGGCTCAAAATTACATTTAAAGTGAGGGGAAATGCACATCATAGCTACTAAAAATTAAGCCGTTGTGGAGATAAAGTGCAGGGAAAGAGCGACACATGCAAACTGCAGAGAGCGATATGGGGGATATTTTTAGTGAGTTCTCACAGGCTAACAGCTGAGCTATTTTCATACCTGTTGGTGGTAATTCACACCTCAACTCCTCCAAGCATTCCGCATTAATGAACTCGAAATCTCCAGACTTAATCATAACGAGGGGAGGGGACGATGTGATTTAGTACTGCGTGACAACTGCGGAGTCTATTAGAAAAATTACATTTTGCAGTGCAGTAACTGTCTGGCAACTGAGCCATGTTGAACGATTGTGTCTGAGGACCGAACATGTCAGAGGAGCCAGTTAAAAGAACGTGGTCCACAAATATATTGAGAATTTGTGAAACACCATATGCTTTGTTACATATTTATTTGATCGATTTTGCCACTTTTGGTATCACCTCAGGTTGATAAATGGAATGGGATATAAATAAATGAATGTATTTATTATAAAATTGCTGACTGGTGTACTGTCTAGGGTCTGCTTTGCTCTATGTCCTATGCTTCTTGGGATAGGCTTCAGGCATGTGTGACCCTCTACTGAGTAAAAGGATGGATGGATGGATGGATGGATGGATGGATGGATGGATGGATGGATGGATGGATGGCACTGGTGCCATGAGGGACTTGCACAGAATTTACTGTGGTGAAACCTGTGGACGTGAACGTAAATAAAGACAATCATACACAGGACAGGACATGTCTGAGTGCCATAGTAGGTAGGCTCCATATAAAGTCATTGTCAGTAGGGGTTCTAGGCTTCCTGTACATAAGCTGGTGAAGCAACTCTGTTGACCCTTTGACTTTTGATCATGGCTCTGTCATTCTTTTCAGTATTAACATTAAATACCTTTAATATCTGGGTTTGTAAGAGCAAATGGAAATCTATAAGGGATTTTTAATCCATCCGTCCGTCCGTCCGTCCACCCATCCATCAGTACTATATTTACATGCAGATGCTCAGCAATAAGGTGCCTCTTGCCTCTTTGAGAAAGTTTATCACTTAGAAGTTAGTCCCAGATGTAACTTTTCCAGCCTTCAGGACACACATGAGTAGGGTTGATCAGTTATTCCATGCCTCATGGTGGCAGTCACAGGGAGGGGAACATGCTGACGGTAAGGAGGTGCCAACGAGCAGAAAAGGAGGATTTCAGCATGGTTAATTAATGGAAACAACGGAAGGTGCTGAACTGCAAAGGTGTTGACCGAAAATGGCTGCTACAGCCTGTCTGTCTGTTGGTCTTTTTGGGAAGGTGAGTGTTGGTATGTGTGAAATGTAGTTAGACACAGATACCCCACTGGTGAGGTTTGATGACGAGCAGAACTTTCTTCCTCAACACCCATTGTCATCTGGTCAATTTTGGTTACCCTTATGATTATTCAAGGTGTAACAGTCACATTTTTTATTGGCTGTTTTACAAGGGAATGGGAATGCTAACTCATTTAGCTACACCTAGCACAAATAAGAAGAAATATTAAATCGACAAACAGGTGACTCCTCTCATCTACTTTACCTGCATAAATCCTGTATGTTTAAGCATGAAACGTTAATTTTAGAGCTCTAGGCACAGTGATGACTAACTGTGTTGATTCAGATGCTCTTGTGTCGGTATGTGGCTGCACAGCTAAATCTGAAAATGGCACGGGCTGATTTTATTACCGTAATACCATCCGTAAAATTGTAAAAATGCTTTAAAGCAGGGTGCATTTAATGTGATTAAATGGATCATGTATTGGCTGCTTATTTTCCTGTGCCAAGGCATTAATGCATCCATTCCTTTATTGCAATCCTTTGCTGTGGCAGTCTTTCATCAGCAAAGTAATTAAAATGCAAAGTATACAACTGAAAAGAGAAAAAAAGAATTTCAATGTAAAGGGCAATTCATTTGGGGGTTGGGGGGTAAAAGAAGAAATATCTACATGTTAGTACAATAAGAATATTATAAAAATTAGTTTTCTCAGACAGTCGAGGGTCATTCAGTTCACAGAATGGCTTTGTAGTGAAATTCTACCAAACCAACCTCCAGATATTACTGACTATAAAACAAATATGATTTAATAAATTACAAGCCAGGTATATATTATTTCCATTCCATCCATCTCCCGTAATCTATTCCAGGGTCATAATAAACCCAGAACTTGTCACAGAGCAGAAGGTAGGGGACACCCTGGGCATGATACCAGTTCATCACAGGGCACACACTCACACATTATGAGTGACCACGCCATACTGGCATTTCTTTTCTACATGTTATTTTATTTTCTAATAGCAGACAGAACACTGTGCAGCTGTCTAGTTAAAGTAAATGAGGATATCCTGGGACCTTTGCTAAAAAGAATTTGGGATTAACAGATTAACAAGGGCATTTCTTGAAGCGGGATGACACCTTTCAGCATGAGAGAGCCAGAGTGACAAGATCAGATGTAAAAAAAAAAAGCCTTTCTGCCTCGCACATTGCAGCTCAGGGTAAAAGCTAACATCGGAATTCACAGTTCAGTATCTCAAAATACATCCCCATCTTTCCCCTTGAGCCTGTTGCTCTGGATTAAAGTAAATGCCCATTTCTTTCTTCTGAGATTCCTGGTGACCATGCTCGATTGTGTCTGTTGTAAACCCCCACCCCGATGCGCAATGAATGAATCTGTTTAAAGCATAGATGCAGGCTTTGGTGGACTGGTTTTTTTTGGGAAGCCTCATTTTCTCCCATGTGTCCAGGGGGGAAATACAGCAAGTGAAATAAAGGGAAAAATAATTAAACAAGTCACCGCTTATAGCTTTTGGGGGCACCCCAGGAAATACTGTGAAGCTGTCCTGGAATGGGGCTGTGAGAGGGCTAAATTCAGGCTGGGTAGGGTCATTTGTTATGCCGGCTCTGTGTGTGTGTCTACTATGTTTATATTACGTTGTGGGGACAAATTGTCCCCAGGAGGTAATAAAAACTTGACATTTTTACCTTCTGGGGACACTTCTCATGTCCCCACAAGGGATATTTCAATTTTATAAAAATCTGTGAATGTAATCAAAAAACCAAAAGATCTAAAAGTACTGTTTTGTTGGGTTACTTCTGGTTAAGGTTAGGGCTGCATAAGGGTTAGGGTTGTCGTAGTTAGAATTACAGTTAGGCCCATAGAAATGAATGGAAGGTCCCAACAAGGTTAGAGATACAAACGTGTGTGTGTGAGACGTGGAGACTGAGTGTGTGCCTAAAGATGGGCATGTGCATAACCAGCCAACCCAGGACCTACAGGATGGGCATCTTAGTCAGTGGCAGGGTGAAGGCTGGTGATCTCGGCTCCCCAGGAAAGCTAGAAATGAAAGGTCGGGGGATGCTGATGACGGAACGGGAAGCCGGGTGAACATGTGTGATGTCCATCGTAATCTCTCAGCCAAGCATGCGCAAGCTATTCATTCATAGCTATTCGGCTAAATTCTATTAATCATAATAAAAGCCGTAAATAATGAATAATACTTCCTGTTACTATGTAAGAATAGAGTATATGATATTGTGTATTAGTTATCTTTAAGGAGCAGATTTTTCAGTCTGTAGCTAGTAACTTCCAGTTTAATCACTTAGTTTATTGTCTGGTGATTGCGGGTTAACCTCCACTCAAAAAATGGGGCGGTGGATTGGACAGTCTGCCACTTAATTATTCTTAACATGTATTGAATTAATTATTTGACTGGCCACTTCTTCTTACATCAATGTTATTAATCAGGAGCAGGTCATAATGCGTTCTGAAAGCCTTAGGACATATATTTCTGAGTATTATGGTTATCTTTCATTCTGAGGGACATCCATCCATCTACCTTTAAACCACTTATCCCGGTCAGGCTTGTGGGGAAGGACCTGAAGCTTATCCCACATAGCAGAGGCTACTGTAATGGAGCACATCTTGGACGGGATACCAATTTTTAAGGAACATTCTTTGAGTCTTTGAGCAGAAAGTTTTACGTTTTAGTCCCGGCATAGGCCTAGAGTACTTATGACTGAACCTTGCCATCTTTCTGTATCTTTCATGGGATCTTACTTAAAGGTGCCTGCCACCTATTACTTTAAATGGATGGGTGCGTAAAAAAAAAATGCCATTTCTCACTAGAGACTTTGCTGTTGCACTCTTTAGTGACATATAATGTTTCCTCAGTTTTGGGCCAGATAAATCTTAGAAGGGTAGGAATCACATGCTATGTAATTCCCTTCGGGTTAAAGCATCAGCTAACCAACATCAATAGCGATGGTCGTCAGGACAGCATATTCATCACGCAGGCCCTAGGCTATCATATTTGTTAAGGCTGACCCACTTAGACCTGGTTGTTCCAGGGAAAATATACTGCGTCGTTAAATCAGATCTATGTGGTGATTCTGAGTATTGGTGAAATTTAATAGGTGAAGATCTGGGATGAATGGACCAATAATAAAACTGTACCTTCCAGCAGTTTCTGATGAATGCCTCCTCGATTTGCCTCTGTGGGCTGCTTAATGAATCCTGCCTTGACTCTTTGCATATAAGCTCCCCCGTTCACGTAGGTCTTCTCCTGAGACTTGCATTAGACATGTCCATGTGTGAGTCACTTTTGATGCTCCCAGCCTCTCCTGTCCTATCTCTAACCCTTATCCGGTGTCACTTTCACTCTGAACTGAGTGGATTTGTATAAAAGTATTATATTTCACAGCTGTACCTTGCGTTATCATACAAACCGAATATGGATGTCCGCGTTCCTGAGAACTAAATGCAATGATTCTTCACTGCATCTCTTCGAACTGACACATTTCTAGTGGTCGACAGGGCCTTCAGATCCCCATCCACGTGAATTCAGTCAATTCCGTTGAATTAACAGATAACTAACATCCCATGTGTGGTCCACGGTGATGTGATCAAGTGAACTGCACGTGGGTCACTGTTCTGTTACACCCTGTTGCTTGTATATTGATTTACAGTTCAGCACTCCCTATCGGCACTTTGACGTGTTTCTCCCTTCGTTGCCTACTTCCTGTCATGTGGTATAGGGAGGAAATTTGTACAAGTGTCATGGAAGCATGCAACTCTAGTTCCTTGTAGCTATCTGCTCCCATTAGCACTCATTTTCTTGCCTGCAGCAACATCAATTGCATGTATTAATTCAGCGTAACATAATTTTCTACATGTTCTTGTTTGAGATTTTGGTTGCTATGAGTGTATCATGACATTGAAGTTGCAAGTAACGTCAACTACATTCCATGTTAATTATTGTGAATCACCTTTAGATGCGGGAATGTTAAAATACTCTAAGGTAATCTTACAAATGACAATTTGAGTTAACGTTTGGAATATGTTTATAAAGCCACTTAAGATATGCTTCTGTTTTCTTCTAGTTTCATCATTTTTATATCATTAACCCTGTGAATAACTGATCAGCTGACTGCAGAGTCTTGGTTGTAAAAGGTGTTTATCTGGCTGTTGAAGCACATAGCCTGTGTGGAGGGCAGGTCAGTCACCACAATATCAGGAGCAGGACCTGTCAGTTTTGTAAGTTGCTGCTCTCCTCATCCAGAGCACAATATATTGAGTGAAACTCCTTTCAACCTTTTTATGGAATTTGAATGGGCATGGTTTCGTAAAAAATTAGTACAATACGGAAGATATTCAGTAGAAAGTATGTATTTGTATATCAAGTCAGTTATGGGTATCTCCCGTAAATGTAAGCCAAGGTTTTGGTAATGACACTGAAGTGTATTGCTGGAGCTCCGGATCAATAAAAGATACTTTATGACCAGGCACAGTGCTCCTAAAATGGCCAGTGTGGTACATTTAGGCCTGGATTTTTCAATAAAAGATGCCTGTCTGTATTAAATAACTGGGCCAGGAGCTCATTAGGCAGTAGAGAGGTAAAACAGGGATTGAAGCATTTATTAAAGAGGTGTCTAGTAAAGTGCCTGCTCTTCCTTGCAAGCGTGACATTCGGTGAATGGACTCGAGCACATCAGTTATTCAGCATCGGAGATGGTCTGTAGCCGCTTCCTGGGATAATGATCCATCTCATACGACTCGTGATTTTTAGCCAAGACAGAAGTATCTGAACAGAGCTGTTGAGTCTAACTGCTCTCAAACAGGGCAATAAAATTGACATAAAACTTTGAACTTCATTTTGATTATTGTTGTATCATACTTTAATTGCAATATTGTGCAGTGGCTTTATCCAGCAGCATTGGTGGGAATGCCTGCCACAAAGAAATTCAGAAATAATATTAACTTTTTTGTTTATGTCCTGAGCAACTCTAACTATTTGTCAGAAAGTGCGAAGATCTTCCTTAGCCACTCATTCACTCCTAAACGATGAAATGCTGGCAAGAAATAAAATTAAATATGATGGGCGGGTCATCAATACAGGTTGTGGTGGGTGCGGCTGAGCAAAAAATGCTGGTAACACAAATTGACCTCCTGTTCTGGTTCATGCGTGTCCGGTATCTCTCCAGAACCGATCGGACCATTTGAGACACGAACCAGTCTCGCTGTTTCATTGGTTTGTGGAAAACTGTGATGCTGACTTCCAGAGGGATGCATAACAGAAAAAAAATATATATCTCTTTGCGGTCGTGGTATGTAATTACTAAACCGCATAAAAATTTCTGAAATAATGAGGAACCTTGTCCCAAGGCAAATTTAATTTCATTTGCAAACAGCTGGAAGTAAAATAAATTACAGGCAAAGCACACAGACGTTACTTCCTTTGCCTTCATATATAATTGACTCAATTATACAATGCTGTGTTTGCCACTAAAGCCATCACTGTAGCATATATCATATTTTGTTTTAAGTGGGTCCCGATAGACTGTTTAACTCCTAATCCGTGGTGGGGTACTTAAGAGGCCACAGCTTCAGATTGCCAGTTTCTACTCAAGTAGGCACGCAACGTTGCGGCCGTCACCTCGTAATTGTTGTCGCTGTATTCTGTTGTCCGATGCACTTTGAGAAGCGAAGGGTAGTTGACATTGTCAGATATCTCCACTGGAAACCATGCTACTTAATTGTCGATGAGGGAAAACAAAAAGGGGATCTAGTTTGCATTTTGACAGTGGCGGTCAAATTTAGGCCTGTTGAGGTAACATCTGTCACAAACAATAATAAACCTCTGAAAACACCATTGAAAACGTGAAGACTATTGAAGGGGGAAAAAAAAACGATCAAATATTTTCATTGGTGATCTGGTACGTGCTGTTTAGTGTCCTCATCGCTTGATTTTGTCTTGTGGGTGCAGTAAACTGCACCAATCATAACAGAGCGGTATTGAATGGTGTCTTTGTTAATAGTGATGCTGATGATATAGATATCTGAGAATGTGCAGGATGTGGGAGTCTGTTATATGGAAAGGGCAGTGGCATACATGCACAGAGCAGTGGGATTCGGCAAAAAACAGCTTTCATTTAACAAAAAAAAAAAACTACCACAAAATCCCTTTTAAATGAAGAAAGAATTAAAAACTTAGAGTCCGTGGGCAAAAGCCCAAACTATCATGACATTAAAGTTGGGAGTGATGGCTTCTTTTTTCTTCGAAGCCCCTCAGCTGCCCCCGTTTATCCTTAGAGTAATTACTTAAATTGTGACGAACTTGGCTTCATTAATTGCTGCGTCTCTTTGCACAAAGCCGGCGATCAGTCACCATGGAAATGCAAAATCGCCATATTCCAGCCCTCTGTGTGCTGTCTTTAGTTGAAAATATTCTTCAACAGCAGCAATAGCTGCAAAAGACACAATGAATTAAACAAGACACGGCTCATAAAATAGCTCTTATCGACAGGGGCCATTACAGTATGATGCCATGTCATGAGCTGAAGTCTAAATAGATCTACCGGGCATACTACTGTGAATGCGGAGTGAAGTTAGTATTAGAGTACATCCCATATTTCGATACTCTGGATACATTATTGAATGAACTTATCAATAACCGAGAACCAGGTACAGTCACTTAGGAACACAGTTTGGTTATAACTGGTCCTTAAGCAGTTGACAGTTTTACTGTTGAATAAGAATCACCATCAGAGCCTCTCGTCTCATTCCAGCACAGGAAACGGATCTGAATAATTTATAGTTATTGTGATCGTTAATTATTCACTAGACAGACTAATTAAACAACCAAGGGAAATCCAAGACTTGGGAGTTAGGGGATCTTAAACTTCTTAAACACATCAGTGCAAGATAAATTGTAAAAAAAGAAGAAAGTTTTAGGCAAGAAGGTTTTAGAAAATGATTTCCTTGCATTGAAATGTTCATTTATGGGCTAAAATGTTTTTCTTTTGATGCTGGAGACAATACCGGACCATCTGCGGAGGTAAACTGGACAAATGAACAAGTTGAACTGATTTTATATTCTAGATCTCATGGGATCTTAGTTGGAAGGACTAATTTTATTCTGTTACAAAGCATTATGAAATCTTGTGTAATAGTCCAGCAAAAAAAAGAAAATACACTTTTGTTCTTGTGTTAATTTCATACATCCTTATCTTGAAAAACTTCCCTTTAGAATTCATGTTTTCCATTGTGCTATGAGGCATCTGTTCTTTCCATTAACTGAATAGTGAAGGGTTTAAAAGAAATAGTTAAATAAGTTTTATGTAAGCTGCAAGTGTGTCTTGTTTTAACAGACCTCCTTACTACACAAACCCCAAACCCTATGAGTTCTTGGTAATGGGACAATCTTACAGAGGACAATAAGTATTTAAACCTTTTCCATCCATCCATCCATCCATCCATCCATCCATCCATCCATCCATCCATCCATCCATCCATCCATCCATTTTCTAATTACTTATCCTGGCCAGGGTTGCATTCAAATGTCACCATTTCAATATAATTAACCAGTTAAATCATGACATATTCCGGAGCAACTTAAGATGAAGCGTTCAACAATGTAATTAAATCAGTTAAACAGTGAGAAACACCTGCCAGACGGAAGTGTAATTCCAGATAAACCCTGTTAAAGCCAATTCACAAGTTAAAAGACTAATTAAATAAATGAAAACACAGGATATAACTTCACACATTCAGTATCAAAGAATGTCAGATGGGCAAAGTTTCCAAGGAACGATCGTCGGCTCAGTGCAACAGCCTCATATATGCATGCATACTTCCTGTACTAATTGTGATATGCTTCTGGTGTGAAAGGTACACAATTTGCAGCCAAAACCGATGCAATACCTTTTGTTGGCCGCTGACACATTAAAGAGGAGGTTAGACATCATTGTGGCTTACGTCTACGCCTTGAAGCACTAGTACTGGATTTGATCTTAAATCGACCAAGCAACAGCTTTAGGATATTAATGCTATGTGAAGCAAATTCAGAGGGTAGATAAAGTTTTCATCAATTCCATGTCCCGTATTTGTTTACCCAGGGAACAATGCACAACATGTGAATATTATGGAAGCTTATTGAACACAATGCATTAATATTACATATATGACCAATAATAAACGACATAGATTCTTAAACAATTAAAGATCGAGGTATAATGATATACTGTATAGAGTTGTTGGTTAATGAAATGAGAACCAAAATCACAGGTATGAAACATGTTTATAGTCAAGGTACAGACACAAGTCAACGATGATCCAAAGTCAATATCAAAATTCCATTTGATGGAGTGAGATTCTGTACAGAAGTGACTTTGATCATAAATATAAAACAACTCAATGCATATTGAGAAAGAGCCAGCGCACCATGCTTTTCACTCTAACTGATCAACTGATTAGCTTGTCCATTCTCCGCAGAGAAACCATCCCATGATCATTAGATGATAAGTCTATATCCACAGAAATGTGAATTGAAAGTAGTGAATTGTGCAAGGCCATTTAGCAATTCGTTCTTGCAGTCTGCTGCCCATATGTGAATTTCTCCCTAGTTGCTCGTATCCTCATTATGTCAGCACTGCTCCAGAGGAATTGTATGTCCTTTGTGTAGATTTCCACAATTTATGATTATTTTGAGAAACTTGCAGAATTGAAATAATATTTTGGCTTCCCTGAGTGGATCGGTAGGTACAGGCACAGGCTCGGCTCTTCCAGATGGTATTATTCATTGATTGTTTCTGGGAAGCCCCCTGTGGTGGCCGAATAAATTGGCTTCATTCTGGCAAGGAAGAGGAAATGGGCTGGCCGTCGGTCAGCAGGTTCGCCGAATCCGGCTGGCTGCCCGGGAGATACCAGCTGCCCTTCGACTGATTCGCGGTGTGAAAGGAGAGCTGGGCTGGGAGGAGAAGAAATTGGTGTGCAAAGCCGGGTCCCATCAGCCAGGAACAGATCATTTGGAGCTAATTGGAGAGCTGAGGTTTCACAACGGAGACCCAGCCTGTAG
Organism: Gymnarchus niloticus; assembly: GCA_009936485.2. Lineage (NCBI taxonomy): Eukaryota > Metazoa > Chordata > Actinopteri > Osteoglossiformes > Gymnarchidae > Gymnarchus > Gymnarchus niloticus. Next base: position 13,997,391 of record JAACJT020000105.1, on the reverse strand, counting down.
TGAAAATACCTGATAAAATTTTGTAGGCCAATAAAATCTAGAAACACAAAAATGATAATAAAATAATGCTAATAAAACAAGGACATTTAAAATAGAGTTCCTAAATATTGATGCAGATTATTTTAATAGTGTAGATAGTTAATGGAGTTTAAAGCATCTGGAGGCGAGGTCTTTTATTAAAGTTCAGTGCCCCATGCGAAGTTGTAATGCTTCTTAATAGTTGCACATCTGCTTTAATATGTGTGGTCCTGACCCAGATCAGATTATTTCCCAGCATTCACCCTGAATTGTGCAGTTTATGGCGATGCAGTTAATGGGCTCACCGGAGGGTTGACTGGGTGATCTCATCTCTCTCCCCTGTAGATGTGAGCCTGTCTACTGTAGGAAGAGCCTGTCATCCGGCAGTGGCTCCTCAGAGCACGTTCATGGAGGTCACCTGACACCATGTCCGTGTCTCGGGCCTTTAGTCGGATATTATCGAAGTTGGAATTGTTTTTTTGTGAGGCCTGCGTTTGAGACATGGGTCACCCGATGCAGACACAACGTGCAGGGAAGCAGGGAAGTGAAGTTTGTAATTATCGTACTGTACGTCTCCGAGTATCTCGGCTGTCTTGGGGAATCCTTAAACCCCATAAATGCAGAAAGGGTAAATGGCACAGCCACTAGGGCGGCACCACATATACCCTGTGTGCTGTGATATCAAACCATTGTCATCACCTTGTGGTCACAGTCACTCTCAGCTTACACAGTTATCCAAGGTCACATGACCTCCTCTTGTGACCCCACAACTCACTTGGGTTTCTGGCTCTGCTCACTAGACCTTTTCTGGAGGTGGTGTGTGCCAAGCAGGCTCCAGGCCCAAGATGGCCCAATACTGTATGACCAGTTCTTAAAGATGTATGAATGAGCATACATGAGCATATGTGCTAGGTATGTGTGATTGCAAAGTCCTGTAACTGAAGTAATGGATACGCAAATTAAGTGTAATGTTTTAGGTGAGAAAAAAATCCCAATTCATTAAGAAGAAGCAGAATTGAATCCCAATGATATTTATCAAATGCATCTCAACGTTTTATTTTCAGGCACGGTAAAATAATTTAATCTGTCATGTTGGTAAATATTCACTTGAGGCAAGCTGCTGTTTTCTATCTGTTTATGACAGGTGAACACGATGCATTTAAAATGCATTTAGCTCCTCTGAGATTATTGTATTTAGGACGGAATGGCCTTCTAGGCTGACTTGTTCAAGTTACCATGCAGTTCTGCAAAAAAGATAGGTAAGGCATATAAGTAATGTGATTTCGGTAATTGCTGGCTGGAGAGAAAGAAATGCCAAGCAGCTTTCGTAATTGCAGAGAAGAGATACATTACTTCTGGAAGAGTGGGCTGGTGCATATATGCATTTCTGGATGTGCATTTTTGGACAGTTACTGCCCACAGAGTCTTCGTGGCGTTTTACAGAGGTGTACTGCCAGGCCTTTCTTCTGCACAGTTATAGGATAACATTATGGGTAATTTAGCTAACTGCGGGAGGAACCTTGCAAGACATACAAACTCCACACACACAGGGCAGTGGTAGGTTTATACATATGCTGCCCTGCGATGGGTTGGTGCCCCATCCAGGGTGGATCGCACTTTGTGCCTTAAGGCTGCCTGGGAGAGGAAACAGCTCCCCCCATCACCCTGAATAGGATTAAGCGGCTTGGAAGATGGACAGATGGAGGGATGTACAAATGTATGCATACAGTACTGGGCAAACAAAATTATAGTTATGTTTATGCTGTTGTAAAACTCACTTGATGTCTCTCAATGTGTCAGTTTACTTATTTCAAAACGTCTCCCCAAGTCACCCCAGAATTTGTAGTTTTAATCCAATACACCAATGTATTTGTTGAAGCTGACTGTGAGTACACCTTGTTCAGTTAATCAATACCTCATAAAGTTAATAAACTAATTAAACAGTCAAATTAAGTCAGCTGGTGGTGAAGTTTCACAAATACATTGAACGGCTGAGGTGCTCTCAAGGAGAGGTTTGGGAACCAAAATTGTGTTGTTTGAGCGGTCCACCCAGATATCAAAAACATTTTGGAGAACAGAAGAAATTGCTTTTACGTATTTTTGTATTATTTGTCTATATTCTAATATGAAATTATATTTATATATCCATAAACATGTCTTATCCATTTATATAACCCCATATCGGTAAAAGCTGGGACAGTATGGAAAATGCAGGCCTGAAATGCAGGAATGGATGTATATTAACAGATGAAATGAAGTTGACCGAACAAAACATGAAATATCTTGGGTTTATACTGTCTGCAATGAAATAAAAGTCAAAGTAAATTTAAGAATCACTGCATTTTTTAATTTGCGTTTTCCAAACCGTTCCCCCTTTTTCTGATTTGGCGTTGTACATCCTACAGTCTGCTCTTTATGGTTGTTTGCTACTAGATGAAACAAAGTGATTTTACTAATATCATGTATATAGGTATTTACTGTCTCACAGGCCTCACACCTCCAGTGTTAGGAGTTTGATTCCTGCCTGTTCTCCGTGTGTGTGGAGTTTCCATGTTCTTTCAGGTTTTTCTCCAGTACTCTGGTTTATCATTGCAGCCTAAAGACATGCAGTCAGGCCACTCGGTGCCTCTGAATTGACCGTAGACTGTTGGTGGGTGATGCAGGGAGGGTCTCCTAGACTTCTGTTGCCATCTCAGTATGTGTGTATGTAGCTTGCGTGCATCTTCTGTGGATTCACACTCCAGAGTTCACCAGATTTTGTGTCTGTGAATGTCCTCAGATGGTCTGTCCTCCACCAGCACCACCTCCTGTACTCCAGCTAGCGTTACTAAGCGCGAGTCTGATCAAATGGGTGATTAATGAAGTGCAATGTAAATTGCAACATCCCTCAGACAGCCCAGCTAGTCTGAGTATTAGTAGAGAATATGATCATTTGTCCTACTCGTAAGAAGAAACTATCTTTTTATGTTTCAGGAACTCATCCGTACCAGTGAGCTGATTAAGTCCTTCTGATGGTCTCTTACTTTCTGCGTTGTTCAAAGGAGATGAGTCTACTTACTGACAATATACCTCCCAGCACTTGATAGCTCTCTCGCTTCCAACAAGGCTCATGGATTGCTTCTTTTTTAAAGTCTAACAAGCAGTCACTCCTGTCACTGGGTGAATTGTCATTTTCCCAGCTTTACCTGTGGTGTGCAGCCTTCTCTCTCCACAGTCATGTAATACCTGTGGGCCGCCAGTCACAGAGACAACCTAGCTGCAGTATTAATGACATGTGCTTATTACTACTTACTGTATTTACCGCGCTTCTACCCAGGACTGCCTGTATGTGTCATGCTGTCTAACTCCATTCATTTTCATAACCGCGTGATTTACTTGAGCTAGTGAGACACAGCACTTACAGATACTTTACTTACAGTTGCGGGGATGCAAATCTGCAGCCTTCGAGCTGCATGTAAATACCTTCCCCACTGTATTGTCCCGAGGGGAGACGCTTATTACTGAAATGGACCGTTTTGCTGGAAGACAGGAGGACCACTCACTCTTGTAAAAATGACCGCTACCTGAGCACTGAACCACTGTCCTGCTGGATTGTTCTCAAGCTTCTTAAATATAGTGATGAAATGATACTTTAAATCCACATTTTCATTCATTCTTTCATTCGTTTGTCTCTCTCTAGCTGTCACATGCACAGCTCATTTTCTCCTGATGTCACTTTTCAACATTTCTCTCCTTCCGTCACAGAAACATTTGTGCTTCTGTTTTTGAGGGAGCTTCCCACTGACTTTCACTTCGTCGCAACTAATAATAATAACAATATCAACACTGTTCTCTGTGGATTTCCCTTCAATTTTATTATTCGGAATTTGTTAGGCGGGGGGGGGGTCATTTCTCGACGTCAGACGTCAAAGGGTGGATAAGCGGAGGCCCCGCACATTGCAAATACACATTAAAGTGCCTCGTGCTGAACTTCCTCGGTCTCGTCAAGCTCGTCCCCCTTCGGCACAGGCACCCGATGGCGGCTGGGTCCTCTCGGCAGGTGCCGAAATCACGAGCAGCCGGGAGGATGAGCTCCTTTTCGAAACTCGTCTCCCGCGTTTCTGTACCGCCGCCACCTTTCCTGAGAATGACCAAAATCCTGACACCAACCGATGACGATTTACAGTAGTGAGAGAAAACAGAAGAAAAAATACGAAATAACAGCACCAATGAATCAGTATGAACGTGGGGATTGAAACTAATGTCCCCCTACTACAGAAGAGGAAATCAGTTTATGGTGGCATCTCTAGCGGTTAATATTCATTTCATTTACATATAAATGAAATAGCACGTATCAGACATAGGACACGTAGCGTACAGGGCACCAGGGCCGATCTCACTAATGCACCATTACAGCCTACGTCTTTAATGCCAAGGTCTCCGACTGGATCACTGGCTGCTGTCTTATGCGATCTCTGTAGAGCGTGGATTCACGATGGGCATTAAATGCTCCTCGTGCATGTGGTTTACCATTCCAATGTAACGCGGCAGGCCACGGAGGTATTCGACGGAGCTCACAGCAAATGACCCCAGGAGGGGGGAGACTCAGCAAACAAAAACCCCCGGACATGGGGGATTGAGGAGTGATTCCCCTTTCATGGCAGGAAATTTAACATTCCCGCTTCCGCAGGGGGACAAAAAATAAATACAGACAAACACTGCACCTGTCAGCATCTTGCGGCGTGAGCGTGTGGGTCCCCCCTTAAAAGGGGGGCACTGCTCAGCGCAGTGAGTCAGCCTCTGAAGGCAGATGGCTGATCCCACCCCACGCCCCCCAAGCCGTTTTTACTCTAAAGACCCTGTACGAAGCCCAATAGATATTTGTTGAGGATTTGCATGCTAGTTTAAGGTGTGCTGTATATAATGGAGTATAAATTAATGGCTGTAAACCTTATAGGCTTGATGGTCAAGCCTACACATCTGTAACCTTATAGTCGTGATTGGATTTGGAGTTCAGCTTGGAAAGGAGGTTGGGTATTAATGTTGTATGAAACTGTAGCACCTCAAGAGCTCTGCTACCTGTTAAATTGTTCCCTGCTCAAGTTTAATTTTCTTATACAGTGCTCTTACTGGAGAGGTAAAGTTGGAAGGAGTGGTCCAGGGTCTTATCGAATATATTTAGTCTTTTATGCAGTATGACATGGGGAACATTCATCCAATTAGAGGATTTGTTCAGAATGGACCAAATGAAGAACTCATTTCCTGAGTTTGACTGCAAAGATCTTCCAGTTTCTAAGCCAGATCATACCCTACATTATTTTCTGTTCTTATTTCAACATCAGTCTAACATCCTTCCATCTTTCAACCACTTATCCTGGTCAAGGTAGCGAGGACACCAGCTAAACCATTTTGCTTAATGCAGCAACTTTTTCACAAAGTGTCTGGTTACAGGATGGAGGTCTGCCAGAGTTTTTTCCTCAATTAACTTAGTTTTTGGTATTTAGATATTTGGCTCTTTCACTGGGCGTATTGAGGTGTAGCCTGGCCGCTTACAGGATGGAGGTACCATGGCATTAACTCCTATGAGCTAATGATTTTGACCACCGTATCCCTCAGAGCTCCCTGCTGCTGACTGCAGATCAGTTACTATGCAGAGGTGCCATACAGCCGCTGCTCTTTTGTTGAGGTCTAGATTTCCTCTATATTTTTACCTCTTTTAAAATTGCCTACAGAACACGGTACTTTCCTAGCAATTATACTTGGTTATTTGACGTAATGGTAGAGCTGTCACAGCAATGCCAGTCGTCTTACTAGCTCGATACTTTACTAGCGACGCCGCCTGTTGCGTAGCCCTATTGCGATGGATCGCCGCGGCTCATTTCCCGCAACCCAGAGTCTGCCAGCTCCTGTAAATGATTCTGCTCCCGCAAGGACACCAGGAACAGCATCGTGTATAACTCTCTTACATCACACACCTTCCCGGCCAACATTTGAAAATAACCTGCCTTTATGCCACACGTTTCAGCGTAAAGTCCCCTCAGTTGACACATGATTTTGCCGGAAGGGATCTACTTAATCGTTTGAGTTTTCAATTTATTTAAACTGATTGCCCATAATTGACGCAAATATAACAATTGGGAACGTGTATAGCGCCGAATTTTTCTTTCAGACTCACTGCACAGTATCATGTAATGTATAATGTGTCAGTACTAAATACAAAACATTGTATGCTAGAAAATACTGGCTGTCACTCTTCACTCCGGCAATTGGATGGGTGAACAAATAAATAGCAAATAGTGACGAAAGTAGCAAGGTGTCTGAGCTCCCCTCGGCACTACGGCTAGGTGTGTCTCTACAGGGGGCGCTGTTGCGCCTTTCCATAGTTAAAATATGGAAAAGTAAAAAAGTTAATAAAAAAGTAAATAAAAAAGTTCTCCCGATGACGCGAAACTCAGGATCTCTGCTGCCGCCGGTAATGTGGCTGTAATCCACCCAGAGATATGACTATTACCTGCCATTTGACTCTACCTGCCATTTTATAAGTTTTGAGTTTCTTAAAGGTTCAAATCCTACTATTTTAAAAAAAGAAAAACTTGTTTACCCGAGATATGCTGTTTATACTAAACCATATTTGAAATGTATTTTGTTAAAACACTTTCTATATTTGACATTTCACATTTTACTTTTGCAGTGCAACTGACTGGATTTTAATGTGCCGGTATGGTTTATGATTATCTGACCGAAGAATTTTGTACAAATGATGGCAAGCAGGCCAAGTGTTTGAGTTAGATGAGGGGTTCATTCCAGAAAGCGGGTTTAACAAATCCCATAGTCAAATCAGAATTCAGCTTTGACTATGGGATTTGCTAAGGCTGCTTTCTGGAATGGGCCCCAGGCTGTAGGAAACAACTAACTACAACTAACCCTTAACTGAATTGAACTTAAAGACAGCATGAGTGTTCGGACCTGCTTGACTGAGTGGTGACTACAGTGTCTTCGGTTTTTGCCTTTGGCATAAAAGAACGGAACGTCTCCTTCCTTTTAAGAAAAACTTTTTTCTGATGATTAAGGACCCTGCATATTATTTTAAATCATCCAGACAACCTGCTGAATATTCAGCAATGGTGCAGCATTTGCTAATTCACTGTGGCCAGTGTGTATAATATGCCCTGCTTTGGTTTTGGTTTATAATTAATACGGTTTCACAGAAGCTAGCTGGAACCTTGCAGACATTCATTTTGTTCAACTGACCTATTTAATGTTTAACAATTGATTGTACATTCATTGGTTATGGATGGGAGGGTGGTAACGGTTGGGTGGCTAATTCTTTTACTGACCTACTAATAATTTGTAAAGAAAAGCCGAAAAGTATATGTGGAAAAAGTAGACAGCAATGGCCCCTGACACCAATTATTCTGGAATAGTAACACTGAATTGCACTTGTGTCCTGCAGCACACTAGACCCAGTGGAAAAGTGCCACCCTTCCACATAACCTTGACGTGCACCCATTGATTTTTCATGCCAGGCACGCGTGTACATCGCAGCCTCTCCTGAGAAACTTCAACCCTGCTGTCCTCTCCATGAAGGAACAACTGTTGTGTATGTAACAAGTGCTGTTCACCAAATGATGTTGGAAAAACATATGAATATCTTTAATTTTTGAAAATACCGGGCCCTTCTTTTCCCCTGTCTGCAGTTTAATGTTGTGAACTGTATTTGTAATCTAGTTCTGCAGAATGGAGAAAAAAATACTGAGCAATCACAGATATTCAGTGAATGGAAAGCATTACAATCAATTACTGAACAATAGCTTTGATTTAACTGTAAACTGACATTTATTTCTGGCATAAAGGTCACCATGTAATAAGGTGACATTTCAGTGCAGTTAAATTTTGGAGTCCATGGGAGTGGTTTCAAGATTTCAAGAATCCTATGGAAAATCCTATCGGAGGCACTACAGCTTTTCTCAGAAGATGTAATTGGATATCAGCTGTTACCTCAGCTGTTACTTTGTGCCATTATGTACCAACAACAATCAAAAATGAATGCTTGGATAATACTTAATCACACAATTATAGACTGCTTGGTAGCGCAAAATCACAGCTGATTGCATTTTTGTGTGCCTCTTGACATTTTTTTTTTTTTTTTTAGAAAAACTGCTCTCGGAATTTCTTTGAGATAGTAGTGATTCCCAGTAGTGAAAAGAATACTGTGTAATGCTGTAATTACTTTTATTTCACAGACTGATATAAAGAACAGACATATGTAAAGGTCATTGAGAGGTCATGGATAAGGTTTTGACTTCTGGCTGCACTTATGAATATTCATTGGGTACTTTAGTATTCATGGCTTGAGGATAGGGACCGATAATGTGGTGGCAGCACTGACTAATGCAGAATTTGCACAGTTATAGATTTTCCGGGAACTCAAATAAGATTTATGCTTGATCAGTCTTAAGGTTAACATAACTGTGTGATGCTGCGGAGACAGCTGAATCAGCGCCGAAAGTCTCAAAAAACAAAAAAATTAAGATTCTGCACGGGGTTACTTCATAAAGGATTCAACGTACAACGTCAGTTCACTCCAAATTACTTAAAAACCAAAGGAGGTCTTTTAAAGTGTGTTGGAGTGTGTGGGAAAATGGCTCTTGAATAAGGTGAAGTGTAGGGCTGGGGTCTGTCCGTGGTGGTGAAACGATGGCCGCCCCGGTAAATCTTTCTGGGCGTACCATGGTGCTGAGTCACATGTTAGGGAGTGAAGTGCAGAGATACTCCCATATCACATGCACGTCCCACTTTTTGTCACCCTGCTCGGAGTGCGACACTGATGGTGTGAGTACACCTGCAGAAATTGAGGCTGCTCTCATGCACGCAAAAACAGCCGTGCCGCGATCCAAAATGAACCTTCCGCATTTCCCTTTCAGCACACCGGCACACGGCAGTAAATGGCCACACTTATTTGGATCTGCAAAGTGACCTGATTTCGCACGGCATGCCCTGCAAACGCACACGACGTAGCCGGAATTTCCTACCTGCGGTTGACTTCACTAGGCATGAGGCTATGGGCTGGTGTTTACATATACAACCCACGCTGCACACGCACAGCTTGTGAGTTCTTGGAACAGCTCACTTTGAATATTGCATTCTGTGATGTGAAATGTTTACACGAACTGTTTGTGATTTCGATATATATGTATGAATTCAACTTCACTGCAAGTGTGCTTTGGTACTTCTGAATCCTTCTGCTGAGCCTGTTTGTTCCTTTGAAGCAGGGGTCGATTTTCAGATAGAAGTGGACTCTCAGTTTCGCCCAGTGACTGATCGCTTCAGTATCTAGGGAGCGAAGGTGTCTTAACTGAACTGTTGACCACTTGGCAGTCTTTGTGACTGCTGTGTACCATTTTTCTGATTTTCTGTGTTTTGTGCTTTCTTTTGTTTTAATGCCTTGCACTAGTGGAACGTGGTTTTGGGAATTTGGCATCGGATAAAATTAAAATACCATTGCACCAAGGTGCTTTTGTGGTAAAGCCATTATATTTTTTTGACAGCTTTATAACTATAATAAGACCACAAACCTGAATGTGGGACGTACAGCAGTCAAACCACAAACCAGATTGGTCATTTAAAGTTATCTGACCAAAAATCTTCCACCAGTTAATAGTTACTCATATTGATGACTTATTCGATTTTGTTTTTTGAAATAATTTATAAAGTTATGTTTTGTTCCTTGTGACAGGCCACAAGCCCACACTGGATAAACAGTTATTAGGATTGATAGATGGATGGATGTTGACATGATGATGTCTGAGTAGGCAAACAGAAATATGTACAAAAAACAACAACATGATTAGACACTGTAACAGAACAAAAAAAAGAGGGAGATTAAAAACAAGAGGTGATGGTATAGTGGCGATAGATTTGCCAAAAGTAGGAGGAGGTATGCAAAACTAAGTACGTCATTTGCTTTCCAGCTCCTGTGAATGAATTTTCATCACTGGTTAATCATATATTATGACTCTGGATGTGGGTTCATTTATTCAGTTGCATTAGTCAGCTTCTAGAAGCTGTATCTGCTCAGACTTGACTTTGAATTTGAATTCCTGTGGTTGTGTAAAAATCGATTGATGCCCCTAGCTGGTGTCATTATACCTATTCATTAATAGCCTTGTAGTCATAATCCACTCTGACGCATGAATGCTGGAGAAGATTATACAAGTTTTAGGAAAAAGACATGAGCATGGCTAATGTGCGGACTTCACGTTGGTCACGGTTTGGTGACAATTGTGTGAGATTACTGAGGAATGTGGTGAGATGGGAAGTTAATGTCAGTGGCTTCCTTCCCTTGAGAACATGATATTTAGTTTTGTTTTAAGAAACGGAACTTTGGCATTTTTTAATCGGTGAAGAACCAGTTAACATCTCAAAGCCATGCATCATATCCAGTCACTGCACAATAGCCTATGCAAATTATGGGCTAACGTGTTTTAGGAGCCATTTCATACTAAAGCTTGGTTTCTTCATCAGATGCCTTTACTTAAAGCATCGCACTTCACCAGATCTGCTATCATGCATCTGTGAAAAGCAAGCACCCTCACCTGAATGCTGATTGGACTGCCCCAGTCACTTGATCATTTTTACTTGTGCCTTTAACAATGCTGTTAAGTCTCAGCTCAAATAGTGATCTGAGTGTTTTTGTCTTGTGTTCAGCTGTGTCTGATCATTTGCCTGACTTCTCATTCTACAGTTTTGCATCTTACTTGTCAGTTTTGGATCTTTCTCAGAGCTTTGGCTGCACCCGATCTATTTTTTGCCCAGTTTAGGACTCTGGATTTCAGATTAGCAATTTGGAATTTCGCCAGCAAGTTTCTTGTCTCTGTGACATTCATGATGGCACTTGTAATTTCAGACACCGGAGCTTGTGTGTTGGTTATGACGTGGTTGCGACAGGAATACTCAACACAGAAGGATCTTTGCGTAGAGAGAACTTTAATGCTAAATCACAATCCAGGAGCACGATCAGGAAATAATCCAATGATCAGTTACTGGGAAAGCAATTACAATGAACAAAATTCAAATCTAGATCTAGGATCAGAGCTGGTAAACTGTCCAAAGGGTGTTAAGTAAAGGACAGAACACACAGGTAAAAGGTAGCACAGATAGACTCAGGAGTGGCACAGTAACAGCTGCATAGCATACAACAAAACCTCACAAAGATCTTAGATGAAATGGACCGTCATATACATGTATACTGGTGGTCAGGGAGCTTGACTAATGACACAGTGGTCATCAAGAGTCAGGTGACTGAGAACGATGGCGGATCTGGGGTGGTGAATTCGAAATTGTGGGCTGGACACTGGAGCTGGAGTCTGATGATATGATAGTTGTTACCTTGCCTGGTCAACACCACTTCAATGACAACTATGAAGTGCAAAAACCTTCAAGCCCAGTTAAGCCCTCAGCTGTGGAACCACGCAGTAGTAGCTGTGAGGTTCCAGAACTCCACTCTGATCCATCTGCCTTCTCTGTCAAAACATCACCAATCCACTGATCTTCCATAATTGCACAGTGAGCCTAAAACCAGTCCCAGAAAGCAGAAGGTACATTCTGAAAGGGATTTAAAGTCAAAATACAGATTAAAGATAGAATAGTAGAAGCATATTAAATGAACTGACCATACACTAAAGACACACAGACCCAGAGGCAGGATTTGAACCTACATTCCTTGGGGCACCAGGCTGTCCAGGGAGCCACTCATTTAAATACTGAAAATTGTAATTGCTTACTTTTAACATTAAGCCTAGGCTAACTAGAGGCTAAACCATAACTTACATGCATTCATTTCCTCCAATAGAGACAAACAAACATTGTGTTTTGTTATGCAAAGAAACCCTAAACACTGAATGGCTCCGAGGACGCTGCTTTGAACAGGATGCAAATATTGACAGAACTCTGATGAGGGGGGCATACTGTCCCCCCTACACATTGCCTGGTGGCTACATCATGGTTACTGGTTTCAGCAGATGGTGAAGGGACACCAGAATTCACCAGGGTCAGACCTCGGGTTGGTGAATCGTACAGAGGAGCCATTTATGTACGATTTTGCCACAAAAACATAGAAAGTTTTTGAACTAAGAAAAAAGTAATTCTTTAAGTATTTTTAAAGTCCGACACATTTTAAGCAGCTTGCATGTTTCATAATAAATACATGAATAATGAAAAGTAAATTATAAACAAAGCATGGGTAGTATATATGTAAATAAATCAGATTCTGCTTTTTTTTTGTTTCTCTGTGATTAGGAAATAGTTCATCACATTTAATTTGGTGCGATAGTTTCATTTTACAAAGGATTGTTCATTTTCCATTTTTTTGCTTTTGTTATCGCTTTTGAATTTTTCAGTGGCTTTCTTTCTGCTGATTAAAAACAGATTAATCATTAATCTGTTGTGGGCTCTGATCTGTATTTTTGTCTACTGTCAGTTTATTTGGGATACATTATTCACATCAGTAAAAACACATATTGCACAAATACATTTTTGTGTTTGATATATGAAACAGCCGATAGTTTGTATTTGTTTTCTGTTTTGTAGTGTGTGTATGCTCATTTTCCACCACCTAGTGGAAGGCCTGCTGATGGTCAATCAGTCATTTATTAATTGACTATCAATTAATGAAGGCCATGTTTAGACTGAGGATTTTGCTGACACTAAACTGGTGACTTCCAGATGGAGAAGTCGTGGGGAGTGTTGAAAATTACAGTTGACTAACAGTTTAACGTTGAAGTTCAGTTTTGTCCATTAAGTTCAATCATCTTACTGTATGGATCCCTGCCAATCAGAGGCACCCCTGCTGTCCATTTGTGGGGAACCTCCAGCTTAAATTTTGACTAGGGGTGTGGAGACTAGTCAACTCCTTCAACAACCAGAAGAACTCCTGACTTATAATGCGGTGAATTTAGTCAGAATGCCCTCAAGTTTCATTTAGGTTAGTGTTGAGGTCAACCAAAAGTTTTTGTCTGTCGTCACCTTCTGATGGTGAAATGGGGTAAAAGTAACAATCCATTTTGTGGGTAAGTCAGTAGAGTGCAGAAACAAACATGCAAGTCCCAGAATTCCATGCTCTCTTGTCAGGAATTCAGCAAGCACAAAGCCAAAGCAAACTGATTGAATAGTACGAAAACCGAAAATACTTCAGAAGAGAGTGTCAAACAGCCATGAGCATATGTAATATTTTAGTAAACCTGTAATGAGTATAATTAAATCTGCATTAATCTAAGATGAAATGAGCTTGTTCAGTAAAATAATCTGCAGTTATTTAAAGCCAACTATTTGAAAATAAATGAAAAATAGGTGCCAAAAATATGACTTAGAATTATTTATGTGCAAACTGAATAAATGATCTCATGCTGAATGGAGCAACATTTCTCAAGGTATAATTAAGAGAAAACAGCAGCTTGGAATAGTTGCGGCATTTTATATCACTAACAAGCTGAAATAACTTTATGACACACTGGTAGTGATATGTGGCTGAATGGGTCACGTTGGACATGACTAGGACTCGGAAATTGAGAAAAGCAACTGCAAAGATTAATTTTAAAATGGTGTTTGTGCAGGTGTCTAGCGGTCAAGCAGAAAACATGCAGGGATTCGCAAGAAGTCGGTTATTTCGCTCTGCGATAGTGTCACGTCGAGGGAGTATCGTGACATACTCCTTATGTTTCCTCAGTTGAGTTTCAGAGAGGAACAAAGCCCAACTTGATGTGTGGTTAGTGAGTAGAGAGAGATGGCTACACCCCCAGCTAGGAGACAGCCATATTTTCAAACGCCTGTTTGTTCTTGCCAGAAAATATTGCTAGATGTAACGCTTTTTCACACGATAAAGACTGCTCGATTTTTCATCTCCAACAATATCCAAAGCAACTGGTTAATCTTGATGCCCCCTTTCCTTTAGATGTGCCAGATGATTAAAGTAGCAGCGCGTACATACCGGCATGAATCACGACTCTCTGAGGTCTGTGGGAAATGCCCTGCAATCGTCAATCAACCACAACCTCACCACTATATCCCTTAACCACACACATGCCAACCGATCTTCCTGTCCAGTAATTTCCTACCAGTGACTGCCGTATGTCGTATTGCTTACTGCAGTCAGGCCTGTCTGAAGAGTAAAGGGAAAAATCTGCACTGAAATACTGGGAAGTGAAAAAAAAAAATGATCATAATAAAAAAGGTTCTATTTTGTGCCTCTTAATTTCACTGCTGGGCCACATGGGAACTATAGACGGTCCCAACTACTATAAAGAAAAGTGAAGGCAAACATTTGAGTGTGCAATTCAAATTAAATAATGAATTAAATATATTTCACCCTGTTATTCAGAGGACAATGCTGTGAGTAGGGTGGGAAAGGGGCAGTGCTTTCACGGTACATCCACTTTTGAGTCTATAAATTGGCTACTATTAAATTATTTTACGGAATCTCCTTTACATATTGCAGTCATAGTTACAAGTCATTGCCTGATCATCTTCTCAAATGTCAGTGCTTACAGATTAAATATACATATGCTCTCAGCATATTGTACTTTCCGTCAGACCACCCTGATGTGTTCTCCTCTTGGGGATGGCCTTTTATTATTTACAATCATTTACAATAACAGTACAACACAATAACAATTCTAAACCGTCATTTGTGGGTGAGACACTTTCCCAGTCACTGTGTTGTAGAGAAGGAGAGATGCAAGGGAACATTTTTCGCCACAGAGAAAAAAGATGGATGTAGGCATTCATGGAACTTAGCTGAGAAATGTGACAGCCTCGTTTAAAAGAGGACATGACAATGGATTCTGAAAGTGGGGGTCGTGCTGAACAGCGGCCGTTGGCTTTAAAGCAATCCGCTGACAGGCTGGCAGAGATGTGTTGAGACACGCCCCTCCAAAAGCCCTTCTGAGCTGGATTGGTTGAGACAGATGGGACACTGGGGTAGACTGCGCGTGACAGCTGTGAATGTAGTCCAAATTGTTGATGGCTGTCTTTGAGGTCTTCCGCTTGGTGCTCTGTTAGGCTCGCCTGTGTCCCACTGGGAGGACTAAATGAACTTTAAAAGGGCTCTTCCACTGATGCTGATCCTGAGTCGGGGGGAGGGGGTGGGTGTGATGTAATGCCTGCCTGCTTCGGTAGTGCGTCTGGCGTTTAAACAGAGCAGCTGCGTAGAATCCCCTTTCCCCCTTATGGTGTGCCTGCAAAGCCTGGTAGAGCTGCAGCCTGAGTCCCAGGACACCAAGCCTAGTTGCCAACCCACTCCACTTCCCAATCACTCCAGGTGCCAAAAGCCCAGCATAGACTGGCAGGAAACCCAAGCCCATCATGTCAGACTGGAGAAAGCTAAGGTTAATGCAGTTTTTTTAGGTGATTTTTTTCATTATTATTTCTTGTATGACCATATTATTATTATTATTAATAAGAAGAATAATAGTAATAATAATAATAATAGCAGTAGTCAGTGGCATGGTGGCTCAGTGCATGGCGCTGTTGCCTCACACTGCCAAGGTTGTGGGTTCAAATCCTGAAATCCTGCCTCCTTTTCATGCCTGTGAAACTTGCATGTTCTCCTCAAGGCACGTGGCTTTCCTCAAGGTTCTGTGGCTTCATCCCACAGTCCATAGGCTTGCTGACTGGTAGCTCCGAATTGTCCATAGTGTATGGCTGTGCCTGCGCCCTGCGGTGAACTGGCATCCCGTCTAGGGTATACCTCAGCCTCGTACCCGATGCAGCTCTCTGTCCCTGACCAGAGGGCAGTTAGAAGATGGATGAGATATTAACATAGCTGCTTTGTCTTTTGCTCAACTTGTCATTGGTTGTTATATTTCTGCTGTTTTTTTTCTCAGAATATCCTTTTTCATAATGCATTTAGTTCATGTAGAGTCCATAATATATCACTATCGGTTACTACTTTGAATGTAAACCCTATAAAACATTTCTACTGTGCAATGTAAAGAAGATATGGACGGATAAAGATCCAGGTGAGAAGCTATAAAACTAAAAAATAGCATTTTGATGAGATTAGATGGCACAAATGAAATGTTTTATAAAAGGTGGGAGTTTGGTGTAAATATTTGCACTTCACAGGAAACAGCCATTGAATTAATGAATAAAATTAGCCTGTGAAAAACAAAAAAGAAAAGGTCTGGTTAGAAAAAAAAAACATCATGCCAGTGACTCTGTATTGGATAAGCGGCTTGAAGATGGATAGATGGATGAAAAAAAAACACTATCATAGCCAGTGCTGGGATTTATGCCAGCACAAGACGGCATTATGGTTTGCTACATTGTCACATTGTCCTTGTCGGAGGTTTACCGTCATCTTTACCAAGAATCTGAAGTATATCGAATATTTTAGCACTATATTTTGCCGGAAAATGTCTGTATTTTCTGTTTTTAAAGGCATTTTCCCTACTAACGCCGTGGAAATGTAAAGACGGCCACTTTCTGAGAATTCTGTATGTCAAGAATTTAACATCGTATAGTATATGCAGCAACTTTCTGCAAGATCGTCAGGGGAAATCGCGAGAACGTAGTGAAAGAGTCGACCAAGGAACCAAGGTATACCTCAGATCATTTTTTAAATAAGCCAGTACCTACACGTCTCCGGTCAAACATGTTTGTACAAACTCACCTGTTATGTGGGTTAGAGTGCCATATGGAAAAATTTAATTTCTTGCGAGTGCTTAAACTGCCATTAATACCCAGTTCGCCCTGTGTAATTTTCTCTTCCAAGGTGCAAAACATCGACCCCCACTCCTTTGCTGGCAGGATATATTTCAAGCGACCTCACCTTTAATTTATTGGCTGCCTAGAGAGTGGCATTAATCTGTCCGTGCTATGCTTGATGTTGCAGCTGGTGTTTGAAATTAAAGGCGCCCTTTTGTTCATTTGCATAATTGAACCAATAAGCAGACATTGGTAGGGTGAACACACAGGTAGCCGCACAGATTGGCTTCACTACCTCTGTGCACAGATTGCAGCTGCTTCAGCATCAGGTCACAGATTAGAGCTGGTCCGGGAATCCTTCAGTAGTGCTTCACAGATTAGAGCTTTTTCAGTACTTCTTCACAGATTAAAGTTTCTTTGGTACTGCTTCACAGATTAAAGCATCTTCAGTACTACTTTACAAATTAAAGTTTCTTTGGTACTGCTTCACAGCATAAAGCATCTTCAATACTACTTCACAGATTAAAGAATTAAAGAGTTTTTTGGTACTGCTTTACAGATTAATATTTCTTCAGTATTGATTTACAGGTGGTTTTCAGCTGCTTAAGTACTCATTCACAGGTTATAGCTGCTTCAGTATGGTTCTCCTTCACAGGTCTCCTTCACAGAATGAAGCTGTTTCTACAGGTAACAGATTTCAGAGTATCCAGCCATGTTGCATATGTTTGAGAAGGTGCTTGGATGAATACTGAACTGATTATAGATTAGGCTTGGAATATTAGGAAGACCATGCTTCAGCTACATTTGAAGGGTACTTGCTATATAAAAATTGAACAAATTGAACTGAATGATCTAAAGTGGTATGCAATTTGACAAAAAAGTTAAATGAATGCAAAGGACTGTCTTTCACAGCTAAATAAAAAGAGGATTAAATATAAAGTTTTTATTATACAGATTTTGTTTGCGGCTGTAAAAGTATGGTTTGGAGTAAGTGTTCAGGAGGATTTTGAATGCAAAAACACTGTGAACAATTAATACTAGGGATGATGTTTCTGGTGTAAATGTTAAAGGGAAGAATCCCACAGATATGAGAATTCAATCCCGATCAGTTAAGAAGGGACGGTTTTCCTGCAGTGTACAAAATAGAAAGTAAAATACTAACATTGAAATGTAAACTTGAATTCTAAAACTACGGCAAAAATTACCAAGCCCATTATAAAGAAATGGAATATAAACTAAACCTGAAATTGAGTGAAAACATAAAATAAAAGAAGAAAATCAACAATAATCTTGCTATATAACAAAAGAAGTCTTATATTAGTAGGTAGTGAACTGTGTGAGTCAGTAAATTGGGACATACCATGTGTGAGCAGATGGCGGGGATGGGACTGCAGTGCAGGGTGGGTCTTCCTGAGCGCCGGTGTTGCCATGGCAAGTGAGTACCATCCTTGAGCCTGCTGTTAGTAGTCAGTAAGACCCAGCTCACCTTGGTTGGATCCACTGACTTGTTGGGTTATTTTGAAGGCCAGCTTGGTGCATAGGGAATGGTTGTGTTGAAAGAGAGAAGGTTTGAGTAAGGGTGTATTAGAAATCACCACCTACTACCAAGGTAGTGCACTATATGGAGCATCCACCTTTTTGCAGAGCTGTTTTGAATCCCAATCCTCAATGCACTGTAAATCATAGCATACAGATGATGTAAACCAGCATACTCCATGTATATCATAGTTTAAAGTGAAGCTGATGTCGTTTTACCACTGGTCATGTGTAATACAAACTATTTGGTGCAAGAGAGCACTTTTTTTATCTGAAGGCGATGTTTCAGTTTTAGATAACAATAATTCAGTAATAATAATAATTAATTTAGTTCCAGGCTTAGATGGCCATATTTACTTAATCTCCTTTATCCCATTTATATGGTCACTGTATTTTGCTGTGCCAGGTTGCTAGGTTACCAGTGCAGTGTCCAAAACGGTTTCTTATTCAATAATTGCCTATACAGCGAACAACATAGATTTCCCTGTATAGTTAAAAGTAACTGAGCAAATAAGTGAAGCATTTTGAATGCAGCATATGTACTGTTTTCTGTTTATTTTTTTCACTCAACTTGCGTAGTAAGGATTTTCCGGCTTTTTTTTCTTAAAGGGCCCTCGTCTCTTCTTGTGTTATGTACAGTAACTTGTTCAATAAAGTTGTTTGTTTCATTAAATCCCTGCTTATTGGCGCTGTGTTCTACCCTGTAACCTGGCACACCTCTGGGACCATACCCAAGCTGTACGTAGGTTCCGCTTTGCTCGGCTCTGTGGAGGGTTACCGCGGAGCAGAATAAGCTCCATGAAAGGGATTCAAATCCCCTCTGCATCACAGTGATGTTCACACCTGTGATTTCTGTTGCCGGACGTTCTTTTGCAGGTGACACCAATGAGGCTGCAGCACTTCCTGTGGAACGCTGTTGCTTACCATATTCGTAGGTGCTGTGATTTGCGTGTGACTTGGTTATAGCTAGACAAAAAATAAATAAATATGGCCTCTGCATGTGCTACACAGAACTACCAGCCCCTGCTTCTCCCTTGTGTTTTAGAAAAAATGCTCTTGGTCATTTCTGATTGGCAGCTCTACATGTCCTCCATCCGTTCACTAGTTGTGAAAATGACGCGTCTTACAACGAGGTACCTTGATCGCTGTGAATCTTATAATCAGCATTCCCCCCGGCTTGTTTATTTATTACCATGTCCTGCCGATCCTCCCCTCACTCCTCAAAGCCATTTTTAGTGTGGTACAGGTGGTTAGTTGTCCAGGCCCAGTGCTCCTGCTGGCTTCCATTTCAGCCAAGCTCTTAACGACCTCGGCCAAACTGTGCTGTAAATTGAAACTTGACAAATCTAGTGAGCGCCAATTGCTCCACATTGTTTTTGCGAGATGTTGTTAGAGGTGTGCTTCTCGTACAATGAAATAGGCAAGTGTGGCTGTTTCCTTTTGTGTGTTGAATGTATTGGGTGTTTCCATCCATCTTCCAGAGCTGATTACTCAGGACAGGGGCTGGGATGAGCCTGGAGTGTGTCCCAGGAAGCAGACGTCGGCGGGCGCTCTAGCAGAGATGCCAGTCCATCGGAGGGCACAAGCTCACTAACAGCTGCATAATTTTGGTCAGCATTAGGAAACCTGCAGAAACACCGAGAGAACAGCAATCTCTATAGAGAGAGCGGGGGCAGTAACTGAACCTGTGGTTGCAGTGCTCACCCTGCCAAGTCCAAAAATGCATATACAATGTAAATTGAATCGTTAATTACTCATGGACCTTTTGGATGTTATTAATGTAGCCATAAAAAAAAAAAAAAAACAAAGCAAAAGTTGTTTTTTTGCAGTATACAAGCACAGTACTGATATAATGACCAATAGTGCAAATGCAAATAAGCTATTGTAGAAGGCAAATGATGCATTCTTAACACTTTGCTTGAATTTAGAATTCACAGGAAACATTCTCCATTGTAGCTGCAGTGAGTTCACTCCTTCATGTAATGGCAGACGAACTTGGAAGGGTTGACTGTCGCTGGGATCCACTATCTTCTGCCCTGTGGTGCCTGCAATTGGCTGTAACTTCCCCACATCCCAGAACATGGATGGATAAATGGATATATGAAATATGTATACAGAAAAATGTGTTGGAAATGTTTTTGCAATTCATCTTCATCTTCTAACCACTTAACCCAGGTGAAGGTCAGCAGCATAGGGAACAAGGCTGGGGTAGACACTGGATGGGATGCCAGTCTATCGCAGGGCACAAGGCTGGGGTACACCCTGGATGGGATGCCAGTCTCTCACAGGACACATATACTCTGGTTAACTTAGGGATGCCAGTTAGCATAACTGTATGTTTTTGGACAGTGGGGTGAAGTGGAGTAAACCAACACAGCATGCAAATGCCACACTCGCTGAGCAGAGCTGAGATTCAAACCCCAAACCCTGAAGGTGTAAGGCAGTATTACTCAGTGAGAAAAAGAATTTACAATGATCGGTCTATATTTCAAAATGATGTAATTGTTTGTAAGCCTTCATCAATATTCACCCCTTACACCACCCCTCTATTTTCCTCTCACACAAATACAATTATTTTACAGCTACACCTACCAGCTGTTTTCAAGCATCTGGGCCCTAGACCGAGAATACCAGAGTTACTCCACCTGTATATCCGCTGAATGCTAAAACTCACATTGCTCTTGAGCTGAAATAATGCAGTTTGTGCGAACGACACCTGGCGGCCTCAAAAACAAGTGATGAAGCCGGTGGCAGAAGATGCGGTGGTGGGTTCTGGCTTCGGTAAGCCTTTGAACGGTGTGTTTGCAACAGTAGGTCATACGTATTAACCTTAATACCCCTTCTGTCGGGCTGTAGGCGCACGCACTTGTCTGAGAATTTATTAGTCATCAGGCCGCCTTAAACGAGCCACACCTGCTGCTGGTGGAGAGGAAGCCTGATCTGCAAACAGGTTACAGTGGCTATGAAGGAACCGAATTTGAAATACGCCGACACTGATACACTTGTCTAGGGGAGGCATGGTGGCTCTGAGAGTAGCCACAAATTTCCAGAACTGGTGCTTTCATTCCTGGCCTCTGTTCTGTGTGTGTGGCACCTGCATGTTTGTCCTGTGTTTGCGTGCCTTTGCACTAGGTATTACGGTTTCCTCCCATAGTTTATATAGATGCAGTGAGGTGAGTTACCCTGTGCGTGTGGGTGTGTCTGTGGCTCCTCTTCCGTTGTTATCGGCACTTCCTGGGAAAGGCTGCAAGCTCATTGTCAGCCTGTACTTGATAACCACTATAGAAGATGGATAGATGGAGGGATGGTTTCTGCAGATTAAGTCACTTAAACAGAATTGTGTGTCTTTACTCATATGAGGTGTTTTGTCGTAACTGTTGAGTTTTTTCTGCTGGCCAGTTACATGCGTCTTTTCCAGTGTGTGTGTTTTTTGGTAAGGCCTCTTACAGCTTAGGGTGGGTAATGCATCTGAAATGCATACTGATGTACTTTACATGATCCGTTATGCATTGTCTTAGATGCTAAGTCTGAAACTCACCTGGTGAATATATTAACAGTGGGACACAATTGAAGGCTCTAATATCATGATAACTGCATTTTTGTTATGAAAACTGTGAAAAACAAACTGAGGAAGTTGGGCAGTTAATATAGCTATTACACCTGAATAACAGTAGGAGGAAAAAGGCTGAAGGAGTTTGCAGTCATGCCCATGCCAAGCCAAACAGGCTTCACTTCTACTACAAGCCAGCCATACCCACCTGCTCCCATAAGCCAGCCACGCCCAACTCTTCCCTCAAGCCAGCCACACCCAACTCCTCCCACAAGCCAGCCACGCCCAACTCCTACCACAAGCCAGCCACGCCCAACTCCTCCCACAAGCCAGCCACGCCCAACTCCTACCACAAGCCAACCACGCCCAACTCCTCCCACAAGCCGGCCACACCCAACTCCTCCCACAAGCCAGCCACGCCCAACTCCTACCACAAGCCAGCCATGCCCAGTGAACTCTTGTTCCTCATCCCCTAAATATTGACCAGAGCTGATTCCAAATAAGGCTACTCCTTTTTAAGAACTCCCTGTTCCCTTACCTCACTCTGAGTTTTTGTGAAACTACTGAGCATTACCTGATTACTGTTTGTTTTATTTGTGAATGATCTCTGCTAGTTCTTGGTTTTTGCCTTTTGCCTCTTGCCTTTGGATTTGTTTGCGGTGCTGATTGCCCAGTTCTGGATTTTGACTATTTTCGCTTGCGACCACAACTATGTTTTTGGATACTCCTCTGTCTTTGGAAATCCTGTCTGTTTCAGTTCTGACTCTGCCTTATTTGACCATGATTAAAGAGCCCTATTCTGCACTTGGGTCCTATCTGTGTAGTCATTACATTTGGGGTAGTCTGTACTATTTGTGAGTGTTTGCTGCTGCATTACCAAATCCTGTTGAGGATCCTCCTGTTGAGGGGGTGGGCAGAGCTGACACCCAGCTCATGTTGGAAAGTCATGTGATTGCAATTGTGGGAATGGATTTGTTTCACCCACTCCTCATTCGTTATAAATATACAATTGATGCATTCTTTTGTTGTTGTGCTTGCAACCCCAGACCAGAACCTCCTTCAAACATTTAAGCAATGAACTTCCCGTATGAGACGGTGTTATTATTCAGTGCCATTGGCAAGTAGCTGCGACATGACAGACTTGGAAACAAAGCATTAAATGAAGTATGAACCATCATAGGAAGATGAGAAAGAAGAGCTTTCCAAGTAAATTGAAAAACTGATTTTCACAAAAGCTGGATGTTATTTTATGGTCTGCCACTGGTGATAGGGGAGGGATGACAGAATGACTGATGAAAGCTTAATAGCTCCTGCCATTTTGATCTTTAATTTTTCATACTGTGGATCAATGGCTTTCTTGGGACAGAATTAGCAGGTTAGATACTGTTGTGTCCTTACAGTGCATGCGCACACACACACACACACACACACACACACACACACACACACACACACACACACATATATACAAGTGTCCCCAGCCCTTTGGAGAAGTGTGTCATTGAAAATTCTATGTACTCTGTAGAATATATGAATATAAAAATACAGAATATTTTTGTGTTTAGAGTATTCTATATTCAATATATTTTTTGAAAAAACCATTTTAAAAATCCATCCATCCGTCCGTCTGTCCGTCCATCCATCCAGTCCATCCCAAAGCACCAATGTGAAGCCACTCTGCACTAAATACAGTGTCTGTTTGCTGCCCTTGTCGCTTTATTATATTAACATTGGCATTGATAGCACCTTACGTGAATGCTGCTCCCCTTCCCTCTACCTTTTATCAACTTATCTTCTCCCTCTTTTCATTATTATATCTGCCGTACATGTACACGTATTGTATTGTGTGTGTAATTGTATGTCCGATTATCTCTCACCACAAGCATTTCATCGTACGTATGTCTCTGCCGTACTGTGCACATGACAAATAAAGACTTTGACTTTATGCCACACCAATTTAAAAACAATATATATTTTTTTATTAAAAACAGAGGAAGTGATCGAGAATATTAAGAACTGTAAACCTGAAATTACAATTGCAACTGAAAGGACCTGAAAAACTCATGGGATTCAGTCATCTGCATGTTCAGTTTGATGGCCAAATTGCATGGCATCGATATTTACCAAATTTCATGAATATTTAATAGGAAAACATATTGCTGTATAATTATGTAGTGAAAAGCAGCATTTGAAACCACTTGCATATAATAACTCTCTCACACACTGAGACACCTCACACACTGAATGCACTTCATATATATTTAAACTTGTTTTTTGGTATTTTAAAGTATTCCCAGATTTGAGATACCCAGAAATGCACATTTACATTTAGGAATGCCTTCATGTCCAGTACAGGATCACAGTGACCTTGGCTTATGCCACAGGGTGCACAGGGACGGAGGAAGGAGACATTCTTGACAGGATGTGCAGTATCATGCCAGTTAGCAAGGGAAACCAGCGTGATGCTCCAAACATACTCAGAGGTGACAGGATTAAAACCCCCAACCAAGCAGGTGTGAGGCTATTATTCTCTAGTGAACACCTGCACATGGCCAGTCTGCATCTTTAAATCCATCTGAAGGCATCTGTAACTGCTTCAGAGATGCCACTAAATGAAAGCCATTTTACTACACTTGTCTGATGCTGGCCCATTAAGAAAGAGCGGGCATTTCGTTCTCAGATGCCTGCTGGAGACTGAGCATACTCTCTTTCCTGCTCCCGCAGATCCCCCAAGTGAGCTACGCCTCTACGGCCCCGGAGCTGAGCGACAACAGTCGCTACGACTTCTTCTCCCGTGTGGTGCCGCCTGACACTTACCAGGCACAAGCCATGGTGGACATCGTCAGGGCCATGCGTTGGAACTACGTCTCTACAGTGGCCTCCGAGGGCAACTACGGCGAGAGCGGCGTGGAGGCCTTCATCCAGAAGTCCCGCGAGGACGGTGAGCCTCTTGCTCAGACTGCCATTTTTGCTTGTGGCTGGATACTGAATATAGTGGTAAAATAAACCAATAACCAAACATCAAATCCCTTTTGATGTGAAACAGCTTAAGGCACTAGACCTTCCCTGAACAATCATCTATTAGGAAATGTAATTATTTAGGCACAATCTCTACAGTACATGTGAGCATGTTTGATAAGCAAGTAATGATTAACATGACAATGTGTTTTATGAATAAGTACTTGGTATCTATGCCAAGTTTGTTGAGCACAGGTACAGTGTCTGATGATTAAGTAACAAGCATGTTTGATGAGCAAGTAACGAGTAACATGCAAGGGTACTACAGTATTTAATCAGTAACTGAGGAGTATGTTTCCTGAGTGAATAATAAATAACTTGGGAGCATGTTTAGTGAGCGAGTAATGAGCACCACAAAACTGGGTTTAATGAGTAAGCAATAAGTAACAGAGGCATTTTTGGTGAGTACATGAGAAACAGAGGAGTACAGTGTATTTGATGGGTAAGTATAAAGTAACATGAGAGTATTACTTGGATGAATGAGTAATAAGTAATATGGGAATGTGTGTGACATAATTAGCATCAGGAGAGTATATTTGATGACAATCTAATGTAATTGGGAGTATGTTTGATCTGAAGTGCAATGGGCTGGATTACTATGGTCCAGGTGGACAAGAGTATGGCATGTTTTAGAGAGTATGTTTTAATGCGAACCTAACTAACACCTTATGGATACTAGTTGAGGTGAGTAGCTGTACGAAACATTACCTCAAAAAAGCAATTAATAGCTGCAGTCATGAAATAAACAAATCGTTTTGGGGAAGGGTTTGGTATGCTGGCTGTTCACCCATTAACCTGTGAACTGATAATGAATTACTATCTGTATTACTGGGAAACATGTGTTAGATGTGTGATGCAGGTGTGACTAATTATTGATCGATAAGAGGAGTAGATAATAGACTCATAGCAGGAGGATTTGGTGGAGTATTGGTAGATCTTTTCTGTACTCTTTATGTAGAAGCTTGTCTAGTGTCATAATGCTTCTTATCTAATTATTTTTGTTAGATAAATAATGATGGGTCAGTATAATGATGGTAGATGGCATTGCCCAGGAGACTGATGGCACTATGCTGCTTGATAAACAGAGGGTCGATTGTGGCAATAACTTTTATTTTGTTCGATTGTAGCTTCCTAAAATATATCGGTATGTTTTCTGCACCTCTGAACCTTTTCTTAATGGGCACTGGCCCAAATGTGCATGAAAGAATTAGTGCACACGGATAGCGGGTAATTCATTTTGTCTCAGCGGGGCATATTGTGACATAATGATGATATCAGCAAGATATGGTGTCGCTTGGGTCCTATAGGAGAGTACCCATGGGAAACAGCCTACGAACAGGCTTAGCAGAGTTACAATGACCAGCGGAAATGCCCGCTTTGCCCCAATCAGATCCAATGGGCACTGACCAGGTCAAATCGTCAGGAAAGGGTTCTAACCAAGAATTTGAGCTTTAGCTCCAATTAGTGTGACCTTCAAGGATTGTCGAGGAAGAAACAGTCGCACATTCCTGCAGCAGTACTGTGCTGGAATTGATTCTGAGCCAAGAACACAAGACTTTGTGTTTGAATATGAATGGACAGACCTGTGCAGAGGTCAACATCTTCACTTCAAAGAAGAAGTGTTGACACGTGCTGGGAGGGGATGGAAGGGGCGTTGGCATTATGGTGGAAGACTCATCATGAAAAGCCTGCCATGGAAAAGTGATATGGAAGTGTTTTGTCTTGAGGGCCTTGGAAAAAAACATGAAGAGAATGAGATAAAAAAACACATTGTTTTTTTCAGTATCCCTGCAAAGTTAATAACATGTGTCTATGATGTATATATCCGTCACCCACAGAAAGCAAATTTTAGCCCCCTGAATGCGAATCTGCTTCAGTGAGATTTAATGTAAATGTGTAACATCTTGCAAGACGTTGATTAATACATTAATTGATGAAGGGTTAAACATAGTCAAATCATTTAGCAATGTGGACTGAGTATTCAGAATTCTTTTTAGATACAAATCACCAACATTAAAAACATAAAGATTGTCGGTGCGATAAATAAACATTAGCTTTAAATAAAATATGCATGAGCCAGTTTTTGAGGCATCACACATCATGTATCTGCTTTTATTAGTCTTGTACATTGACCTTGTTTTTGATATTGTTAGATAAAAGTCTTTACCTCATGAGGACAAAATATAATACTAGAATATTGAAATGCCCAGGGGCATTTCTAGGCCTCTTTTAGGAGGGTTTAGCCCCCCAAAATAAGCGTACATTATACATATGCCATCAACTGTTTGAGTTTGTGACCAGCCCCTTATAATAAAGGCTTAATCCCCCCAAACATAAATCTCTAGTGGCACCTCTGGAAATGGCAGAATTTTAATCTAAAAATTATACAGAACAATGTTTTATTCGAAAAAGAGGTGCAAAGGGTGAACGAGTATCATAAACTGCCATTTAATCTGAAGTTACTCTTGACAAAAACAGGCAGATACAATAATCAGCCGCCACCGTACCTTGTCACAATTAATTAGAAAATTTAATTGAATTTGAATTCAATTGAATTTGAATTTAAATCACAACCAAATGAAACTGACCATACCTGTTAGATGCGATGCCATTTCAACAATGAATCTTTACAGAGATGTACAGTAAGTCAGTTTGGGTGTCGTAATTCTATGGGAGCTGTGTATCTGTAAAGAGCTGTTAACAAGGCAGCATGCCTATGTTAACAGCCTGCATTTGAGGGAGAATGATATCTGTAGCCTGTATTATACAACCCTTTCCACTGAGTCAACGTTAGAGCCAACTTTTGAAGCTTTTGGACCTTGTTCTGCTACAGCTTCGGATTATTGCTGCAGCTAGTGCTGCCTAAGCCTTGGCAGCCATGTTTTACACTGTTTTCTCATGATTAGTTGAAACGTCTCTTCATTATCATCCAACCTGACATATCGGAACACTAAGTGGTCGTAATATAAGAGAAATGGGTTCTTCCAGGCTTCCGCTCTGAGAAGTCACTGTGCTGTGGGGCCACACTTCATCAAGGAACATCGAACAGTGACCTAACAGAGGGAAAGAGAAAAGGAAGGTTCCGGATACCAGCATCAAAAGAGCTCCTGGCAATGAGCCCTTTCCTTTGTAACCTGAATTGCTCCTGACCAACTGGAAATGGAAGACTAAGAATAGCACTGTATATGAAGACTAGTTTTTTTATTCCTTTGAACCGTTGTCCTGTAATTCAATTATGCCAAGTGCAGTTCAAGCAGAGAAATAGGGCATCTCTTTTGTTTAGATGTATACCTTTGATGTAAGGCCTCGTCTCACTTTTAAGGGGGTTAGTTGTCACGGCTGACATGATGTTGCACTCCCACTGCTTCATTTATTAGCCTTGGGTGCCCCTTTCGCAAGCTTTGTTGCTGGCTGGGTTCCCACTTGTGGAGGTCAGTATTGAGGCCACACTAGAACAATATCTGGGAATTAATTATGTGGGATCGAACTTAAAAGTGTAGGGATTGTATATATGTTTCTGGGAAGGTAAACAGGAGATAACAGTGTAACGATTGTGAGAGCAAGAAAGTACAGGAGCAATGGTGTGGCTCCCAGAGTATCTGCTTTGGTGGTTTTCAGCTAGGCAGCGTAACTGTGACTTTGTTTTTTTAGTAGGGTACTTATGCAGTTCATCGTTTTGTCTGCCAAACTTCTCATCTCCCATGGCTGTGTCTGCTGTCCGTTGTCACACCCACTCCAAGTCAGCCATACCTAAATCCTGCCCTTTCAACACCCAGCCAGCCACAGCCCTCATACCAGTGTTCCTCATCACCAGAATATTGCAAACAGCTCATTCCAGTTGAGTCACTCCCTTTTCAAGTATCCCCTGTTCCCTTTACTTCTCATCTTGGATTTGTTTGCTGTACTGACGGCCTAGTTCTGGATTTCGACCTCTGTTGCCCGTGACCTTGACTATGTCTTTGGATACTCCGTTGGATTTTGGAAATCTCGTCGATTCTGGTTTAGGCCCCGCCTATCCTGTGACTAAAGATAAAGAACCTGGCTCTGCACTTCGCTCCAGCTCGCATATTTATGACATCTATCCAGAAGATTTGAGTTTTTTCTTTGCTTTCTCTTTACTATATGCATAAAAGCTCTGCCGAGGGATGTACACCTGCTTATGTATGTTATTTACCTATTAACTGTTTCACATATATTTCTGGAGTGAATGACACTGCTTGGCCCTAAATTCTCTTGAAGATTTTCTAAGTTATGGCTGCTGTAGACAGGATTGATTGGACTTATTTTTACCCATTAGTCCACACCCACAGCTTATGTTGCTTCAAAGATGTCACAAATCTGATACTGACATATTGACAGAAGCCATTTGGTAACAGCTAGAACACATAACTTCACCGACCTTGTTCTAAATGCTAGCCCAATATGATGGCAGTAAAACATACCAGAAAGTGTCGGAACATGCAAACAACATCCCATGAACATTAATAGAGATCATCTGTACCACTCTTGAGTGGAGTCACCTACCTGAGGTCTTGTGATTCTACCTCAGACAACAGAACATCATAGGCATAGCCTTAGATTGGAATGATGGGGTCACGTCCTGACCAACTTTCAAGAAAGATGAACATATCCATACCAATTTTTACACTTATATAATCAAAGCAAATGTTTGCAATTGTTTTGGTTTCCTAACAACTTTCAAGCAAACTTTACATCCCTGGAGACCATGGTCATTATTAACTGTCAGGACATTGTCTCATATGCAGTTCAAAGCAGAGCATGGCTCATTCATCAGGATGCATAAAGTTTTGAAGGAGTGACGTGAAGGATTTCCATTTTGGTGAGTTTAGTCATTAGTAGTTAAAATAACCACTGCACATCCAGCCTGAAGTAACACTACATTTGGCAACAGCTGACTGGTACAGTGTCATATGGTGATTCCAGTGTGTTCTGGGGAAAAAAAAAAGTCTGAGGTTTCAAAAATTTCAGTATCTACTGGTCTATCCCCTTCCACCCCTTTACACTTTAGATAGGAATTCCTACTGGGTAAAACAAGCACATTACATTCAGATTGTAATGGGCATAAAACAGGCATTGAAACATACAGTAGACAAAGTGGGACAAACTTGTCCGGGATGGTTGTAGTGGTAAAGGAATGAGCAATGTTTGTTTATTATATGAAATGGCGTGCCTGTGATCGCAAGTAACATCTTACAGAAGTTCATGCTACAGAGCTTGATTTATTTTTTTCGTTGACTGTTTTTTTTTAAATTGATTTTAAGGTTTGTTGATACAAAACCCAACAGAAATTAAATAATAAATAAACAAACAAATAAATAAATAAAAACACAATGACAAAACGGGGGCTACGTATGAACATATATAAAACTGGTATGCATACCATAATAAATAATTCAAGATAAAGAAAACGCAATAAAAGGTAGCATCTTTCATGAGTACCGTTAATAATTAAAGCTACGGCCTCTGATGACTTAATGATTGTAGTTACGCTTACCTTATGGAGTTTAGCTGTTTGACACTCCGGGATAGGAATATCGCAAAAATGAGTGATTCCAGACCGACAATAACAAGAGATTCGTTTCAAACCGGCTTCTTAAAATAACCATCTTGGAAACAGTTAAGGCTGTTGATAAAATCTCTTTCTGCTGTAGACATATATCTACATTAGAATTATATCCCATCAGCAGCAATCCAGGATGTAAAGGGATGTCAGGCCTGTAAAATCAGACAATGATTTAACCACGTGCTTCCAGAAAGATGTTTTTTTTTTTCTTACAATTTCAAAACATGTGCACATAATCTCCAACAAATTCTACTGAGCTTGATTTTAATGTTTTCAGTACTTTTAAATCTGCTTGCGTGAATGTTAAATTACAGATTTGACAGTTTCTACTATTGATTTTCTAGAGGTGCCAGTGGAAGTTCCACGTTTATGCTGAGTTTTGAACAATGGCCACTGGTTAGGTAAACAAACAGAATTGAGTGAGACAGGGATCGGGTTTTGGGGAAAATGGCATCCTTTCCAAGGGAAAAGGAATCAGATGGCAGAGGGATGGTTAGTGTACAGTAGGCACAAAAGATAAATGTTTTAGCAGGAGCTAAAATTTAAACAATTAGGATGGGCTGGTCAGAGGAAGCAGGAATGGGTTTTATTGAAGGAGCATGAGACCAGGGGCTTCTTCCAGGAAAAAAGTCTGGCCTCCAGACCCCACCCCCCCACCACCACCTTTACAGTGGTTCCAAGAATAAATGCCAGCCATATTCTCCTGGTTTTCAGTACATAGTCCTTCACACCTAGCTACATGTTCAGAATCAAGTTCACATTTTACCTTTCTCACTGTTGACATTTGACGAGACCAAGCTGGTCTCAGATCAGCAAGGCTCAGAAAATACATGGGTCTTTGTTTTGTGAATGAGAGAATGTATTAGTTTGGCACCTGATGAAATCTAAACCTTCACTGAGCAATCAGAGTT
This sequence comes from Gymnarchus niloticus, assembly GCA_009936485.2. Taxonomy (NCBI): domain Eukaryota; kingdom Metazoa; phylum Chordata; class Actinopteri; order Osteoglossiformes; family Gymnarchidae; genus Gymnarchus; species Gymnarchus niloticus. Next base: position 13,966,094 of record JAACJT020000105.1, on the reverse strand, counting down.
TCTCCTGGCTGCCGAGTAATACACTGGAATAAAGAATCACAAAGCTTTCGAACAAGACATGAGTTTCATTCTAGGAATTGCAGCTGAAGAATAATAAAAACAGCAATTTTCAGTAGCATCTGATCTCAGATTCCTGGCAGTGGTAACCCGTTAGTTGTGCACGAGTAATTTTACATCCATCTTGTCAGAATCAGTGACTGTCCCTGAGACATATCGCAAAAGGCATGGGAATGGAATGATGATCATACATAATTTAGAGACTCCAGTTCACCTGAAAAACACATCTTTGGATCTTGGGAAAAAAAAAGCAGAGAACACAGGGTGAATACACATGGAGACAGGGCTTGGAATCAAAACCATTGTGCTACCCACTGAGATATCACTCCAGTCCCACAGAGAATATGGTTGTGTAATTTGGATTGCAGAGGGGTTGAACTGAAAAACATGCAGGTATTGTTTGGAATATGAGCATAATCCTTGGAGAGGCTGTGTTTATTAAATAACTGTCCCACTGGAGTCATGAAAATGAGGTGAATGTTAATTAGTGTCTCTAAAAGAAAATGAAGGGCCAGGTAAAAACTGGGGGCAGTCAGTATTGTAGTAGTAGTAGTGGGGGCAGTACTGACTCAGACAATGAGTCCTGACTGCTACCAAGTACAATCAGAAAGGTTATATTAAAGATACCAAAGTGTTGTCAGCTAGTGTGATCATCTGTTGCGAGTTGTGTGACATTGTAGGTGTGCCCCACTGCTGTAAGTTTGTTGCTCTGAAATTTTGCAGTTGACTGCTGTCCAAAACGCAGGTCCTGAAATCTGATGGGTGGCTGCTGTCCAAAAAACCAGTCCTGAAATCTGATGGGTGGCTGCTGTCCAAAACACTGGTCCTGAAATCCGACAGGTTGCAACTGTCTAAAACACATGTACTGAAATCTGACAGGTGGGTGCTGGCCAAAACACCGGTCCTGAAATCTGATGGGTGGCTGCTGTCCAAAACACCGGCCCTGAAATCTGATGGGTGGCTGCTGTCCAAAACACCGGCCCTGAAATCTGATGGGTGGCTGCTGTCCAAAACACAGGTCCTGAAATCTGACAGGTTGCAACTGTCTAAAACACATGTACTGAAATCCGACAGGTGGGTGCTGGCCAAAACACTGACTCTGAAATCTGGCAGGTGGTTGGGGTCCAAAACACCAGCTCTGAAATCTGACAGTGGCTGCTGTCCAAGGTGCTGCACGAAGCACATGGCCACCTGTTGGTCATCAGGAGTGGCATGTGTGTGTAAGTCCTGGAGGTCTCGTTGTGTTAGTATATAATGGTGCTCCAGTTTGTTTCCTCTGAAGTTGGACCACTTCAACACTTGTTTATTTCTGCCAATCTCTCCCCTGGTTAGTACGGAGGTGTTCTTTATCACAATCCATACAGCATACGCCCACAAGGCTCTTAAGAGGTGGATTTTCAAATCAAGTCATTTCTGGTCTAGAGCTATGTTAAATTTACTGTGAACCATATGATTTTTTCCCTTTAGACTGAGCAACAACACTGAAAGCCTAAAGCTAAGCATTTGCTCTCTTCTATTCTCTAGTGGTAATTTTGTATTTAACCACCTTACGGCATGGTGATGTTTGAGCCACCCGCAACACTTGGCGTACTGCTGTGCTATATAATTTAGCACACGAGGCAAAGTGAACACTACTTGTGCCAATACCCAGTGCAGTAAAAGTGTATTTGTACCCAGGTCAAGTTCTGACCATTATGTTCAACGTGAACAGCGTTCAGACCCTGACACTTATGTGGGCAGCTACGATATGCGTTGGCGTAAAGGCTCTGCCAGCGTAACAAAATCAGAGCTCAACTGTTCCGAAATGCTTCCAGATGATAATTAGACCAATATAGAAAAGGAGGTAATAACATATTATGTTAAAACAATGATTTGTTACACAACCACATATAATGTATGTGAACATGATTAGATGAATGATTTTACGCATAATCATTTTCTATACATGCACAACTTTGTATTCATATGCATTATCACGGTTAAATTAAATGGGCATATTTAAGAGCTTTGGAATGCAGTTTTTCTTCCTTTTTTTGCAACCACCCTTACTAAAATGAAGGAATTTTGTGCATCCGGCTTGAATGCTTTTTAATTCCTCTGAGTATATTCTCTAGCTTTTAAAGTTTAACACTTTGAAAGTCTTTGACAAGTTTTGATCAAATCCAAGTTTCACATGCCGTTTTGCTTTCTCTTATCATCTCCATCATAATCATGAGGTAAGAGCTTACAGTAGTACTTTGCGTGCATCATTGTACACACAAGATCAATGATTTACAACGAGTCGTCATTCGTTTGCCTTATGTGATGTTGCAAATCGGCTCTGATTAATGAAGAAACATCTGCAAGCAATGAAATGGACCATCCATCCATCTTCTATAAGTGTTTATCTAATACAGGGTCACAGTGAACCTGCAGCCTGTTCCGTGAAGGTGAGGGTATGAGCCAGGGTACACAAGTGGAGTCAATTTACGACGCCTAATTATCTGGTCATGCAAAACAAAAAGCAGCAAGCATAAGGGATTCATACCGATCCAAAGCCCCCGTAGGTGGTGAGGGGCCTTCTGCCGTAGAACTTGCTGGAAAAAGATAAGCTCTGACTGGGAAGTGTGCATGCTGGTCGTACTTCAGGGACCCAAACCAGGGGTGCAAGACTGGTATTCAGCTGTGCGAGATCACTTCACCCCGCCTAATCAATGCAGATCGTTAATAGACCCGGTGTTAAGATACTTACTAGCAACGTCCATGGTTTGAGAACTGCTTCCCGTTGGGCATTTCTGAAAATTTCCTACAAAGAAATGCAACGTATTGGAAGCCATAGAACTACTTGCTGTATGGTTTTAATGCTAGGTCTCTGTGAAATACTGCACAACAAATTGTCATAAGCGGATTCACCCCTGCCTCTCTTCTCCGGGGAACAACAGCAAATAAAGTAGGCAGCCAGAGACATTGTCTGCACAAACGGTGGGCAGAATGTCCCAGTCCTGCTTGACTTCTTCAGCCTTAATACGTGCACAACCTGCTGTTTGTGTTTTTTCATCTGTTTTGTTATTTTTGAAAGCTGCACTTTTACAAAGTATCCAGAAAACGGAAAAAAGAAAGAAAAAAAAAAAAAAAACACGCCAAGGCTTTAATTTGTAATTTAGGTCACAGCATTGTGAGCACAGATTAGTTTGGTTACGTTTTACTAATTTAATAAACTGCATTATAAGTATAATGTCCTACAACAACACCAGGTGGACAAGCTTTAATTTGTTTGTGCAAGTACTGTTGTATGTTCAGCTCAAATTAATCAATTTATATTTTATACAGATATTTAACTAATTACATTGCTATTTTACTGAGTACTTTAAAAAAATCCTAACCTCGGACGGGCAGAAAATATGTTGAAGGAAGTATAAATTGTATTGTCAATGCATCATATCAATTAAATAATGCCTTGGTTGTGCCAGATCATTCATCCATCCAGCCATCCACCCATTTGTTCTGACACCCTGGGTGGATGTTCCATCTGCACTTATAGTAATGAATACAGCTGAAGATAGTAAGTACTTGACATGTAAAGAGTTGGTGCTGGATTTATTAGAATAATGTTATTCAGCAGGGGCTTGAAGAGGCAAGTCTTTAAATTTGCTACAAAAGATCACGGTCCATTTCAGATTATCATCTGACCAGTTTGGAAAATTTAATGAAGAAGAGTGCAAGCAGGCAGTAGGGGGAGGCGTCAGACTGGTGAAGAACATTCTGGATTTGGATGAAGACTGAGAGCTGTTGCAAGATGTGATTATAGGGACAAGTCAGGCCTTGACAGGAATCAACGCGACAGCTGAGTGATGGATGAGTCAAGATAGTAGCAGCAGGGCTGGTTGCCAGGGGAGATACTTCAGATGCCTGATGGAGAGAGTCGTTAGGGATTAAAGTTTTCTGACAGTCTGGAAAGGTGTAGCCAGTTTGGACTGTCATTGGTTACAGTTAGTGGGAGGTCAGCTGATGTAGGGGTAGGAGAAAAGGACTCACCAGATTAGTATCCACGACAAGATGTTTTTCCCGAGCCAAAAATCTATCCATGAACAGTAAGTACAAACAAAGCATGAAGTGGAAAGTAACAGGATGCTGAGATTTAGAGGAATCCATCTGTTAATCTAGTACAGGGTCACAGAGAGCCTGGCATCTATCCCAGACAGCATCGGAGATATCCTGGTCAGTTTCAGGGCACGCACACACACACACACACACACACATACAGAGGATGGACTACAGAATGAAAGCTCAGTGTATGAAAGAGAGCTCCATTAACACACATCAACGTGTAGACTGTACAGACGTAGAACAGGGGGCAGGATTAGATCCTTCAGCCACAGTGACACCAAATATATAATTTAATATAATATATGATATTTTTCTGTCTGAAACTGATCAATAGTGTTCCAGCTTCCTGCTTGTTTCTGAGGTATTGGCTCACACTAAACCATACCAGAGTGGCTCGTAAGCCTGAGGTGGGACTTGGCTATATGGAGTACTGCATCCAGTTAGACATGTTAGCATCATACAAGAGGAAGGATGGGAGGCTGAGAAGCCAGGGTACATATTTCTGTAGCCAACTCAGCTGGATGCTGTGTGTTTCTCACACGGGGATCTCGATCCAGAGGTAATTTCTTTCCATACGGTGTCCTGGGGTAAGACCATGCACAAAGGATAATTGCTTTCTCATTGGCCAGGCAAAGAGAAAACCCAGAGGGTTGGACTTGCCGCTTTTGTCACAGGATCAATTAGATACACCTGAATGGAGGCAGCCAAAATGGCTGTGCCAATGATGGCTGAGTGTCTCCTCTACCTACAAACTGGCTGCCTATGGAGAGCTAGAGAAGGGGGAAGGGGTTGGCCTGATTGGCATAAAGTGTCACACGCACAATAAAAAGAATCAATTAAATATCTGAGGTCAACGAGAATCGGGTTCCTAAATACTCCAGTCATGCTGGTTTTTGACTTTGAGCCCCTTTGCATTTATTAGATAGGTGCAAATTTCACTGGAGCAATTTTAATGCGTGGAGCTCCAAGGATCTTCTAAGGACTTTTCCTGGTCAGGGTTTCATGGGAGCTTGAAGCCTATCACAGGTAGCAAAGGGGACAAGGCTGGGGGTAAACCCTGGACACTGCAGCTCTCACACACACACACACACACACACACACACACACACACACACACACACACACACACACACACACACACACACACAAACAAACAAACAAATACAGTTTCACACAACACTCTATGGGCAATTTAGTGATCCTAATTAGCCTAACTGCACATGTTTGGACTGTTATAGGGGAGCCACACAATGTGAGGAATGCATGGAAACTCCAGCCCTGGAGACATGAGGAATCAGTGGTACCCACTGAGCCAGGATGCCGTCCCACACACACACCCCCCCCATACACAATCACCACATACAGTGCAATCATGTTAGATCACAGGCATGCAGGACCAAGAGGAGTAGTTCAACAGAAAACGTGTTGCCTTCTACAATTCAGTCTGAATTTGCTTGTGTGCTACATGACTAATATGTGCTAAACGGAACGGAATTAATAGCAGAATAAAAATTAGGCTTTTTAAAATAGGTCACATGGAGAAGTACCCAAAATGTCAAGATAGAATTTGGTTCCTCATATTCTCCAAAAGTACCCTCCCTGGGTAGAAGAGCTCAAGAATGATTGCTGATATTGTTAGTACTTTTATTTTTTTGTAATATTCCTCCCCCTTTACTTTCCGTAATATACTATATATTTCATATTTACTGATATGCTATGGATACATACCTTTTTTGGCGAACATAGAGCAAAAGTACATTAATACCAATATCAGTAATTGAGATAAACATCCTTTTAAGATACAAAATTTTTCAACTGGGGCTGATGGGACAGGAAATTCCAAGTTTTACCTGTGCAATTTTTGAAAAATTGTGGGCAACCTTCCAAAGTTGTAGCCATAAAACTTTTTTGGGTACGATTTTTTTTAAGCTGAGGGAAAGGAAGATGCCATTGAGGAGAATAATTTACTCTCCATCTCATGGACGTCATCTGCTGAGCTGCCTGGTAAATTCATTTTGCTTATTTTTTCCCTCTCCAATGTGGCACGTTCCACAAAACCCCCAGCCTGTTATCAGGTGTCAACGTGCTGTTTTAATTGCTGTCACAGCCATGCTGCAAGCAACACTCATTAACGCCCCAGAATCATCCACATTTCCCAGTGTATAATTCACACGTGTCTCTCCTTTCAGCCGGCTTGTGCCGATCGATTTCACTGCCCTGTGCATTAGAACGTAGAAATGCTGCCACGTGGAGCCTGGTTCTGTCCGGTGGATCCGTAACGCAGGTCAGGGGTTGCGGCGATCAGCCAGGCAGCTTTCGTACCACACTAAGCTCTTCTGTCAGATGGCTGTTCGAGATGGGGCATGAGGGTATGGATATTCTGAGAGTGGATAGGCAATGAAGTATGAGGGTGTGGACATTCTGTGCAGGGTGGAGCAGGTGATGTGCCCCCTAAATTCATCTATACCCAGTTTCTAATAAATATAAAACAGGGTTCTGTTCATTTCCAGACCATGAGTCCAGCCCTAGTTGCTCATCTGTAGACCTGATATCCTTCATGTTCTCCCTTTGCTGTAGTCCAATCTGCTGTCTTCTGAGGTCATTCTCCTCCTCAAATTTGTTAAACCCTCAAACTCAGTTTTCCATCCTGCCATTCCTATGTCACATCTGTTTGCTGTCCTGACCAGAGGAAATCTTACAGGGGCCTTACACACTGATACCTGGCTATGTGAAACACTTTTTACACCCAGCTAATCTGGGGGGGGGGGCAATGGATTTATATGGGACACACAGTATATTTACTGACTACCACCACAGTCTCCTTGACCCTTGGCTACTTGAGGTTCTGCTACATCAGCATTTCTTATTTTCCTTTGAATGAATTAACCTGTAAACTATGTAAATATTTTAGCCTCACATTATATGATTGGCCATTTCAGCTATAAGAGCCATGGCAGAGTGACTGATTTTTTTTATTTCATTTTTTTGCATAATCTATCTGGTGACTGTGAAAATGAATCTCTTGCTATCGTAGATCTGTCCTTGCACTGAGTGACAGGAACACCCTGGCAGGTATCTCCTCTCTTTGACCAATGCAGTCGAAGCTGTGGAACGACGGACCCCAGAACAAAGGTCTTTCGGAGTAATGGACACTGCCATATAGCCTTTTGTTTGGACAATGGACAGTTCCGACCTTCCTTTGTGTTTCCATTGCAGTCTGAGATTGGGGGCGCCCTATTCAATTTGTGGATTGTCTGAAGTTTCAAAAGAGACACCTCCTAAATTTCCCAGCTCTTGTGCCTTTCCCTGATAGCCCTGGTTCTTTCTCCACAGCTTTTTTTCAATGCCCCCTTCCTCGTTAGACTAAATTTTATCTTGAAATCCAGATCTATCAAGGAACACAACCAAGGGGACCTAAGTCAAGCTACATGTCCTTGTCAGATGTAGTTTATTTTCCTGTAGCTATACTGCGTGACCTCTGGCTGATCCTAGAGTGATCATTATGTATTTATATGTGTCTGATGTTGCTCATACGCGGGTACAATGATGCACGCTATGACTTAAAAAGGCATGGGAAACATTGAGAGACTCATGGATAGAAACATGTCTTGGATAGTTTGCAAGAGCCTTTTCTCTTTCAGGGTGTTGGGATCAGGGAAATGGGCACTGATTCAAAAATGTCTCCTTGGTTGTGAAGGCAGATTAATTGTGGAACACAAGACCGGCATAAACCAGGTTTACGGCTGGTGTTTCCGAAGGAACAAAGTCACATACTCATAAAAATTTATTATGCCTCGATAGGTCATGTGATTGAAGATGGACATGGTCATGTGACACAATCTACCAATACCATTCCCCTAACTTCAACTCCCCACAAACCCATGCACAACAACTGATAGTATAGTACAGCAGAACATTGATTATCTGAATGCCAGTTACTGGAACCACCAGTACCACCAGGATGATAGATAGATAGATAGATAGATAGATAGATAGATAGATAGATAGATAGATAGATAGATAGATAGATAGATAGA
>JAACJT020000105.1:13907730-13948851 GCA_009936485.2 Gymnarchus niloticus | reverse complement strand
AGATAGATAGATAGATAGATAGATAGATAGATAGATAGATAGATAGATAGATAGATAGATAGATAGATAGATAAAAATGCATCTCCTTTTAGGGCACTGGTTGTTATGCTGAAGTGTTTGTCTTGCGATTTAATGCATTCATTTCTGTTTATTCATAGAAACCATGTAAAATAATTAGACAAAAACAAACTTAGTATGTACATTGTTTCTTCAAAACATTTTTAACATTATTTCCAATCCGTTTTCTAATCAGTTATTACTATAACACTTCACTTTTCAAAATGCAGTATTGATATTTTGGGGTAGAATAATTTAATTGTATGCATAATTCTATTTTGTTTTGTTTAAACTAGGTTATCGGATGTATGTCTGAGTATCCAAACTATTTGTTGAGCTAATGTAATCCTGGTTTGTTTTAGTTTGGATCGTCGACATTCTACTGTAATTACACCGACAGATTTGCCTAACTGCTGAAATATCCCAGCGTCAGTTACCTGTTGTTTCACTAAGAGAGTCTTTTTTTATGAACTGCTTCAATAAAATGCACGACTGTATACGAAGGTACGTTCGTCAGGACCCAGCTCATAGGTTCCATTTTGGCTAAGAAGTAGTAAAATAATAATAAGATAGCTCGTTCAGTGGATATGTGAACCATACATTTTTAAAATTGCATGCATACTGCCACTTAGTTCCAACTGATTATCCAGGTCGGGGTCACAGATGTTCTGGAGTCTATTCCAGGCAGCGCGGGGCACAAAGCAGGGATCCACCCTGGAGAGGATGCCAGTTAAGCACAGGGCACATGTACAACAGGCAGCTTCGAGATGCCAAATACCATAACTGCATGATTTTGGATTATAGCAGGAAACTAGAGACACAAATTAACCTAAGCGTAGGAGAAAGCACAGGGCACGAGAGTATGTGATCTCCACACATACAGAGCAGAGGATTCAAACCCCCAGCCCAGGAGGTGTGAGGCAACTGTGCTACTCTTTCAGCCACTGTGCCCTCCCCACCATTCTATTCATTCCCAATACACTCACATGCATTTGATTTGCTAAACACGGTTTAGCTTTCACCAGTTGGGTGTTAAGGAACATAAACATGTGGAGGAAAAGGGTGGGTGAGAAGATGATGTCATGTAAATGACGTACAGAGCTGTTATTATGATTATTAGGACATACGGTATAGTCATCAAAACTGATTGTCTAGTGGGAGGATTGTGGGCTTAGACTCTGATATTTGGGATGCGTGAAAACTTTTCTGGTAGCTGTGGTCATACCCTGTTAATAGTGTTGGGGGTGTGATTAGTCCGGCAAACAGACTTTAATCTGGAAGCTTCTATCGCTGCAGCCTCTGCAGAGAAGACACTCAGAATTTCCATATAAAGGAGTCCAATATTTATTAGGAAGGGTGTTTAATATATTTATAAAGTACGGTGCATGAGTGTAATTGGATTGGATTAGTGGAAAACTGAAAGTGGATGGGAGAGAGTATGATTAATAGGTGTGACAATTGTTTTATCCGAGAGGATAAAAACTGAGAGCACAGGCTTAAGACTTTGATGTAGTGCAAATCGCATCATAGCCACCCAAATCATTGGAGAGAAATGTGTTAGGATGGGTAAATACGTAGTGTGGTCTCTGACATTTGCAGAGGGGTGGGAGATGCATTGAGGATAACAAGCCGTCCATTGGGATGTGGTACACCGACCCACACAATGACACAGATTAAAAACCTTTAGATTACTTTGAAAGGTTGAAACTGAATATAGAACAAAGGCGAAGGAGAGTTTTGGTGGATTGGGCTAATAGGGATCTGAAAGGGAGAGATGCATTTCGGTTAACAATAACTCTTATTTTTTTTTACTTGCGAATGCATACAAATGGGTCGCACATTGTCTCACCCTCTCCTCGCTCTGGGTGTGCATCTGTTCCCCATCTCTTATGAGCATCTTCATCTATCTTCTTCCAGCAGTCTAAACATATATAGTTAGCTTACTGAGATCTTTAAAGTGTCCATAGTGTGTAATTGTGTGAGCATGTGAATGTGCCCTGCAATGGACTGGCTTCCCGTCCAGGGTGTACCCCAGCCTCATGCCCCGTGACGAGCTGGCATGCTGTTCAGGGTTTACCCCAGCTTCGTGCCTCATGATAGACTGGCATCTCATCTAGGGTGTACCCGAGCCTTGTGCCGCATGATTGACTGGCATCCCATCCAGATTGTGCCCCAGCCTTGTGCCCCATGATGAATTGGCATCCCACCCATGGTGTACCCTAGCCTTGTGCCCTATCTTGCTTAGGATTGGCTCCCGGTGACCTCGACCTGGGGTTCATCCCAGAAAGCCGGATTTCCGACTTAGCTAGATGTGTTAACTCAAGATTCGGGAAATCGACAAATCCTGAAATAGGGCCATCAGTTTTCTGCGATCAGAATTCAGGTTTGACTGTAGGATAGGTTAAACCCACTTTCTGGAATGAACCCCAAGATAAGTGGTTACAAGATGGATGGATAGAATAGCTACAACTTCTATTAAATAGTCCGATTTACAGCCATTTCTTTATAAACATTTAAGTACTAGTTTTTGTACCCTAATAGGATGTTTTTACTGCTGTATGATCATGATTATTAGTATGTTTCCATTTAATGTGAGAACCAATATCTAAAAAATTAATGCATTTCAGTGTTGTTCAAAGTCTAGTATTAATCAGTTAACAATTAATAACTGCTTAAACTATGGCTTTGTGGGTTTACAAACTGAATGTGTGTATGGGGGGGGGGGGGACACAATATACAGCTATTTTGGCTTTTGCAGAAGGGGAAACAGGCGAAGAAGCAGGATGGCTTTTGGGTCTACAGATGGAACAACCATATCTGGACATGTGGTCTTCACAACAAAACAGAAGTTTATTTGACATTCTTTAGGCACATATGAGTAATTGGGCTCATCAGCAGACTTTGCCTCTCCCTGCCCATAGACAACTCCTGTCTTACAATAACATAATGAGCTCCTGGGGATTAATAGTTTACTCCTTTTCACTGGTTGTTGAAATGTGCCCTAAACTACAAGATCCCAATTGCTAGTATACCTGCTAGCAACTTGAGATGTAGAAATGCAGGCACAGTAGCAATATTTCTCACCGGCTGCCTTAGCAACATAATTAGTTATGAAATCTCCTGACGTAATGAGGGGAGGCACTCCACAGTATGTAATGCATTAAAGGATCACATAGGGAAAGGAGAAGAATCAGAGGTGGTCTTTTGCTAAGGTTGACTGAAGCAAAGTCATATGGATCTTTGATGCTATCTCAGTAAGCACAGGTTACAAAACACCCTAGTGGGATACCAGCTGGCCACACAGTACACACTCACACAATGTGGAAGGTCCAGAGCCACCAGTTAGCTTAACAGCCTATCCTTTGGGTGGGTGAGGTACCGAGAATGTGAGCGCACGGAGAACATGCAACACAAACAGAGGTGGGGGTGGGAGTCGAACCCACAACCATGGAACCCACAACCACTGAACGACCATGCCACCCCACATTATATAGTTGAATAAACCATGACCTTTTATACTCCTTGAGAAATGGATGAGCGAACAGGAGCTCGGTAACTCTCCAAAACATCACACTAATTTAACTTCAGAAAGTGAAGTGTGTTTCGTCCGTTTATATCAATGACTCAATGAGCTATTAAAGTTGCTGCTTGATCCATTCAGGGTCCAATTTGCTGTTAAAGTGAAATTATGTAGCTGGTGCCTCCAGAATGAGCTGGCATTTATATTTGTCAAAGTGGTGCCCGGCCAAAGAAATTTGCAAGGCTGTAGAGTGTATACCGCTAGAAACAGTAAATTTGTTACATTCCTTTTCAGTTAAATTCTCTGTCATGGTGAGGTCTACGATTAGTGAGCTATAAAGTTACAAAGCGATTGTGTGTAGTACTTTTGTTGTTATATATTTTATAAATAATCACCACTTGAATATTTGGGGGGGGAGCACGGCGGCTTTGTGGTTAGTAGGGGTGGCTCAAACCTCCAGGCTTGCATGCCCCCTTTGTTCTGTGTGTGGAGCTCACCCTCTCTTGTGGGTTTTCATTCACAGTCTAAAGACTTGCATGTATGCTTATTGTATTGCCCATGTCAGGGTTGCCAACTCTCATGCTTTTGGTGTGAGTCTCACGCTTTCGGGTCCTTTCTCACGCTAACAAATAACTAACAACTGTAGCATGGGGGCAAAATCTCACGTCAGCCGCCAGGCCAAAGTTGCCAGCCCTACATGTATGGGCATGCATGCGGCCTACGATGGGCTGGCATCCTGTCTTTTTGGTCTTTCCTTAACATTAGAAGAAGGATTACCCAGAATACACCTGGTACCACAATTTAAGGCAGTGTTGGGAAAGCTGCCCTGATTACTAATCTATAGTAAGAAGCTTCATCATTCTCTTTCGGCTGCTCCCATCAGGGGTCGCCACAGCAGATCCACCATCTCCATCTCCTCCTGTCCTCTGCATCTCGCTCTGTCACATCAACCACCTGCATGTCCTCTCTCACCACATCCATAAACCTCCTCTTTGGCCTTTCTCTTTTCCTCTTGCCTGCCAGCTCCATCCTCAGCATCCTTCTTCCAATATGCCCAGCATCTCTCTTCTGCACATGTCCAAACCAACGCAATCTCACCTCTCTGGCTTTGGCTCCAAAACGTCCAACCTGAGCTGGCCCTCTGATATACTCATTCCTAATCCTCCTCCGAATCCTCATTCCATCCTCGTCACACCCAATGCAAATTTTAGCATCATTAACTCTGCCACCTCCAGTTCTGCCTCCTGTCTTTTCGTCAGTGCCACCGTCTCCAGCCCATATAACATAGCTGGTCTCACTACCATCTTGTAGACCTTCCCTTTCACTCTTACTGGTACCTGTCACAAACCACTCCTGACACTCTTCTCCTCCCACTCCACCCTGCCTGCACTCTCTTCTTCTCCTCTTTTCCGCAATCCCTGTTACTCCGAACTGTTGACCCCAAGTATTTAAACTTATATAGTGAGAAGCTTGACTGATTGAATTCTGGGTCGAACCTCGGGCCGGAAATAGAAGTGTAGTGGTATTTTAATAGAATGAGTGTCTTGTAATTTGCCCGGATCTCTCAAGAGAAATAAAGACTGGTTTAAGGGAATAACAAGTGTGGTTCCAAGGATCAGTGAACTGACCAAAAGGCATATTACCCTTCTAGTTGCTGCTGCGTCATTTTACAGGAACAGATAGACTAAGAGTAGAATGAGATGTTTACACCTGTGTGGTGGCTAATGTGAACTTTGCATTTTATATCCGAAATCTGAGTTACAAAAAAGCTCATGACATGACATGACAGGTCTCCCACAAAAATTTTCACCAATGTTTAAGGGAAGCTCAGGCACTCTACAAGAAATGCAGTGCTGAATGTTCCTCTAACCTGACCAGTCAATGAGAGACTCAGAGGGAGTCTTAGCCAGTCATCATACAGCTTTCGTAGCTTGTCCCGGTACCTGTGCTCAACTGCCACCGGGGATTGCTAACAAGAATAGGACCCACTCCAGACTAACCCTGGAGTGTGACCCACAATGCAAGAAACAGAACCCCTCCATGTTTCCAATTACCCTTAATCTACCATCCAACAGCCTGTGCTGAGACAGGTCCCCGGGTGCCTGGAGCCTATCCCAGGATGCTTAGGGCACCCGGCTGGGGTACACCCCGGATGAGAAACAAGTGCATCGCAGTGCACACACTCACACCCTACAGGCAATGTAGAGATACTAATTAGCCTAGCTGCATGCTTTGGACTGTGCAAGCCTGACTGTTCTGACGTTCACCAGCGAGTTCAAATTCTTGATTCAATTATTTTGCCAAGAAATATTATTGTGGCCATTCCATGTGCCTCATATGGAACCACTGCTGTTTACACATATCATACGTTTAAAACATAATGCTTGCATTCTTATATTAATGTCTATATAACATTTTTATATAGATATAAAATTCTGCATGAGATGCGAAGCAAGGTGTTGGTGAACAATCATTCAGCTAAAGCAAAAAACAAACGAGTTGAAAAACTACCTCTTTACTAACCCCTGAGCCACTGGACAACAGTATCAATAATATAAAAAATGATATTCTTGGGATTTGGGCCCTGAAACCCTTTACTTGTGTCTTCATCTTTGTTTTTCCAACCCCTCCTGTAAAACTCTGGTCACAGTAGGGCTTCATAAATCAGACTCTTTTCTAGGGCAAAATCATATGTTTATAGCATGTCCTCACAGATTCCGGTAATTCTTGGCATTGTGAGTGAATCAGCAAGTTGTGACCTGATACCGAAGATTCCGGAAGCAGGATTACACGTGAAGGAAAACGGTGACACTTCAGAACAGCTTGGAATGTAATTGGATCAGTAAAATCATTCATTATTCCAGACCCACATTTCCAGTTCTGGGTTGCTGTAAGCCTGGCGCCTGTCCCAGGAAGCACTGAGCGTTCCCTGGACAGAATGTCAGTCTGTCGCACACGAGGAGAAGGATTTTAGAGACACAAATTAGAGTAACAGCACATTTTTGTACTATGAGAGACACTGCCTGCGTGCATGTACAGGGGAGAACATGCAAACTCCACCTCCTCAGCTGTGGCTGGGATTGAACCCATAATTAGTGTCAGGTCATCATGTTATCCACCGGCAGAAGTAAGTAAAGAAAAATAATGATACATAAAACGTGCCTTTTACTACAATGACTTGGTTCAAGAAGTCATCCTTTCTGTACTCAGGAAGACAAATCAAACGCTTAGAAAAGAGAAGAAAAATCAGATTAACTTGATGGATTACAGTTCCAGTATCAATAATGCTAATTAATGTAAACCATGTTATACTGTAGATGCCTCAAGCATGTTCTGAAGGCTTGAGGCTTATAAAGCACATGCCTCACTGCTACAAGCCTTAACATGTCGTAGGCGCAGTCTTATTTAGAGACAATGCTGAGTTTAAGAAGAGATTTGTTTTAGTTTTAGGTGCTGGGGATATACTGTATGGCATGGCATGGTGTCCCAGTACTGTACCTTCACACCTCTAGGGTTGTTTATTAGATTCCCATTCCTGGCTGTTTGTGCGTGGAGTTTGTTTGTTCTTCCGGGGGTGGGTGTTTACATTTATTTACTTAGCAGAAGCTTTAGTCCAAAGTGACAGACAGCGAGGCAGATACAGCACAAACACACAGCAGTTAAGGAGCCAACTTTGGGATTGGGGCAGCCAGGCCAAACGCCCAATGGGAGACCAGCAACAAGTGCAGAGTAGGATCAGAGCGAGAGCTACATGGCACGATACACAACAACGTAAAAAAAAAAAAAAGCCTTAAAGAGGCGCTTTCATTACATCAAGGAGCTAGAAGGGGTTTTCCCAAATATGTCTCTTAAATGACAAGCTCAAGGAGAGGAGATATTGTTTGGTTAAAACAGATTCCTTTTTCGTTTATTATGAATAGCTGCATTTTATAATACAGCATTCTTTGTAATTCGCATAAAAGAAAAAAAAATGTAGCATCCATTGAGACTGATGATGTTTTCAAGAAGGCTGATTTTACAAGGTGAGTCTAATTGAAATTGACTTATTAGAAGGAATTCTTGAACGTTAACATCAAATGAGCCGTATGTATGAGAGTGCATTTTTTCAGGGGGCCTTTCGGAGTACTGGAGGGCACATGAACTGCAGACATCTACATTAACAGCGACTAGTTGGTGTGACTGAGGCAGGTTGTCAGTTAAGATTCCAGCATGTTCAGGCAATGAAAAATTCAAAACAATCACAGGACCGGGAGCTGAATTTATGAACCGCAGGTGATATCTGTGCGAGAAATCATTTACATCTTCTGGTTTTGTGATGAACAGGAGCTTTCACAGCCCTTTTCAAGGAGTAATGCTTTTTCTGATGACCAGCTTATTAGATTGATGCTATCAAAGAGATCAGTACCATTATTACTGAGACCTTGGACTAGATGAGTTTTACAGAAAATGGAGGCATAGAAAATTTGCCCTGAAACTCAGGGCCTTGAATGGGGTCTGTCAGACTGGATTCATGGTGTTTCATCGCACAGAAGTGTGATTCCCAGTCTGAGGGCATTTGGAATCACCAAACTGTTCTGGGACTCAGGTACCAGCTCTTGGACCTTGGGATGGTCTTAGTGATCCAAAGACTTACAGCGGATTCTCTCGTCCCCACACCGCACCCCAAACAGCATTAAGCAATTGTAATTCCATTTTACGTTCTTACTTAAATGGGGTAAACAGTAAATAAATGTCTTCATTTTTTCAACCAGCAATCATGAATTTACACTAAAGCAAAGTGCAGTACATGAAAAAAAAGTCACAGAGTGTTTATTTTTAACAGGCTGACCAATGATCTGCCAGCATGTAGGCCTGGTTTACCTCAGCATGCCTCAGAACAGGCAAATAATGCTACAGGTCTAATTTATACACAGCAGGAAAAAAGGAACTCATTATCTTCCTTGTCCATTCAGTTCCTTTTCTGACTGTCAGAGCCACCCCCCCATAGTGTGGTAAATTATGAATGACAAACAGATCCTCTTCCCTTACCACTGATACACATCAATACGAGTCACATGCTGGATTTCCCGGGTAATTGTCTTGCAGAGCTAAATGTAGCAATAAAATCTCTGCAGGGAGGTGGGTAATTCTGAGCCTTTGACATGTTTCTGCAACAGCCAGACTGATGTGCTGTTACTCTGGAGGGGGATTATTAATCCACTTTCCAATGTTTGGCTTTCAAAGTATTTTTATACATACAAGTATTATTATTTCTATCATCCATCTGTTATCCTGGTCTGGGTCATGGGAGGTTTGGAGTCCATCCTGGGCAACACTGGGCACAAAGGTACACCCTAGATGTGATGGCAGTCCATCACAGGCAACACACACAAACATGCACTCACAGCTACATTCATACACTGAGGGCAATTTAGAGATGCCAGATAACCTAACTTCATGATTTCATGTCTTTGGACTGCAGGGGGAAGCTGGAGTACCTGATACCTAATTTTTATTATAACGTGTAGATTAATTTGGTATTTATAAGTTATAAATTTATCGCAGTGAGCCTGAAGCCTACCCCAGACAGGCAGGGCATCCCCTGAGATTTAATGCCAGCAAAAGATATGTAAATAAAAACAAGAACTCTATTATTAAATGAAATGGCATTTTGTTTTCAGGCATTATGTCCCATTCCCTGTAAATGTTATTTTTTATTTGCGGATATATGCAATTACCCATGACACTCAACTGGATAACCGAAAAGCGAAATTAATGGTGCCTTCGTAACAATTTTCCCGGGTTCTCCCTTATATTTCCTGCAAGAACTTCCTTCCTTTTCTCAGATGTGGGCCATTTGAAAATGTATGTCATATTCCCATATACTGCTCAGGTATTTCACCATTCAAATTTAAATTTTTTTTTGAATAAGAACTGAAGTCGTCAGCAAGCTCTGGAAACAACAGGTTTTATGGCGGCCTGAAACCCTCGGGGTGGAGTTCAGGGGGGGTCGGGAGGGATTTTTAAGCTCTGTTTTGAGTGCTATTCACAACTCGAAGGCTGGCGAGGCGTGCAATTTAAAACACAATTCATCACACTTCCAGAGGGCAAGAAAAATCAGCTACCGGTACAAGCTTTTTCCGATTCCTTATTTCAGAGGCCCAGCAGTAGGAAACCCAGAAAGCTGCTCGGGGTGCAGGTCTTCACCCGTAACGACCACGCTTGTCTCGAAGGTATGATTAAAGCGTCACATTGTAGCGTAATATGGGGATTTAGGGGAGCCATCAGAAGAGGTGAACTTTCTAGTCCATGACGGGAGAAGGTTAAATGCTTCTGCAGTTTATTTTATTCACACTGTGGCAAGCAGGCCTGCTGGGTAACATGGAGTTCAAGAACAGAGTGGTTTTCCTATTATACGGATCGCTGCGGTAACTAGTCTGGCTGGAAATGGTAGAGATAAACTCTCGAGTTTATGTCACTTCTGGCTCAGAGTGTGCATTTTCATTATCCCAGACATGGGTTCGAGCTCAATAGCCAGGATAAATGTTTCTTTTTTTTTGATTTCTTGAAGGCCTTGTTTGTCTTTAATCAGTCCTTAGTCTGGAGACTCAACTGTATTTCACATGGTTCAACTGTCCTCTTAGGAGACAGAAAATTCCAAGGGTGCACGATTAAGCTGTTGTCTTAATGAATCAGTAATAATTATTTGTAATTGCATGTGATGACAGTTTTGTGGTTCAGGGGGGTCACACCATGGCTTTCTATCTCCAGGGTTATGGATTCGATTGCTTCTTTGTGTCTGTGAAGTTCTCAACATGTCTGCGTGGAATTCTCCGGACATGCGGTTTACGAGAATTTGCCAGGGTATCTCAGTATGTGCCCCAACGGACTGGCATCCCATCCAGGATTTTCTTCTGCTTTGCACTTCTTAAGAAAGGCTCTGGGTTCACTGTAAACCTGTACTGAGTATGCAATTATGGAAGTCAGATGGACACGCAGGAGTATTTCTGTGGGGAAGAGGTTCATACCTTCACAGGTATACAGCAATACTTAAAGAACCAGTTGTATTACTGGTAAAGCAACATTTAGAGTTTACAGTTTCAAAAACAAATGGGGAGCCCAATTTGTAAATAAATATTTTTCAGCTCAGAGGTTTTGTACCGTTATACAAAAGCATGTGCCTTGTAGAAAAGTAAGACATTTTATGGGGAATATTTCAAAAACACCCATCTGTCTTCTTATCTATTATGGGTTCCATGGATATTTCAAAACAAGATGTATAGAAAACTGTTATGCAGGAAATATTATCCATTGGTCTTTCAGTCCATCACAGGGTGCATGGACACTCAGACACACACCCTCACACTCATTGAGCAATTTGGAGACACCAGTTAGCCAAACTGCATGTCATTGGGTTGTGAGAGGAAACCAGAGTACCCTGATGAGGAAAAAACAGTTGAATGGATGGATGGATGGACGCAACAAACTGTCATCCCATCTAGGGGGTCCTGTGCCTTGTATCCTGAGCTTCGGTTGATAGGCTCCAGCCCCCCCCGTAAGCCTGGATAAGCATTTGGAAGATGGATGGATGGGCATAAATTTAAAGCATTAGTTTTGCCCTCATTCTGAGCAGCTTCAAGCGTTATCCTTGCCAGCTCCATACAATTCCACAGACAGACTTTTGGAAGGTATGTTCTCCTTGAAGAATTACATGAGCATTGGAAGGCTGAGGATTTTTTTTTTTTTTCTTTTTCCCTTTCAATTTCTGCTTTTGATTGGATTTTCAGTGTGAGCTACAGAGCTGCAAGACTGGCTTTTGATTGTGTTCACTGACTGAATAAAAGGAGATTAAGGCTTCAAAACAGGACAACTTTCTGATTCAATGCCATGAGTTCCCAGCACTGCCTGCTCCAACACAATTCGACATATTTTCAGGCCTAATCCCTGGTAATTTGGCCTGGGAAAAGACAGCTGTGTATGGCAATACAAATATCCCCCGTCACAACGTGACAGATCAGAAAATTAGGAAAATGTGCATTTCAGATGTTTGGTGTTTTAAAGCAATAGAGCCCTTCACTCTACTATATCATATATACAGTATGGTAACATTTGCTGTTAGGCGTATAAAATCGGTTTTGGCTAGCCTGTTAAGGTGCAACATTCAGATCACCAAATACTTTGAATTTGATGGTAGACGGAAAATTATGCATTGTGCAAAAGTGGGTGTAACTGTTATATCGTCTCAGTTTCTCGCAGGCTCAAAGGATCGACAATGTCGTGAAAACAGAAAATCATTCAAATAGACTAATATAAATATACAGAGGGAAAAAAAAAAACAAGGCATGCTGATGGACATATCATGACAATTATTGAGATAAATATATATAAAATATTCACCAGTGAATGCAGAATGATGAGATAAATTAAATATGCAGGCTGGGAAGGCTTCCAGAAATCACAAATGATTCAACTCTATCTGGCGTGTTAAATGTATAAATGTTGGCTTTCACCTCCTGTGTCAACAGCTCTTTTTGTTATCGCTCGCGACGCATCATATGTTAGAGGATGAGGGCTGTGGGTTAAACATACTCTTCTGTCATCAAGCACCGTCTCCTAGGATGTAAGTGGTCTTATCTCTTCAAGATGGCCACAGGGCATCGTGGGTAATCCTGACGGCTCCAGACTGCTTTGTCTCTTCGGACATTTTTGTGTGTAGTGCCGTGAAGAACGTATTTTCACAGTTTCCTCTATTTTGGCATATTTGTCTCACCTAATTCTTTTATGTCTTCAGAGTGTAAAATAAGACAAAGCCTGTATGAACAGAAAATACAGTTTTTAAAGGATCGCTTCATTTATTCAAGGAAAAAGGTCATCTGACACCTATATCACCCATGTGAAAAAGTGCTGGTGAGGTGGGGTACCCCATGGATGGGATGTCAAATAAAAAAAATGACATTTATTACACAAAAAAATTACAGTATATATGACAACAAAAGTAGATGGAAAGAGCCCTAAACAATGCAACTTAACCCTTAAGCGTCCACAGTGCATTTGCGAACTTTTGAGAAAATCGCCTGAGCAATTGAACAGTGTCACACTAACTGATGCCCCACAAACAACAAAACTTCGATATATGATCCTCCAACTATATACATAATTTAAAGTTCATTTTTGGAAAGTTTACATTAAAAAAATCAACCATAAATTTCCTGCCTACATGTCCATTTCCTTAACTGCTTATCTAGTCCAAGGACAATGGGGTCATTTGGCCTGTCCCTGTAGACACAGTGTAGAAGGCAGGGGACAACCTGGACAGGATGTCAGTCCATCACAGGGCACATGGAAATATAGACTGTATAGACAAAAGTACTGGGACACTAGTTAATAGGGGGGTTCACATACTTTTGGCCTTGGGTAATTAAGCCATACTCATTGCTGAGACAGCTGTATAATTAAACACACAGCCATGCAATCTCCAGCAACAAACACTGGTGGCAGAATACTGAAGAAATTAGTGAGTGTTAACGTGGCACCATCATAAGATGCCAGTTTCCCAACAAATCAGTATCACTTCTGCCTTGGTTGAGTGCAAGTGAAGTGATTGTGATGTGGAAACTTCTGTAAACAGCAATAGTTTATTTGTGATGTCATGGGCCACATAAACAGAAAGGGACCCGATGACCCAACATCGGTACCCAACCTCACTCATGCGGTTATGGCTGAATGGCAGCAAATTCCACCAATGATATTCAAACATCTAGCGTAAAGCCCTTCCCAAAGAGTGGAGGCAAAGGAGGATCAACTTCTTATTTATACCCTTGGTTTTGGAATGAGATATTGCACAGGCAGGTGTCCCAATACTTTTGTCCATATAGTGTACATGTTCATCCTCTGTGGTAATTAAGAAACACCTAAATTACCTAACCGCACGGCTTTCAACTTACTGGACGAAACACAAGAAACCGTAGGAAAGCCACACATGATAGGAAGAGCATACAAACTACACAGACACACAGAAGGAGGGATTTCCACCATCAACCCTGGAGGTGCCACTTTGTTACCCAGAGTCCATTGCTGTGAGAAACAGCATCCAACCTCAAAATCTTAAACCCCACTTTTTTATTAGATATTTGATCATTTGATAACTACCTTGGAGGACAACTGGCATCACCTGAGTCCATTCCACCTTGCCAGCAATCACCTGGAACAGTACCTGGGATGACTGACCCACATGAGTCTCTGACCATGTAGATACAGTCATGCATCTTACCTTCAGCAATAAAATCCCAATACCCATATTAATCTCCCCCTTTTCTATTTTTAATCTTTTCTGTATTTTTACTCTAAGACATGTACTGGTACCGATGGGACAAATGAGGCATTAAAACCTATGGTGGGTGGGAGTATCTTGGACTACCAATAAGTGTTGGCAATTGACACCATGACTGTTGAAGCCTGATTTGTCATATCGCTATGTACTGGACCTCCAGCAAAGAATTGTGCAATTTTATTCAGAGTGAGAAGAAGTAGTGACGAGATTGGTACTTCCATATCCAAGGCTGTATTACTGTCCCGGACGAGGGAGAGTCTGCCCTAAGTACCTCAGGATCTGGTTTACAAATGACAGGAAGTGGCAGGTGATCAGTTCGACAGTTATGGTTTTGTGGGCATAGAGCAGGTACACGGTGAGGAAACAGGAACTTACTCATCAAAAAGGGCTTGCAGTTTACAGGTCGTCCTACATTCCTATCCTCGGTGATGGTCCTGAGCTTTGGGTAAAAAACATAAGATGCAAGCATACGAGGCCAAGATGAGGGTTTTTCATGGGGTTGCTGTGGTCACTTTCCGTAGCTGGGTAAGGAGTTTGGTGACCAGGAAATGGATCAAGAGGAGTCCTGCTGAGACGGGTTAGGCATCCTGTAATGATGCCATATGAATATCTCCCAAGGAAGATATTCCAGGCAACGTCCAGTGGGTGGAGACCCACAACATGCTGGGGGTATTATATCTCTCAGCCAGCTTGGGGATGTCTGATGGACCCCCAAACCTAGCTAGAGTCTATGGCTTTTGAAGGAGAGGTTTGGTGTGATTTGCTTAGCATGCTACCTTCACAACACTCATCAGAAAAAGCAGTCTGAAGAGAGATGGATGGATGGATTGAAAAAACCTTTCAAGCAGATGTGCTCAAACTTTTGACTGATTCTGTATATTACAAATTTGGGAGGAAATTATATCTAAAGTGTCTTCAATTGCCTTGAACCTATAGAAATGTTAATTAAGATGTTAAGACATAGACAGCACCAACACAATACAGAGTGCAGTTAACTAGTTGGGCTGAATTACTTGGAGTTGTGTCCATCTTGAGGCTAGAGAACCTTTGTTCATTGCTGTAGAGAAACGGGTACCTCCTTATTTTGTTCCGCGGCTGGCTGAAAGGTTAATGAACCCTTCTAAAATATGGTAGTGTGTTGCAGTGTGAGTTACTGCTGGCCCCTTAATGACTTGGCGGTAGACTGCTCAACAAGCAAACACAACAGGCACATGGTTCAGAGAGTGGCAGAAAAATACAATTCTTTCATCATGAAGGTCCACTGATCTGTCTATCTCAACAGCAGCCATATCCATAACTGTGTATGCATGAGTGATAGTGTCATAATCACTTACCCAGGAGAAGATGCTGGTGAGCCTGAAGAATCTCTGGAAGCCAAGGCTAGAGTCAGGGCACCTCCTACTTTGGATGAAAGTCCATCACAAACCACACACTCAATATACTGTGGGTGATTTGGAAACACTCATTCTCGTAACTGCATGTCCTTGGGCTGTGGGAAGAAAGCAGACTATTCCTTGGAAATCCACACAAAAGCCACGCGCTCAATAGACTGTGGGTGATTTGGAAACACTCCTTCTCGTAACTGCATGTCCTTGGGCTGTGGGAAGAAACCAGACTATTCTTTGGAAATCCACACAAAAAAAAAAAATAGATGACATGCACACTCCACACACAGAGTTGGTGACAGGTTTCAAAAGTCCATACTCTGTAGCTGTGTGCCCACACTGCTGTCCAGTGAATCCTGGATGCCCATCCGTCACAGGGTAGACTCAGACAGTCATGCCGAGCGTAGTGTAATGACACCAATTCACATGCCCACACATGTCAGGGCACCCAAAGCCGTGGAGATAAAAAGCACATTGCTGCCTGCTAAATCTGTGTGCTGCCCTCATTGAGGACAGCGTGTATGTGAATTTTCAGTACTCTAACGGTCTAAGTCCTGCCTCTGACTTTACAGGACTCTTACATTTGTCCAGTTGGATGAGCTTTCATCACGAGTAGTTCATTGCTGATGCTGAAAGTAGGCAGGTTGCCTTTTAAATGCCACATGGCTTCCCACGAGTTGCTTGACTGACACTTTATTGTCACATAGATACGGCTCCTTTGATCACTAGTGAGACCAGTGCCCCGTGCTTCCTGCTCTTGGCAAATGTCTTTCTCCCGTTCTCGGGGGAACCAAATGGAGTTAGAGGACTTCCATGGTGGTCAACCCCAGTGATGCAGCTCCGGTCGGAGATCTTTGTACTGCAGACGTTCACTTTGAAGCCGCTCTGCAAATCGGCGACCACGCTGGGAGCTTGGTGTTAGAAATACGGTAGCTGCTAATCACTGGAGTTTTTATTTTTCAAAGTGGTGTGTGTGTGTTTACCTTTCCCTTTAAATAAAGGAAAAGGCCAACAGCTGTCAGGCGACTCATTACAAATCAAGCACTTTTACTGTTAGTGTTGCGGTACTAAGATGATTACTGCATTGCTTCTTGTAAATCATCTGAGGAAATGCTGCTGAATATCTCATTATCTCATTCCTGCTTGCCCTGGACTTTTCTGTCAAGAGCCTTTCATTTATTTATAAAATGTTAGCAGAGAATGCTGCAGATTCCCTTTTCAACTCCTTTTCAGCTGTTTATTTTTAAAACACCGTGGTATATTTATATATTTACAGTGGTACATTGCTGGTAATTTACCTATATGGTATGTACTTAGACAAATTACACTGCACATGAGAAAATATATTGCTTCTCGTTTGTGGTTTTACACAAAGTGTTTGTTGTACGGGGATGTGCTTGATATATAAATATTTTAAAGCTATATTCGTATTTCATGTTGTGACATGCAGGGTCAGGTAGCTTTTTTTTCCAGATTCACTTGATCACTATTATCATAAAAAATAGCCAAAATTTGTGATTGAAACAAACACTTAAAATGTACCAGGACAGATGCTTTTGGCTTTAAACCAAACATTAGCACACTCCTACTTTACATTACCCTTGAATCTCAGAGTCAGTTCAGTTGCTTTTATTATTTTTTACACGAGTATATTTTTGTTAACCCCACCTTTATATTTGGCTTACTGCGAGTCTGCTGTTTGGCCTCTGGCTACGATGGTGTGGAGTCTGGGTGTAAGATCCTGGTAAAGCCCACCCTATCCTTGTTATCACATCACGCCAGTCACATGTTTGGGGGGAGGAGCTGGTGGGCTTGAGCACCTTCCCTCTTTTGTTTCCACCTGTAAAGGTGCCCTTTTTGGGCAGGTTGTTGTTTTTTTTTTTTTTTTTTTTCCAGTTCAGCACCTGCCCTCCCAGAAGGTCTGGTCACGGCCATGCATCCCGCTGTGGGGGTTCAGGAAGAGCTGGCTCAACGTATTCCGCATTGTCCCCTTGCCCCATCTCTTGCGCTCTAAGCAAACGATGCCCCCTTGGGTCCCCCCCCCCCTCTATTTTTCACCTGGAGAGCGATCAAACGTAACCAGATTTTCAAAATGCACACTCTGGGTTACAGTCCTCAAAGAGGGTGGCTTCTTTGCGTTCTGCCACTGTGCATACGCTCACACTTAAATTTACGATGGCATCCTCTCCCGCCCTGCACAACTCCCTCGAGAGACCCACTGAGACCAAGCTGTAATGAGAATGTGGCTGCGTGTTATATAAGCCCTCTTATTCCCATGGGCTGAAATACATAAATAACTGGTGGATTTATTGTCTGTGAGATTTATTGTGATCTACTGCAGCTTTCCTGGACAGTCTGTGAGGCTGGAGCTTCTGGGTGTCCATAGATGGGGTGTGACCTGCTTCAGTGTGATTCATACCTCCTATTTCGTATATGGGTGCCTTACTTGTTTTCGCTGGTAGTTCAAAAGAGAGCCATGGAGAATTGGTATGAGAAGCCGTATTTTTTATTGATTTTGTTTTTGTGTTGTTGCCTTGCACTAGGTTGACACAGTGGTTCAATGGATCGCACTGATGCCTTCAAGGTTATATATTTGAATGCTGCCCCCACCCAGTTTACACGTTCTAGCATTTCTGCATGACTTTTTCCCACAGTCTACAGTCAAACATGTAGTCTGAGAGATGGGTGTCTCTGCATTGCCCAGAGCGTGTCTGCCATGTTTATATTATGTTGTAGGGACAATATGCCCCACTAGGTAATTAAAACCTGACATTTTTACCTTGTGTGAACGTTTACCGTGTCCCCACAAGGGAAAACTCAATTTTATAAAATCTGTGAATGCAATCAAAAAACCAAAAGAGCCAAAAGTTGTGTATTTTGTTAAGTTACTTATGGTTAAGGTTAGGGTTGGGTAAGGGTGAGGGTTGTCATAGTCAGGATTAGGGTTAGGCCAGTACAAATTAATGGAAGGTCCCCACAAGGTTAGAAATACAAAAATGTGTTGTGTGTGTGTGCCTGTGATGGACTCCTTTCAGGGTCATCCTGGGATAGGCTCCAGGCCCCCAAAACCTTGTACTGGATAAGCGATGGGAAGATGGAGGAATGTGTGGATAGATGGTGTTATAGATAATGAGTCAACCTTATCACAACACTGACAAACCGGTTTTAACAGCTCACATACTAATTCTGTAGTGTCCGTGTTAAAAATATATATTCAGTGCTAACGTTAACAGTAAGAGACAAAATTTTAGATTTATTTGAACTTAACATATAGCAACTGATAGCCATACAGATAACCATAATTGCCAGAATTTGTTTTTTTTTAATTCTGGGAAATTCCTCTAAACCCTCCTGCTTGTTTTCATTTTTAGTTTTTTGGTTTTTAATAATTGAAAAAGGACAAATAAAACAAAACAAAACTGAGGTCAATTTCTTAAAACCCTGCATCACGACGCTTTATTTAAGAGCCACAAAGCCTCCCCAGTGCCCGGGCTTTTTTCAACGTCGATTGCAGGCCCTCCTGGTTCTCGCGACCTCATGACCTTTCGGCATGCCGTCGTGACGTTCGAGCATCCTTGCTGCGTGTCCTGCTGCCTGTGTTCCCTTGGTTACAGTCATGCTGTTCCTGCAAAAGCTCACAGTTCACCCCCCCCCCCCAACCCGTGAATGTGGCCACCGCTATTAATTTAAGCCTTCGAATAACTCTGGGGCTTTCTTTTTTTGGCAAAAAAAGTATTCGCAGCTGTTTTTCTATCCAAGAATTAATGAACACTTACAGATATACAGCTTCATTCCTGAAGCTGCTGAGAAAGTTGTTACAGACAAGTGTACTGCTTGTGTGGTCTTATCACTGCTGGACTGTTAATAAAAATGTATTGCTGTGATAGTTCTTTGTGGAAAAGGAGGCCTGCCACTCAAATGGCCTGAAAACAGCCGGTTGCCATAGGGGTGTATTATTAAACGTTGGTAGCTTGTGTTACTTTATACCTCCAGCTTTGGGAGCTTGAATCGCACTCATGTTCGGTTTGTAGGGATTTTGCATGTTCTTTCCATTTTGCATGGATGCCCTCCTGCAGCCCATAGACTTGCAGCAAAGTTAATTAGTGCCTCTAAATTGCCCATAGTGTGAGAAGGTACGATGTACCCTGAAATGGACCCACTGCCCCCCACCCTGAGGTGGTTGTGGTTATTAGTATTGATTTGTTCCAACTGCGTCTCTTTGTCAGTGATTTATATATCAGTGTGTCTTGCTACACTCCCTAAGTATTCAGAGTACCAAAATTAGGCCTGGGACACGTAACTGTTGCTGGTGTTTACCTTTGGCTTCCTCTTTAATCGTGTGGGACATTTCCCAATGTAAATCTCAGCATCTCAGGCCAGACCTCAGATGAACTGTTGTGCCCACCTCAAACATTACTGGCCGGTATAGCATTAACTTTCTATAAAACATCACCTTATAAAAAGTCTTAATGTTTAGCAAGGACCAACTAAGGCTACCTTAACTATAAATCATGAACAAGAAGGAAGTTTTTGATGTGACTTCAAAAAAGGTGTGGAATGTGCTGTCTGGGATAGGCTGAAGGCTCCCTCATCCCTACCCCCATGCAGACCAGTATAAGAGGAGCATCAGAAGAGCAGAAGGAAGGAAGGAAGGAAGGAAGGAAGGAAGGAAGGAAGGAAATTCATCATTCTCGACACATTTTGGTTTGCATTCTAAATTAATTTTCTGTCAGCAGGGTGAAGACAGCTGTGAATGACCAGGGACTCAAGACTGACATTCAGGGCTTAATAAATAATTCATGGCTATACTATATTCATTGATAGCAGTCACCAAACTGGTATTTGCATGTATTTCAATCAGACTGAACCGAGTGGTGATCGTGTGGATGATAAGTTTACAGTCATCTCACACTTGTCTGATTGAGCACAAGGAAATAAAAGTCATTCGCCAAGCAACAGAAACAATAGTTTAAGATTGCTGTATGTGACATGAAATGAGATAAGACTGAATCACAAATAACTCCTGTCAATTCGATTCTCAGACTTGGGCCTATAACCGGTTCAGTACTACTTGCTTTTAACTGGCACCATCATACCCACCCCTCCTTGAACATACCGTAAGGGTAGAGGCTGGAAATACTTAATAATACTCAAAAGTCATTTTTTATCCTTAACATATCCTTAATATGCCTGATGATTTTGGCTCAAAATTCTCAAAAGATTTGAAAAAAGATGCTCGTCAAAATCGCCCACTTCTCAAGGGATGCCGTGGAGTTACTGGGCAAGGTAAATGCATATATAGGTTATCATATTCATTTCCGTATCTATTTTCACATTGCATGTATTGAAAAACTTTTGTTTCTAAGTAGTGTACCCCTTCTTGCCTTAAGGTCTAGGTTCAGTCTTAAATTTAGAAAATGTCTGTATGTCCCAGTTCTCCAATATTATGAACAGTCTGTACAGGGATTGCACACAGAAATAAAAAAAAAAAAAAAAAAAAAAAATCCTGAAATAACACAAGGGGAGTTCCTCGAGTGGCACTGTTGTCTCACGTATTGACAAATCTAACTGTGTTAATCCTGCCTCAACTCAGTCTGTATGTTCTTCTCTTATACTGGATTCCTCTGGGAGCCTAAAAACATGCCTCAAGCCAATGGCAACAACTATAAAAATGCCTATAGTGTACGATTGCGCGTGTGTGTGTGTATGCGTGTCCTGTGATGAACTGGCATCCCATCCAGGGTGTATCCAAGTCTTGTGCCTTTTGCTGCCTGTGACAGACTTTAAGCTGCCGTTGACCCCGATAAACAGAAGATGGTTGGAATTTGCAATCAAAAAAAGACATTAAGGTCTTTATATTAAAGCATTTGTAAGGATATGTTTTCTCTTTGCTTTAATCTATGATCTGTAGACTGACAGAGGAGTCCTAAAGAATTTATTATACACCAGTTACACAGAAAAGGACAAATTATCTGGGTAACAGTTTGAGCCTGTCTGTCTGATTGTTTGATGCATTATTGAAAAATAAGAATTAACATCATTTTCACCTTAATTTGCTCGTTTACTTTGTGTTGCAACAAAACCCCAGTCTTGATTTGTATGTGACCTTCTTCTGAAAAACACATTTTGAATAATGTCTCCTTAGTGCATTTGTGTTTTTTTGTTATTATTTATCTCAACAAACCCACATGGCTGATTTGGCAGTGCTTTTAGAATCATGAGTCTCTGCAGCTTAAAAGAATGATTTGCTTTCAAGGGTCCTCCCCCATGTAAGAAATGGCATTTAGGCTTCGGCTTGGGAAACAGCGCTTGTGTTCTGCTCATCTGGGGGGAATAAAAATGACAATGGTTCTATTTTGCTGCCGACGTTCCTCGAGTGTTGCTCGGAGCTGGTTTCGCCTCTGCCTCTTTCCTTCCCTGACGTTTCTTTCTCATGGGGCATGTGCTCAGGATCGAGCCGGGAACATGTACTTAGTGGCAACGGGAGCAACAGAGGTGTCATCCAGTGAAGAATCACATAGCCCCGCCCACGGCACACACCATCGCAAGGAAATCGCTGAGGGGACCCTTAAAACCAACCAGTCATTGGATCTTATCATTGCCATGTGCTGCACGGTGCGGTATGCTGACCGTGTTCAGTTAAAAAAACAAAACGCCTCACTCACAAAGATCTGCGGGGCATGCGACGTGTAACGCAGACACACTTATGCAGGGTAGATCAAAGGACACGTTTGCATTTCTTTAATTAGGAGATGCTTTTGACCAAAATGATGTACGGTTAAGCGGGTGCATCACAGCATACAACAGTTAGGGAGCTGCCTAAGGCACAAGTGCAGTTAGGCTGAGCATCCAGTAAGGCCCCAGTAACCAAGTGCAGGCAAGCACTGGAGCAAGAGCTACACAGCATCTTTCATAACAAGTAAAAACCTAACAGAGGAACCTTTCAAATCAAAACCATGACTGAGGTCCTAGTCGATAAGCGAAGCAGAATTTGAGAGCATAAACAAGGGAGGGTTGATGATGTGGAAGCTTAGCAGTTAGAGGGGATAGCAGAGCTATTTGCAAAAGAGATCAGTCTCAAGTCGTAAAGACCCCCACCCCCCAGACACGACTGGATACGCTCACATCAGTAGAAACACGACAGAGAAATGAGCATTGTTATGATTATGTTATAGCGAACTGATCTAGGAGACATGAGGTGGGGACAGGGAATCACTAATTCAACTGCCTTTATAGGGTCTGGGTGGAAATGGGACTCACATGGAGCAGAAGGCTACAGTTTGGGGGATTCAACTGTTAGGTCATGGATTACTGGGGGTCAGAAGGAACATATTAAATTATACCTCTGAGCAAGGGGACGGATGCCTCCCCCCATTGTCTCTGCCTCTCATCGATACTAAGAACCCGAAACACAGACACATACACACACAGACATGAAGGCACACAACCGTTGTCCACGTGGAGAGTAACCGTTCTTTGTTCAGTTTTCATTTACTCACATAAAACATTAGAACACACTGCTTTAGACTGTCATTTGTTCTCATACTCGGCACAAAAAAAAGCAAAAATTTTGTCTGATGGACTTTGATTTTGAGTGTCCTTTAAAACAGAAATGTATTCATCTGGGAAGGTTTGGCTTTGAATGTGGATCATCACAAAGTGGATAGAATATATCTCATGAAAATAAGTGTGGTGAGTCAGCAAATGCTGTTTGCCTGAGTGATGAGACCTTCCTCCCATAATTACTGACTACTCTTTTTCATTTGTTTTCTCCCTAAATGCCTTTTTGTGGGTTAATACCAGTGATTCAGTGTCTATCTCTATTTGTCCATTTTTCATATTTCTGACTCGCGGTATCATTTTTGCTTATTATTATAGGATTTGTGTGCGTGTGAGTGTGCGACTGTGACCATGTGTGCAACCTCCTGACGGACTGGCATCCCGTGGTGCTAGGATAGGCTCCGATTCCCCATGGTTCAGCACAGGAAATGTGGTTGGATGGATGGATGGTGGAATGGATAAATGTGTTATGAATTTTTGTTGATCTTGATCAACTATAACTGAGGAGAGGCATGAAAAGGGGATCTTTTCTGTGTAAGTGCTCTGTTTGATGTTACGAAAGCACAGTTTCACCATGAATTTTTCGTCTCACGTGCACCTGTAAAGCAAGGCCTTAAACCTTCATTGCAGCTGGACTGGAATGAATCAGAGAATACAGTGGGACTTTGTTGGGGGTTTGGCAGTAATGCATCGGACAGCTGTTTTCACTTTAACGAAAGAGGGGGGTTTCCTCGTCCATGGATAATTCACACCCTCACGCCACATTACGATACGTATAATGTTCTTTTGTGTGAAAACGAGGATGTGTGTGATACACAGGTGCTGGAGCCCTGGAATTGATTCGCCCGCCTGACTCTTGTTCACTGATGTCTGAATAGGTGAACATCTGCCCATTACACTCTTTTACAGATGTGGCAGGCTGAAGTGGACAATTGTTCTCAGGGGGATTTTAGCATGCT
The DNA here is from genome assembly GCA_009936485.2 of Gymnarchus niloticus. Lineage (NCBI taxonomy): Eukaryota > Metazoa > Chordata > Actinopteri > Osteoglossiformes > Gymnarchidae > Gymnarchus > Gymnarchus niloticus. Next base: position 13,925,061 of record JAACJT020000105.1, on the reverse strand, counting down.
GCTAAGTTGGGCAGTTTCCTCCGAGTCACGAAGCCCATCATTTTGATGCTGTTTGGAAGGGATTTAGGGAAGGTCTTGTCTGATGGAGATGCGAATTAGGCCTTTGGAGTGTTACTGTTCGAAGGAAGGGCAGAGGACCAAAATCACCAATATGTCCCCTGTTGGCAAATGAGTGTTAGCTCTTTATGAAAGGGGATGAAGGACAGCATGGTAGCTCATCACCGTGGACACATACCTCCCGGATTGAGCCTCTTATTCCCAGTTATTTGTTACTACATGGGGCTGGTCTGTTCTCCACGGATTTGTGTGGATTTCTGCAGCTGTTTTCCTTCTGCAATCCAAAAGCATACCATTGGGTGAATTAGGGTCTCTTAATTGCTCATAGTGTTTATGCTTCTGCACCCTGCAATGGACTAGGGTCCTGTCCTTAGGTTAAGGACTCACCACACCCCTCTGCTGTACAAGTAGTACGAAAGATGAACAGAAAAGGGTGGATTAAATCATTGGCCATATAAGTACGTATAAAATATCGTTTGCTTCCAGTTGACGGAATAGTGATGAAATATTCCAATAAGTACATAAGAAATTAAATATTGAACCTGCTGTTTAAAGACATGCTGCACATCTCCATCTCATGTTATATGTCAGAGCATGTTTGACAAGTCGGTAAAATGCATTGCTATGGCAGTTTAAGCCAAACCTTAGACACACAATTATTCCAAACAAAATCAGCAAGGCAACACAGAGTTATGTCAGAAACCCTAAGCCCTTTATTGAAAAGCCATTACAACATAATCCTCTAAATGCTTCTGATATTGCTAATATGTTTTAGGCCTTCGCCAGTCTGAGAACATGAATATTTATAATGCGAGTTACCTTGTCAGGCTGTTACCAACAGTCATTTGTTTTCTTATTGCTTTCCAGGATTCCTCCTGTTATTTCTACTCTTGGTTGGCATTTGTTGGCCAAAGCAGATGCGTCTCGTTTGGGGATGCTTGAGTTACTCCTAAAGTGGTTGCGTCCAACCAGACTGGCCCCTGGGGCCCTAGCCACCGCCACGTCAGCAGAATGTACTCTCTCCTAGTTTTCCTCTCAATTTTTTCATCTGGATTTTATTTCCTCCTTTTTATTTTTATGGCAGACCAAGCCCTGCAACTACCCCAGTCTCCCTTATTAGCAACATGCTGCCCCCTGCTGGAAAATCCAGCAACTACAATAAGACCCTTTATCTCAGTAGGCCATTGAGCAGAAAGTTCTTGCTGAGGCAGAAATCCAAAGGCCGAATCGTCAATGGCTCTGCCTGACAGAAGAAAGATGTGGATTCGGTCTGAATTCATGGCATATGTTAGCCTACAAGCTTAGAGAATAAATCCCCATGAAAAGTGCTTGCCTGTTATGCCACACTCAGCATAAGTCATGCCTGGGTGCTTCTCCCAGTCTACTCCATTCCTGTCAGACCCAGTCTGGGCTTTTCCCAGTTACTTCAGTGCATGCACTTTCATCAGTGTGTCACAGCTGATGCTCGAATTTAAATTTTAAAAAGTATACACATACAAAGGGTGGCTCACACCTCTAGTGTTGGGGCTCAGATTGCACCCCTGCTCTGTATGTGTTGGCATATTATCACCATGTTGTGAGGGCATTCCATATGGGGCGTCCCCTGTGATGGACTGACATCCTGTATGGGGCGTAGTAGACTAGCATTCAGTCTAGGGCAGCCCCTGTGATGGACTGGCATCCTGTTGGAGCGGCCCCTGTGATGGACTGACATCAGATCCGGGGTGGCCCTGTGATGGACTGACTTCAGATCCGGGGTGGCCCTGTGATGCACTGACATCAGATCCGGGGTGGCCCTGTGATGGACTGACTTCAGATCCGGGGTGGCCCTGTGATGGACTGACATCAGATCCGGGGTGGCCCTGTGATGGACTGACTTCAGATCCGGGGTGGCCCTGTGATGGACTGACTTCAGATCCGGGGTGGCCCAGTGATGGATTGACATCAGGTATGGGGCAGCCCCTGTGATGGACTGGCATCCTGTTGGAGCGGCCCCTGTGATGGACTGACATCAGATCTGGGGTGACCCTGTGATGGACTGATATCAGATCTGCGGTGGCCCCTGTGATGAACTGACATCAGGTCCAGGGGTCCCCTGTGATTTTCCTGGTTTTCCCCTGCCTTGTTACTTCCCCTTCTTGGGATCGACTGCAGGCTCACTCTGCCCTGGATAAGTGGTTATGTAAAGGGATGGATATAGAAGCAATATAGGTATTACCATAAAGGAAAGCAAAACAAAGTACTGGCATTTTTTTATGTCAGTGTGATTAAAAAACATTTTATATATAGCTAAGAGATAAAGTTATTGCCTATGGGGTGTAATGATCTAAAAGTGAAGATGTATTTCATACTTAGAATTTTGTAGTATAGGTTTTCTATTCATACAGAGAAATGAGGTTATGAGTGCATGCAACAACCATCCACAGAATTAAATTGGTGCATGTGCAGTAATTTATTGTTTGCTGTTTCAGAGGTGCAAATTACATAGGACAAGCATCAGGAGCTAAAAGATTACTTTTTTAAAATTAATATCATTATTATTGCCCTTTCCATCAGGAGGTGCTCAATGAAGATATAGATGTTTATAGCACACTTACGTATCCCACTTCCTGTAGCAATAACACGTCCATCCGTCCACTTTCCATGCTGGATACCCGACACAGTGTGGCGGAAAGCATGGAGCGAATCTGAGGAAGCACAGGGCACTCTGTAGGGAACACCTTGCATGGAATGCAGGTCACGCTTAGTCACACGATGCAGGCAGTTGTGAAACACCTAACATACGTGTCTTTGGGTTGTGGGGGGCATGCCATGAAACAAAAGGAAAACATGAAAATGCACCGCATAAATAACACATTACAGTGTTAGAACCTGGCTGTATCTATCAGCTACCCACTGGCTATCCTTGACAGAATGCCAGTCCATTGGAGAGCAGAAGAGCACATGATGGATAGGTTAGAGACACCAGCTAACTGAGATGGATTGAGGGATGTAACTGGAATGGTGGATGGATCCCGTGAGACATGGAGAGATCATGCAAGCTCCACAGACAAACGGGGGAGGCAGGATTCAAACCCCCAACCCTGGAGGTGTGAGGCAACATGGCTACACACTGAGCTTCCATGCCCCCAGTGGATAAAAACACACCTCTTTGAGATGTACTGTCTTTCAGCTCACACACACATTTGTTGGATAAAAATCACCTGTCCAGATGACAGACACCAGGTACACTGTATAGACAAAGTGCACCATTTGGGGTCACATCATTGAGTAAGTACTTTATGACAGCAATATTTCTGAAACTACAGTCCACCACAGGGGTTCTGGCCATAATGGTCTAATAAAGCATTGGGCATTTAGGAATATGGCCTCCGGGGGATGTGGATTGAGGGGTCATTTGTTGCCTCAAGTTTGCATGGACATTCTCTGATTTTTATATTAATTTTACTGGAGTAGCTCGGTATCACTTTGGCTCTAAAATAGGTAACTGTTCGAGGAAAACAGATGTCTATTCTGAAGATATTACTTTTACCATTACATATCCAGTACTGTATCTTCAGTTTGATAACGAAAATTGAAAAACTTTTATAAAGTTAAAATAGTAATAGAATTTCTCTTTGTAATTGTTTTGTGAATACTGATGGTGTCCAATTAATGAAGAACAAACTACTCACTGGAAATACAAAAATTAGATTATTTAACTGCAATCTACCGAAGATGCGTTGGGAATAATATTCGACTATCATCTGGCTGTGAGAATTAGTAGGAGCCAATAGTATCAAAGTCATTCTGGTCTCAGTAAGCATGCGTGCATCTTATCCAGTACAGGCTAATAGTGAACCTGGAACCAATCAGAGGAAGCAGAGGACAGAAGGCAAGGAACTTCCAGGACGTGTAGGCCTACCATCACCTAGTGAAGGCTCTTTAGAGACCCCAGTTCATCTACCCATACGTTTTGGACTGTGGGAGGATTCCCTCACAAAGACAAGAATAACCCACACATAGAGTCTCAAGGACCTCCATAACCAGAAAGTCACTCAGAACTTGTGATCAGGTTGGCCTTCTTTCAGTGAATTGCAAAGGATTAGATATTTCAAAACCTTTTTTTCCAAATTCCGATTAAATTTAGCATATGGATATATTACATTGCCACAGTGCGTCTCAACAAACACTGGAGTCGTCTTGGCTTCTCGCAGAGAGCTGGGTCACTCTGACATGTGTTGTCAAAAGCAGAGAAGGTCCCTCAGGCCAGGATCTCAGCAGACAAGAGCTATTTTCTCAGAATGTTCTGCAGGCTGAGGATGAAAGGAACAGAGACTTCATCCAGTGCCAATTCGTCACGTTAAACCTGAAACTTGGTAACGGGATCATTTGGACGTTGTGCGGTAAGATTTACTATTCCACACAGCTTTGAATGTGGATAAAAATGTGTGCTGGTAATGTAACCTTTTAATGAGTGATGTCTTCAAAGCTCTGAGATGAGGAAATAATGGTTACACTAATACATTTTGTGAGAGCTGCTTCTTCTTAAAACATGGTCATGGCAAAAATGCTATGCAAAAAAAAATGACTACTGCGGCTTGTTATTTGCTGAGATATCTACCTTCATCTGTAGCTCATTATATCCATTACCATAAGTGACTTGACAAAACTCTCCTTTACTGTGATAATGGGTCTTTCGTAGTCGGAGCCAGTTTGTCAAAGTAACTGGACCAGTCAGGTCTCCTGGTTCACTGGAATGAAAGGATGACTGTATGAAATGATGCCAGCCTTTTAAAAAACGGAGAATGAGAAAATGGGACGAGTCGACAGATAATCTCAATGGGTCTCCATTCGGAGCCTGTCGCCCTGAACGCGCGTTACATTACTGTCACAGTGTGCCTCACCTCACATCAGTCAGCCCACTTACATAAGCTTATGGAGCCCACCCTCACATTTCATGTTTTGGGTCCCTGAGATTGTAATCCATGCTCATTGCTGCAATGTCAAGTCTTGGGCTCAGAAGAGACAGGATGTAGTGTGGCCTAAGGCCCGAGGCTCTGGCAGTAGTGGTTATGGAAGGATGGAAAATTCTGGAAGAGTGACACAGGCGACACAAGACCATCTCTTCTGTGTTTTTACACACACACACACACACACACACACACACACACACACACACTTCAAATGGCGACAGTCCTGAAGTTGCAGGTACATTCAGTACTGTGCAAAAATCCCAGGCAGGAAAAAAAAAATGTTTAATGCTGTTCATCTGGGTAGGAAGTGAATATCTGGTCACGAAAAAAACATGATCTTAGCATAAGAGTTTCTTCTGTTCTCCTATATGTCACTAATATCTGGTTGGATGGCTAGAGGAACACAGCATTACTCAAATCTCAAACCTCTCCTTGAGAGCACCCCAGCTATGTCTTGGTTAAATTTCACCTGCAGATTACATAATTAGTTAACTTTTTTGGGTATCGATTGGCTAAACGAGGCATACTTGTAGTCAAATTCAACAGATATGTGGGTATACTGAATGGTTACTGTAGGTTTTAAAGAGATGCTTTGACGTGTAAACTAACACTTTGGCAGACAGAAAGTCATAGATTTAAAACAACATAAACACAATTTAAGCATATGTTGCCTTTCATAATTTTTTGCACAGTACTAAAGATAGAACATGGTTATTCATGGAAAAATGGAAAATGGTTCTGTGAAATCTAAAGAGGTCTGTGGACAGTGTAACCATGAAAATGCATCCTTAAAAGGTGGAACAGGGTGACTAATTAATGTTCATCTGAAATACTTCTATGATGTCTTTGCTTATTCTGTGCCGTTTGTGTGTGTAGGGATTTCAATTAATTGGATGAGAGCCAGTACCTAATTTTGATGCAATGGAACTCTAAGCACTGGTAAAGTGTTCTTTTTTTCCTAGACAATCTTATTAATTAAAACCTTTTTTGTCTGAAACAGGCTCCTGGGAGACATTAATGAATGATTACTATCGTGAAAAGTCGAACTAAATTTTTCTAAATGTATCAGCTGTGCAATGAGAGGAAAGGGAAAGTTTGTGATATTGAGGTTACCTTATAATGTGAAAACATTATCAATATTTAAGGGAACCATGCAGAAGAGACAAGGGATACCGAAAAGATGGTAATGTAATTAAAGTTCATTTCGGAGTCGGAGCGAATGTTCATGAGAGATGAACCAGTTATTTGCTTTGCATGTATGCTAAGAACACAGCTGTTTTGATCGGATAGGGTTGTGGGATATTTCCCAGCATGCTCTGCTTGCTGTTGGAATTGATGCCCACTCCTGTACCACCGGCCAACTGACTAAATTGCAAATGCTTTGAGTGCTCCTGTCAGGATGTCTACTGAAAAATGCTAGTTTGATTTAAACAGCTAGACTGCTTTTATGGAGATTTTCTTGTGCATTTACACAAACCACTTCTTCTCGGGTAGAAGTACAGTACATCCAACACACTGATGCCATTTCCTAATAATGTTCACAGAATTAACTTCTTTGCATTAATTCTGAGTGAACAAAGTCACAAGAAAGTGATTTTCACTACTGGTGAAATTACAGATGCTGAAGAAGAAAAGCTAGATATTATACTGTTTTGAACGTATTGGTTTATGGTTTGGTTAGGATTTGAGTGATCTGTCCCAAAACCTAATTTTTCCACACGTCCTGTAATTTTTACCGTGATTTTGCTAAATATGAGGTTTAATAAGAAAGTGAAAGGAATGTCTGTATCCATACCTAGTAACAGAACTGTGGTAATACAATGTGCTTTATGCTGACAGAAGCAGAAGGAAGCATCACCATCACCTGATCTGAACTCACAGAGGTGTTTAATATCTGTTTTAAGATTTATACCTTGATCCACCATCTCTCATTGAATTTTTATGCTTGAGGGGGACAGCAGTCTATTGAGTTGGCCTACCTCACAAACTATATGCCGTTTGGAGATCCCAGTTCTCGTAAATGTGCGATTTCAGCCTGCGAGAGGAATCTCACACAAACAGAGCAAACATGGTAACACCACACATGGGAAGCAAGAGTGGTAACTGAACCCACAATGCTGGAGGTGTAAAGTGCCCATGTTCCTGACAGCTTAACATGTTCACAACATTCGAACTGTCTCTGTTACTTGGTAGCCTGTGAGAGTGAACCCCATCCATTGAATTACAAGCTACAATAAACCTTGCAGTTGATCCCGAGAAGTTCCATCTCAATTAGACATGCAGTGGTTCCTGAGCCGTGAAGCCATATTCATACACAGCCTCCAAGCGTCGTGGGCAACTTAATCTCTCACTGCCATTAAGGCTTCACTTCTGTTCTGGGCCTTGGTTCATGATGATGGGCTGCAGTATACTGAAGCAGCTTACAAATGGTATTTACCTGCCATTTTTTCATTGGAAGTGTTTGGATTTAAAGATGTCTTAGGGAAGCCTGAAAACAAGACAATAATTAGCATAATGATGGGGGGGGGGTGGGGGGTCTACTCAAGATTTATGGTGATTTTAGAAACCCTCAGTTCAATTTTTGGTTGAACTATTCCATGGCGTGCAGTTCAAAATGGGTCCCAATCCAGGGAAATAGGATGGGAAAAAATTATTGCTTTTAATCCCTAATAAAATACCTGATCTTTTAATGCTCTGCAAATTAACAATACATTAAAGTTGTACTTAAAATGAAGTTAGTATTTCTGTCATTTATAGTATCCATTGAAGCGTAGGTCATCCGGCTTTGTCAGTCACCATTCAGATATATTACTAAACTGGAAATAGTTATTGAAAGTAACAGAAAACAGAACAATGATATTATAATAATGTTAATTAGTTAATAACATATAAAATAATAATTTGCAGGTTTATTTATTAAAAATATTAATATGAAAACTTCAAAGCATGAAATTTAATGAAGCACAGATCAGCCACCATCTGGAATGATCACTGGAGATTCGTGATAATACAATTTTTAAATAATAGACTAATGAAGCTGTAACACCGGATGCCAGGCAGGGTAGGAAGTTTATGCCTGGTAGAACTGAGCACACACCATGAAACCATAGTAATCGCAACCGCAGAGGGGTGGAGAAGCACATAGACGGGCAAACATTCTCTCGTACGATGCAGCGTGATTCATTTACGCACCCCCTTCGATTTCTGCGTTGGACTATCTTCTGGATACACTAACGTCGGCATTTCACAGCACAATAAACAGCATAATGACTATCAGACTACGCTGCCACTTTCGATGTAGTCAACTTCAACTATCCATCCATCATCCATGCAGCTTCTCCGGTGCGACCTGTGTGTGCTTGGAAACACGGGACACAGTGCTGGGGACACCCTGGAAAGGACGCCTGTCCATCGCAGTGCACACACGCTATTTATAGATGCCAGTTCACCTGAGCGTATGTTTTGTTGACTGCGGGAGGAAACGAGAATACCCAGAAGAACCGCTTGCACAGAAAAAGAGGTGATACAAATGCACAGAAGCAGGGGTGGGGTTTCAATCCCTAAACCCAAATAAAACAAGTGCAATGCACCACCTACCTTCAAGTATGTTTGAGCCTATTGCCGTATAAAGACTGTAACTGATTTGCTTTGTCAGCTGTTTATTCATTTATTGTAATTTGTATTGACTCTAAACCTTCAGAGATGTAGGAGTATGGCAGGTTATGGGGCAGAGGGCTGAGACATGGATGGACAGTCATAGACTGAACAGATGGATTTCACTGAATAAAAAGAAAAATTCAGGGGTTTGAATTGCACCTCCGCACTCGGTTTTCTCCAGGTACTTTGGTTTCCTCCTGCAGTCCAATGATATGCAGCTTGTCTAAATGGGTGTCTCCAAAGTACCAGTACTGTATGATTATATGTGTGTGTGTGTGTGTGTGTGTGTGTGTGTGCCACATGTTAACTAGTTTCCAGCACAATATTCAATCCTGACCAAGATAAGTGGTTAGAAGTTGGAAGAACAAAATGAGTATGATGGTCGTTTATAATTAGAACACTGAAAACCACTCACCAAAGCCCAAAAGACTCAACAAACCTTGGACTAGGATTTCCCAGGATCTCCTTAATCCACTCAAAGGTACCTCTAAACAAATGAACTAGACACTGAGGCTAACAAGATTAAGCTGGGTGGTATTAGCAGGGTGAAGTACATGGAACAAACAAGATTTCCCAAACCCCACAATGCCTTCTACTGTCCAAAATTGGTATTTCATGTCAGGACTTAATGGTGTCTACAAGAACTTTTGTCTGGGAGACTTTGCATTATTGGTTCTTATGTATGTGGGGGGAAGGAATATCACCTGGTTTCACCTACCACAAGATGTCCTTACCCTCCCCTACTTAGTCTTAAACAAGCATTTCTTCACCCTAGTATACCAATCAGGTTTTTATGTCATCCATCTTTCAGTCAATGGACAGTATCATATCTTCCATTCATCCATTTACCATGACAGCTTATCCAGTGCAGGGTTACAGTGAACCTGGAGCCTTCAAGTGATGCAGTGGACCTAGTTCTTTCCAGGCAACACATTGACACACTGTGGGCAATTTGGACATGACATGCTTTTGGATGGTGGGAGGAGAATATCGTATGTGTCTCTTACAGCAAATGCTAACAGGAAATCAATTCTATGAAGAAATTTGCAAAAAAAAAAATGGGGGGGTGGGGGTCAGTAAAGGTTTTTCTGTATTTGGCTCCATCTAGAATAAGCTGGGTATTATTTCTTCTATAATAACATTCCAACCACTTAAAGTATGCTTTCTTGCTACATAAGCATATCCCATCTAGCTACAATATTTTCCACAGCGTGTGGATGTGTGTGTGTGTGTGTACCCTGTGTTGAGCTGGCATCCCTCCAGATGTCTTCCTCATCTGTTCTCTGGCCTTCCTGAGTGGCTGCAGGCTTACCGTGACCTTGTACTGGATAAGTGGGTACGGAAGAAAAATAGATTGATAAAAAAAAGGCAGATGCCCAGGCACTGTATAATTGGAACATTTAGACTGAGTTGGGTTGGCTTCTAAGAAAGGCATTCGTACATATTTCCATGTGAAGGTGGACACCAATTGATTTGTCATTGTTTGTGGTGTTTGTTGGTCTTTTCATTAATAAATCCATGTCATAGTTAGACTGTTGCTCCACCTGTTTGTCCCGCTGCCTTTTATACAGATCTTCTGTTATGTGGAGGCTGAGATCATTTCTGTGAGTAAACAAGCCTAGTATTGAGCCTATGCAATCAAAATCTAGGTGCCTGGCTCTGCAATATTCTGGAGTCAGATAATAGGACAATAAACATATCTCCTAACTGATTTTTTGAAACATATATAACTATATATGAACAGCATCCCGAGAGTAAAGTTTACCATGTTCAAATGTAAATGAGCTGATCTACAGTAAATCTGATGTGCCTGGAAATAATTTCTGGAAATGTTAAACACCCTGCTTTTCATTTCATGTACAGTTATGAGGCAGGTTCAAGACACTCTATTGCTGCAAAGAATTTATTTAAACAAAATTTGTTTGCCCATTAATACCAATAAGACTGGCTGCAATATTATGTTTGCAAACTGCAAGAACAACGTTCCTTATGAAACTGAAAGTAAGCAACAACAAGAAAACCCCCGAACGTCATGAACTAAATGCGCAAATTTGCTGATGTTCCGGAACAAACCGGCCAATTATTACTTTGTAATTGCTTTGTTAGTGATGCACAAATTCTTAATTCAGACATTTTGCAGCAATTCATGCATGCTCTGTATTTTGATGAATTTGTCATCAGGCACAGATGACTGCATTATTAAACAATTCTTCACCTAGATAGGACTGCTAGACAACCTCCTTAGTGTTTTAATTTTAATTAAATTGTTTGTTTGCCTCATTGAATATTACTGATTTTAAATACAGATGGGTGCAAACACTTTTTCATAATTTTATTACATTTTCTCATGTTTGTTGTTTTAATTCATATATTGAATTTGATTTGGTTCATTGAATTCAAATTAGATTAAATTAAGAAAATGTTAATAAAGCAATGCAATGCTCCATGGCTTAAAAATGTAGGATTATTTGATAGTATGTCATAAAAATGCAGCATACATTCACTGGCCATTTCATTAGGTTCACCTGCTTGTTAAAACAAATGTCTAATCAGCCAATCACGTGGCAGAACCTCAATGCATTTAGGCATGTAGTCATAGTCAAGAGGACCTGCTGGAAGTCAAACCAAGCATCAGAATGGGGAAGAAAGGTGATTTAAGTGGCCTTGAACATGGCATGATCGCTGGTGCCAGACAAGCTGGTTTGAATATTTAAAAAAACTGCTGCTCTACTGAGATTCTCACATACAACCATGTCTAGGGTTTACTGAGAATGGTCCAAGAAAGAGAAAATATCTAGTGAGCAGGGGTTCTCTGGGTGAAAATGCCTTGCTGATGGCAAAGGTCAGAGAAGAATGGACAGACTGGCTTGACCTGATAGAAAGCCCAGAGTACCTCAAATAGCTGCTCGATACACCCAAGGTACGTACACAGAAGAGCATCTCTGAACACACAACCTTGAAGCAGATGGGCTACAGCAGCAGAAGACCACACCAGGTGCCACTCCTGTCAGCTAAGAACAGGAGACTGAGGCTAGTGGGCATGGGATCACCAAAATTGGACTATGGAAGATTGGAAAAACATTGTCTGATGAGTCTAGATATCTGCTGTGACATTCAGGTGGCAGGGTCAAAATTTGGTATAAACAACATGAAAGTATGGGTCCATCCTGTCTTGTATCAACAATTCAGGCTGCTGGTGGTGAATGGTGTGGGGGATATTTTATTGGCATCCTTTGAGCCCCTTAGTACCAATAGAGCATAGCCTGTCTGAGTAGTGTTGCTGACCATGTCCATTCCTTTATGACCACCGTGTAGCCATCTTCTAATGGCTGCTTCCAGAAGGATAATGCCCCATGTCACAAAGCTCATCTCAGACTAGTTTTTTGAACATTACAATGAGTTTACTGTACTCAAATGGCCTCCACTGTCGCCAGATCTCTATTCAATGGAGCACCCTTCGAATGTGGTGGAACGGAAGATTCGCATCATGAAGGTACAGTCGAGAAATCTGCAGCAACTGCGTGATGCTGTCATGTCAATATGGACCAAAATCTCAGAGGAATGTTTCAAGCACCTTGTTGAATCAATGCCACAAAGAATTAAGGTCCAACCTGGTACTAGTAAGGTGTACTTAATGACTTGTCTGGTGAGTGTACATGGTAAACTGTCACCGTGAGAATGCATAGCTTTGTTAGTGCCCCTGCACTGACTGCAAGCTGCCGCTGCGTGTGAACGGGGTGGTGGAACATTCCAGAATTTCTGCCTCTGCAGGCATTGAGGGGGTGGGATGTGCCCCTGTGAGTCAATACAAACAGGCCAGTCTTCTCCATTAAACATTAATGAGCTGTTGAGGCCCGCTCTTTTTGCTACGGGCAGCCGTTGGGTTCGCTCACTATGATGGAGTGAAACCTTTTCTTCTGTCCATCCTCTAAGCAGCATCCCACATTCCTCAACGCTCAAAATAAACCATTGTTTGTTTTTTCTTCCCAGAATCTGATTCAGTTTATTCAACTGCCCATATATTATAAAGGACTCGATACACAGAACACGCTGCCCCCCTTCTCTGAGTCGCACAAAGACATGTTGTATTTATCCACACTGTCTCTAATCGTCTTCTGCAGCTTTGGAGTCACCCAGTAACAGATTCGTCATTTTTCTATTCTGCCCAATACAGAACGTATCAAAATAAGCCAGGAAACAGCCATCCCTTCACTGGGTGACAGATGCCATCCACTGTTGGTGGCAATTTTTTTTCTTCAGTTGAAAAAAAAAAAAATGAAAAGATGGAAACAGACGAGACACAGTCCTCGCTGGGCAGATTGCACATTCATAACCTGGTTTTATGAGCGCAGTGTGTCACAATCATGATGATTCCGTCATAGTTACATGTCCACATATGGATGTTATGTGTTTGCAAAGAAGGAAAGAAACAGGTGACTCTGTCACAGCTGTCTCTGGTGCCCTTGTCATGATTTAACTATCCTTTTTAGGCGTCGTACAGCGGTAGGTCTGGTCCCACAATGACCCAAAAAACATTGCCCGGTCCTGCTGGTCCAAGTCTAGGTACCAAATCTTAGAAATCGGGCAAAAATTGTAAGTATGCGTGTGCCTTGATTTCATGCTCACGTGCAAAATTGAGTAGGGGCACTTTCTTCATGCCACACCAACTCCCTTACCTGGTCAACCTCAACCACCTATAAATTGTGGTGACGGATTGATGCGGCGGGAGAATGGCCCCATTTCAGAGTCGATCTGCCCGTGTGGAATAAACTCTAGCTTCCTACTGAACTCTGGAATGTCTCTCATTGTACAACTGTGATGTCTCCTGCAGGAACCACCCCCCATGAATGCATGCATGTACGAGTGCCAAATACCGGTGTTCCTGCACTCCTCTGGCCTGGTATTTTGACAAATTCATAACCTACAATCTGCCGCTGCTCGCCCACACGCAGTCCTTTTGTCACATGGGTTGATTTCTCTTTTAAAGCAAGCCCAGCTTTAACAAAAATAAAGGGCCTTATTCAGTATTTGGTTTATGCAACCCCGATCAGAGCTGTGCCTGGTAATCCTAAGTATTTGCTGCACTCCATCCTGCCTGCCCCGTTCAACTCACCCACCCCGTTTCACAGGGTGTGGCTTCTACATCCTGTACCCTGGTGCTAATCCGCAGTAGTGCTTTTATGGTTCTCTGGAGCACCGAAGGAGATTTTGATTCCAGGGAGGGATTCTGCACCATAATGATTGGGACAAGCTCAGCTCCCACTGGAATATTCCAGCTCCATCAGTGATTCATAGTTGTGAGAAAAGCCACGCCCAGATAGAATCGGACTCACTGATTGATCTACAGCATCCGTGTTGGCTCAGTTGGATTGGTCACTTCATGGGTCCTTGGTTTTGATCTAGCTGCATCTGTTGCGTTCTTGTCTGATTTCCTATATGCAGTCCCGCTTCCTCAAACAATCCATGACTATTCCATGATGTAGAACTATAGCCTCCAAGCATCTCTTTCTCTGCTACTTTGCCTTGTCAAATGGAGTCATGTGACCAACTCGGGCAGATTCTGTGTTGTGATCTGAGTGATCCCACAACAATTCTGTGCTTAGTTGTGTGATTTTGCATTCCCTAAAAATTCAGGGATTAGGTTGCAATTTGTGTACATTAGAAGAATGTAGAAAAATATCAGTAATCATCTTATACTAATGCTAGTTATCAAATCAATTATTAATTAATTAATTAATAATTAAAATTTGTTAACATTAGCTCCTTACTTAAGGGGAAAATGGCAGAAGGGAATTAGGTATGAGAGACTGCAGTAGCTAATGAGATGTGGCCTAGGCCCATGATTTTCCTTGTGTAGGTTGTCTAGAATGAGTTCATCCAGAAGACGCGGAAATTTCTTTGCATTGCATCAAACTAGATTGTTGTAACTTCTTACCATTTCTCAAGCCTGGAAACTACTCTCTCTTCTTTTCTGTTTTTCTGGTTGTTCACAGTGACAGACATCTGATCATATTTTTTGTAGACCAGGAAAAAGACAAGATAAAGGGCATGCCACTACTCTTGTTTTGTTTGAGAAATAATTTCACTCAGATGTCCGGTGAAGTCCAGCAAGGATGGCAACCGTCGATAACCTGCTAATCCTCAAGTTTTTCCTATCTAAGACTGTGCAGAGAGATTTTCGTGTATTCTAACAGTTTCAATGTCTCTTATGAACTGTTAACAGAAGACTGTGTTTTGCAGAGACGGATTGTGCGCGGAAGCTTCCATTATTACCGAACAGAGGCAGTCAATGCCACAGCCCTTCAACACTCAATTCCTCATTTCTCTTCCAGGGGGAATATGCATCGCTCAGTCAGTGAAGATTCCTCGAGAGCCAAGGCCAGGAGAATTTGACAGGATCATTCGCCGGCTGAGGGAAAACCCCAATGCTCGGGTGGTCATTATTTTTGCTAATGAGGATGATATTAGGTGAGTGTTTGTGAAACTGGGGGCCTGTCAACAAGCATACACATCAAAAATGCAGGTTTTAAAAGTAAACTTCATGATAAACTTTTTCCACAAATCGAACTGTACATTCTATTTCTCTACAGTGGTATTGTGTTAAATCAGGGACTATGATGGTTTAGGTATGAGCTATATTTAAATTGAGTTTGAATAAGTAAATTTAGTTGGTTTTCACAGTGAATGTCTGGCATCACATATCAGGACTTAACCAAACAAACATGGTAGCAAATGTTCAACTGGGACAAGGCACCATTAAAAGAGGAAATGATTGGAAATGAAAAACTAAAATCCTAAAAAAAAAAAACACTTTTCCACCTGGGATCATGTCTTAGTTTCCCCTTCTGTAGCCCTGCATCCTCCTAGCCGACCCTCTTTAACCCAAAAGAGGTAATCAGTCCAATCAGGGTCTGCTGTATTCCTGGGGCCGGTGATCACCATGGTAACGTGTGAGCTCAGCCACACCCACCTCATGACCCTGTGTCACTACTCAACATCCCTCTGACTCCAAAAATTAATAAATAGATGAGGTCCATATTTGATATGAATTTCTGGTTCTGTTATTTTAAATTATACCCTGGTAGAAGCTGAAGGGTAGGGAGAGAGACACAGAAACCAAAACAGGTGTGTTGTCACAGTTGGGCTGCATTTTTGAACTGGATCGGCCTTCAAGTTCTGGAGGCACACAGCGGGTGAAAAATTTAGAATTATGTAAGGACTGGGAACATGGAACAGGTGAACTAAGATTGTGTTCTTATCACCTGACTTCCCCTGAATGAGGAGGGGAGACGGTTCAGAATTCACCGCTATTCTACCTTCATGTGTGGTTTTATCACATTTGTTTGGCACAGCCTGGCTTCTAAATCTAAATCTAGTGTTTGCTTTTTACCGTTTGGTTTTACTGTTTCTGTGTTATCTTGCAGTCATCTTTGTGTGACTAATACCTGCTTCAGTAGAAGACAAAAGATAAGCTGAGATGTATATCTCTGAATATTTGCAATAGCTATCATATTACAGCACTGGATATGTGTAGTTCAGACATCTTGTGTATGGAGTTTTACCTCAAGAAACTCATTGCGGGTTTCTGAACAGCGCACAAGCAGCAAAGTATAGAAATAAGTCTGACAACAACAATTTCACTGCTGGCAAATGGAAAATTTCTCTGCAAGTTTAGGTTTTGAGGAATAAAAAAAATAATAAAGGGAAAAACCAGGATGCAAAAAAGCAGGAAGAAAAAAAATCATGAAGGCCTCTGTTGCTGATTTCCCCCCCAGTGCCGTTCTCACTGTGGCTGCCCCTTGTCCAAACTCCACCTAGATCTGCTGGCCATGTCACTTAGCACTGAGGCCCCTCGAGCTTCCTGTGCCCCTTGCTGACCATATGCTGTTCTCTCCAGTGTTTTATTTTTAAGTGTGTTAATTAAATGAGCTAATATGTGACAACTGTGTTTGATTAGAATAACTCCCTGCCAGGACTGGCCACCCCATAATAAGACAGGGCTAGTCGGTTCTGTCTGATGATTCCAGTCCTGATTGTTGCAGTACATTATAGATAGAACTTTTAAATTATACATTTAGTTTACGTTTCACTCGCTTTCCTTAGGTTTTTGGTGTTTTGGTTCTCTGACGTAAGAGTCTGCTAAGACTCATCGCATCTGCCACAACACAGCTGAGAATATTTTCACATATTCTCCAGTTTTCAAGGGCATTATATCATGTTACACTGCAGGTTACCTGCTGGAAGGTAAATGTTAAGGTAAATGTTAATTTAAGATGTATGTTATAAAAACAATGCTGACTAAGAATGACGGAAGAGTGTGGACATGGAATTTGTCAGTCTTCAGAACAAGAAGTCAGTTGCCATGGTTACGGCTGTGGGCAGTGTGGGTGGAGCTAAAAAACTGAGCGCGTCATGGTGTCGTCATGAGTCCTTGCTGTGATACACGCATTGCCTACTGGGTGACGCCAGTGAAACCACAAAACAAAATTAAAAACAATGGAAATATAAGAAACAGACACTGCTGAAAAAAATTAAAGGAACACTTTGAAAACACATCAGGTCTCAATGGGAAGAAAAATCATGCTGGATGTCTATATTGATATGGACTGGGTAATGTGTTAGGAACAAAAGGATGCCACATCGTTTGATGGAAATGAAAATC
>JAACJT020000105.1:13885792-13905252 GCA_009936485.2 Gymnarchus niloticus | reverse complement strand
TTAAGAAAACAAAAAAAATCTTTCTTTTTTTTTGCCGAAAAAAATGGCCCCCCCCAAAAATTTTTAAATTTTTAAAAGTTTTCTCCCCCCCCCCCCCCCCCAAAAAAAAAAAAGACCCCAAAAGTAAGTTGTCGTTTTCAGTTTTATGTAAAAAAACGAGATTATGGTATGATGATACATTGCAACAGTGTCTGAGTATTTGCTATCTTTGGGGATCGAGCATGCCTGTCTGAACTCATGCCGTCCGTGCTGTTTCGTTTACGTCTTGCGGAATGAAAATCGTCAAGTGGTACCACTTCGCTGAAGCCTGCCATCGGTGAAGCCAGACTGGTAATGGTACGGGTGGTCCGTCTGTGTTTCGTGTTTAGCTGTTCGCTGCTATCCAGTCGCGCAAGTGAGGCCAGCTGCACTGGACAATGCTGCTGGACGCCCAAAAAACCAACGCTGCGACCCGTTCTGCCTCGTTCCCTCGTCGTTATGAACCGCAACACTTGTTACAGCAGCGCCAGTGTGGAGTCCACAGCCATCTCTGTTATAAGTGAACTATCAGACACGTTTTAGCATCTCAAAGAATATAACCTGGGGCAGTTTTTCGTTTTATTATCTGGAAACTTTGATTTTTTTTGGATAATGTTTTGATTGATTAAAGTCAAATAAATCAATCAAATCGAGAAACTGCAGCTTAAACGTGAAGAGAGAAGCATGTTTGTATTATATTGACTATGGATCATCCAGACTGGTGTTCTGCGGTGATGGCCGATGGTACCCACAATGGGTCACAAGAACCCATGCAAGGTGGAGCCGTCATCGCAAATAGAGACGGGTCAAGGAAAAGATCAAGCGGACTCGTTCAGCCCATGGTGCGAAAATCAAAAAAAATTAAGAGAACACAGCCAGGGCACGTTTGCCGTCCTCCACGTGTTCAAATACTATTAAGGTTTCCAAGACTGCCCGTGTTTTTGGGGTTTTTAGATGGAGGACCACTGAAAGGGATGCTACTCCACCCTGACGAATAACTTCTGGGGACCTTAAGACTCAGCAAGTCCTCAGTTCAGCAACAGCAGCAGATGTGGTGTTGGAATTAAGGTGGAATTCATTTTTTGTTCTTTCTATTCTTTTTCCCTGAAATGACTATTCTGTGGTTGTTTGTAGTTGTGTAAACAATACTTTATTCCTTTTTTTTAAACTGGTCTCCGTTCATTTTTATCATTTTCAACAATGTCTGGGATGCAAAATAGAATATTTAAGTGCTGACCAAATGAAATGGCAAGTAAATGTATATTATTCGTATGGATCGATAATGTCTTTATGTATTGAAATATAAAAAAAATAAATAATTGCAGTGCCTGGATATTTGAATTCTCTATCAAACATATTGGAAAAGGTGTGAAGCATGTTCATTTTTATACAAAAAAAAAACTTTCTAACAATAAAAAAAAATTTTGCAAATATAAGGCTTGCATCCCGTATTAGATAAAGAGTCCAATTTATTCAGCTACACCGACAACACTTTTTATAAAATAAAACACCGTTTATCATGCAGCTGACTTTAAGCACTGGCTGTGAAGTAGCCTCTGGTTGGACAATGGACAAAACCATGTGATACCAGGCTGGGAGGGGAATAGCCTCTTAATTTGAGGATAGCAGTGTACTTCTCATGGGGAAAGAGGGTTCGGAGGAATGGGTCATTTTGAAGAGTGTAAGCTAAGGATATAGTTGAGAACCAAAGATTAATAATGTATGGAAGGACTGGGAACATAAAAAGCTTAATTAAATGTAGTTCATTTAAATTCAATTTATTTTTATAGTCTCCTTTCCAATGCAGCTGCCTTAGAGGACTGTGCATATACACATATAAACAGACACACAATACACTATGCAAGGGGAAAAAACGTAACACAGAGGATTGTAACAACAACCTCTTCGGTTAGATTAGCAGGTAAAGAAACCTCTGGGGGTCAAAGGTCAACTGGCTGCTCACCCATCCTGGGCATACTAACTAAACAAGTCGAATTAGCTGTCCAGACATCAGCTGGTAAGTATATTCATCTGGTACGGTAATGCTCCGGTGTGTTCTGGCATGGTTTGTGGTGTTCTCCAGGTCAAAAGCAGTTGAAACAAACAAGCCTATTTATACAGGGAACCAGTGGAAAGAATCAGCATGCCAAAGGAAGATCACCTGACCCTTCATCCCAGCCTGCCTCAACCCTTTCCTTACAGCACTGTCCCCATTGGTACTACAGCAGGTAACATGAACTGTGATATTCTGGATTCAAAGTTCATGGCCTTAAACTCTACATTATTGACAGCTGTCCTTAATTAGGCTTTGGCTCTCTGTCTTGTAGAGTTTTACTGCCTCTACACACTGTGCATCTACTAGTTGGAAACTGGAACCATGATATTTTTATTAATAACATAATGACATCTCTCCTATAACAGCTGATATCCTAACTTGATGATTATGACTCAATTACCTTGCCATTTACCGTTATCTCTCTCTTCAGACATTGCATGATTCCCCCGTTGCATGGTTTCTCCAATGTACATTGATTTCTTCCTGCAGCCCAAAGACATGCAAGTAGGTGAATCCATGCCATTAAATTGCCCATAGTGTGACTTTGTATGTGTGTGGCTTATTCAGGGTATCTCTTACTTCCTAACCCCCTGCTGCAACACCGTATTGGATAAAGAAGTGGAAGAATGATGGAATTCACCGGAAGATTATACTGCAGGGTTATGAACTTTTCAAGAATTTCCCTCCAGATTTTTGACACAAAGAAGTAAAAATAGGAGCATCCCATAGTTGGTGACAGCTGTATAAACGGGTTCTGCAAGGGCATGTCCAGTATTATTAGATGAAATCAGAGGATTGTAATAATTTTTTGATCTTGAGATTCCTTTATCCCTTTATTTACATCTTTCTGGTATAACTATAACTTATCGCCAATTATTGACCATCTGCACTTGATTGTGAGACGTTGGACTTGTTGATTAAAAGTAAGGTAGCTGGTCACTGATTCGAGAGGCAGAAAGACAGTAATTCCATTAATAACCAACAAAATATGTTATAAGCAACAGGTGATGGAGTGTTTTGATTAGTGATTGGACAAATGAAACCCATGGTGGGTGGGAATATCCTGAACTAACCATCAATATTGCGAGCATAGATTGGTTAGTTCAGGATGTCCTCACCCACCATGGCAAAAAGTATCCTGCAGATGAAGGTAGCTCTGTAGAAGGAGAAGCAAATCGTCTGGCTCCAGAGTATTGAGACCATGCTCTGCTACTTCCAAACTGCTAACAGAGTTTGACTGTGTTCCCCTTAATCCTAACTGTAACCCTGCACCACCCAACCTCACCTGAAATCCCCCACTGAGAATCCATGTCTTATAATCATCTGCACTGTTAAACGCATGTTTGCTACACACTCAATGGCTCGGACCGTGTCCCAACAGCACAGACACTGAAAAGGTTTACATTTTCAGACCACTGATCCACAGTCCAAAAAGGTATGGTCAAGTAAAATGGCATGTCTAAATTGCATGTTGTTTGGGTCTGAGCTTGTGTCCTGTGATGGACTGGCATCCCATTCAGAGTGTTCACACTGTATGCGTTGTGTTTCCTGGGATTGGTTCCAGGCTCATCAGGACTCTGTCCTGGATTGGGAGTTATAGAGGATTAATGGGCACAGGTTCGAGGAGAGAAATGCTGGATCCCCAGGCCCAGACTGCTGGTACATTTCAGGGCTTTTGTCTACATCTGGGGCCACTGAGTCATTCAAGGTCTCCACCCTGGATGGGTGCTGATTAATTCAAATGGAATCAGTCTTATGCCATTTATGCTTCCACACACACCAAAGCGTTGGAGGAAAAGTGTTAAATCCGTCGTCCATTCTCGTCAGCCCTAATGACCTTACAAATTAAAGTAGGCGCTGCAGCAAACACTAAATCACTTTTTAACGCCGCTGCATAGCACGTGCACATTTAAAGTTGTTTTGTCTGCCTAGTATTATTCTGTCAGAGAGATCGTCTCAGGAAGGCTCTGGCAGAGTGTTCCACAGAATAGCAGGCTGCAAAATGGGCTTCCCCTGATAAGTACCCAGAGGTAATGTAGTGTTTCCAAGGGACTGGCTCCTCACAGATAGAGCCCAGCAGTGTGTTCCCCACAATCCAACTTACAGCAGCGGGCTCTGGCTGTCACCAGCTCTGCTCGAGTGGTTTGGCACTAATCCTGGGCTTGGCAACATCCTGTTCGAGTCATGATAAGACGGGCCCGTCAACATCAACGGGCAGGAAAAATGGTGTGGAAAAAAAAGGCGTTGTTTTGCCGCACTGGCTGTCGCTGCTAAAACATTACACATTAAATTTGTACCATTATTTCACCCTGAAAACAGACACTAATGGTAGTGTGGAGCAGAATACTCACTTTCTCTGGCAACTATTGTTTAACAAAGTGCCGTTGACTGCTACTATCGACTTGTACTGGTACTTTAAATACAGGTACGAAAGTGAAATAACAGATTTATAAAAAGCTGCAAGATTCCTTCATGTCACAAAAATCGCATTCTTTATGCCCTGACTACACCCTCCACTTGGACAGGTTTCAGGTCAATGAATTCCAGGAATCTACTAGTTAAGGACATATGACTAGTTGTTGACAGTCGAGCTTTGCAAAGTATTCTTTGTTTTAAGGTTTTGACTCCCCCCAACCCTTTGTGTAAAGCTTGCATGCTTGTCTTTTGTCATGCAGGTTTGCTCCTGCAGCCAGAAGGTATACAAATAGGTGAATTAGTGCCTTTGCCTGGAATGGCATATTGTTCCTCCCACATGTTTCTTAGTGTGGAAATCAACACCCATTTTGGGTTTCTACAAATGGTGTGGATACCATGTATGATTCTGTGGCCTATGACACTGGATTGTGCCACTGGTCTGGTACTGGGAGACCAACAATTCCAGCTTTGACCCTGTACCTATTGATCATCCATAATTGCCTATCCAATACAGGCTCATTATGAACATATTGACCTTATAACCACTTATTCTGGCCAGTGTCCCAATGGGTTGTAGAACTGATCCACAGTACACTAGGGTAAATCTTGGAGAGCAGACACACACAGTGGAGCGGTTGCTCAGACCACAAGATGTGCACTGACAAATCACTTGGCCTCTAGTGGTTCAATTTTTCCAGCACCCCCCATCACTTGTTTCCGCCGGCCAAACTCAACCCCTCCCCAGCTTGCTTGAATCACATGGATAATTGAAGGTACTGAGTAGTGGTTTTTTTACTCCACATGTGGAGAGCAGAGGGAGGACTTGAACCCCCAACCATAGAAGTGTGAGACAACAGTGCGCCCTACTGAGCCACCTGCTCACAAACCAACAATCATTCATAAAACACCCTGTGAGCTATACAGAGTAATCTTTTGTCTCTCCCTAGCTGTGCTTGGTCAAGCGTATGGTGAATTTTAAGACTCAGTCCACAGCTAATTGTCATTGGATGTTGGACTGTTATCTCTCTAATATAAACTTTATTCTCTGCTGATTTGAGAAATCAGCTCCCCATTTTTGTTTAAAGAACATCAATCTTTTATGCAACAGGGGTGTTTTTTAAGCTCAAATAGTGCTTTAGTCAGTAATACAAGACACTGTTCACCTTGACTGAAGTGAGCTCAACAGATTTGATTTTTCTGTTTGATGCTGTCATGGCAAAACCACGTCTTTGTAACCTTCTGTGTAGCTGGATGAATGCCAGAACCCTCTGGAAAATCTGAACTTCACCCAATAGTCTGCTTCAGTTTACACAGTCCTTTTTCACACAGGTCAAATAGATTTTCACTTCTTAATTTTGTTTTTTTTTTTTCATGATTAGAGATACACTATAAGACCAATTATATATGGGCACCAATTAATCGGGGTTGACATGGCTAATTAAGCCATACTCCTTGCTGACATAGGTGTATAATTAAGCCCACACTCATGCACTCTCCAGCAACAAACACTGGCAGCAGAATGGGCCATACTGAAGAGCTAGTGACTTTCAATATGGGGCCATCATGAGATGCCATCTTAACAAGTCAGCTTCAAATTTATGCCCTGGTTAACTGCAAGTAAAGTGACTGTGATGTGGAAACTTGTGACAAGAGTTTAGTCGCAAAGTGTTTGACAACACAAACAGAAAGGGACCTGATCGTCCAACATCAGTACCTCACTGAATTGCAGCAAATCAAACCAATAATATTCCACCATCTAACAGGAAGCCTTCCCAGGAGAGTGGAGGCTATTATAGGATTAAAGGAAGGACCAACTTCCTATTTATAGCCTTTTGGAAAGAGTCGTTTCACAGGCTTGTGTCCACAAACTCTTGCCTATTTAATGTATTTACTTGATTTTTATTCTTTCATCCAAAACAACCAAACAAAAACCCCACATAAATCAAGAATTATTCATGCTAAATAAGTAACTGCTTTAAAGACAAGTATTTTAATTCTAGTTTATTATATTAATTTGTGTTGACAATTTTTCCACACACTGACTTGAGAAAAGTACTTCAATAACATCACAGCCCTCCCTGAGGCCTAACTGACAACTAGTCCCAGGTCCTTATCACAGACTACTGGGCTCACTGATAAGCATGGGAGAGCTGTCTTGTAGGTAAGCTGGGATGGAAGACCTGAGGATTACAATGGTTGTGACTTTCAGGAATGTATGAGCATTTCCATATCACTTGTGCAATACATGGTTGCCTGGAGCCTATCCATTTGGGCACAAGGCAGGAGACACTCTGGATGGGGTTTGAACCCATCTCATGTTACAGTCACATATGCACTCACACCCCAGACAATCTAAAAATGTCAATCAGTTTAAACCAGTTGTTTTTGGACTGTGGGAGTATCTAGTGGAAACCCATGATACACTGAAGGAACATACACACACACAAAGCAGATGTGAGATTTGAACCCCCAGCCTTGCACGTGTGAGGCAACTGGGACAGCATGCAAACTCTACACACAGAGAGCAAAGGTGGGATTCAGACCCTCAACACTGTAGGTGCGAGGCCACAGTACTACCGACTGAGCCACTACAACTCGACTACTTAAAGGCATATTTAACTACTGTTGGGCCTGTCCATCACAGCCCATTTCCTGCAGTGACTTTATAGCTCTCTTAGTATATAATAAAGATTCCATTTCCAGGTTTAAGTTAATGAAAGGTGCCACAACAGCTAATACAACCAAATGATCTCATTTCTACACGGGGAAACCAAAAACGTTTAAAACTACCCTTCAATAAAATTTGAGACTGTGCAGTTACCACATTTGAATTGTCTGAGTATGAATATAAAACTGTGGACTGCAGAGGCTAATCAAAATACGTCTTTGCCCCAAACATTAAGGAAGCCACTGTAACAGATATTAAACAGAGCAATTCTTTAGAAATGATCTAGTTAGCTACTGAATCTCCTTAGTTAAGGAACAATATCTGTCCTCAAGCGATAGCATAGAGATGCACTCAGCTTGTATTGGTGGTTTGATGGCCTTTTGAAGGAAGCATGTCCACCGTTGAAGTTAGTTAATTGTTCAAGCAAGTGTAAGAGTATCTAAGAAGTTCGATTTTTCAACGGTGCCAGATTTTTTAACAAAAGAATTTTCTATTATTAGAAATCTGTATTTGAATTAATTCTCGTTATATTGTTTGTCTTAGATTATCATTCGAAATAAGTGACAATGTGATTAATGAACTCCCAAAGGGAATATAATTGTGCATTTTAACCATGTGGGGGGACATGGTGGCTCAGTGGTTAGTACTGTCATATTGGGGTTTGAAGTCTGCCTCTGGCTCTGTGTGTATAGTTTGCATGTTCTCCCCATGCTTCACAGGCTTCTTCCCACACTCCAAGAATACACATTGTAGGCTGAGTGGTGTGGCTAAATTGTTTGAGTGTGGGCATGAGGGGCCCTGCAATGGTTTAGCATCCCATCCAGGGTCTCCCCCGCCTTGTGCTCCAGGTGACCATGAATAGGATTAAGTGAATTAGAAGATTAGTTCATTTTTGACTGCATTGTGCAGTAGATGATAATCTTCATGGTACAAAGGTTGCCCAGTAGTAACATTCAGACAGAGGTTTGCTGGCCATATGGAGCCAGTGGACCGATATCTGTTTACAATCTGGAAAGTTCCCTCCTCACATCTGTGGCACAAGCGATGGACATGAACTACTGTATCAGGTTCTGTTTGAAGCAACCCATGTTGGAGGATGTGAACGAGTAACGTTGTTGGTCTGCATGCAGAGGTATGCTGTGTGTGCGTGTGTTTGTGTGTGTGCATACGTGCTCAAGGTGTGGTGTGGAAGAGAAGGGAGTGTTGAAGTTCTGGCTCCATCGTTATCTTCAGAGATAAGCCTTTCTGACTTTGATTTGTACAGGACACCATACCTGTTTCTAGTGAAGGCTGGGTCAATATGCACATAAAACATGGATTACAGACATGACACCAAAGTAGGCATGCCATATGAAATGTATTGTGCTTGACAATAATAGTTTTTAGTGATTTTTTTTTTTTATCTACACCCCTCCATCAGTTTCTGAGAATCAGAATTTTCCAGAAAGGTCCAAGAAGTAGACAAGTAATTTTTTTCATTAACCGCTTTAGTTACTATTATCATTTTCTGCTCAAATAGGGAAAGATATATATTTATATACTGGTGTACGTGGGCAGCATGGAGGCTAATTGGACTCTCTGTGGCCTCTCACTTCACATTCATGTTCTCCCTATATTTGTGTGTTTCCTCTGTGTATCCCATTTTCTCCATGCAGTTCAATGACGTGACCCAAAATTTCTCATGAAAGATGGACAAACATATATATATATATATAAATACCTATAGATGCTTTAAACAATATTCATATAAAGTAAATGCAGTAATGCTTTTTGTTTAAATATTCCAGAAACTTCCCTCATTAAAGTAGACATGCACTGCCTTCGGGCAATGAGAAATCGAAACGTGTCCTTGGCCGAATCGCTCGTCTCGCTGGGCTGGGAGATGACGATGTTCCAATTAAAAAGTTCCATTGGCTACAATGTATTCTTTGGTTAAAAGTATTGTAATGTATTGTTCTCAAAGATCACTTAGCATAGTGGTTACCAACGGGGGATTGGCGGTGCGTGGAAAAACAACCTTAACATTAGAGCAGGTGTCGGTCATCTCTGTCCCTTCATTCTACCGTTGTAGTTTTGTTTTCATCATGTCATAACAAGTGGCTAAAGTCTTTAAATTTTGAAGCCTGTATTTCTGAACAAAAATGCTCTTATGAGACAGTCACAAACTATTAGGATTTAAAAGGAATATTTCGGTTGAGGAAATTACCCACTTAACCTCTTGATGGATAGAGATACTGCTTTACTATAAAGATACCTTACACCCATAACCATTTCTCTTCAGTGGAAATAAAAATATTATGCCAAAAAAAATTTAAATATTTGACAGAAATGACCCATTCTTATTTTTGAATTGTACATGTTGACTTATTATTTTTGTTAATTGCACGCAAAGCAGAGATAACAAACATGTAGTGGAAGAAGACTGCCGTAAATTGATGGTTACTTCACTGTTGATTCTGCTTTCCCTTCCATCTCAACCATGGCTCTTCTCCGCTCTAAATGGCCTTTTTCAGCTGAAGACCACCAAATGCGCTGATAACCCTTCATTTGGAGTGTAAAAGGTGGAGAAATAACAGTCTTGTTCCACGGTAGCTAAGTACATGTTCCTCTTAAGGGAGGCATCAAGAGAAAATGAGCTAGTTCTCTAGGGCTGGAATGATGGGCTGATTGGACACCACCTCGTTTTCTCAATTTCACATTATATCACCGTTGATGTTTAATTAACTGATTAAATTAGCCCACAATACCAGTTTACAGACACTGTGGTACATTTGCAAGTGGAGATGAATACTGTGAGTTAAGAAGCAGCTGGATAGCCCATGACCGAGTTTGGCTGGGTCAGTGTGTTGCTGTAGCAAGTGATTGCCAGCCTTGGACATGCAAGTAAACTTCTAAATGAAACCCAGTGACCTTTGTTAGGTTCCGCTGAGACAGGAAGTAGAGTACAGGTGGAAACTAAGAGGACGGTCTCTCCATTCGTCTCATTTATCGGCGTTTTAGTTACTTGCTTACAGATTTTCAGTTTACTACACTTAAAAGGGAAGCCATGTCCCTGTTTACGTATAGTTTTTTGTGTGATAGAGAATTTCTTTATATTTTAAAACCTCTGCTGGTGTCTACAAATTGTCTACGGTGTGTGTATGTGCGTGTCTACGTGTCATGTGCTTCCTGGAATAGACTGATGGGTAAAAGGCAGAAGAGCACCCGTGGTTGAATGGCAGCTCTGCTCACACACACTGAGAAGTCCAGAGATGCCAGATTGCAGAATTGTATATTTCTGGTTAACATGAGGAAATGGGAGCACCAGGAGGAAACTGTCAAATTACGGGAAGAACCTGGAAACTTCACACATATAGAGTGCTGGGTGGAAGGCAGCAGCAGTACCCTTTGTGCTGCTTATAAAATGAACTCCGGAACGCACAGTGCTAAGTAATAAATCATTTAAGCTTTTTTTTTTTGGGCCCGGTGTATTTTTACATAAGCGTGTATTGATTATTGCATCACTCTTGGTTTTGCTTGCTGTCATTTGCAAAATGGCTTTACATAAGTTGATTACATCTGCAGCACTGCAACTTATTGCGGTGATAAAGACGGAAAACAAAATAGTTGTTTCTGCTTTTCTTCAAAGACATCCTGTAACAGGAGTGGGCAATGTATCTTATTTATGAAAATAAAGAAATGTATTGGGATCAATGTCCATTTCTTGCTTTAGATGTTAGGATGTACAAATCAGAATGTTATTTTTACCTGATCTTTTATACCAAGGATTTTATATCAGATCTCCAGAGCAGGCTACTACATGCAAAGCTCATTTTGCACACTTAGAAGTCATTTACTGTGTAGATGATTACTTTGGGGGCAGGGTGGTGGCTAGGTGGCAAGCACCATAGCCACAAACCTCCAAGTTTTGGGTCCCACAGTCCAAACCTATGCAGTTTAGGTGAAGTAATGGCTCTAAATCGCTTCCTGGAATAGCCTCAAGGCCTCCTGTGACTCTCTACTGGATAAGTCATTGGAAGAAGGATGGAATGAAGGGATGATCCCTTAGGAACTTAGACAATAGGAGGCTTAGGTGCCTCTGGCCAACTCCCGGTTCTTCATTACTCAATATTTCAATTCAGTCCTCATCCAAAAAGTAAGGCCCTGCTTTAGAAAGAATGCTAGCACTTTAGTGAAGACTCTGCATAGGTTATCTAGTCAATATGAACTGAAGAGACAAAATTTATCCTTATTTTTATGTTCTAATAAATATAGAAAAATCTTTTTCCTGTTATGCTGAGCAGTTCCATGCATATCAATAATGACATCATGTATTACACCATTTATAATTTAGTAGTTGCAATTTTCAGATAGTTTTACCATAATATAATTCAAATATTAAACACATTTTTTGAACAATCTTGTATATGCTATGACATGGAAAAACATCTATCCATATCTCCAGTGGAAACATCTATTCAATCCATCAATTTTCCAAAAGCAGTTATCCATCACAGGGTTGAGCCTAGATCCTGTCCCAGAATGCCCTGAACATGAGGCCAGCTGGGATGAACCTGGAACCAGCAGGCAATTATCCTGATTACAACTTTTTCCTCCCTTAGAGGTGCTGTTGTAGAAGCTTTGAATTGAATCAGCAAACCCTAAAATGTTTTTCAATTGAGAGGGGAAAATAAGGTATAAATCATTAAATATATTAATAAAACAGAATTTACAATTGTAAATCAGAAGCCTCTTTAGTAAAATAAATTGGAAGTGGCCCACAGGCCTGCAATTCATTGCAATTTGTCTTTTCATCTAATGGTGGCAGCACTCTATAAATTGTCTATTTGGCACCACATTCTTGCTTTATGTGCCCCATTCACCCACAACAGAAGTGCTCCAGGCCACGGGGGCAGTATACATTTGTAATAATTCGGAATTTGATAATAAGATATTACAATTATTTTGTGTGTTTTTAATGCCACTGATCCTTTGATTTTTCACGTAAGCCAATCTGGGAATCTTTGAAAATAGGAGAGTAAGCCCTTACTCATACAAATGCTTCTCTTCATTGTCACTCATTTCCATACACTAACAACTGAAGACATTCTATGTCCTAAAATTATGATTGAGTGAATCTGTTCTTAGCAGACATTTATGAAACTAAGTCACAGTGGTTTCTAGCCTGCACTAAATTAAACTCCATGCAACATGTTACACTTGACTCCATCCCACTAGCAGTTCTTTGTGTCTACGTATTACAAGAACTCATTTCAGCAGTGGGGAATCAATAAATAAGAACGGGATAAAGTACGGTACTTTGGCAAGCATCCAGGTGTTTTCCTCCACCAGCTACACCTGGGTGAAAAATTTAATGGGCTCTGTGACCTGACGTGTCACAAATAGAGATGACAGGCGCTCTTGTGGTGTGTATAATCATAATGTTAAACAACTGAGCTTGAAGGAAGAATGGAAAAGTAGCTTAAGGAAATGAAATGTGAATAATGATGTACCCCATCTGACAAAATTAATATGATCTGTGACTTTACGGCTTTACAAAAAATGAAAAATCATTCAAACCTGGCAAAACTCTTCACTGCAGATCTTTTCCCATCTCATTGTCGCAAATGAATGAGATGTTTAAACACACAAAATGCTGCTTATCTCCAACATAAGGATAAGGAATTCATAAGCTGGATTTTCATCTTGAAATAAGGCATATGGGATGTAATTGTTCAAGGAGCTCTAACAGAATGATGCGTTCTTCTTACTTTTTGCTTGTATCATCTTAAAATAACATTGAAATAAATATAAGTAAATAACAACATAAACTCGAAGGTCTGAGGGTAGTTTGTCTTCCATTTGGGAGCCATTTGCAGGCTGATTTGCTATGGAGAACATTCTGTGGATGCGCTGAGAAGCCAGGGTGAAATGTGAGAGTCTAAACTGCAAACGTATAGGTGGTGTCACAATGCTGCGAGGTCTTCTTAGGGCAAAGGGAAATCATTCTGAGTAATCAGAGGATAGAGGACTAACAGCATCCCCACCAGATCTTGTTATTAATATCTCTATACTTCTTTTGTTGTAAAATGATGAAGTTAGAAAACTATTTTGCTTTTCAGTTTCAATCTACATACCATCTTTGCATTGACTGAACTCTCCTTGCAGTAGTAATCCCTCTCACAGCCTTTCCATTGGATTGGTTCCCAAAGGGAGAAGGTGACAGGGCAAAGAAACAAGGTATCAGAAATGTGATTGGGGCAGAACCTGAGAGAGCTTGTGGCTTGTTAATGACAGGCCTCAATGCCAGTTATCAAGGAGCGATTGAAACTGAGCTAATTTTGGGAAACATACAGTAGCAGAAATGATATTATGAGTATCGTTGGATTTAGGGAAATGAGCTTGTGATGTCAGAAATGAAAATTGGGGCAAGCAAAGAGGAAAGAGGAAAGAATCACTGAAGTCATGAAGATGTGATGCAATATGCTCAAGATAGAGATCCATCCATCCATCCATCCATCCATCCATCCATCCATCTTAATAAACCACATATCCAATACAGGGTAACAGTGAGCTGGAAAGCAACAGGACATGTGGTAGGGGGCTAAGCTTGTAGAATGCCAGTCAGTTGCTGGGTTTGCACTTACCAAAAGA
Source organism: Gymnarchus niloticus (assembly GCA_009936485.2). Classification (NCBI taxonomy): domain Eukaryota; kingdom Metazoa; phylum Chordata; class Actinopteri; order Osteoglossiformes; family Gymnarchidae; genus Gymnarchus; species Gymnarchus niloticus. Next base: position 13,891,462 of record JAACJT020000105.1, on the reverse strand, counting down.
ACAAATAATTGGTTTGTTTGTTGAAGTTTTCATTCATGAACTGTTTGCCTCATGATTACTGTAAGCACAATAGTGCTCTGGTCAAAAATGTACACTACAATTATTTGACTCCTGACATTTCAACCAGCAACCTTTTAGTTCAGTACCCTAAACTTTTGCTCCCTAACAGGTTGCTTGGAAATAACACCCACAGCTAATTTTGTTGATTTTTTCAACAGTAATTAAAGTAAGTTATATTTTTTTTTTCTGTTGGTCATTAAACTGAGCAATGGTAAAAAAAAAATAAAACATTAATAAACAACATAATGTCCCAATGCCTGGTACTAAGGCTGAATATTATAACATTTATGTCATTAGCGATTCCATTAGGACAATTTAATACTGTTTAAATGATTTCCACACTCTAGTGTAATAGGTAATTTGAAGCTCAATCATACACTTAGGATAATGATGAGTAGTACAATTGCACTTACATATAAAATATGTAAAATGTAAAACAGATCCTTCTATACACTTGAAGTTTTATGTGATTGTTGTGAAGGACGTCCATGTAGGTGTTAACATGTAGCATTCATTACTGCCCACGATGATGGGAAAAAGCACTGCCGATGGAGACGACTTTAAGTGTATCAGGGGCATAGTGTGATTCAGAGACAAATGGGATTACATTGGAAGTAGCGGCATGAGATATAAAACCTTTGTGTGAAGTTTGCATGTTTGTTCTGTGTTTGCTTGGGTTTCCTCAGGCCTGTATTTCCTAGAATAAGTTCCAGGCTCACTGTGACCCTGTATGATATATGTACATATGGATGGATGGATGGATGGATGGATGGATGGAAATATGAAGTCTCTTTTTTCAAAATGGCTTGGACTTGCGTACCCTAGCTATATACTGGGTTAAGATCTTCCATATTTAAGAATAATCCAAACCCTTACATCATTACCAGGCTGGGGTTTCCATGGGTTTCCTCTACATCAAAGCTCTAAATTTGTAAACACGATGAGCTCAAGCAGGAGCAAAACAAAAGTCCATTCCCTGCAACACAAGTCCCGGTTTCACGGATGACACGGAGAATCATTTCAAAGAGACAGCATTTAAAAACCATTTCCATCATCTTGGAGTTGGCCCCTGTCCAGTAGTTACCTGAACCTTTTCAGTGTCATGATCCTTGAAGATTCGTGTGCAGATAAAAGATTTGCCTCAGAGTTAAATCCGCTCACTTTGCTCTGCTTGTCTCACGCCTGCTTTTTGGGCTCATATTCTTAGATTTTAGCAGTTCTTAATTTATTACCCAACTTAGCAGCGCTCCATGGAGTTGGCTCCTGACAACTGTATGCTAGTTTTATTGCAGCACTTGTATGTTGCTGTCAGCAAAAGCCTGCCAAACAAATACTAATGAAAATGTAAATGCAAAAATGTAAAAATTACCATTAACTACAGCATTCTTAATGGACTAAGAATAATCAGCAGATTCTTCAAACACTGGATGAACAATGGGTAAATCTTGATGAATTATTGGCATTGCCATTCAAATGAAACAACTTTTCATTATCAGTAAATATACATATCATTAGCCAGTGCTTATAAAGGGCATCTGCAATGCAGGCTACTGTATTAAAAAGCAATATATCTGATAAGATATACCATGAAGCAACGGTATTTCATGCATTTGCCATGTGGTTCCTGGGCATAAGCACAATCATGTCAGGTGATTTTGAAAAGGATTGGCTTGTCATTCTCAGTAATGAAGCCTTTCTACGTTATCTGTAATTTCTAGTGGATGTCAGCTTTGGGACCAAAGTACTGACTGTAGTACTTGTCATCTAATACTCACCTTAATACCTGCAATTGTAGTTAGGGAAGCACAATGGGAGGACTACCGTTAACCAAAGTCTTTTATGATTGAGGTAGTAGAGGTAGTAAAGGCCCAGAAATACAACAGGCCATGATTTTTAAACAGAATTATTAAATGAAGTGCAATCGCACTGTGGTACAGTAGTTAAGGAAACGCATGTCTTACAATGCCCTGTGTAAACCAAGCCTGGTGACTACCAAAGAGAAATGATGTTTTCTGCAACTGATTTATTTCATCCTCCCTGAGAATTGTGACTTAGGCATGGTTGAGGGGTTTTGTGTGCCCTAATGAGCCATTGAGCTATCCTGGAGCTTAACTCCTGGTCAGGCTGCCCTTACTGAGCAGGTCTGATGGGAAAGGCTGTATGACTTATCATCCAACAAAGGCAAGCCAATTTAAGGTATTAAAAAGAACCATCCTCACCTATGGTCATGAGTTTGGACGAGTAGCAAGAAGAAGATCACAATTACAACAGGTTGAAATGAGCTTTATCTGGAGGGTTGCTGTTTTGGGTTTGGAGATCCAGATGGGCATGGAAATAGAATTGCTTCTTCTCTAAATACCAAGAAATCTGGTGGTTGGTGCATCTTGTAAGAGTACCACCTAGACAGCTCCCGATGGAGTAGTTCCAGTCATGTGCAACTAAGTGGAGGCCCTGTGGCAGAATCAGGACTCGTTGGAGAGATTATATCTCTCAGCGTGCTTGGGGACATCCAGGGATCCCCCAGAATGAGCTACAGGTTGTGGCCATGGTGATGAAGGTCTGGTGTGACGACCCTTTACAGTGGCAGCAGGATCATAACCAGACAAGATCCACATACATATTATCTAATTGCGTCTAAGAGGACTTATCTGGAGGGTACACAGCATAAGTCATAAAGCTAGTAGCATAAATTAAGTGCCTATATACTACAGTACAATATACTGTAGCTCCACAGACTGACACTGCCTTGAGTGTACGCCCCAGCATGCACTGGGTGTTGTAAAGACATGTAAATAGTCCTAAATACGTGTCGCAAATAGCATTGCGTGTCGTTGCGTTTTATTCCCCAGTATTGTGAAGTGTCGCAGTGTATTGTGTGTTCATGCGTACAGCCTGTTATTGTCACCGTGTTTATGTGTGTGGAGGCTAACACCGGAGGCTAACCCCCACGTTTCAGCGCGCACGTGGTTGATGAGTTGGCGTTAATGTCAACGGCTGTGTAGGTGCTATTATAAAAAATGCCTTGTTTGAGCAAGGTGTCTCTGCCTCCTGCTTTTCACAGGAGCTGTCGCTACAATCTTAAACTTCCTTCTTAGGCTGATTTGCTGTCTTAGTGTGTGTAACTTTCTGAAGTGTAATGGAGGAGTCCTTGGGCAGCCTCGAATAAACAATTGTAGTCTCATTTTCTGAAATGAAAATATGAACCATGCACAACAAACTTTGGAGGTGAGGCTCATTAGGACTGGGAAGTCAAAAAAGGCTGCAAATAAAATAAACTGAATAAATAATTAGCACTTCTATTTGAACAGACCCCATAACCCTGAACAAGACAAACGGTTGGAAGATCAGTGGTCACACGTTTGAACAGAGACAATTTGCAATAAAACTGTCAGCTTTTTTAAAGAACGTAATGACAAAAGGACACTTTTATTTTGCTCAGATTTGTTTTGATTAACAGTTATGTGAACGAAACATTCCGCTCTTGCATTCACAGTGACCATAGTCTTTATTTGCATTTTTTATGAAGAAGAGGCAAACAATAGTCTACTGAAGGTAGCTCAAAAGTTCCTTAGCACTGCGATGGCAGTAAATCCCACTGAGATTCACCAAAGGGTGATGGGGGTGTGTTTTACTAGCTGCTGAAGTGTTCTTCCAGCTATGGAGCAGCTGACTAGCATCGATGTCTTAATTTGTTTGCTTTCCTCTCCCTAAAGCCAAATACAGTTTATTTCATCACAGGCAAGCAAAATTCCTGAGCAATGAAGCTACTTAATTGTTGGTGTGAAGAATTTGACTTCACGTTATGTAAGCAACCATTTTAATTGGCAGATTCGTTGTTAGTGCTAATTGGATTTTTTTTGCTACTAATTGATCAATTTTTTTCAACCAAGTTGAACCAAATTTAAATACCTGCTTTCATCATCTGAAGTTAATTATCTTATTGTCGGATTATGTGAGGAGAAGCTACCCACAATAAATACCTGGTTTAGGTAATTTTTTTTAAAGCAGGATTGTAAATTGTAGTGTTATTACAAGCCTGTATAAAAAGATTTGCTGGATGACAGTTGGTGGCTTTTATTCATGATAAAATGAATATTTATTATTATTGTTAATCCAGCTACTGTCTTGCTATGCTTATTTACATTTTTTTTTTTCCACAGTCTAATTTTCATGTCCATTATGGCTTATATCATTACATTAACTTCTGAATGTCATTATGTTTTGTGTCTTTTTTTTTATGGTGGGAATCCTCAGGAACATCCAATCCCAGGGGTTTAGAGTAAAATCCCAAAGGTGAAAAAATTAGGAAAAGTCTAGCAATTTCCACAGCAGCTGGGTCTCCTGTAGCCTGATACAGGAGCTGCTGCCCTCCTTTCACCTTCTTGTTCTGATCAGCAGTAGGTGAAGTTCATCAGGAAGGACTCAGCTTTGGTTATCCATTGTCTGAGCTTATGTGGCCTCTTTGTGGCTGAAGCAAAGGTCATTACTTAACTTGTCAGTGGATTTGTATCGAAAGTTACCATAAAAAGAGGTTATGGTCTTTTGATTAGGTAAGAGAAACCTGCTAATTATTCTAATCTGGTTGGTAAGGGAGATGAAACTGGGTCTTCTCTCCCTTCTAGGGTTTGCACTTTTCTCTGTTCCCTTTGTTATTCCCTGTTTTCCTCATTCTTTATACAGTCATTTTTTAGACAATCTAGCCACCTCATAGTTTATGTTTCATCTATCTCAGATATGCTTCTATGCCATGTTTATAATTAGTGCAACACTTTTGGCTGCTTAAAGAGCTTCTGCTGTTAAATTGGGAATCCTGTGTTTACTAATCTAATGGAATCTGATTAAATAAGGTTTAACACTCTCCCTGCTTCCAAGATTATTTTCTCTCGTTGAATTACATTCTGCTGTCTTCATATCTACTTGAATTGTCAATGCGTGGTGTGGGCTTTTAAAAGAATCCTTCACGACATTGAATGCCAGTTACTTGGGGACCTTCAAAGATAACTGCAGTTTATGCTGACAAGAGCGTTCATAGATGCTTCTGGGTTGATTATTGTCAGATGATGTCAGAGAGGTGATCTATGCGTAATTCTCAAATACAAATGTTTGTATTTATTATTGAAATCCAATATAGTTACAGAAAGGTTGTAAAATGAATTAAGTTCTCTGGATCAGATTTATTAAACCAAGAAAATATTAAAGAAAATGGTGGAATGGGGAGCATCGTAAAATGCTCAGAAAGGTAATGATGGACAGCGCCTATGTTATTTTGAAATATTGTTTGAAGGAGCAAGATGGATAGAATGTTTATCTAAATGAAAATGTCCTGATGCAAATATGCATGCAAATCAAATGGTATGTGTTGTTGGTGCTTTGGGAAAGGAACGAGTATTGAAACCCAAACCCCAGAACTGAGAACTTTATTTTTGTCACCAAAGAACACAAGTGTAAACTGCACTACTGAACAACTGGGTGGCCTTAAAAGCATTGCCCCTAAATCGCCTTGATGGCGACGATATGAAGATCTCTTGAATCCGAGCCTCCAAGGGAAGCACCCCATAAGAGGAGGGCACAGGGGAAAGAGAATATGTATGAGTAGAGCAGTGATTTAAG
>JAACJT020000105.1:13870722-13885692 GCA_009936485.2 Gymnarchus niloticus | reverse complement strand
CATAAATGTATCCTATGATGTGTGTATATACTTTAAACAGAACAGAAAGACAGCCAGCAAGAGGTGGCAGAGGTTGGAAATTCACAGATGAGCAAGAGACCACCAGAATAAACATGGTTTTGGAAAATATTCCCATCTCCCTGAGGGAAATCAGAGACAATGTCCATTTCACAAACATTGACCAGGTTTTCCTGTCCACAATCGACCGTGTCTTGAATCAACACCGGCTGAGGATGAAACAGGTATATCGTATTCCATTTGAGTGCAACTATGACCGGGTGAAGGAGCAACGATATCAATATGTCCAATCATTACAGAATACCTTGGCAGGTCATGGATCCAGCAAAATCAGTTGCAGTGCGAGCTCTTCTAGTGAATGGAATAGATGTCCAGAAGATCAGGAATCAAATCCATGAAGCCAATCAACAATTTCAGTGTGTTCTGGAGGACTGTCAGTTGAGTGTACCCTCGATACCTACATTTGAGATGTCTTCCCCTGCTGAGTTGGAGTCCAGACCTGTGCTGTTGAGAGGAATTCATCTCTCCTGGGAGGAGTGCAAGAGGAGGATTGACCTGTTTGTGTTTATACTGTGGAAAGGCAGGACATCTACGATTAGACTGCCTTGTTCACCTTGGAGGAGATGGCTGACCTGCTACCTCAGCTAGCTTTCAGAACCTCACTGTAGAGGTTGATGTGTCAGAGGTGGGGGTAGGGGCCATCTTGTCCCAGTGTCATGGTTCCCCATCAAAGCTTTTCCCCTGTGCCTTCTTTTCATGCAAGCTGTCTCCTGCAGTGTGCAACTATGGCGTGGGAAACTGGGAGTTACTAGCCATCAAACTGGTGTTGGAGGAGTGGTGACACTGGTTAGAGGGGGCAACATATCTATTCTTGGTTCTGACAGACCCCTGCAATCTAGAATACATTCAAGGTGCCAGTTGATTGAATCCCCAACAGGCTATATGGGCCCTTTACTTCTTGGTTACCTACCATCCAGGTTCCAAGAATATCAAGGCCAATACACTTTCACGCCAGTTCGAACAACCACATCTAAACTTGTCTCTGGAGACAATCTTGCCTCCCAGTATCATTGCAACTGTTTGGTGGGAGATCATGGATGCTCTGCAGGAGGCCCTCCAGTCTGACCCAGGACCTTCAGAGGCCCCAGTAAACAAAACCTATGTTCCTGCAGTGATTTGACCCCCAGCTCCTACAGTGGATACACACCTCCCTCAGCACAGGCCATCCAGGCATCTCTCACACCCGAGAGTTCCTGTCATGTAAGTTCTGGTGACTGTCTCTCCCTGATGTCAAAGAATTTGTTTTATTGTGTCCTGTTTCTGCTCAGTCAAAGACCCCCAGACCTTACCTGCTGGTACCCTAGAGCCCTTACCTGTTCTTCAGAGACCCTGGTCCCAGATCACCATTGATTTAATCACAAACTTACCCTCATCCCAAGGTTTCACCACAATCCTGGTCACCGTCAATAGATTTTCAAAGACGTGTCGGTTGGTCCCACTTCCTGGATTGCCCACTGCCATGGAGATGGCAGAGATTTTGTTTAACCAGGTCTTCAGAATCTCTGGCATCCAAGAAGACATTGGATCCTATTTTGCACTGGCGGAAAGCGTGACACAAAGTAGTTTTGCTAGTTTCATACCAGCGCATTCCTCATTTTCACGCCAAACGCACACGCTTTCAAAATAACAAATGATTTTGCGCGTGTTTCCCTTTAGTAGGAGTGGTGTTTTTTTTAAGTGAGGTGTGGCAGGGTGCATTGTTGGCACGTTACTTTTTTTTTTTTTGCAGTTTCTTAACTTTATTTATTGGGTTTAACAAAAATGTAATTGCCAACAGAGCATTTATAACAAATTACAAACAAACTGTAAAAAACACACTGAACCCCAGTAAACACAAGTGCTAATCGAACAAAAAATGGTAAGGAGAAAAAGAAAATAACATAAAGAAAAGCAAACAAACAGCCAGCTCATAGTCGGTTGTGTCCATAACAAACACGGACAATCAGCACATCCCTTATGCCACAACAAATAGCAATAATACCTAGCCAAGCCATGAGAGTCACGTCAGTCAGGGATGAGTGGAAAATTTATCCTCTTAATTAACTGGAAAAAAGAACCCCATATTTTCTCAAATGTATCAGGGGAGCCCCTTAACGAAAGTCTAATGTTTTAAAATAAAAGGGTGTCTCTTATCCATTGGGTATGAGAGGGAGATGTTGATGATTTCCACTTAGTCAACATTAGTCTCCTAGTAGGGTAACAAAAGCTAGGGCATCCTTTTTAGAAGCAGAAAGTGAAGGGGGTGAGGGAAAGACCCCAAACAGTGCACTAAAAGCATCTGGCTCTATTTCCCCCCCATCCAATCTGATATGGTGCTGAATATCTCCGTCCAGTAGTTATATAAAGATGGGCAAAGCCAAAGCATGTGTATGAGGTTTGCAGGACAGTGTTGACACCTATCACACGCCGGACAGACATCATCATAGATCTTCGACAGCCAAGCTTTAGTATAATAGATGCGATGTAGGATTTTGAATTGAATAAGACCATGTCTTGCACAAATAGAAGATGTATGTACGCATTTTAAAATCTCTGACCAAACCTCCTCTGGAATTACCTGCCCCAAATCTTCCTCCCAAAGAGCCTTTATAGAGTTCAATGAATCAGAGTGTATATGATTAATCTGATTGTAAACATATGATATTGAGCCTTTCAGAGTTGGGATTGGCATCAGAAAACCATCTAAAACCGAATCCCAGGGTAACTGAGGAAACATGGGGAATGTATTACAGGCAAAACTGTGGACCCGCAGATACCTAAAAAAATGTTGCCTGGGAAGCGAATATTTATCTAAAAGTTGCAAAAAAAGATGCAAAAGTGTTATCTATATACAAGTCCTTAAAAGTATTAATACCAAAATTTGACCACATAGAGAACCCCCTATCAATTAAAGAAGGAGGAAAAGTGTGATTAGCAACCGGCAGGGCATAAATAGATAATGACTATAAGCCAAAGTAGCGCTTAAACTGAGCCCAAATTCTGAGAGAGGATTTAACAATCACATTCTTGTTATAAGGCGAAATAGAGGACTGAATAGGAGAGTGCACCACGGCCTTCAGAAATACAGGCTTGACAGAGTTTGCCTTCATAACCAACTGTAACCCAGCAGGAAAAGCTCTGTTAAATAATATAGTTTCCTTTATTTTATGCATTATTTGGAAGAGGTTTTAATTTATGTGCATAATTTTAAGTTATATTTTTATTCAAAGGTGCTTTATTGAGCTTCTTCCTTGATTGGACCATTTAGGTGGCACAATTTCCTTATTGGAGAAAAAATGCTCTAGCCCGCCTGTAAAGGAGCCGGGAAAGAAAATGTAGTGAGGTAGCGGATTTGCTAACGTGGAAGGAATAGCGGAGCATTTCTTTTTTTTTGTGATTTAACTTGTGGTTTAAGAAGATTATTTTAATTTTGCAACAAAACACGCTTAAAGTGTTGCTTACTTGGAGTCTTGGTGAGTAACTTTTTTTCTTTGGGTTAACAAATGTACCAAATGTTAAGTAGCAAGCTCATGGTATAGCAAGATGCTGATATACAAGTTTTATAATTTTAGTCTCACTGTTAAGGTAATGCATTTTATTTAAAGTGGTTGTGCTTTGATAAACCCGTGTACCTGAGTTGTCGATTTGTAAATGTTTACGCAAATGAACATCCTCATTAATGCACAACGGAGGTGTGGATGTTAGCCGACAGGTTATTTCCAATGGCCTGGTATTAGCAGAGTAGCATTCTCCATTTTTTGTTACTGTAGTGGTCATTTGCTTACAAACGATGTCATTATGTTTTGGAGTTTTATAATCATAGTAGGGTTAAACTTTGTAAAACTTACATTGTTAAACTTTGAAGTGATATGTTAAAACATAAAGCTAAGTAGAAAATGAATAATACGAGTTCATTTATCAGATAAACCTGGTAAAACTTATCTTCATGCTAGGAACAGGGGTGTGAAAATATGAATACTATACAGTTTGGATTCTTTTATTTCTAGGATATTACTGTTGGTTAAGCGATATCTTTAGACTATATGTGTTCATTGTGATCATGTATAGTACTGATGCAGTCATTTTGAGCTTGTGTAATATTAGTCTTGTAAACACACCGGCTAGGTTTTTTGGAGATCCAGAAGAACCCCATGATTTGGATTCTCTCCTCGACGAAGGAGATGGCGAGCCAACCATTGAGAAACACTTCTTAAGGAGGAGTGCCTGTGGATTCCCTTTACTCTGACCCCATCAGTCTGGAGGATTGAGGGTGCACCGAGACTATTCCAAAAAAAAAAGAGCTCTTGGGTTTAAAGTGAAACTTGACCATTCCAGACAAGGACTAACTGAGTGTATCGGTGATTCATCTTCACAAATGTCATTTCAAATTGCCAGCTTACCTGTAATTTTTGTGGTTTTTTTCCAGTTGTTAAATCTTTTGTAAATACATTGTTATCTGAGGTTAACTGAGGCCTTGCTACTCATTGTGTCCGACTTTCCAATCCTTACCCCTCCCTCTGAACCTAGACACTGGTCCACTGTAATTTACCTGCATAATCAGGTCGCTTCTATTGGTAGCAGGTTACAGGCTACACAACCAAGTCATGTGAGGATCAGAGGCCTCATACTGAAGGCAGCATTTGAGAATCCTAATATTGGCTGCCCAATAATAAAACCTGAGATTTGGTAAAGCTAATCCTCCGAGTTGCCTGGGTCTCTGCAAGTACTGTTTGTGCAACCTAGGAACCTTCTTGCTTCAAATAAACTCAGAGACCAAGGAATCAGCTTTACAAAAAAAGGTCAGAGAGAAAAAGTGGTATACATTGGAACAAATAGAAGAACCGCAGAAGAATATTCATTTTAACAGAGTTTACATGTGCAACCAAGGATAAATTAAGCATGGACCAGCATTCGCAGTCTTCTCAGATTTGAGATAGCAAGGCGGCAAAATTGGCCTTGTAAAGATCATTAAATTTGTGTGTAACAAGGACCCCAAGATATGTAAAGCTAGGGTGGGCAATATGAAAAGGTAGGTTATGTAGGGGATAATTCTCAGCAGCAGTACTGATCGGAAATAACTCCCTGTTTAAGTTCAATTTGTATCCAGATATCTGACTAAATGAATGAAGAGCAGCAAGGGCTGCAGAGACCGAGACCGACAAATTACAAACATACAACAAAAGTTCATCTGCATAGAGGGAGACCTTCACATCTATACCATTTCTAAATATACCAATAATACGTGGGTTAGATCAAAGTGCTTTCGAAAGGGGTTCAATTGCGAATAATACTGGGCTTAAAGGGCAACCTTGCCTTGTTGAACAGTAAAGATGAAAATACTCAAATTGAAAGTTATTTGTCTTGACTGATGCTTGTGGAGAGAAGTAGAGCAGCTTAATCCAAGAAATAAAATTTTTCCCAAAACCAAATTTCTCTAATGTATAAAAAAGATAACCTTATTCTACTCTGTCAAAGGCCTTCTCAGTATCTAGTGATATCAACGCCTCCTGAGTATCAGAAACAGAGACATTATAAATCATATTAAATAGACGTCTGAGTTTGAGAAAGAGTGCCTATTTTGAATAAATCCAGTTTGGTCCACGGAGATAATAGATGGGAGAATGGATTCTAATCATAGCACCAATAGCTTTGATAGCAATTTGAAATCAACATTCAACAAACTAATGGGGTGGTAAGAGGCACAGGATAAGGGATCTTTACTTTTTTTCAAGAGGAGGGAGATAGAAGCTTGCATAAGAGTTTGGGGAAGGCGACCAGAGCCAAAGGACTCATTAAACATATCTAATAACAATGGGGCTAGCTTATGCCAAAATTTCTTATAGAACTCACATAGCCATCCAATCCGGGGCATTTTCCACTTTGTACAGTCAACAGGGCCACACTGAGTTCTGCAATAGTGATTGGCTTCTCTAGTTCCTCCACAACAGACTGGCTAATAAAGCAATTCAGCAAAGAAGCTATCAAAATCAGAACGAGTAGACAGTTGGTCAGATGAATAAAGGGACATGTAAAATTCCTTAAACGCCTTGATGTGCTCCTACCTTTTAACTTTGCGCACGACCACGTCCATTTCCTCGGCCGAAAACCGATCCAGTTTGCCAGGTAAACACACCATTACAATAGGAACCTGCCATAGCTCATGCACCCCTGCCTTTTAAAGGTGAGGTGACGTGCCATTCTGATGTGTTTTGGGCGTAACATACAATAAACCAACCTCTGAAGAATTAAGAGAGTTAGGGCTACATTTTGCACCTTGCGCTGGCGCCAAGTCTGTTTTTTCCGCCGTCAAAAGAGCAAAATGGATTCTGACATTGGACACGCCCCTAAATGTTACTTGCACCTTGCGCTTTATGCTTTGCATTAGATCATCAAAATAGACCCCATTGTGTCAAACCGGGGACCCCAGTTTACTTCAAGGGTTTAGAGGGCATTCTGTTCACATCTCAGCGTGTCCCAAAGCATGTCATCTGGGTACCACCCTCAGACTAATGGACAAACAGAGAGACTCAAACAGGAGATTGGCATATTCTTCTGACAGTACTGCTCCTCCCATCAGGAGGACTAGAGCCGCTGCCTTCCTTGGGCAGAATATGCCCCTAAGACTTACCCCTTTCCAGTGTGTCCTAGGTTACCGGCCTTCGTTGTACTCCTGGGAGCTCGAGGCCAGTGATGTGCCAGCCATGGATGACTGGTTCAGGAGGAGTGGACAGGTATGCGAGAGGACCCATGTCCAGCTACAGTGGGCGGTGCAGACCCAAAAGTGCTTTACGGACCGGTGCCGAAGACCCACTCATCCAGGCCAAGGGTGTGGCTGTCTACCTGTGACATAAAACTGTCTCCCCTCAAGGAAACTCAGTCACCGTTACATTGGGCCTTTCAAAATCATTCGCTGTATAAACCCTGTCACGTACCGTTTGCAGCTTCCCCCCCGGTTCTGGATCTCGCAGACTTTCTATATGTCCCAGCTGAAACCTGTATATTACACTCCTATGAACCCCCTTCTCCACTGGACGCTGGGGGGGGAGTTGGCCTATGCTGTCTGTGTCCTTCTAGACTCTCAGTGCCAGAGGGGTCATTTCCAGTACCTGGTCAACTGGGAAAGCTACAGCCTGGAGGAACAGTCATGGGTTTCCACCCAGGGCATTGTGGACCTATTGTTGATTGGCGAGTTTCACCATTTACATCCAGACCACCCAACACCCCAACCACATGGTCAACCGCCACACCAGTCACCTCAGGCTTCAGGAGCCACCCATAGATATATGGGGGGGGATACTATCACAACCACACCAAACCAGTTTACCTTTAACCTGCCACACCCAACCTATAATACTCCTGTTCACCATCCCCTGAGTACTGACCAGCTGTGTCTCGTTCATTATCATCAAGCAGTTTCCAGCTGTGCCTTGTTCAATCTCCTACATAAGCCCTGCAGTTCAGTTGCCTCCTTGTGAGGTATTGTGGTTCTGTGACCATTACTGAGCATGCATTAGTCTTGAGTATTTGCCAGTGTATGACCCTGATTGTTTGACTTCTCCTTCTACCTCCTGTTTTGGTTTGCTGTGCTCCTTTCTCCACCCTGGAATTGACCTATTGTCTGTGACCATGACTACATTTTTGATACTCCCCTGGCTTTTAGAAATCCTGCCTGTTCTGGTTTTGTCCCTGCCTGTTTTGACTGCAATTAAACCTTATGATTCTGCAATTGGATCCTACCATGTTCTGAATCATTACACTGGAGGCCTTAGTGACCAGAATTGAAAAAAAAAGGAAACAATGCAATTCTGTTGTATTAGGAAAGCTGCTTAGTAATCCATTTGTCTTCTGTTTCAAATATTGTGTGATATTTTTATTGGTAATCTATAACAAAACAAATCTTTCTTGGCCGTAAGCAGCCGAAATCGATGCTAAAACCTTGTGAGAGCAGTGAATATCCCATGTTACATATACAAAGGTTGAAGAAGAAAAATAACGATTCATACTTGCTCAAAATAATGGTAAATCTCTTTCAGTACTGACCACTTTTCAAGTCAATAAATATAGTACTTAAGTTATGTAGTCGCAACATTTTTGGTTTGATCTATTTGACATTTTGGAAAATCGTGGAATAAAAAGGTCCATCGCGCACTTCACAGTTAATGTCACAATAGTCCGTAGCTCTCAGTTTAGCTATAACTAAACATTAAACATCCCTTAAAGTGTTCAATTCACAACCTGCTGAGCTAGTTGCTATGCCTAACAGTAATGCTTCAAGCTCAATTAACCATAACTATACGCTGGAATGTTCTCCCATCATCGTGAAGAGAAAACCTCCTCCAGCACCACCAAAAATCAACTTCCACCTAACAAGGTAGTGTCACATGCAGACTGGCAGCAATTATCAAAGCTGTTAAGAAGCCCACAGAAAGAACTGATGGATTTGAGTGCAGCTTCAGGAAAATTGATGTTACCTAATGTACCGGCAAAAATACCAGTTCTCTGCTCTCCTATTGTGGTTATATATTAATTTCAGGCAGAGTTTGTTTTTAATGGCTCAAGTTTGTAAAGACCATTTGCACTCCATGACACTGGCACGAGGTCAGAGAAAATGCAGCAAAGTTATTCCTTAATCTGTAGGTTGTACATAAAATAATAACACCCAAACGCAAGTATGAAGCTGGTTAAGAATTTAGAAATGACACAATAGATTAAGTAATAAGAATATAGATGAATTATTTTCATTGCTCTTGGAACAATACAAAAGATTTGATGTAAATGACTCAAGATGTTTTCCTGTCTGTGTGCATCAAATGCACTGGAATGTTTAATTGTCTAGCTACACCCAGCTGAAAGAACAACTAACAGTTTATAAATTAATTTGAGACTATGGTGTCAGGATTTCCTGAAGGTTGATCCCATGATCTCTGTTCATCTCAGCCTCTCTGAGGTCTGGAGCACAGGGAACCTGAAGTAGCTGACAGTTTCCACTGGAGAGCGATCAGTGATGATTGGTGTGTGAATCCTATTGTATACCCTGAAGTTCACAATGATCTCTTTGGTGTTCCTGATGGTCAAAATGAGGTTACCGTTACAACACCACTCCATCAGTTCTATCACTATTCCTGTATGTGGATTTATCATCATTGGTCATGAGACTGATTACTGATTACTGATTATGTGTCCTCAGCAAATTTTATGATGTTGTTTCTTCTGAATCTGGTCACACAGCCGTGGGTGAAAAGGTAGAGGGGACCAGGGCTCAGGCCCTGTGTTGAGAATCAGAGGTCATTGCTAACCTTCACTACCTGGGGTCTGTCTGTCTGTCAGGAAGTCTTGGACCTAAATGCAGTTCCCAGAGTTTGTCCACCATCTGAAGTTGAGCTGAAGTCGAAGAATAACATCATGGCATACGTGCTCCTCTTGTCCCGGTGTTCATGGGCAGTGTGAAAGGCAAAAAGAAACAGCATTACCTACTGTCTTGGTCCTCTGCTAGGAAAGCTGTAGTGGGTCCGGAGAGTCTGGAAAAATGTCACGCCATGACCAGTCTGTCCATATACCTGAAGACCACTGTGACTGGAAGACAGTATGTTCGTAGAACATGAAAATGATCAGCTTTATATGTTAGTGTGAGCATGGACGGCATGTGTGAGGACTGTGGGAATGAGCCACTCACAATGATAAGGTGATCCTGGACAGTGTGGACTGTACGAAACACACACTTTGTATGTTAGCCTTTAGCCTGTACAGCATGTTTGAGTAATGTAAATGTGTCATGATACTGTTCATTTAAGAATGTGTGTAGTTACATATAAGGGAGTTGAGTAGAGGAGCTGGGTGATTAAGTACAATGAGTGTGTCAGTGTGTAATTGCTCATCCTATATCCCTAGTGTCATGTTGGAATAATAAAAATTTATTAATTTTGCAAATTAAGAACACTGTCGGGTTGTTAGCTATGCACATATAACACTACATCTGTGAACCTTATTCAATCTGACATTTTTTTCTTAACTTTTTTTTGTTTCGGTTGTGCCAGTGTAATCTCATAGAGGAATACTGCCATGAGTTGGCCTCATCTCTTAGCTCACGATCCTCACAGCTGAGAGAGCTGGACCTGAGTAACAATTAAGTCACTTTCTATTGGGAAACACATATTGGAAACTGAGGTTACTGGGGTCAGAGCTACTCTGGGAGTTACACTGTGCACTAGATGCGTTGATGATTGCCTACCTAAGGTAGTGAATGTTTAAATGTTTTCTTTGCATGCTATCTGCAGACTCTCTAGGTGTCGGGTAAAGTAGAAGGCCGTGCTATTTTGGCTTCAGCTCTGCATTCTAGCCCCTCACCCAGGGGTCACAGGAGTGAGACTGCTCTCTGCTGGCCTGGAGGATCCAGACTGTAAACTGGAGAAACTAAAGTGGGTGTACTGTGGATTGCATTATCTCAGATATAACAATAAGTCCTGGGGTCTGACGTGCTCTGGCGAGGGTTACACAGTCAATCAAAACAGCAGTTATACTCTTATATGTGTAGAGGCCTCCTCTAGAGTAAGAGTGTATCTGGACCATCCAGCTGCCAATCTGACCTTCAATGGTGTCTCTTCTAAAGGAAGAACATTCCCTTACAGGCTCACAACCATATTTACTGAACCCCTATATCCAGGGTTCAGGGTTTACTGTGAGCCCTCTGTGATCCTTGGCCAGCCACAAGAGCCTCTACCCTAGTGATGAGCTTGCATGCACACACATGCAGAAAAACTTATCAGACATCAGCAATACACAAGGCTATTTACAACACGTATATGTACACTATTTACACTATTCAGAGTTGGGACTGTGGAAGGGAACCTGAGCCACTCAGATTCCCTCCCTTTGGCTTCCAGCGCCACAGTATTACTTTTCATAGGTTACTCATTGTTTACACTCTTATATAACATGCTAATGTATCATTGCTAACCATAAATTGCAATGTCAGATATTATGTTTGAAGGTCATTTGCACCAAAAATAACTGCTAATATGATGTATTTATTCTATACCATACCGTGGTTGCTCTGCATCCCGAGATGATGTAAATACTGTGCATTTTTTGTGTGCAAAAGTCTTATGACCTTTGTAATAAATGAAATCTCTGTTTGTAATATCTGTAATACACCTGAATATCCTGGAAAATAAACAATCAATGCCAAAACAGTCTTCTAGCTCTAAGAGATTGAAGACTCAGCCAGGGTATCGTAAGTAATAACATAAAGAACACTACAGTGTTCTAAGGCCATATTAATTATACTGGAAGTTTTCAGAGGTTATCTGCTCTTTGAAACACATAATTGTTTGCTTAAATGATCGTTCCATATTCATAAACTGTTACTGGCCTACCCTACAAAGCTTTATATGTATGCTGTATGTATTGTTGTTGTTGTTTAGTCACGCAGTCGTGTCCGACTCTTCGTGACTCCATGGACCACAGGCTGTACGTGTAGTAATCTACAAAAATGAGAGATTTAGTCCTGCACTGATGAAACTGAACCCATTGAAGTTCCATCAAAATCATATATCAGATTTGGGATTTATATGGATAAGTGGTACAAAAATGGACAAAGTATGAGCTATTTTAATAAAATAGCAATGAAAAAACAAACTTCGACACTCTAAATCTAACAGTTTATATGAAACCAAAGTATGTATGCTCATTGCTTTATCATCTCAATTTTGTATCAGTTGCCCCACAAGATATGACTAGTAAAACATTAACCTGAGGGAAGCTCCTCAATGAACATGGCTGCAGTCTTTACCCTCCAAAACACTGTATTTACAGAGACACACACTTTTAGGCCTGTCTTTTTTGATGGTTGTTCCAGAACAACTTACACCAAGGAAATACAGCAAATAATGTTGCTTGAGGTCTTTAATTACTGTATTATTATATTACACTTGATTAAAATGTGCCTGTTAGTTTTATTTGTATTACTTTATTAGAGCCCTACACAGAGTACCCTGACTCAGGACATACATCTTCAATGCCAGGTTTTCCGCCCACTGTCCATTATAAGAAGGAAAACAGGTAACCTTAGACCTGCTGACTGGATGGGTAGATCCAGGTTACATACACGTGCAAGAATGTAGTAATGCCTACTTCTAAATTACCACTGGCTTACATGTCCTATTTGTAATCACAACATGGTGGCATGCACACCAGTATTTATTTTACATGTCCTTTTATATTAATTCAAAATGCAAATTCTAATCTTCTAATAATGGAGTTAATTGTCAAGGTATTGACCAGAAAGACGATCCGTTTGTGGAGAATGAGAGGTAACAAGGAGACTGAGGTGGCATTTAGTGTAGACTTTACTGTGGTGTAACAGAAGATAGGGAACAAGAGAGTACCAGGAAACACAAGAACCCAGGGAACTAGAAACAGGCGAGGCAGAACTTCTAGGTGGCTAGCACTCAGGCTGCAGACAGCTGAATGACAGAACATTAAGCGGGAGGGCTTAGGGAACTAAATAGGGCTGGGTAATGCGGCAAATGGCAATAAGAGTGGACCAGGATAACTGGGAAGAGGTGTCTGAGGAGAACCCAGGCTGTCTGGAGGCGGTGCATGGGCAACCCCTAGTGGCGTGCAGCAGTGATGCAAAGTCTTTTCTCCCTGCATAGGCATGTCCTTTGGAACCAGTGGTAGGTGTGAACCATCACAAGAAGATGGCAAAGAAACATAGACAAGAACAAAAAACAAAAAAACTGTGTGAAAAACATTGAGAGTGATAGCGGGAACTGTTTTCTGGGTTTTTTTTTTGCTCTTCTGCTATTTAGCAAAATGTTTATTTTTCCAGATTTGATGTAAAACACATGGCCCATATTAAAGAATGGCAATAGAGGATACTTCATTTTATTCAATGCTAAATTTAAAAAAGCGTTCACAAAAATTCCCAGTCACCTTTAAACAATTCATGAATCATGTCCTTTGTCACTGTGTCTCCTATTCTATGACCTAACTGGGTGACATTGTTATATATAACAATGATTGACAATTATGTCATCCTGCAATCGCAAAGTGACACCTCACGGTTAACACAATGTGCATTCGGTTTGTGTATTACTGTCTGC
Source organism: Gymnarchus niloticus (assembly GCA_009936485.2). NCBI lineage: Eukaryota > Metazoa > Chordata > Actinopteri > Osteoglossiformes > Gymnarchidae > Gymnarchus > Gymnarchus niloticus. The sequence continues at coordinate 13,872,532 of JAACJT020000105.1, read as the reverse complement.
TGTTTATACTAAGTTTTAACCCTGGCCATCTCATTAAAAAGCAGTCCACTGTTTTTATCCAGTGGAAGAAATTTGACGAGGTGTTCCTGTTCATTATGGCAAAACAATTGAAATCTGAGCAAGTGGTGAAAAGCAACAGCCCAGGCAGCACGTCAGCCAAGATGCCTGTTAGGAAAAGAGATGAGAGAATTAGGCGGGCTTTGATGTTCCATCCATATCCCTCATCCCTCGGTCTACGACGGTCTGTCACGTATTCACATTTGTTTACCCCTGCAGTCACAATGATTTGTGACATCGTTCTTTGCATGTTTGTTTTCTATCTTCAGTTCCTAAGAGCACTGACTCTACAATGGGTTCCATAATATTCCCACTTTTCTAGGCTCTGAACCCCCCCCCCCCCCAACGTACAGGGGTGCCAGCAGAACATTTTGAACAGGGTGGCCATAGGGGGCCATGATATTTTGGGGGGTAGTTGGGGTTGGTGCCTGGGGGAAGGGGCGGGGGTGCTGCTCAAAATAAAATACTCACAAAATACTAATTTTTTCATTTAACTGATTGCAAGCATATAACAACTGAAAACTCCGATGAGCGAAAAACAAAACAACAGCTCTCGTACATGACAGTGGTCTTGGTTTGCTGTTTTATTTCATTTTTTGCTTCAAACAAGTCACTAAATTCTTTCCTGTTCTGCTCATGCATGTCTACATTCTATTCTTCCTACTACTCACTGCCAGCAGATGGGGCAGGGCTAGAATGAGCTCCATCTAATGAGAAAATCTGACTACTTAGACTGACCAATCAGCTGCGATCATCAGTAAAACTCTCCTGAATGGCAGGCTAGTGATGCAATCCCTCTCTAAGGTAAATGTCAAGACTGCAACAAAAATTATTCACTTTTTAAAATCTTTTTTCAATAATGCATTAAATTAAATTGAAAAGCGTTAACAAAAAACTGCTTTTCTATGATTCCGCATAGGAAACTAAAAAAAAAAAAACCCTTAATGTGGGGTGGCAACAGGGGTGGTAAAAACTAAACAGGTTTTTAGTAGGTCACCCCTTACATGAATTACTGCCAACATAACCCGGCCTTCCAAAAATGAAGAGCAGGTAAAAGTACTTCCGTCCATTCATACATCTTCCAACCTCTTATCCAGTACTAGACCGTCTCCTAGACAGAACCCTCTATGGGATGCCAATCCATTATGAGGCACACACACACACACACACACACACACAATGGGCAATTTTGAGACACCAATTTATTTCCAACAGTTTGTTAATCCTTTCTCTGCTGCTATATTGAATATAATTCCCATTCCTTAACTTCCACCCTGTATTACGTGATTCACTGTGGTGTCCGGTCCAGAGCAAGACTTACAAAGTGTGAAAGAATAGCTTTAATTACCCTACATCCTTCCATCCATTCATTCATTCATCGATCCATTTGATGGGTGCACAGTCAAAATTCGAAATCTTCATATGTATGTGCCTTTTAGATCTTATATTACACCTTTTCTATATTAATATTAATATAGATAAATAATTAATATTTCTTATATTAAACCTGTTCTGCCTGAAATAAGACACACTGTCCATATAAACCCTATAGGAAAAGGTTTTATGTAGTGTTGTATAATCCTTTAATAGCCCTCTGTAATGTTTCAATTACTGTTAAAGTACTCCACTCAATATGTCAGCAAATGTGGAAAACTCAACAGTGGCCACTAGATTGAAAAAGATCAGTTTATATTCCAATTCCAAAGAAGGGCAGTGCTAAAGAATGTTCAAACTACCGAACTATTGCACTCAT
>JAACJT020000105.1:13840672-13852259 GCA_009936485.2 Gymnarchus niloticus | reverse complement strand
GACACAGGGACTGCACTTAATTTCGTTGTACTCGTTACAATGACAATAAAGATATTCTGATTCTGATTCTGACATGCCAGAGGAAACCACTGTGGAGATTTACCAAAGACTCTGCTGAAAATCTGTGTGGGTCACCATCTCCATGAATAGTGACCACACAGTCAAATGTACGGTACATGATGCATGTATTCGAGACCGGGGAGGGAGTCACATCTGCCTAAACTAGAAGTAGCTCTCCTCTCACTGAGGTTCAGCTCATTTCATCATAGTTGATCGTACACTAAGAGTATTCTTTTCTGAGAACAAGTACTGTTCAAAGGCCTACGAAAAACAGAAGGTACTATTCTATTCTATTCTATTCTATTCTATTCTGAATACCAGAGCAAGCCGTGAAACTGCTGGACAGCAGACTAGGAACTGTGTCAAAGTAAGTAACTCTTCCATCCTTGTTCACACTGAGCCATCGGATGAACTATTCTGTTGGCTTCTGAAGAATGTGATTCTATTCATCCCTTTATATTATTCACACAAAGCCGTGTAGTGTGTGCCTTTGTTTCTGTGTCTGACCTACAGTATCTACTACATAATGTAACACATTTAAATTTTGATCAAGGTACTGAGAATAGCTGCTGAATACAAAGCAGTGCAGAAAAAGTCAGCACTTTCAATTTGCGGAAAAAGCAAGAATGCCAAGTCAACAAATTCCAAATGAAAAAAAAAATAGCGTTCTAGGCAAACTGCCAATTTGTTTTACTTCAGATATAAACAGATGCTATTTTTCAGCAAATTTATTTTACTTTGCAAAGTACTTTTCCCAGAAAATAATTGGTGACTGTATTAAGATGAGAAAAAAAGTCCATACATTTTACAACCCCTTATGCTTGAAACAGTGATAGAGGAAAATTTGGAGACAACAAGTAGTATGCTATTGGACTATGGGAGGAAAGTGTAATCTCTAAAGCTGTGTGTGAGGTAACTGTAGTACCCAGTGTTCCATTACATTTGCTCACGTTACCATCGACTTAAGAGTTAGGAGTAGGTAGGTGTAGGTGTAACTGGAGGCCCAAAGCAGTGATAAAAAACCTAAACGTGAAATGCTAACAAGCTAAAAAGGGCCCAGGTATCAGTAGGACATTTGCATGGTGCTTCTCAAATCTCAAGAGTAAATCAAGAATCCCGCCATGTCTGCTTACAGTGCATGATCACTCAAACAAAATAATCATTCCGAATGACATATGTCTTCATTAAGAATCCACCGATTTTCTTTCATACGTTTTTACAGATCTTGATGCCATACAAATAAGATGTCGAATCAGCTTTCCAGTCGTTTGAATTTGCCCCCTAAAGTTCCTAAACATATCAAGATGTTAAAGACGCCAAAAGTGGCTGACACAAGCACCTCAGGGCAAGGTAAGCTTAATCGAAGCTGACCTCCTATTATGCTGTAAGTCTATTATAGTTATTGAAGCACCCTTATAATGCATGACAATTTTTGTGGTAATTGTTGATATAGCATGAAAAACGTTAAATACATTTTGTCACTGCATGGAATTGCACCTGCCAGTTGGCTGTTTCTCTACCTTAATTTTACTTTGGTGTAATGTAAATTGTGAATTTTGGAATCATACGACCCTGCTTTTAAGGATTAATGCATGCTTCTTTTTTGGTCAAGTGACTGCTATCGAGTTTTAACAAAACTCTCATCACACATCTCGTACGTCATTTAGATCAAAAAGTTTGTTTTTTTTTTCTATTAAGATCAACCATTAGACCCATGAAGGTCATACACACTTGGCGATAGAATACGGTTCCCTGCAAACTCCAGCATAATTATAGTAATTGCAATAGGCAAAGTCAGACTATCATCCCAGAGTCTTATATTGGGTACCAAAGTTAGTTTGCCCTTCGAAGGTCATCCCAGTGTCTTATATTAGGTATCAGAATTAGGTTGTTATTCCAGGATCATTCCAGGGTCTAATAACAAAAACCTGCTGAAGACACGGTGAGTAGTATTGACCGGGGTGGGGGGCGATGATGGGAAGGGTTTTAGGAGGAGCCACTGCCCTGGTCAAAGACAGTTTGTACCTAAATTCTATACGAAAATCTCACTGACCTACTTTTGAAAGCTGTTATCTCTTAACAATAACTGTCAAATATGTGAACAATTTTTCTCTGCCTGGCATGGGGGACACACATCCAAGTGTATGCTGGTAGTTTTTTTTTTTTTTTCCCACATTCCAGATTTACCATAATTTGAAACTGAAGTGCTTGCTTTTTTGTCAATGGGATTACACTGTGGCCCTAGAGAGAGAAGTCTGGAGTGAGCTGTTGGGCATACTGCCACTCTGACCCCTATCAGGTAAAATGGTCTGAAGATGGATGGATGGACGGATGGATGGATGGATAGATGGATGGGTGGAATGCACAGGACGAATTGTATTTCTGTCTGAGATACATCATTTTTCTGTACTAGAGTGGCAGCCTAAAATATTAGCTTTCATTGTTATGAATTCTCCACATAACGCAGGAACCCAAAATCTGACTGTAAGAATTAAAGGCAAATAATGGCTACAGGGAAATGAAATCAGCAAATGGCAGACGGTGAGTCCAATTTTTTTTCGGTTAGGCAAATATTGTTAGGGCAATTTAAGTCTGATTCATGAAATATAATATAAACAATAAATAGTTACAGCAGAGGAATTATTATAGACCTGACTCAGCAGCCCAGATGAAGTCAAGGCACTTGAAACGTTAACTAAAGCAGCAAAATTAATACTATAACTTGTACAAAATTTGTAACGTCTACATTTCTGTGCTTTTCTTTCCCTTTTTTCTAGTAATGAATGTGATAAACCACACAGAAAGCAGGGTGAAGCAGATGAAAAAGTGTGGGAAATGTTGCTGAGCGCTGACAAGAAAGATTACGAACACATATGTCTGGAATATGGCATCACGGACTTCTGGGGCATGCTGAAGAGACTGAATGAGATGAAGAGAGACAGAGGTGGAGTGAACACAGGTATGGAAGTTGCTACTCCTAGTTTTTGTTGACCTAAATGTATAGAATCCCATTGGGTTTTACACTGGCAAACATTTGTCTTTTACTATGAAGGGCAAATTTCATCATACATTGACAAATCAAGAAATCTTCCTCGTGGCACTCCAAGAAAAATATACAAGTTTGGTGTACTCTTGCTGGTGACATCATTTTCAACTGATTAATCTAATGGAATATAATATAATATACAGTAACATAGTTTTTTGTCATCTTCAGGCTGTTCGCAGATTAATTTTATCCCTCTAAAGTATCGTCTGAGTCAATCCATAATTATTAACTTTCATACGACTTCTGTCATTGTTTCAAGAAATATTTATGATATACAAGAACTATTTGAAATTCAACTTTAACTGACTTAACCAGTTTATGAGTTTTTATGATTTTTAGCTTATTGTCAAGCATTGCAAAATTTTACAGTCAGGTCCATTTGCTTGGCTGACAAATTGCTCTGTTTATCCATTTATACACAGTTACTTTTTTTTCCATGCATTCAGCAGCAAAGTAATGCCTCGAATTTAAAACCGCCCGCCGTGTCTTTAACTATTATCACATGTCAACTATTAATTAAAGCATTAATATACTGTATCCTTCATGAATATATATTATCTATGTACATGTACATATATACCTGAACTATACATATACATTCATTCACTAAGCTTTAATGGAGGATATTTATACATGGCATAGTGACATTAATTTTTTAACGGTCATTGAAATGCTATATTTACAGAGGTTATACTGTAACACTATTTCTAACTTTGATTTCTGTGTTTTTTCCCCATACACTCTATCTTGGGATTGGTGTCACCAGTTTGTTCAACACCTGAGCAACCTGAAACATATTGAAATAAAACCTGATGGCTTGCAGAGTTTGAGCTATCGATGGAACTGATGGACTCCAGCAGTCGGATTTTCTTGTACAAGGTGGCGGGCTCTGTACACAATGATATGGGACAATAATATTGTTATCTTGGCATTATCATTTGGCATTGTGTCAATGCCCGAGTAAAAAGTAGCATCATGGTGTAGTCAGCTACAGATGTCTGCGTGCTTTGCTGTAATATTAGGGTTTGTTACATTCCACAGGATGGGGAAATGATTGAGTCTGGTGATGATGCAAATATGAAGCATTGTCTAAGACAAGTGGGAAAGAAGTATGTGTTCGGTATTAAAGATCTCGGACCAGATGATGCTGGCTTGTACCAGGTGGATGTTGAGGGTGTCAATATATTTTCAACTGACTTCAAGGGTAAGATCAATAAATAAAATTTAAAAAGCCTTATGACAACAAATACTAAACTAATAAGTATTAAACTAAGTAACCTAATATTTAAATACTATGAAATACTATGAAAAAAGTTTTACAGTTCCTCCAAACCTTCAGTGAGAGCCTTTTCGTGAATTGTCAATGAATAGCACTCGTTTCAGTATGTTGATTATCAAATACACGGAACTCTTTACCTGCAATTCAATAACATGCCCTATGCCACTATTTCAGTTCCCCCTGTAGACTTCCTGGTTAGAATTCAGGAAGTAAATGCCATGGAGAGAGAGGATGCTGTGTTTGAATGTGTTTTATCCCACCCCTTTCCAAAGATCACATGAGCAGGGAAGAATGTAACATTGCAACCTGGGGATAAGTATGACATCACTGTGTCTGAGGACATGCTCATAGACAGACTAGTGGTAAAGGACTGCATGCAAGTGGACAAAGGGATATATGCAGCCATTGCCGGCATTAAATCCTGCAATGCTTGGCTTTTGGTTGAAGGTAAGCTGTCATAGCTAATAATGCTTTCACTTATTAGTGATCCATCAATATATCTGTCTGCCATAACTGCTTATGCAACACACAGTCACATCACTGGTGCTCTAACCTTTATCAAGAATTGAAATATCGGCTGAAAGATTTCATTGCAAGTGTGCAAGTTGATGGAAGTTTCGTGCCTGACATCGTTGCACTTTGTCAATCTCATGCCTGCTATTTCAGCTGATACGGATCCAGGCACGCAGGCAAAAAAGAAAACCCGCAAGCTGCCCCGAGCGGGCGGCGCTGGCATTGACCTGGAGAAAATAGCCGAGAAGCAGCAAGTTAAGCTAATGGAACAAGACGCACAAAAATCCAGAGAAGAGAAGGAAGTACCATTTAAGGAAGGTGAAAGTGATGGGAAAGCTGGTTTGGCTGAGCACGAGGAGTCGAAGATGACAGGTTTGACATCCTTAGGTCCAACAAGCCAAACTCAAGAATCTTCACATCTAGTAGGCAAAAATCAAGTGACTTTATCTCTAGAAGGGCAAATTCAATTATCTACACCGCAAGGACATCAAACTGAAGCAGGGTCAACACCAGTAAGCCAAATGGAATCAGAGTAAACTTCAGTAGGCCAAATTCAATCAGAGTCATCCCCAGTAGACCAAATTCAAGCTGGGTCAACTCCAGTAAGCCAAATTCAATCAGGGTCAACTCCACTAGGCCAAAGTCAATCAGAGTCATCCCTAGTAGCCCGAATGCAAGCTGGGTCAACTCCAGTAGGCCAAGTCCAATCAGGGTCAACCCCAGTAGACCAAATTCAAACAGGGGGGAACTCCAGTAGGCCAAATTCAATCAGGGTCAAGCCCAATAGAGCAAATTCAAACAGGGGGAACTGCAGTAAGCCACATTCAAGTTGCTGCTGTCAATGATCCTACTGTAATCGGTTCTTGCACTGTGTAACGGATGTGGACAGTTCTGCCTTTGTTAGTCCTGATGGGAGTAAAAGCAACACAAAGTCCATCGGAGGGAAACATCCAGATACAATGAGAGCTAAGCCTGTCGGAGATTCACCTGAAGAGGGCGTATCACTCAATCAAAAAATGAAGAGTAACAGAACAGACTCACTTTCTCCAGACACACTCAAAGGTATGTAAAATTAAAACCTGAATTTATTTTTTATTTTTTTAATTCTTAGATCAAAGACCTTCAAAAGGTGTTCTGTCTATGACTCATAATTGAACAATTTCAGTATTTCATTTTTTTATAACCAGGACCATGTTGTAAAACAAGCACTAAGAAAAACAGTCACAACTGCAAGCATATTTTTATGCTACAGCAATTGGAATTCACATCACCTGCGGTCTATCAGACACCAGTGCCATTCTAGGATATTCTGCAGAGTTGACCTGTAAACTGAGCAATCCAGAAGGTGATGACATTTGGTACAAAGACGGACAGCAGGTAAATCATCATAAATAAGTTAGATTGCAGGGCAGGCTACGCGTATACAGATTTTTACTAATTAAAAATATTACACTGTTTATTTGATTATGATTAATGATTTATTAAACCAATTTTGATGGGGCGGGGTTTTGAAAGAAAATTTGTCCTTCAGACACTATTTGATAAACATTACTAGACTGAGTAAAAGGAAATTATTTTCATAGCATTAGCATTTATTGTATTTAACTTGGTTGACGATTCCTGCATCTTAAAACTTTTCTATATTTTCTGTGCTTCATTAGTTGACATCCACTGATGCCCTGACCATCAGTAAGGAAGGATCCTGGCACAAGTTATCAATTAAGAATTGCCAAGAGGAAAATGCTGGAAAATACTGTTTTGAAGTAGATGGACACAAGACAGAAGCACTGCTTGTTGAAAAAGGTTTGAAAACTAAATACATATTTAAAAAAAGAAAAATCTAATTTCATATTTATGCCCTTATAATACTTGCTTCTCGAGTCATGCTCTGAGTGTTCTGGACCATATTCAAAGAAGTACAGCGCTCCAGACGTTGTTAATACAGAATTGCTAACTGGTCAATGCCCCATAGAGTGGCTCAGACCAGGCTACTAGGTGTGGGACCATCAGAGAGAAGCCCAACCAATCCCATGCAAGCTTTTATTATCGACAATACCAACACTACACTTAGCTGGGCCAGCCTTAAATTTGAGAGGCAACACTATGCTAAGTGCATTTTAATGTCCAGTACATCCATGCACCGTCTGTTTACTTTGGCCAGGGGTAGAGGATGGGGGTATCTCAGGAAACATACAGCACAAGGCAGGGGGCACCCTGTACAGGCTGTCAGTTCACACACACTTTGGGCAAAATAGAGAGCCCAAGTAGCCTACCTGCACACTTTTGGACTGCAGGAGGAAATCCATGTGACACTGGGAGAAAATGTAAACACCAGACACACAAAGGCTAGATTTGAACTGGAAGTGTGAAACAACAGTGACACCCACTGAGTCACTCTAGTCTAATCCAGTCACTATTTAACTCTGAAACACAAGGGATTGGCTTAACCAGACAATTATTTCTATTGATGCTAGATATGTACAACAAAAGGACCTTGTGAGCAGAATAGCTTAACTGTGTCTATCTCCATTGTGGCTACAGATTAGCGCTTTTAAGAATTCAAAGTTCTACTAATGACCAGACTTGTTTATGTTTCAGATCCACTCAGGTTTAATCCAGATGACCTGGGTAACTTCTCACAGCCTGTATTTATAAAAGTTGCCCAAAACACAACCTTCAAGATGCCCTTTGAGGGTCGGGAGCCAATGAAGGTACAATGGTTCAGAGAGGGGGAGGATCTTCTGGATGACTGAAACATCAGAGTGGAAAAGGCGTCCACTCACAGCTGCCTGCTACTCAGCAAGGGCCAACGTAAAGACTCTGGAGAAATTATGATCAGGATCAAGAGTGAGTTTGGGGCTGCTGAGGCTTGCACTAAACTCATTGTTTTGGGTACGTAGAATGATCCGACTGCTCTGTCAATTCACAATAAGATAACTGCAACAGACAAAGTCCAAAATGAAGGTGCAACTCACATTCATTGCTCCATTTCAGACAAACCCAAGCCACCTCAAGGCTCAGTGGAGATAATTGAAAGCTCAGCAAAATGCATTGAAATCAAGTGGAGGCCTCCAAAGGATGATGGTGGTTCTCCAGTGACTAATTACATCCTGGAACGCCAGCAGCTGGGCTGCAACTCTTGGAAGAAGCTGGGAGAGAAACCAGGAAAGCCGATATACAGAGACACTGATGTGGGATACAGGAGAAAATACACTTCCCGCATCTGGGCTGAGACATGTTAGAGACTGATGACATCATGGCTGGAAACAAAGGTGAGCTTGTGGACCAGATGTTGGCTGTAATTATCAATATATTTACATATTATAGGCCAATAAGATCATGACGTTCCAAAATATGTTAACTGTTATAAATAGTATTTACAATGTATGTAGTACAGGGAGTAAAAAAAAAAATATCTACTTTTTACAAGACACAAATATGCACATAATCCTGTCCTCATTTGTGAAGGAAGCACAAAAACAATAGGTGTTAACACGATGTCGTGTATATGAATATTAAAGGGTTTCCAGTAAGTCCTAAGGATATATTACTTTTAATGTAATGTCCTGGGTCTGTTTCAGCATATCCTGGGCCACCAGACGCACCCAGAGTGGTAAGTGCGTTTAAGGATTGCATTAATCTTTCATGGCTCCCCCTGCCAACACTGGAGGAAGCAGCATTTTGGGTCACCAGTTGGAGAAACGGAAGAACAGCAGCAACATGTGGAACCTAGTCAACCCAGAAGGAAAGTCGATCCAAGGTCCATAACTTAATGAAACTTAAACTCATTCAAAGACTTTTTCATAATAAGTAACTACTAATTGTTTATGTGGTTTGTACTTTTCGTCAGAAGATTTGCTAGCTTTGACCGTGATAAAAGGCTTCATTCGTTTTATCTCTCCTCAGAGGTGCCTGGTAAAGTTGCCAACTGGTAACTGATTCTACATACAGTACTCTGTCATTGGCATGGATGAAGCCCCCAGAGATGGAGGGGGTCCATGGAGAAGCCAGAGGCTATTTTGTGGAGACTTGACCAGCAGAGAGTTGACCCGTTGTAAAACCAGTCTCGTCACTTGACATAATTTACGGTTACTGGCCTGAGGTCCATGGCCATGTACTGGGTGAGGGTGATCGCCACCAATGAAGGTGGAGAGGGGGAGCCCCAAGAACTGAACAACTACATCCTAGCCATGCCCCCATCTGGTAGGCAGCAAATGCAGCAGCTCCTTTGCTACACAATAACTGCACTTTGAACCCCTGTAAATGTCATAAATACAGCAAAACATTTTAATAACACACAGGTTGCTATAATTCCCCGCCCCACAATAAAAAAGAAAGGTCTTTTCTTAAAATAGAGAGTAGGATATGAGTATCAGAAGAGTCTGACATAACAGGTCAGTAAGTATAGTAGTTGTAGTGTAGTAGGCCCACTTTAAAAGTCTTTGTGTGTGCTTTCTAGTGAAGCCACAATTTACAGATGCCAAAATGAAGAGTTTCATAGTGGTGAGGGAAGGGAATTCGTCCCGAGTCAGCATTAACTATGAGGTAAGCTAGCGATTTGTTAATGTGTTTTACTGCTGTGCCACATCCCTCAGTGGCAGTAATGTACTGATGACCACTATGAAAACCTTTGGTGATAATGATGAATATTATTATTATTATTATTATTATTACTTCAAGACACTACATTTTAAATAAAAAGCCCACTTGATTATGTCTTGCCTGTGTTGTTGTCTAGCCTACTGCAATATGCCATGCTTGTTTACTTATTTGTCAAATTAACACAATTTGTTTTTTACAGGCATTCCCTTCACCAGAAGTAATATGGCTAAAGGACAACATGCCCAACAGGTGACCGTGAGCAATGCAGAAGGGACCTCCCAGTTCCTCATTCCCTCCTCAGAGTGCTCTGACTCAGGAGTCTATTCCATCATAGTTAAGAATCTGATTGGCCACCTGAAAGTTCAACACCTAATAAAACTTTATTAATTATGGCAATTAATGATCATCTTTTAAAACGATGCCAAAAATGAACAAAATTTCCATCTACCTTCCAATCACTTCCCTAGTAAAAGGTTGCAGGGTGGTCGCGAGTCTTTCATGGAAGGCACAAGGCAAGGGGCACACACTGTATGGGATGTCAGTCCATTGCAGGACACACACAAATGCACATAACTCATGCCTACCGAAGAATCACACCTTTTTCCCTTGTTGAACATTGTATTTGTTTTTAAGATAGCATCACTGGTCTATCAGGCATTTTAAAATAATAATAATAATAATAATAAAAAAACTCTGCAAACATTATTTAAAAAGTAAGAAATAATGTGTTAGTTTCTGTCTTGGATTTAGATGACCCAAAACCACCTTGTGCTGTGGACGTGCAGCAAAATGTCCCTGGAACACTAACGGTATCCTGGGCACCGTCCCTGAACGAGAGGCGTGACGACCGGCTGTATTACACGGTGTCTGAGCGTGACTCCAGCAGACAGACCCGGTGTGCTGCAGGCGACGGCATCTCACATGGCAGGGGAACAACCGCCGGTCTGGAGTCCGTCATAGGGTCACACAAACACCACGATAGCCACATAGCCAATTTACAGTCGCAAATTTGCATATTCATATTTCCTTATTAATATGCCTAAAATAGGGTGGTGCCGTGGTTAGCACTGCAGGTTCACACTTCCATGGTCGGCACTTCAGTGGTGTGTATGGAGTTTTCATGTTTTCCCTGTGTTTCTGTGAATTTCCTCCAGGTACTCTGGATTCTGCCCACATTAGTTTATATGATTGTTGATGTTGTGTCCTGTGATGTGTTGGCATCCCACCTAGGGGGTCCCCTGAATTGTGCCCTATGCTTTCTTGTTTGGGCTCCAAGTCTACCACAAATATGGGCTACAAAATACCACAATAGTTATATAGAACATATGAAAGTTGGAAGAAAACTTACCTACTAAAATGCCGAACCCATTCCGTCTGTCCATCTTCTAACCACTTATTCTAGTCATGGTCCCAGAGGGCCGTGGAGGCTATCCCATGTAGTACAGAGCAGAAGGCAGTGGTTCACCCTCGATGGGATGCCTGTCCTTCACAGAACACATACACTATGGGCAATATTCAGTGACACCATGTCCTTGGACTGCAAGAGGAAGCCAGTGCACCCAGAGGGCACCTGCAAACTGCATGCACACACAGTGGAGGCAAGAATCAAATCCCCCACCCTGGTGGAGGGAGACAACGGTTCTAAAGATTGAGTCACTGTGTCAACCTCTGAATGCACCATGCTGCTAAATGGGGCATGATTTCAGCTGAAGCCTGACGATGTGTGCTTGTTAAACACTGTGCACTATTTGATCCCGGTCTCCTAACAGCTTTAATGCAACATGTCACATGTTTCTCAAGATTATCTCATTGCTAATCTGCTTTACTATGTCTGGCTGCTTTTCAGAATAAAGGAGTGTCAAAGGAGGACACCAGGCTGAGAAAGATGATGACCTTGAAGACCTGCTTTAAATAGACTATCATCAGGTTCTTAATATGTCTTAAAATTCCAGTTGTACTTCACTGGTTCATTACCTGTCCATTGGTTGGTTACTTGTTCCTGGTTTACCTGTCATTGGTTGGTTACTTGTTCCTGGCTTACCTGTCATTGGTTGGTTACTTGTTCCTGGTTTACCTGTCCATTGGTT
>JAACJT020000105.1:13799902-13838185 GCA_009936485.2 Gymnarchus niloticus | reverse complement strand
GACACAGGGACTGCACTTAATTTCGTTGTACTCGTTACAATGACAATAAAGATATTCTGATTCTGATTCTGATTCTCTGATTCTGAACAGTGTTTAAGGGTATAGGAGATATTTGATAGCCTGAATCCAACATGATTTAATTAACTTTTTACCGATGCTACACGACACACTGCTTCACCCGCCTGATGGTAACTGTCTGCACATTTTGCTCTTATTTTTACTGAAATAGACTGTTTGCATGTCCTGTTACCTGATTTGCTGGAGGTGACAGGCTGTTAGCATTGATAGAGAGCACTTCTCTCTTTGTCCATGCAAGCTAAGACTTCTGATTGCCCCATTTATATGCATGAATAACACTTAATGCTGATCCTCAAAAAACCCAGTGCATCTCCAGTGTGACCATGCTGGATATAATTCTTAAAATATTCTTCCTTTTTTTTTGTGCAATAACTCAGCTGGCAGTGATCCAAGTGGGCGAGATACAGGAGGGAAAACACCCAGAGGTGGAGGCGGAAGCTGTGATCTGGACAAAATAACCTGGGAAGAGCAAACTAAGCTACAGAAGCAAAGAGTCAAGATGGAGGCTGAGTATGGAGCGAGAAGGAATGGAGCATTAAAATCTGAGGGCACTGGAAGTGGGATTGACGGAGCTGGGACGGGTGACTGCAGTGCTGGCCTCAGTTCTGGATTGGCGTCTGAAACGAGCGGAGGTTCAGGAACGGACTACTTAGATAGCAAGAAATCTGGAGGTAGTGGAAGAGGGAGTGATGGGTCAATAGGTCATAGGTCTGGAAGTATGGGAACTGGTACTGGGCTTGCTGGCAGAGCGATTGATGGTGCAGGACTTAGTGGTGTGGGTCTCAGTGGAGCAGCATGTGGGAGGGATGGAGCTGATAGCAAGAGCATGAGGTGCAGCAGAACTGGTCAGCTTGACCCTGGTACAAACAAAGGTGAGAAAGGAAGCACTTTATCGTATACCTTACATTTTTTAACGTTTGTTTGTGTTTTCTTCTTCTATATGACTTGCATTATATCATAAACTGCTAAGGCCAAATACTTTGCTTTGCTGTACCGGCTAATGCACAAGAAATTAATAATTTGCAATAGTCAAGGAAGAAGCATGCTTGTACAATCCCTAGATATAATACAGAATTATAACCACCTCTAGAACTATTATTTGAACCTGCATTGAATGAATTTGAGCATATCAATGTAAAGTCTCTGGTAAATCAAAGTAAACATATGTAACTATACATAGGGTATATTTAAAGTGCTCACAACTGCCAGGTCTTCTGCACAGCGGAGCCTGAGTCCATTGATAGAAGACGACAGGAAACAAGCATTCAACAGAACTCAGGGCAGCTCTAGAACGAGTTAAGCAGGAGGAAGGCTTGCGTGACAGATTGGCAGCATCGGAACAGGAGAGCAAAGCAGAGTAAAACGGGCACAGAATGAAAGTCAGGATTCCTTTAACAGGAATATGAGATTCCAAGATGAGGATATGTAGACAAAGGAGACGACCCATTGTGCTGCAGATGTTTAGCTGCTGGAGATCGCACAGCTATGTTCTTGTACTTTTTCTGTCACTTTTGTGCATTTCTCAGATCAGAAATGAAATTCTCAAGAGGACTTGTTCAAACCACCTGTCATGTAGTTACTTAGCTTTTTTAATGTTGATTATTGCTGTGATAAGACGCCACTTATTAATGAAATTGTTTGCACAGTCAAATTATTCTCATATTGTCCTGTTCACTGTAGCACATATATCAGTGAATAAATATGTTTTTCTGTGGACGTATTAGTGGGAGGCTTTACAGTAATTGCAGTGAGTTGTTCATAATGCAGCTTTAAGGTGCTGAATTTAAGTTGCATGAGTTTTATTTGGTAACTCATTCAACATACTGACGTTTTCGTAATACAGGTCAAATAAACAGATGTACATTCCTATTTGTGTTTATCTTTCATCCTTCATTTATAGTTCTGAGCCCTAATCTTTCAAGAAAATTTACTCAAGAAAATCGTCATCACAGTTCAGTGGCTGAATGTTCCTACGTACATTCTTGCTGCCAAACCGTCGCCCCGGAGTTGTTGTTATCTGCTTTGTCGCTGCTAACTCTTTTATCTTACAGACCCTGAAGGTTACTTCATCAGTGAGCTATCTGATATCAGAGCCATCCTGAAGGAGTCTGTGGAAATGGTCTGCAAGCTGAATAGTGAACATTGTGATGGAATTGGTATACAGATGGCAAAGAAGTGAGTGTTTAATGCCTAGTCTCAGAATCTACATGATAATGTATTTTTCTTGAAGCTTGTGGTCAACTTTTGATAAAATTTATGTCGCACATTTTGTGTTAAATGGCCTGTTCGAAAGTCAAGAAATGCAAAAAAGAAACATGCTATTGACGCAATAATTATTTTCTGTATCTGTGTGCTCTGTCAGTTGAAATCCACAGATAGAGTGAAGCTTACCAAAGATGGTCCCTTCCAGAAGCTATGTATCAAGAATTGCCAGGACACCAGTTCCAGAAAATACCACTTTGAAGTAGACGGGTGTAAGACAGAAGCTGAGCTTTATCTACAAGGTTAGAATACCTGCCACAATATTCAACTCCTAATGCTTACTGTTTAAGACAGAATTGCATCGGTGCTACATTGTCTCAGGCTGCTTTCTAGGGATTCGTACCCCTACCTCTCCAGGTGTGGAGAGCGCGTCTTCGTACCGTGGTTACATGGGTACCCATTCAGTTGGTCTGTTTCTTCCCGGAGAATAAAACACACCATTGTCATTTGGTGTTTCTGTGGACTGGCGTCTTATCCTGAGTATCTTCTGCAATTGTTTTCCTGTTCTATCTAAAATTCTAATATTTGTATCAATTAATATCATTTCCCAGCTGGTTTAATGTTATTATATACAGGCCAATAGATGAGAAGGTGCCTACAGTTTGGAGACCTACCTCATCTGTCCTTTTGAAGACATAAGCATATAGCAAAGATTCTGCCACTTATAGACTAATATGTTGCCATTGTGTACTGCAAAGCTAATCAACTGAGAAAAAGTTACAGTCCACTTGATGTGATGGAGTATTTTTACTGGATAATAAGTATGGATTTCCAAAAGGCAGCCTAAAAATCTGTTGGATTTCTTTGAGCATACAACAAAGGCTGTTAAAAGTGTGAAAGAACACAACATTCAGGTATCTCTTGAGATATGAATCATTGACTTGTGGGTTTCTCCGAATAATAGTGAAATAACATGGTATCCTCTATAGAATCTCAGAGAGATATGAGGGTGATCTTTCATGTAGGTATGGAGAGCTGCACATGGGGGAATTTTAGAGTTTCATGCTGACAGCCGCCTCTCATCCCAAGGTTGCCCCACCCCTTCCTGTACCTGCGCTGTCCTTTGGAGTTGTGTTAGGCAACCTTCATACACGACCTCGTTATCTTATATCTCAATTATGAAATAAAAGAATATTTCACTGGAAATTTCTAAAGTACATACTGTATGTATCCTTTAGTCTTGAAATAAACAGCTTTCCAAAAGACTGGTAATTATGTTTTCACCTTACAAGACTAATGATCCACTTTCCAGGAATGTATTAGGCTCATACATAGGGAGAATCTGGGATTTATTAAAACATCCAAAAGTCACTTTGGACAAAAACTGTGGACATTAAAACTGTGGGTTGTTGAAGCTCAAAATGATAACAGGGATTTCAACAGCAAGTAATTTAATGGGCTGAACCCCATGTGGTCCAGTATATTTAGTGCAGTTAAGGTTATTCATCCATTTTCCAAGCTGCTTATCTTATGCAGGATTTGGGGGGGAGGGGTTTGGAGGCTGTCCCAGGTAGCTGAGGCCACAGTGGGGGGGGCAGAACAACCCATACACTACAGGCAATTTTGATATGCCAATCAACCTAAATCACATGTCTTTAGACTGTGGGAGGAAACCCACAAAGCATAAGAACGTACAACTTCTGGGCACAGAGAGAGTAGAGGGATTTGAACCTCTAGCTCTGGAGGTGTGAGGTGAAAGTGCTACCCACATACCCATCATGGTCCCCCAGTTAGGGTCAGTATGGTTCATAATCATTTTGTTCGATGACCCTTTTACTTAAAGAGTGGTTGGAAGATTGATGGATGGATGATATTAGAGGTGAATTAAAAAAATTAGGGGCGATGGCTGGAAAATATTTCTTTGTGCTATAGGTGAAGTGACTATACAATTTACCTTCTGTTATTTAACTTTTAAAAGTCCACACTGAAAACACTCTTTCCAACAACGACTTATTAAACATAAAAATTAATAAGGTATGTTAGCTTTTAGATCTAGATTCCTACATGTAAATATAATTCATCATTTGGCTTTTTAAGAAGATCCAAATTGATCTACCAATACATTGCTTTCACTTGTCCAATCTAGATCCACCCAGATTCAGCCCAGGTGACCTCAGTCAATTCTCCAAGCCCATAACTGTGAGAGCTGGGGAAAGTGCAGCCTTCAAGATGCCCTTTGTGGGTCGAGAGCCAATGAAGGTACAATGGTTCAGAAAGGGGGAGGAGCTCCTGGACAACCGAACCACAAGAGTGGAGAAGGCTTTCACTCACAGCTGCTTAGTACTCAGCAAGTGCCAACGTAAAGACTCTGAAGAAATTATGATCAGGATCAAGAATGTGTTTGGGACCAGTGAAGACATTTCCAAACTCATTGTCCTAGGTAATTTGAGATGGGATTAATTCACATAGACTTTTTACTTTGGTAATGCATAGTAACTATAGCATTATGTCCAGAGTCCACCCTAATCATCTGCTTTTTTCTGCCTGGGATAGGCTCCAGGCCCTTCTGTGGAGCTGAATAACCAATAACCATAGCATCATGTCCAGATTCCACCCCAACCATCTGTCCTCTCCTGCCTGGGATAGGCTCTAGGCCCTTCTGTGGGCCTTGACCAGAATAAGCGGGCAGAATATGGATGAATCCTAACCATTATTAATATTTAAGCAGAAATACAAATTGAAACAGGGTTGGAAAATGTTGATTATCTGAATGGTCAATTTAACTTGTTTGTAGTTCAAAAGATGAAGGTTATAACCACAAAAACTTTCCGTACAACTGAAGAAAATTAAACGTCCTAATATTCTTATAATACAAACGGAACACTCTGAGAATGTCGCCAAAGTACATCTAGAGATTAAGATTGATCAATAACAATACCAAACTAATATTCAGAGTTACTGTATTTGAAGTAATTCAACATAAGGATCATCCATCCAATCAGCCATCTTCTTGCTACTTATCCTGGTCAGGGTCACAGGAATAAGTGTTGTGAACAGGAAATGTAGAAGATAAAATAGTGAATTGTGATTTTTTATGGGTGTAAAAAGAATTACTGACACATTTGACTGCTTGCACAATAATAAGGCAGCAAACAAAACAAAACATTATGACAGTCTTACTCGTGCCAAATGAAGCTGTTGCATTTTAAATCTTAGAGAAGAAGTACACGGTGACAGAAGCCATGGAAGGAACGGAATATGAATTCCGTGTGATGGCCATAAACGGATTTGCGCTCGGTCAGCCCGTCTGAATCTGTGATAGCGAAAGACCCTAAAAGTAAGTCTTCTTGAGAAGCAATAATGATTCATCAGAAAACTTTAAACAGTGACATGTTTTTTTAGTTAATTCATAGCCCATTTAATCTCCTATTTGTTAGTAATCCCTGGGGTATAATTTCAGAGTCACCGGGCAAAGCCGTTGACTTGAAGGTGGTGGAGTCCTCATACAACAGCTTGACCCTTGCTTGGAATAAACCCAAGGTGGAACCTGGGTACCAAGATGAGGCCAAGGGCTACTTTGTGGAGATCAGGTCAGCAGAAAGTATGGAGTGGATTCGCTGTAATACCAGTTCCCTTTCCACAATGTCCTTCACTGTGACTGGTCTGAAGTCCATGGCCATGTACTGGGTTGGAGTGATCGCCACCAATGAGGGGGGGCAGGGGGAGCCATAAGAACTGAACAGCCATATCCTGGCCATGCCCCCACCTGGTAAGATACAAATGTCAGAAATGATGAATGATGTGTAGTTAAGTAGTGCTGGAATTGCATTGTGTTCATTTTTATTGTCTCGTTTTTGATTTTGACAAGTGCGATAAAAAATCAGATTTTTTTTCTAATGAGTATTTCTATTTTCCAGTGAGACCAAACTTTAAGAACACCAAAGAGAATAAGTTGCTATTGTTTAGAGTGGGCAGTTCTGTCTCGATCTTTGTCAGCTATCAGGTAAGAGGAAATCAAGTACTTCTAGTGCCTACATAAGAAATGTATATTTTGCTTTCTTTATCTTTCAGAGTACCATCATTTTAATTATTGCTGTTTGGTGATTTTTCCTGTGCTCGAATGCTTATATCGGTGTTCTCTGTTTCTCTGTGAAGTGCTTTGTTTGCATTCTCTGGATATGATTTAGGAATTCAGCATGAGTGATACCTGATTTCAGGGGTCCCCTGTGCCTGATGTAATCTGGCTGAAGGACGGTGTGCCAGTAACCAAACGGGTGACCGTGACCAACGCAGAAGGGACCTCCCAGCTCCTCATTCCCTCCTCAGAGCGCTCTGACTCAGGAGTCTACAACCATCACAATTAAGAATATATTCGGCCAGGAAGCCGCCAGCGTTGAGATCAGAGTTACGGGTAACCTCAAACATCACTGGAGTTGACAAGCCCCTTAATTCCATGGTAAAAATATGTGGATTGTTGTGAGGTGGAGATGGGCACATTGATGAAACACTGATGTTGCTGGCAACATTTTTTCATTACTGATGACAGCATAATTTATTCAACATCTGCAGATGTGCTTTCTGGAGATCCCCTTGACTTTTCCTTTCTTCTAGATGATCCTAAACTGCCAGGTCCACTGCAACTGGAGCAGGATGTCCCCGGTACAGTGACACTGTGCTGGGCATCTTCTCCAGATGAGAGCCATGATGACCGCTTTTACTACACGGTGTCCCAACAAGACTCTGTCAAGCAGACATGGCACACCGTGGTCAGCTACCTCTTCAACAACAAGTTCACTGTCGTCAATATCCTGCCAGGGCACAAGTACCGATTCCGTGCGTATGCTAAAAATAACATTGGGATCTCTGAACCATCTGTGTCACCCACCTGGGGTTGTAAGACAAAGAAAGGTTTGTTAAAGCCATATTGCAGAGCAGTCAGTGAGAACCAACAGATCTACACTGTAAAACAGTAATGCAAGTCTACACTGTTACAGTTTTAAATCTGATAGATCTGATGTGTTCTGTCTGAAGGAATGTAAAGTATACAATCTCTGTTTCTCAGGTTAATAGTTATCAAGGGGAGTCACAGCCAGCTAAAATAAGTGTAAATATATGAAACCTCGACAAACTAAAAACCCTTTTGCTGTTTGGCTTAAAAAAGCACCCTAACTTTCATCATGCAGATCCAAGCCAGATAATTAAACTTTATCCATGGGAAATGCTATGTGACTTTTGTTCATCATTAGCACGTGTTGAACACAAATGAAATACTTCAGATGTGAAAGAAAGGTCAGTATGGTTAATGAACCGTCAGAACAACAACTAAGAATTGATATTTAAGCTTCACATTTCCTTGTGCTGTTTTATGCAGATAACTTTGTATTGAATGTGCCTGAGTATCAGAGATGCAACTTCCAGGCACCGCCCAGGTTCCTGGTCCCACTGAAGATGCACTCAGTTCCTCAAGGGTACCAGTGCTACATGAGCTGTGCAGTAACTGGCGCCCCAGCACCACGGGTCACCTGGTACCATGATAATGTGAACCTCAACACCAACTCTGACTACTACATCACCAACACCTGCGGCATCTGCTCCATGCTGATTCTCAGGGTTGGCCCAAAGGACTGCGGGGAGTACAAGGTCATCACGGAGAACGGGTTGGGCAGGGTTGAGTGCTCCACCACACTCACTGTCAGAGGTATGTGAAGTAACATTTTTACACATCACTTTAGTGTAAACAGAATACATACATTTTTTTGTCAACTGTGTTGTAAGTACAGGTTCTGTTTCCTTTAAACCTGGAATTGTAAATAATTACAATTTCAACCTGTCTGTAATTCAGACTTTTACTGTTTTTGTTTTTCAGAGTAAGATCCACTCTGATCAAGTAAAATTAATCCAGGGAGCTTCATATATAAAATTTGCTTTCTAAAAATTTAAATAGTGGATGAATGGGGCCTTGAAATCCAGCTGTTTTTTTTTTTTTTTGGTTTCCCATGAGCATGTTATTTTTCAAATTTTGTTCAATAGAGTAAAGCACATCTGTAAAAGCATGCTCTCAGAATGGGTTTTGTAGTAACTTACAGTCAGAGGAATCCAGAAAGAAAATAAAATTATTCCCTTGAATATGGCGATAGGGAAATAAGCTGGGAAAGGATATAATTACACTTACTGTTAAAAATCATATAAAAAGCCTAGCTGAGTGTGTATGTCTTTGTCAGTGTGTGACAGTAATACCAGGAGACATAAATTCCTGAATGATCCTTGAAGTGAAGGTTCCCATGACTTCATATTTCCTCTTCGTCATGTGGCAGAAGTTATTAATGCCCTTGCCAAGGAAATGAAGGCTATTTTTCCCTTACCTGAGTGCCTTGAACTTTTATTTAAATGCCAGATTTACCCAAGGCTAGCCCCCAAACACATACACGGTGAAACTACATACACA
Organism: Gymnarchus niloticus; assembly: GCA_009936485.2. Taxonomy (NCBI): domain Eukaryota; kingdom Metazoa; phylum Chordata; class Actinopteri; order Osteoglossiformes; family Gymnarchidae; genus Gymnarchus; species Gymnarchus niloticus. The sequence continues at coordinate 13,829,460 of JAACJT020000105.1, read as the reverse complement.
GTGTACACACAAACACACAACAAGTACAACACTATTACAAGACGCGACAGTGCAGTACAACAATACACAACACTATCTGCAACACATTTAAACAAGTAGAACAACTATATACAACAACCCCAGTGCATGCTGGGGCATAGCCCAGCTCACGCCACCACAATATTATGGTCCAATAAATTTTTCAGCAAGAGAAAATCTACTGCAATCCATATCTGAAAGCATGAGGCAGGACAGGGTAGACAATGACTCTTTGTAAATCCTACCCTCTCCCACGCAGACTCAGCATTTGCTTGAATGTCTATTGAAGCTGAACTGGAAATCTTTATGAGGTTTGCAGTGAGGCTGAGGTCTTTCCCAGGGAACAGCGGGCAAGAGATAGTGTGTAAAAACAGGGCTGGATGTTTAGATCGTATGACTATGAGAAGGTCATGTGGTTATCAGCACAATGTGAACAGATAGGGTCTGTACATTCGCGTTGTGAGAGCAACTTATCATCAACTTCTCATACAAATACCCACCAGAAATGTTACCCACCTGCCAAAAACTCCGTGCCATAGTTTTTTAGCTCTCCTCCACTATGCAGGCATTTGTTCCCACGGAGCTTTTGGTATTTTTCAAAGGGAGCAGCCAGACATAGGCCTGGGATTCCCGCAGTAAGCATCCGTTGTTGATTTTAAATTTCTGATTATCTGACATACTGTCAAAATGGACTTTGTGCCCACCAGGAGAGATGGGCTGGTTATGAAGTCATCGGGAGAAATACATCGGTCAGTGCTCAGGTAGCATGGAGTCTAAAATCCTTATATTTAACTGCAAACATACCGTAAAACCCCTAAAAAACCTGTGATTTCCAAAATACACATTATATCACTAACTGGTCACATTTTGTTACTGTTTAACAACTCATGATTGATTAACAACTTGGGTGTGATAAGTATGTGACAACTAAAACTGATTTGGCATAGAAGGCTTGGCATTACATATTAGGAGGGAAGGTATAGAATTTTAAAAAATGTTTCAAAACTGTCTCAGAAACATCATTTCTGACTAAGAATTATTTTATGTCTCAGTGTGTGGTAGCAGGCTGACTGACTTGCTTCAAATTAAGCAGTAATAGACACAAGCTGGAGATCTCTGGAGATTCATTACAGCACAGTATCTGTCACTGAGTCTCTGGAGTGTAACTGTCAAGCCAGTGTGACCAGAGGCAAGAAAACTCACATCTCTTCTCCGTCAGAAATCACAGGGGATTTCAGCTGTTTTTTTTAGATGCATTTCTCTGATACATAAATTGAGCAGTGTCATCAGTTTTAGAAATTTCAGAACGCTCGATAAACACCAAAACATTATGATCACCCCCTAGTAGTACAATTAGTAGCAGTACAAAGATACAAACGAGAAACGGGACATAAAAGGACAGGCATCCAAATGTTATCATAAAATATGCAGCAGTGCGAATGGTTAAAAACAGCAATAAGATACAGAGAAAGACTGTTGGGGCAGTTGATTTGAGCAAGGTAAATAGCATTTTTTTTTTGTTTTCCGACCACTAGATGGCAGAATGACATTCTAAACAACGTATTCACTTTTTTGAGTAAGGACTGGGTTCCAATAATTATAATTATAGTGTTTTGGAGGCGGTCCAGATTATTAATGAGTCCTCTAACCTATTTACTATCTCAATTAGTAACTAATTGTGTGTACTGTTTAAACGTAGATATAACTTCTACAGATTACAGGTTAGAGAAATTTAAAAATGTGAGGAGCATAATATGTACTGTAATTGATGAATGTAAGACAAACTTCATCAAAACATATAAGTATTTAAGAAACCCCTTTCCAATTTGTATTAACTTAGGATACATTTCTTGTACTTTGTCACCGTAGGTGGTCATTAGCTTGATGATCACACTGTAAACTCATTCCTCCAGGATTTTGGGGTCAATTTCTTCTTTATGAACACAATCTTATCCTGCAGTCCAAAAGGACGGAAGTATGTAAATTGGGGTCTCTACATTGCCTGAAGTGTCTACTGGATGGAGTTTCTTTGCCACCCAATAGACTGGCACCCCATCTGGGGTGTCCCCACCCTTGAACTCTGTGCTGCCTGGGATAGGCTCCAAGCTCAAACTAAAACATCTGTGACGGTTCCTGATAAGAGAACCTGGGTGACAGTTATGCAAAGACAATGGCATGACACGTCAGACAAGACTGATCCTGGACTGCAGAAAACAGCCAATGGTCTTCCAAGCAATGGAGGGATAATAAGACAACATCTACAATCAGTTTAAGGGGTGTCATGGTAATTTCAAATGATTAAGTTAAGGCCACAGCAAAAGAATTTCACCTATAAGAAGCATTACATAATATAACATGATCCTTAAATATCCAAACAGAATGAAATAAAAGGTTAATAACATTTAAATGGAATATTCAATACATATTGTTAGGTAAACATTGCTTAATGATAAATTTTTCTTAATGGATCCACACAATCTAGACAGGAAACATGGAAAAGTCCATTCCTCATATCAGAGAATTTTATCATCTTCCAAAATGGAGAGCAGACGATTAGCTAGCAGGCAGCATAGGAGGTCATGACTGACCTTTCACATGCAGGGTAAAAGAATACAGACTGGATGGTTTTCTGGACCCACACTTATAAAGCAGCATAATTCCTGACATAAATATTCCCATGTCAGAATTGCTTCGGGGAGGCTGTAAGCCTTCCTGGTAGAGAAATCCATTTAAAGATACATGTACCACCTCTGGCCTCGTTACAGTACACAAGCTAGCAAAAACTTCTGAAGACTTGTCGACATTACATTCATCCATTCGTCAAATTGCCCTGGATGCTGTTTTCACGATGTCACAGTTGAGTGAATATTTATCCGTCCATCTTCCATGACCAGAACATGGTAATCTGGAGAACTCTATTTAGCTATCTGTATTTATGGACTACACGAGGAAACCAGAGTACCAAGATGGAGAGAAGATCTGAATTTCACATACACAGAGCAGGGATTTGAATCCCTAGCCACGGTGATTTGACGCTGCAGCAGTATCCACTGAGCCACCATTAACCACCCCTAGAGCTTAAGACTTGCTATTAAAAGGACATCCACTGCTGTCCCGTTTCCATTCACCTGCATCTTTGAAGAGCCCCATAGAGTGAAGGGACTATGTACCCCGCCATGCCTTCAGAGCACTTTGGGTAGACAGGAGTAAGGAGAGAGAGATATATATATAGAGAGAGAGAGCGAGAGAGAGAGAGAGAGAGAGCCTTGATTATTGGTGTGGGAGGTTTTTTGCTGTTTGTGTGGAGGGGGTTCACAAATCTGTGAGAGGCAGAAGCACAAGGAAAGAATAGATTTTATGAGCAGAATTACAGCAGTAGTTTTTTTTTTTTTTTTTGAGGAAGGCGGTCCTGGGTCCTTAACTTCTACTTCCCCCTCCTTTCCTATTCTGTAACTTCTCCTGCCCTCGACGGACGTCGGCGTGCGTTGGCCACGTGTGGGACCCTTAAACCTGTCAAAGATCCAACAGTATGGTGCCGCACACGACATAGGCTGCACGTTGGCCGGCACGCGTGTGGACTGCACCTCCTCTCCGCTCCCGTGAAGGCCACTGGGTGACCTGTCGTTCGGTGCCATGTCGTCCCTCTACTCCAGGAGCAGGGACGTCTTCCTCAGCAGACTGGCGCGGTCAGACTCTCAGATCTCCAGCTGCTCTCTGACCACCAGGAGCTTCAGAGTAAGAGATGACCTCCCGCACTTATGGTTGCCAAGACGACGAGTTTGTTTGTTAGTGCCTGCAGACATTGTCTTATTTTGAAACTGAGAAAAGATTTTAAATTTGGGAATAAATGTTAATATGTAAATTTGTCTTAATTACCTGCCAGGGTTTATAGTCAGTGATAAAATGTTTTGTTTTTTTTTTGGCCTGTATAAATTCAAACACAACTTTGGAAATTAATAATATTACAAGTCAGAGTTAACATTAAAGTTTACATCTAGTTTAAAACTGACTCTGTCATGCTACAGCTCAACAGCATTTATCTATTTGCAAATGTGACTAACCTTAAGCACATGGCTACTTTTTTGCACAGTAGAAAAGCCTTTTATGCACATATTTTCTCCTGAAAATAAACAGCAGCCTTATAATGCGTATATTTGCAAGACTTTCAGTAACACTTCAACCTTCGGTTTAGAGACCAGTGGGTTGTACTACAAAACAAGTCTACTGGCTTGGCGAGGTGTCTTGTGGCTCAATTCCAAGTTTTGGATACTATGCATTGTAGGTCACTTGTGAACAGGGTATATTGGCATGGTAATATATGCTGTACACCTCACTGACTCCAAGCAGGTTTAACTGAAGGCTACTGAATTAAAACCAGCGTAAGCCCAGCCTTTTCACAAAAAACACTTATACACGCCATCCTTTCACCAAAAAATGCACCAAAGAAAGTACCTTCGTGTAAACATTGGTAATTCACATGGAAAATGCTATCACATTCAAAAGATCCTGTTCACTTTGATGCACATATAGCAAGGGGCTCTCTTTACAGGGTGAGGGTATTTAGAGACGATCAGAATTCACTAGTGTTCCCAGGTGATTTTTTTTGAACGATACTGATTCTCATCATAGAGATTCTCTATATTTTTTGGCCAGTTGAACCTTACATCTCTAATGCAACTTGATGAAGTCGTGTACCTACGTGTACACATTCTTAATGACAATAGTATACCAAGAACAAACTGCTTTGCCTTATTTTTTTATCTACTACCATGTCCTTCTCACACTGGGCGTGTTGCAACTGAAAACATAATCCATGCCTGAAGGATTTCTCAGTTCAAAAATACAGAACATTGACCCACAATTATATGCTTACCCGTCATTGAGGCCATTTCTAAATTCCTAATAATGGACTGGGAAGCCCAAGTTTAAGTGTGTAGTTGTTCATTTCTCTTGTGCTAAAGATGCATTTACTATATTTACACATATTACATGTTGTACGGTGTTATTACAACTTGACTGCAATCAGGGTTTGTTAACTTGATTCAATTGAGTTAACTCAGGATATGTAAAACTCATTTTTTAGTAGGCTACACCCTACAGGTCTTTTCCTGTTGTTGTTGTTAATTTTGTTTCTACTGTAGCTGTTGTTGTGGTTGTTTTCCATCCATTCATCTCATAGCTGATTGTCGCTCACTTGTGTATGTTTTTTAATAGAAGATTGTTTCAGAAGGTGCATGGAAGGAATGGATGGATGTATCGCTATTAATGTGTATTGAAGACGTTGTCAGCACCTGTATTTTTTATGGGGTTGACCAAACAAAAGCATTTTTGCCCACAAGTCCAGTTAACAAAGCCTGAAAGAGTTAATGATCCTCTGCGATGGCAAAAAATGAGGTGATATGCAAGTGAACAAGTGATCATGAACCTCAGAACGGCAGGCATGGCATCAATAGGATCCGCCTTGTTCCAAGATCAGGATTTGCGGGGGGCATCATGTACACATTCCTGGTCTATGATATGGCATTAGGAAAATAGCAACACCAGGCTGCTCTCACACAATGACAATGCACGCCTGTTGCAGAGAGCGTGCTTCCCATTTCATGGGCGTGATCACCTGGCAACGGCGTTGGCACGGCAATTACTTTCTGCCTTATCTCTGACTAGCTGATTGCTTGCTTAAATCCCCTGGGCAAAGACTTGGCTTTAGTCATAGTCTCATAAGCTCTGGGATGCAAGTGCAGTGACCTCAGCAGTTGATGAGACGACAGCCACCACTTAACTAAGGAAAGGAGGGAATTTTGAACAGATCAATCATTATTAGACCTTGGGGCTCATCACGATACCTTTAGCAAAATGTCATTTTCAGATCACTGCTATGACAACAGGACGGACGTTGGACGAGTTGATCTTGAGGGACGTGATGATGTGTGATGTTCATAAGCAAAGCTGTTGACCCAGCAGAAAGGAATTTAACCATTTGATTGGAATCTCAAGGCTGCATTTGGTCTGAGTTGCTTCCCTTCTTGCCTGCAAAGTCTCTAACAAATGTCATGCACTTCATCAAATTATCTCCCATCTAGACTCCCTCAAATGACGGTTCCCTTGTTATTGCTGATAAAAACATTACAAATTCTCTCATTCTGTTTTGCTTGTAAATTCCATAGAGCTGAAATTCTTAAGCAACCTGCTGTAATCCTCTTCCGAATTATAGGTATGGTTACCTGACATCAAATTTAGTGGGTCCTCTAGTTTTTGGCCTGTGTTTCCAAAACCAGGCTGTAGGCTCCACAGGATCCTGTCTTGGATAAGCAATTAAGGAAGATGGATAGATAGATATTTCTGATCCTTTGAGTGCAACACTAGTTGTTTTTCGTCTTTCATGGTATTGGGTAATGCTGCGAAAGGTAGACATTTGACTCACATTCTTTTACGAAACGAACGTGAAAAAAATGGTAAACAGTACTAACCCTTTAAAGTTTCTCAGACATCTCACAGAATCCACAGATCAGAGAACCTGATAGCGTTCATTCATAAACAAATGATTTCCCAGCCAGGCAGGAAACACCAATTCATATCAGAGTGTTTGAACCAAATTAATTATATGAAGTGTATTCACCTCTTGGAGGTGTTTTTAATGTAACTTACATTAATCCCCTGTAGGGAAATTCAATCATTAGGAAACTTAACATAGAAGTTTCTAGAAGTAGCACTACAGGAAAATGCTGTGTGATACATTATATGCACATTCCATGCCAAAATCTAACTTAATTTGAACATGACGTGTACAACAAAGCATTCAAATGGATCGCCGAATATGCCCTCCTTTAACATTTTGCACAGCTGTGTAAGGCCTCCACCAATTTCCAATCATCTCAAATCCCCCTTGTGTTAAAACACACAGCAGTCAGAGTTATGGTAGATTTGTATGCAGATTAATTTGACTTGTGACTAATTTAAAAGGCTCAAATTCATTTATATGGAAGAGCTCCGGCACCTTCTAAAACCTCAGCTGTAACACGATTTTTTTTACGTAGCTCCAAACAAATGCTCTTTGAAAGCTTTTCTTTCTAATTGGTTACCATGGTTTCAGTAAAGAGTTCTCCATCACCTGTCTGTGACAGAGCACATTGTGTGCGTGTCAGTGGAAGAGAGCAGACGTATCTTGTTAGACTGGCACCATGGAACTATGGGAAATCATGGGAAAACAAAGCACTGCAAATTACCACACATTCATAATTCATAAAATAATAAAAAACAAGCTATAAAAACAGTTATAAAAATTCAGGCCTCTTAATAGCTATTTTTAGTTTGAGCATTTTCAATATTTCTTTATGAATCTTTAAAGCTCTTTGTTGTATAATTATATTTTAAGACTATTTTAGAAAAGTCTCTCGACATTACAATATGTGGTACTCATATGAACCCTATTTCCATTGCATGTTCCACCCACACCTGGATGAAGACACAGAGTTTCCATGACGTTCTTCCTGTGCCTTTTTTTACTTCTTTGTTTAAACATCAGCATGCAACAGAATCATTTATACCCTTCCATATATTGCCCTGCCTGATAGTATCTCAGTGGAAAGCAAAAAAAAAAGTTAAAAAAAATAGCAAAACAAATCCGTCGTGATACACCAAGTAGCACAATGTACCAGAAATCCTCCAGGGAGAAATGTGACCTTCTAAACAGCAGGTTAGTGACTGATTCTGTTTCATTTAGTCCTGGGAACACAAGATTGTTTCCCTAGGAAGCTGAAAAGAGATAACAAGAGGCTAATGTTAACTGTTTACTCAATCTTCAGTGCTGGGCTATCTGTCCACGATGAGAAAGAATTGGGTGAGAGTTCTGGATACATGGGAAATCCACAGCTTCAGCACTGATGTTTATTCTTGGCCATACCAAGGGGGACTGGGAGTGGAGGGGGGAGGGAGGCGACTTCATAGCTTCCATGGGGGAGAGCTGGCAAAAACGATGAGGAGTTATGGAGCTGTTTCAGATGGTTAGCATTAACTTCTGAAGTTAACGTTTTATCACTGTAAAATCGAACTATGCGAGGTGGGGGGGGTACTGGGAGTTAATGCTTCACTGGAGCCATTCTGGGAATTGTTCGTGGGACCCCCGTGAACGTCACATAAACGCTCTGCAAATGTGCCGCAAAACCCCAGGCTCCACTGTTCATGTACGCTACGGACGTGTCTGCATATATCCACTTTTTCTATAATCTGACTGCTGCATGTCGTCAGCCTAAATGCTGGATTTTCACTCTACAGTCCTCATGAAATCTGACCCATCATAATTTTAAATAAGGGTGAGAAGCACAGAGTACAGAAGGCCCGATAAAACTTGTACAAGTGGGCATCTTGGGCTCTAGATTAATGCTAGAACTACATTCAAGGTTTGATCCCTAAGAAAGACTTTGGGATGACAGACCTAGCCTAACCACCAACACTGTTCCTTTGGTCAGGAGGTGGTTCCACTACAATGCCATGAACAAATACTGTAGATAAGAAAGTAAGAAAAGATATTATCATGAAGCCCCCATTAGCTTAAACTTCTGTGTATGTAACAGTGTTGGATTACGGTTTTACTAAGGTCTACAGCAGGATATTTTTGCAGAAGGAATTCAGATTAAAAACTCAACCTACAGTAAAGAAGAGCAGTGGCTCACTAAAGATATTAAACTGCTACTCAGAGGCTCACAGAAAGGCTACAATTGATTGTGTGCCATCACCCACTTGATGAGTGGCTTGTTGCTCTTGGCCTTGACTGGAGGCAAGACGTTCCTCCATAACCTCGGAGTGAAGTGTCTGGTCGTAATCTTCTGGGTGGCAAACAATGCCACATGCAGGGGTTCTAGTGCAAAGAGGCCCTTTTCAGAAAGCTAACCTTTGGTCCTGTGACAAGGCCCATGATCCACAAGTATCTGGGAGTGCAGCTGACTCTACTGACTGAAGCGAAAGGTGGAAAGTAGGACAGGGTAGGGAAAAGGAAGGTAGGCAGGTCAATGAAAGCTGGAGGCGTGAACAGAGAACAAGACGTGCAGGAAATGGATGTGGGCAGTGGAAGTCAAGGAGGTGTATGAGTAAGTAGTAGGAAAATATTCTGGATGGAGAATAAAGCATAAGAGAAAAGATACACAATGCTCTAAGCAAAGGGTATGCAAAATTAAATCATCGTGTTTATTCCTTTAAGAGGGATTGGCCACCCACATGTGATAGATTGTGAGTTATGTACTGTGGAAACTGTAGATATAATTAGCAGCACACTGATCTGCCGAACCTGAGGTAGAAACTCTCCCAAGTGTTCCAATATTTAAGGGTGGGAGACAGAAAAAGAGCCGGGAACATTAGCAGATGATGTCAGTGTGTAAATATTAACATAAGATTGGAGCTGAGGCAGGTCCACAGGTGCGGCCCATCTGAACCTTCTGGAAGCTTTTGAATTCTGTCTCTCATACACAGCTGGATGTCATTGCAGTAGTCCACCAGTTAGAGATCTCTGCTCATACGGTGGGCTGGTCTCAGTTCAGGGGATCAAGTGTGCTGCCAGTGGCCGTTCTATTCACAAAATGGCCCAGAGCTTAACTCATACAAGAGCCTAGGCTGGGTGACGGCAAGCCTTTAGATTCCCACTGAGTCGGCAGCTGGCTCAGTCTCTGAAACAGTCGTTCCACAGTCCTAGTGACAATAACGGACTGATGCTCCACCTAGTGTCCATGACAAAAGTTCACAAAGTGGGTAAGGTTTGGAGCAAGAGCTCAATGGGTTCAAAAAATGTGGTCTCTAATTTGGCCATTAAACCAATGAACACACAATGAAGCTATTCTGTAGCTGAGCCTAGTGATAGGACAAATAAGGCTTCAGAACCTGTGGTAGGTGGGGGTATCCTGAACTGACTAACCAATGCTGGAGATAAATGAAGCTTCAAAGCCTGTGGTGGGTGGGTGTCTACTAAACTACCAATCACCAGCATAATCTGAATTTGCATTTTGGAAAAATGTTATCGGCAGTATTGATTGATTTGTTCCAGATACTCCCACCCACCACGGGTTTCGAAACCTCATTTGTCCCATCCTTAGCTGAGCCTGCTTCCCAGGGACCTTTTGAAATGTCAGTTTGCATTACCTGATCTGACAATAATATCCCAATAGGCAACACAACTTTTTTCTTCTTTCAGCAACTGGTTTTACAAGCAGTGTATATCATGTAGGCATGGCAAAAGAATAAACGTAAGCTTACTATAGCACAAAGTTCCAGGTAGTGGAATGTAATTTATCTTTAAAAAACAAAAAAATGTTTTTGGACCACTGCTAGCTTTAATCTTCCCTTTTGTTCATGCCTTCTGTAAAGTAGCTGCTCCATATGCGTTTGTTACCTTTTACGGGTGCAGGGTTGCTTTCCGCTTGTGACCTTTAACAAGTCCAGGGTCGATACGTGTTTGTGAACCTTCATCCTTTGCCTTATATAGTATGGGATGGTCTCACTGGGGGGATGTTAGAGGTAAAGAGTGGAATAGGGGGCAGAAATGAGTCAGCATGATCACGAGTTATGAGTCCATTGTCATCCATGTATCTCAATAAGCCCTATTTGATTTGTACGAAATCTTACTCAATAAATTACCAGTTTATCATTTGAATGTGCCTTGACTGTGCACTATTGAGCTGCGGAAGCTGGCAAAGTTCTGCATTCATTCTGTGTTGCCGACTTCAGTTATGGCTTCCTCAGGGCCACCCTGTTATGGTGCTGTTTCTGACTCAAAATGGCCCAGGATTCCTCTCAGAATGCATCCCCATGCCATGTGCTCTGTCATGGACTGCAGTCATAATTCTGCCCTGGAATGTTTATGACACACTCCCATGCTGAAGTGGGGATCAGCTCCTAATCTCCTGGAATGCAAAGGAACATAAGGTTCTGAGAGAAAGGATAAAATTACTCTGGATAAAGGTAAAACAGGGCTCACCTGAGGTTTTGTCCCATGGCAACGGTTCTACTTGGCCCACATCTAGAGGTGCAGCTGGAATCCCTTTCAGGATATGTCTCAGAACAAGATCTGACAGAGACCTTGCAGTTCTGACCATGACTTTTGGTTTTGTTTTTTCGAAGGAGAAAACCTTAGTCATCTCATTATGTGTGATTCAACATTTTGGCCCAGAGCTAAAATAGGCTTTGAGAAGCAGCAACTGGGAAAATATATCCCAATTACCAACATAGTTACAGTATGTGCCACAGGCCACGTCTGATTTAGCATTTGAAATTTCAGGGAAAGTACAGCAACTTATTGCCGATACAGGAAACAGGGAAGATAAAAATCCATGATCAAAGTTATGAGGTGTGCGCTATATATTTGCTTGACCAGTGTTGCCATATAGATGTTATTAAATAAAAATCATTTAATGGCTATGGATAACATATTATTTAGCCTGAGCTATTTCTGTGTGTTTTTTTAGTAGCGGCCTGACTGAGATGAGTGAATGTGGAGCTGTCTCTCTCCCACTAGAAAGTGGAGAGGTCTGTGCTGCCTGCAGGGCTAAGGGTGGGTTCATGTGTTTCCAAAAAAACCCCATTGTGCAGAAGTCTTCATTGTTATGATGGCTAGCAGAATGAGTCACTGGGCTGAAGCTAGCTGGACAGGGGGGACTCAGTACCTGGCTCCATACATTTGCTTTGACATCTCAAGGCACTCCAGCCATAATTGACATGTGTGGGAAGTGATCACCTCAGCATCTGCTCATTCTGCTCAAAGACCACTTTTGCTAGCTACCATGGATGTTCCGAAGTCGTGGCTTGCACCTCGTTAAGCAGTAGATGAGCGGGGGGCGTCTGGTTTTAACAAAGGCTGGGCTTTTCAGCGTCTAGACATCATTGACTGCTTCCCCTCACAGCCGGCTTATTAACAGTCAATGAAATATGAACAGGGCTTCTTGAAAAGCTTCAGCTAGCATGAAAGCTGTCAGGACCAGGTCAGGAAGGAGGCCTTCACAGGCTCAATAATGTATGCAATTCACTTAGAAGGGACACAGAACATCTGGATGTGATTTGGCCTGTCACATAAAATGATTTCCCCTGTGGAAAATAAATTTGATCAAACTTCCGATAAACTTTATATTTCTATATATAACTCTGCAGTTGTTCTCCAATATTAATGATGATTCTTTTACTGTGCTCTTAGCCTCAGCTGAACTCAATTTGTAACTTTTCATTTCTCTTTTTTTTAACAACAGGAAAGGTCATCAAGGTGAGTGACTTTTTCTTTATCTTACTGATGTGAAAATCCCCGGTTTCTTGTTGTCTTTGTTAATCTTTTGCACTGTGCCGCTTTCAGCCACACACTATTTAAGCATAGTTTATGACCATGTGTAGCTGCCACATATCCCATACCTTCTGGTGTAGACTCTAGACCATCAATGGTCCTACTTGCATAAGCAGCAATCCATCCTCCATCCAGCTTGCATAATCGCATAGTCAGTGTTGGATTGAGCCTGGAGACAATGGCAGGAAGCACAGAGCACAAAGTAGAGGAACACCCTGGGCGGGATGTCGGCAGTTTACAGACACAGTCACGATAAGTAGATATAAAAATGCTTATTGAAATTGGGCAGAGAGATGGATGGACAAACTTCGTTTAGCAGGACAAAACTGAGAAAAGCAACATCCATTAGACCCGCTGTGGTTTACTGTGAACAGTTGTCACACTTTGTCTCGTCAGGGTGGCACCTGGGCCAATCTCCAAGGACAGTGCCACAGATAGATCCCTGGTTCGGTCCACCTCCCACACCAGCCCCAGAGAGACCCAAGTTGTGAACCTGAACACAGTGCAGGACAAGTCTGACATCCAGAACTATAAGAAGGTATCAGACATCTATGGTCTGCCAATCCCAATTCCTGTTCTGATTTTGCATTCCACACTCCAACTTCCAATGGTCTGATTCAGCAGATTCTAAATTTAGCCCTTAAATCATTTCTTGATGCAGGAACTGCTGTATGCCTGATGGGAATATTAAAAAGCTTTCGTTTTGGACCAAGGAAGAGTATCCATACTGTTTATTTTTATGGCTGAAGGATCTGCTCTTTGGAAACACAGCACCGGATGCCTCTGACACTATCGTTGTGGGTCTTCCAGATGTATGAGGGTGCCTTGGCTGAGAACGAAAGGCTGAGGTCCAGGTTGGAAGTCAGTAAGCAGGAGCTGTCCAAGATCCGGGCACAGATGGAGAAAATCACACAGGTTCTGCAGCTGAATACAGCCAAGCATAGTCCTCCATTAACCTCTGCTGTTTCTGATAAGCAGCAAGCAATATTTTTATTACATGAAGTGGATACTGGACACTTACTCATTTTCCAGTTTGTCATTTAACATAAGGGACAAATTGAGAAGAAGAGAACGGACTGTTAGGGTAGCATGATAGATAGACCAGAGGGTTAATTGAACCTGTGATCAAAATGAAGTAAAAATTTTATTTCTGTTTATATCTGTCTTTTGTCTTTCATACACAGGACAGGAAATCAGAAAGCACCAGTATGATTGAAGCAGAGAAAAAGGTACTTTCCACTTTATAAGATTATTATTATTAGCTAAGATTTTTTTTCTGGCATTTGTAGTTTGTATTTTTGTATTGGCATGCCTACCCCATAATTCTCATATATTATCTTTCTATCTTTTCTTTTGCTCTCATAATAGTTATGTAAATACGCTCAGTGGGTAACACTGCATATCCTCATCTCCGAAGCTGTGGCTTAAATTCCCAACTCTCTTCATGTGGGGTTTTCATGCTCTTCCTGTAATCACATGGCCTTCCTCCTACAGTCCAAAGACATGCATTTATCTGAACTGCTGCTTCTAAATTGTCCGTAATGTGGGAGTGCATGTGTCCTGGGCTGCCAGCTCCAGTAGCCCCTCCCTCTATTCAGCTGTAACATTTTTATTATTGATGCCGCTGTCATGGAAGCAATCTTTGACAAATAAATGACCCCACTAGCCTGTTGCAAACAATCTCCATGCACTTATCAACCAATGGTTCCTCCGTAAGTGCTTGTCACCTTGCTCTTATCTTGGTCTGCCTGCCTCACCAGCTCCCAGCTCATGTGGTCTTTCTCACAGAATATGCATCAATGTGTACTTCCACACTGCCTTCATTCAACAGCGATGGCAAGAATTTCGAATCTGTCGTAACGTCTTGTACACAACCCAGAATCTGTGCTGACTATAACCTCTCACCGCTCCCTAAAGGAAAAGCAAGTCCTGGAGAAAAAGATTTTGGAAATGGAGGAAAAATTTAAGGTGAGGTCAACTTAGCAGGCAGCCTTAGTATGTTTGCCTCAGTAAATACATTCTCTATACATTTGCATAAGTAAATTCATTCATTTTCTTTTCCTGTGGGTGTTTCCACCTAAAGGCAAAGATCAGAAATGCACAGCTAGAGGACACAATAGTTCACTGAAATGTGTTCAGACATAACAAAGTATTTAATATGATCACCATACATATACCACCTTGGCTGGATACATGGTACAAAAAACGAATGGATGGGCTATATGTTTTTGTCTTTGTATATCTATCAGATCCTTTTGCAGGTTTCAAAATGTGATTGATTTTATTTGATATTTAATTTAATGATGTCTCTTTGCCTGTTTAAATAGCCCATTTATTTTATTCCAAACTTTATATTTTTATTACGATATTCTGAACTTATAAAGCTGACCATTGTGTGTGAGTTTATTTGTCCTTGCAAATATGCACGCCCTCCTTAAACTTGTAGTTTGGAATGCTTGCAAAAAATGACTTACAGCTCAAGTATCTGTGTTTTTGTGAAAAAAACATGGTGCTGGAAATTACTGCCAAAGTCCTTGTGCAGGAGATGACCCAGCTTCTTAGTTTCAAACCAGTTTGTGGTGTCGCTGCCTAAGGCGAGGCTCCTCAGTGCAGTTGGCAAATGTAGCTAACATCTGAAAAGTGACTTCAAGTTACAGAAAGTTAATCTACCATAGGGATTGCTTCAGTTATTTGAAAGCATCATTCGATGTAATATATATTTTTAGATTCTGGTTGCTGAGCCTTACAATAGTTTCACAATGTAAAGGACGACGATAAACATAAAACAAGTTCATTGTATGTTCCTAACTACATCACCAAGTGGATCTGAAATGGAAAATTCTTTTTTTTTTTTTTTCTTCTGAACTGGTTCCGTTTTGAACAAAAATTCGACTAGCAAATAAACAGCCAAAATTCAAGGTCCTATAGATCCGTTATCCAGTTGCTAATCTGGTACAGTGTCACAGGCAGGATCCAGGGCCTCTCGCAGGCACCGCCAGGTATGGAGTAAGGGGCACCCTGGATGGGGTGCCAGTCCACTGCATGGGCCAAAAAAAAATATGTGTGTATATATATATATATTATGTCCATAATGTGGGAGTATGTGTAAAGTATACATATACTGTATATATATAAAAAATATATATTTTTCAACCATATGATTGTATTCTAAAATTTTGCTCACTGGGCTTTACTGCCAAATATCCTTTCGTATTATGGTGCTTCATTTATAATACTATGTACATTAAAATGCTGCCGTATGAGAAAGATTTGTTACCAGCAGATTCATGCAGTATTAAGAAATTACAGATGTCACGGAGACCTGTTCAGTCCTGTTCACGCCATAAAATCTGATAAAGCTGACAGCTCTCCAGAGGACAGTGGACTGTTAGCCAATAGTCAGAACAAGGTGCTCAAATAAGAAGTGGGAAAAGAAGTGGGAAAGGAACAGGAGAACTTTCATTCTTGGGTATCTTACTTTCAGTGCACAGCATGAAGTTAGCTTCCTTGTCAAAACCACACAGTAGATTTGTGGTTCCCCAGTCGGGCACTGCCAAAACCACATTACTGCCACATCGATCTAATGCTCCTGGCATGTCAAACTTGTGCCTGAACAGGTGTAGAGCAGTTATGTGGCAGATTAAAAGGAGGTGCACTTTCTATTCAAAAGGATTTTTTAACGTTTTTAACATATGTTTAAGTAACATGAGTCATGTCTTAAAATGCTCATCGTCTCTACTCCCTGCTGAAGCTTTACACTTACCTCCTCTCACTTCTAGTTGGTTTCTCTCCCATTTGGGCTTAATGTTTGGCTGAGCCAAGAAGTCCTCAGCCATGAATAAATATAAGTGAATAAAAATACAATAAAATACATGGAGGACATGAGCAAACTTTTTAAAACTGTTTCATAAAACACTGTTTTCATTAAACTGAGCATTGTCAGGACCAGCACAGTGACTCAGTGGTTGGTTTGATAGTTTTTCATCTGTAGGTTTGGGGCTTTGAGTGTCATTTCTGGCTCTGTGTTTGAAGCTGGCATGTTCCCCCTTCTGTGTGTGAGTTTCCCCTAAAGTCCAAAAGCACATTTAGCTGAAACAATTATTTTCCCTTAGCATATGTGTGTGTCCTTAAATTGCCTTGCATCCTGTCCAGGGTGTCCTTTGTCTTGTACTTCCTGGGAAAGGCTCAAGGCTCTCTGTGACCCTACACTGAACAGGAAGTTATGAAAAAGTGATAGATGGATGGATGGATGGATGGATGGATGGATGGATGAAACATGTATGTTCATGGATCTAAACATACAATGATATTGTCTTTTTGGTAACGGTCCCATAATTCCCATTACTTATCAATAAAAATATCAGAAAGAGTAGCATGACCCATTTCAGATTTTCAGGCTCATTCGCTTGGTATCATATAGGACTGGTGAAGGTATCCTTCAGCATTACAATAATTAAAGGGTAACATTAGAGGATTCCTTCACGTGAAGTAAAAAAGACAATGGAATTAAGGATGCCTATGTCTAGTACTGTAAACAGTTGAATTGAAGTTTTCATGGACGACCTCTGGTCACAGATGGTGGTAACAGGTGTGCGGCTGATGTTCAACAAAGGCATCAGACAGCCTTCAAGAACAAAACTGTGCAGTGTCGAAGACCATGATTCTGCAGAAAGCTTCAAAGGCTATATTGACTGAATGAATCACGACACCGCAGCTGTTGCCAATTATTGGAGGAAAAGATAAGATGGGCAAAGGTCACTGACAAAAAAGAATCAAATACTCTCTGTCAAATAGACATGCTAAAAATAACAATTTTAAACAGGAACCTTCAGTTTAACACAGTAGCTGAGGTTGCATCACTTAGAGCCATATTGTCACAAAACCTGGGAAACTGTCTGAGAACCAAACAGCCATGAATATCCATGGGATGATGGCTTTTTCTGTACAGTATTGTAACTATTTTTTGATGTTCAGTCCCAGTTCAAGATCACCAAAAAAGATAAAATATACAATCTGGCTCAGTTGTTTCTTCAGTAAATATATCTGCCGATCGTAAAATTGTTCCTCAGAAGTACTTTCCCAAGAGAAGACGAATGAATGAATCACATGACCAGTTTTCATGTTTTACGAGCCACCCCTTCTGGACCTGATGTTGGAGGTTTATTTTGAATTTACATGGTTCTGGTGAAAACATTGTGGAGTCAGCCTTCACACAAGGAAGATCTGCTGGCATGAGAGCAGAGAGACTGACTGGGCTTTGTTTTAGATTGTGAGGGGCCTATGGTCACAGACATACAGTACTTAGATACCACCACGAATCATACACACACTACACAATCACATGGACAAAATTCACGCAGCTCTTTATTAGTGAGGATGAATAAATATGAAAGAACATTACTCCATTGTTACTGCTGAAAACGTTGAATTTCCTGAAATGCTAAAAAGTGTGTTTTAAACTGCCCCAAAGAGGCAGCAATTCGGGGTGGAAGGTGGGGGGTGCACCTGGACATACTGGTACAATTTTCCCCATCATTTACTGCAGGTGATGACGGACCTGAAGTCACAAAACCAGAAGTTAAAAGATGAGAACAGTGCTTTGATCCGCTCCATCAGCAAGCGGCCAATTTGAGCTCGAGCCTTTCTTTACAGCTTCTCTCCCCCAGTCCACCAGCATGTGTTGCCTACTGGGAATGCTGCAAATAAAAGACCAGGCCAGAAAGACTGCTGCACGCAAAGCGGGGACACGAAGCCTTCCTTGAGTATTTAATACAATGCTCACTTTGTTTTATATTTATTTTTTTTCTGTGTGTATAGTATATACATGTATATATATACATATAATATATATATATATATTTTTTTTTTTTTTTCTTAAAATCAACAATGGGGTGCTGCCTTTTATGGCTTTTGGTACAGGTTCCTCATCTCCGATGGCCATTCCATTCATACTGTTAAAGCCTCATTTGTACGGGCCACAGTGCTAAAGTAAATATTTGTGTTTTCTTTTCACAGAGTTCTGAATATTATCTGATTGAATTTCCTATTCATAAAAACAGCATGCTTTTATTTTCTGTTTCTGACCCTAACAAACCCAATAGATAAGAAAACCAACTAATAGTAAGGCCAAGTTTGTTTATAGCAGTTTCTGATACTCTGGGCCATGAGCGCCCTCTAATGGTTCACAGATGTATACTCGGGAGAGGCCTAAATGTAAAATTGATGGACCATGAAATTTAAAAGGTTGAGAGCCCTTGATTTACAGTTCAGTGCCTGTTCAGAGTTCCTTCGTTCACTTTAGCCTATGTTTTTTTTTTTTTGTTTGTAAGTCACTCTTTTTTGTCTACCTCTGCTTTGTAGAACCCATCTGTAACTCCCTTTAAGGAAATCACGGTTCCCAAAACCTGTCAGATGATTCTGCTCACCAGCCATGGGGATTTTTGCACTATGATACTCTGATATTTATCTTCTAGGGCTAAGTCATAAAGTGTCCCTTTTTTTTTATTTTAGCTGATAAGGAATGCAAATGTATAATGAAATGATCATATGACACACTTTTTACCTTGGTAATCCAACATGTCTCTATTCAAAACATGTTTTTTCACCTTGAGAACATGATGAGAAATGCTTATGTATTGTAAAAAAAAATCTATTTAATAAAATTTAGCAAAAAACTTTTTTAAAAAGAAATTTTTGATTGTTCAAAGAAGCAACCAAATCATGTACACCATATTTCTGAATTCTGAACCCTGAATTAATCTGTGCATTGGTAATACTTTGAAATGTGTCCCACATATCTTCATTCCACATTGTTGTCCTCAACCTATCACTCCAAATTCTTTAATATAATACAAGCACGCATCATCAATACCACTTACCCGTTGGAAGGTCACAGAAATCCTGGAGCCTTTCTCGAAAAAGACAGGGCACAAAACCCCAGTTTGAGATGCCAGTCCATCACAGGGCACACACAGTCATACACTGGGGACAATTTAGACACACATAACTGAATGGTTTATTTGTTTTGATCTTGAGAAGGTAATCCACTCAAACAGAGGAAGAACACACAAACTGCATAGATACAGAGTGTTATGCTACAGTACAATTCAATGCACCATGGCACCGCCCTTAAAATTTTACCATGATTTGAAAAATTGTAACAAGAATTAATCCCAGGACTGTTGTCATGCTGTTGTGTCGTACCACGGAAGGTGCACGATGTCAGAGACTAATTAAAGATAAAGTGGGTGGCACTGTCAAATTTCATTCAATCTTTATTATACTTGTACCATTCATTATACTACCGTTTGAATAGTGAGGTGTACATATTGTTTAACAAATAACACCTGCCCTGATGAAACATTCTGAAAAATGCTAATACAATTAAGGGTGGTCCAATGACTCACTTGGTTGCATTGTGGCCTGACACCCTTGGGGTTTTGGGTTGGGGTCTTTCCTCTTTGTATGCTCTCCCAGCGTGTGTCGATGTGTCTTCAGGGTACTCAGGTTTTCCCCTGAGCCCTAAAACCATGTCGGATTCCTTTACTTAACCCTTGCCTTAGTGTATGACTTTGTCTGATTCATGGTGTACCATGCCCTGAGCATCCTGGGACATATTCTTTAGTTCATTTGCATTGAATAAGCAATTCTATGAAAATTAATGCAGCATTTTATAAATCTCAATCATAAAATGCTCAGGAGAGGATTAAGACTAGTTAAAAGGCATTTACCAGTGATTATTTCTGTAGATGTACACATATAATAAATATTCATTTGGCACCTATTGTCTTTACAGAAGTGGCCTGTGAACTTTTTCTTTGGAGCAACTTTTGCTAAATTTGCTGAGGTCTGGAGCTGGCTCTCCACCAAAGGTGCACAAGCAGATAAGGACGCACACATAATACGGAAGCAAAGGCAAAACCCTTTCCCCAGAAGAAGCCTGACCCATGCAATTTAATAGGGCAATGGGGAAGCTGCCGTAATTCCCATGGGGCTTTGAAGAACGTTACAGCACCTGGCTTCTCACTAAGGATTGTGGGTCTCCCTCTAGTAGCAAAAGCTTTGATTGAATTTGAATCCAGAACCAGCTGACCACCATTTAATGGTTGGCGTGACTCAACAGTCCAACAAGTCAGAGCTTTAAGAGAAAATGCAAATTGAACCAGCAAAAACAAATACAAGCCACATCAGAACAATGAAGCAAAGCATGTTTAGCTACCTGTTTCCCAGTACCAAAAGCATAGCTGGAAATGCAGTCATAATTACTATTAAGGTTAGTGGTTACAGCTTTGAAAATCATGCACATGAATAACCATAAAATTTCCACTGCCTTTTAGAAGGGCACGGTAGGTCACACCTTAAGAACTGGGGCTTTGAATCCAACCTCTGCTCCTTCTGTGGGGAGCATGCATCTTCTCTCTATATTTATAACAGTAACAGATCAAACTCTGGCCCCTGTCTGACTTTGCCAGATGCTTTGCTCATATACTTTTAATTAACATACTGTACAATAAATGTAATACATTTCAGAACTGAAAACCAATTTCCTGTTCCTGTTGTGGTCTCCAAGTTACTCAAATAGACTTTTTTCCAGTGCCTCCAGTTACCAGTTTTCAGGTATTCTCGCTCATTAACGCAAAAGGCCTGCTTCTCCGAACCATGTGACTGCAGCTGAATACACACAGGGCACAAACAGGGTACAGAGGTTCATTTACTGTTTGGATTAGCGATATAATGGCTAAGATGCACAATCTAAGCAATTTCAAGCATGATGTGACCGTTGGTGCAGGGAGTTCTGATTCCAGCATCTCAGAAACAGCCACCTTCTTGGGATTGTCACACACTACAGTGTTTAGAGTCAACAGAATGGTGTATCATACAGAAAACATCCTATCTGTGGCAATCCCGTGGACAAAGAGAGGTCATGAGAGAATGGTAAGACTAATTAAGGTCACAAGTGCAAAAATAACAGCTCAGTAGAACAGTGGTATGTGGAAAGGTTTCTCTGATGGCAGAACTTTATCCTTAAAGCAGTTCTGGAAGTAAAAGAGGGGCCAGTACTACCTAACTGTACCTAATAGAGTGGCCACTTTGTTAATGGCATACACTGTATGGCCAAACATATGTGGACACCTGCCTATGCATCTTATTCCAAGGCCAAAGATATAAATATGAAGTCAGACCTCCTTTAGCCTCTACTCTTCTCTTTAAGACTTTCCGTTATATGTTGGAATATTTTTGTTGGGATTTACTGCCATTCAGCCATAACAGCATTAGTGCGGTTGAGTATTGATGTTGGGCGATCAGGCCCCTTTCTTTTTGTGTGGTCGACTGCTTCTCAACAGGACTCTTGTGACTTTGAGATGTTTCTACTTCACAATCACGTCACATGCACTCAAGCAGGGAAGACATGTGACAAGCTTACTTGCTAGAAAGGTGGCATTGTAGGATGGTGCCACATTTAAATATAACTAGCATCTTCAGTATGACCCATTTCTCTACCAATGTTTATTGCTAGAGAGTGCATAGCTGTGTATGTTATTTAGCACCTGTGTCAGCTAACGCCATGGCTAAATTAGCCATTTCCAGTCATTATTAGGGATGCTGTCATGTTTTTTGGCTATAAAATGTATCTTCTTTACCAAAACAAGAGAACCTTGTCACCCACTGTGAATCAGTATTATATAATACTGAGTTTTCTATATAAAATACTTCATAATATTGCATATTAAATTAATCGATTTACCACACAAAATAGACACAGTGTTACAGTACATTTATTATTGTGTGCAGTTCTATACATTCTGTTCATTAAATTAAAAACTAAAAATTTACAAATGGCAAAAGAAATTTAAAAAAAAAGCACTATGTGTAAATTTCAAATCAAAACATTTTATATCTTCTATCAGCAGACATACAGAAGTCACATTTTCATGTGCTTAATAAAACCCAATTGGAATTTTTACGCTATTCAAGTCTTATGGCTTTTTTTGTTTATTTATTCACTCATTTATTCATTATAATTAAATAAAAACCAACCAATCAGTTTTTCTAATTGGTTATCCTATGAGAAGGTTTTGGGAGCAACCTTAAGTTTAGCATAAATTGAATTCATTGCCTTCATTGAAATGTATTTCGAGAAACTGAAACGCAATCATATGCTTTCTTGATAGGAGTTTGCAAACCAGCCAGAGCTGCATTAGTCTGGGGGAGGTGAGCTCAAGTTTGGCTCAGTATTTCTGGGACAAATGCTTTACTTGGCTACCCAGTAGGTAAGACCGGATTGACTATGTACCCTGGGCTAAGATTCAAACGAATGTGTGGACATCCTGTAACAAAATGACCCAGAGCTGAAGACTGTAGTTATCGCTGCTTTAGAAAACGCCAACTGTGAAATCAGTTTTATGCATTCTGCACAGCTGGAAGCTTTTACAGATCTTACTTCACTCTAACTAAGGACATTTCGAACAAATAAATCAGTTAATCATATTGACACCTTGGTATTTTTATTGGCTGTTTCTCCTGTTTAGGTCAGAGGTAAGTGTGACAGATGTAGCCAAAATGAAACATAAAATTACATTCCAATTGCTTCACACTTGTGACGGCAGATGTAAGTAGCCGGCGAAGGGGCTACATTATTTTGACCTACGCGAAGGCAATGAAATAAAACGATCATATTCGATAAGCGAGCGATTCGTCAACATGAGAACAAAGAAGGGATTGAAGAAAGATTATTTTGAATCTTCATTTTTAAAGCTATAAATCATTTTCTTTTTAAGAAACCCACACCGTATAAACTATTCAGTACGTTTAGTTCTATGTTTTAAAAGCACCAGGGTTCTCTCTTCTTAATTAGAGTTACAAAAAAGCATGCCGCTAAATTGATTTTGTACCAAGTAAATGGCAATCTTGTACTTTAGTCTTGAAATGATATTATGGAATCCCTTCGATATCCTGTATTTGCTGCAATTTCCCATACGCACTCATACAGAAAAATAAGAAAAAATATATTTTCCCAATTTTATTATTAAAATGGTAAATGGCATACACATACACAATATATATTTTTTGCTTTGTCTTTAAAACATGCTGCTATATACAGTATTGTATAGAAACATGCAGTATTAAGAAATTGTATCTATGTATATATTTATATAGAGAGAAAAATGAGGCAAAACTACACACCAATGGACAATTTGATGAATGTTCCCTTTTGCTGAGTGTTTCATTTTCTTCATTTCTTATATTTTAGTGCTTTTTTCTGCATTTAAAAATAAAAGCCAGGAGACGATGCTTGGAAGATGGCATTTTTTTTGGTTGCAGATACGCAATATCATACTATTTTACTGAGCTTATGATTCACTGATTTTTGTGTTAAATGTTTTATAAGTCATTATTTATTATCATCTGTCCACCTTCTAACCTCATTATTGTTGTTGTTGTTGTTACCAATCCATGGCTTTTTACCACTAGGCTGAAAATGTAGAAGGATTTACACGTAAAAATGAGTACGATTAAAAAATCTTGTCCAGAAAAGCTTCAGTGTAGGTTCATACAAGTCTTTACAACCTTATCAAACCTATTTGTGAAAGTCTTCTTACCAGCACATTTCAGATATTACTAATGAAAAGAAGACAACAGACAGATAACACGGATTTACTTTACACATTTCTAAAGGTATATTTAAGACAAAATCATTTTGCACTTGAGCTGCAATATTGGATGATTTTGTAAAGCTTAAGAGAGATGATGCTGATAATGTTCTCAAATGCTTCTAAATGATGGTGAACCATGAAGCCGCTTTGCTGCTGAAAAATCAACATTTGGTTATTTCTTTTGTTCGCACTGCGTTTAGCTTGTAGAACCTCAAGGGGTGTTAGAGGTTTCAACAAAGTAAAAGTGTTGCATTTTGATGTGCAGTTAAGTATAAAATAATCAATAAATTCAATGGGGCCGTCACAGTGGCACACCGACAAGAATGTGTCCCATGTTCTCTAATATCTGTCTATCACTCGGGTGGGCTGGATGTCTGATCTCCAGCAGTCCCTCACCTGCCCTGCAGAAACACTCACTTTTAGCTGGGAGCCCATGGGACTGGTAGTGGCGTGTAATGTATAATAGTCTTCCCCTGTCTTATTACCACAGCAGGCCATTAACGTCATACCGAGTGCACGCTGGCCTCTCGTGTCACCATTGCTGAATGTTAGCATGAAGATATAGAAAGGAACTGGATAACTGTCGGCCCCAGATTTGAAAAAAGAAAAATTGGCAGAGAAGTAAAATAATGCGCATGATTTAAAGGCAGACGTGTGATGCCCTGATTTAACATATATAGACAGGCATATGTCAAATTAATATAATTCAATATACATGTTCAGATCTTTAAAACAAGCTGCTCTGGATACATTTTTAGATCTTCTAATCCAATATTTTCGCAGCATTGACAGCCAATGAAAACAATATATTTTTTAAATATATGTTTATAAATCGATGGAGTTTATCTTTATGATAAGATGCTTAAAATTGGTGTTCATGTAAAAGACTGTATGGCATTGATTAGTACATTTTATATAGTTGTATCTCCGGATTTTCATATTCCCAGTTTGTTACTGTAAATTGCTTAATATGGAAGCGAAGAATAGCCTTTACATGTTTTCAATACACAGATTAAAACACATCTATGACTGAGAGCAGACGTGATTTTGGAAAATAGATCTGGGAGCATTTAGATGGAAGGTGGTAGATTGCAGGCAGTAGAAAAGGCACCTCACAAACATCCCATTTGTGGGGTCCTTAGAGTTTAGTCCTTAAGACAGAGGTCCAGTCAACCATTGATTTGGAAGACATTGTTCCTCAGTAAATACACAAAAGAAAGCCTCACTAAATACATAAACCTAAAAACCATGTATTTATGTCACAGACATCCCTTCCATTAATGAAAGAAAATCCATACATGCTGACCTTATGTACTTTTTTTATGCTAAAGGCACAGAAAAGCTGGACTGTTTTGGAGGTGAAATTCCATTTGTAACTTCTTGATGTAAGCAAAATTGCTTGGCCAGAAAAAGGGATGTTCACTCATACTATACTCTTTCCAAATGCAGTCATTAAACATGTAATTCTGTAAGAAAATCAATCACAATTAAGTCAACAAAGAGATCAGACCAACATCAGATAGATAGATAGATAGATAGATAGATAGATAGATAGATAGATAGATAGATAGATAGATTTGAGTTTTGTTCTAAGAGCCTAATCAATCCCTGATGGGAGGTTAAAAGTCCTACACATATTTATTTTTAGTCTTTTGAACATCCCCCCTCCTCCACCACCCTGGCAATCTGACCTGACCTAGAAATACACGGCATACTTCATTGAAGTTGACTGAGTGGCCACATCTCACCTCCATATTTGTAGACACACTCAATTCCCCTTGAAAGCTCATGTTAAATTTTGGTCATGACCTAGTCATTCATAAAATGCATTCACCTATGTCAATGCCAATCATCTTCCATTTACTCAAAAATTTAATACCTAATAACATCTAAACTGTGTTGCAAATAATAAAAAAAAACTTCCTTCAAAATAAAATACCTAAAAATAGATTAATCTGGATAAACAATCTCTTCCAATTCCCTGTATGCTTTCTGAATTGCCCATGTCTTATTTATTTTTTGTTATTTTTTCACTGGAAATTGTTGAAACAAATGTACAAAGAGAAGACTGTTACTTTGTTTTAAATTTTCTCGATTTCAGATGACTTTATGGATTAGACCATGTTGTGATTGCAGTTAACCCTTGAATGTCATGCAGTGTTGGGGTTCTGAGTTAGCTGGCCAACTGGTCATATGAGATGGCTACTTTTTGCCCGCCAGAGCCGCTAAGATGGCATCCACCTCTTCCTCAGGTTTGAGAGAGTGCCACTGGGCGATGGGGCGCCGTGGGTTGGCCAGCATGTCGGACCAGTGCCGCAGCTCCGTCCCTGTTGCCTTGCTCCCCACGAAGATCTTGCCAATGGCGTCGTTCTTCCCAATCTTGTCATAATCCAGCACAGTAACCACCGCCACAATTTTCTACAAGAGGCAAACCGAAGGAGGGCAGGTGAGCTCTCTGAGGCCACATTTGCCTGCCGTCATTTGCTGGATCACACCGATTAGCAGTTTTTACAACTGCCTTTTAATCAGAAACAAATCTACCCCAGATTCTTCAGCTGCAGTGTCAGGGGTAAGGACCCCCAACCTGCAGAGTCAGGCACTGCCCCCATGAGGTGGCTGGACATATGACTTTAACTGGACAATAACAACAGACAGCCAGAGACTAGCTAAAAAAACTGAATACATTCAACAAAATCTCCCAAAACATATTATATTAGTTCTTGCTCAGGAAAAAAACCTAATATCTGTAGTAGATGATTACAGTAACAGATAACACCATAAAAAAAAAAGTGTACAGTTAACACGACATCATTCATTCCTGTCTTACTTTCCTCTCTTCTGAAGTTCAGGATGTGTTTGCCTTATATTCTGCACTTACTTGTTAAGAGAATGTGCCACCTGGCCTATAACTTCTGTCAAGCTGTAATTACATCCATAGACAGATCTGCTCTTTGGGTGAATCATTTACCCATTAAAATACAATTTAGACCACAAACTAGTCTTGCAGAATAACCTGAGTACCCTGGTATGATCCATCACCCAGATACCACAGGATTGTGGGTAAGGAATTGAAAATAAATATCATGAAAGCTCCATCAGTGTTTTATAGACTCATGGTGACCTTCAATCCCAAACCTCGATCTTTAGCCATAAATATGTTAAGATCACAGCCTCCCCAGTACAGCACCTGCATCTGTTCCAGGGGGATCTCAAAGCTGAAGGACTCATTGTAGTATGGGTTGAGGGTGTTCTTCTTCACTGTGGTCTTCTTCTTTTTCAGACGCTTGCCGTTCTGCAGGAGGTGGATTTTCACATAGGGATCTGCCGGAGAATTGCAGGTACAAAATGCAGTTGATTCATAAAGAAGACACAAAAAAGTTAACACCTTTTATTCATTTGATCTTTAAGTTTTGACAGGAGGGATGAATTACCCATTTACATATTCTGACAGAAATTGCTTTGTCGTATTTTATTTGACCTTCAAATTTATCCATCCATCCATCATCAATCACCTTTCATCCAGCACTGTGTTCCATTGAGCCTACAGTATTGTTTATGTTTTTGTGGTTCTGATAGGACTATCAGTATATGATGCTATCGGAAGCATCATATACTAAATTGACAGTAAATGCACCACAGGACATTATTCCTCCAGACAGGAAGTCCTTATGCAGACAGCTAAACCTGGAAACACCCTTTTGCTGACTGCAGGTGTACGTATATTTGTTCATTACCATACAGCCATCCATTGCAGAGCGTTCGCATGAAAGGTACTGCACAAC
Source organism: Gymnarchus niloticus (assembly GCA_009936485.2). Lineage (NCBI taxonomy): Eukaryota > Metazoa > Chordata > Actinopteri > Osteoglossiformes > Gymnarchidae > Gymnarchus > Gymnarchus niloticus. Next base: position 13,801,696 of record JAACJT020000105.1, on the reverse strand, counting down.
TGTGACCCAACCTGAAAGTCCACCGACATCCATCTTCTTCAAGTTCTTGGCCTCCAGGATGCAGATGGTGAGCTTCCCAGCAGTAGGGACATAGCGCAGAGAGATGCAGATGTCACCCAACTTCTCAGGCTGCGTACATCAAAATGACAGAGTGAAACTGGGGAAGAACAATGCAAACTTCACTGCAGCACACTCACACAGAGGCACACAATCACACAGCCAAACACACATGTTTGTATCTCTAACCTTCCATTCATTTCTGTGGGCCTAACCCTAATCTGGACTATGATAGCAATGCCCTTATCCAGCCCTAACCTTCATCATACGCAACCCACCAAAATACAAGACATTTGGCTCTTTTGGTTTTTTGATTGTATTCACAGATTTTTATAAAATTGAGTTTTCCCTTGTGGGGACATGACAAATGTCCTCACAAGGTATAAATGTCAGGTCTTAATTACCTCCTGAGGACATTTTGTTTCAATAATGTAATATAAACACGGTACATTCAGACATACACCCACACACACTCACACAGACATACACACAGAGGCACACTCACAAAGATGCATATATGTATATTCTTTCAGTAAAATTGTGCCAGGAATGACATTTAAAACAAATATGCAAAACCGGTTGTGTTGATGCCACAAGAATAGTCACGTGAAAGATGAAGATGTGAAAAATGTCGGGACCACACCTCCTCCTTCTCCGCACTCTCCAGATCTCTCCACTCCTCAATGGGTTGACCCAGGTCAACCGTGTTCATGGGCAGCTTCACCTCCCCGATGATGTCATGCTTGGAGAAGCGGTCAAAGTCATAGACTGACATCACCAGTGTTTTCCCACCCAGCTCCTGGTAGGGTACCTGGGGTGGGGTGGGGGGTGAGGTCATGTCACATGAGGAAAAGTTAAAAACAAAAAACTAGGGCTGCTACATGTAAACCTGCCCCTCATTTTTTATGAACAAAACCCAGCTCTCAAACTGTGACTGTTTTCCTGGTGCACTCAGCACCTTTGTACAAAATGGCTGGAAAAGTCATCCTCTTTTTCTAAGACACAAAGTGTGAAACAGAATCCCATGCCAGAATTTTAAAAAAACTTTTAATGGCTTGAATCCAATTTGAAAAGAAAGAAATCGTGATTCAAAGGCAAAGGAGCCACCTTATAAATTTTAAGTTTCCATGTTTCTTGATAAGATAAAACAGGCAGACGACCATTCAGCTCCTGTCAGAATATGATCGATGTACCATATTATCCCGTGGAATATGAATACCCTTTCGCACTGCGTGGCATTAATGACAACGCTTGCCAGTGTAATTGGAAAACACTGCATCGCTTTTTCGCAGCACTAGTAATATGAAAAATTAGCTATCTACTAGCTAAGATCTCTCATTTTTTTCCCCCATTAATGGATAGTTGAGGTTCTATTTAATCTTTCTTCACAGATGGAAGTCAACCCTTTCAGGTTTGTAAATGGGTGCCTCAATGAAATGCATGATGGAATATGAAGGTAAATGAACTGATATCAGATTGAAAATGTTTTAATTTGGAAGTTTTTCAGAACGTGTCCACAACAAAGACTAAGAATATTAACCTTAGATAAACAGCAATAAGTCACATATTGCATTTTGAACCCTAAGCTTGATCCCGGTGACTTAGGCCTATAATTTGCTATCTCAAACCTTCCTTTCTTCTCTAAAATCTTACAGAAAAAAGTAGCAAAACAATTGTATTCATTCCTACAGAGAAGTGGCATAAATGAAGTGTTTCAATCCGGGTTTAGACAATATC
>JAACJT020000105.1:13752854-13765094 GCA_009936485.2 Gymnarchus niloticus | reverse complement strand
TTTTACAGCAACATAAATGTAACTTAACCATAATTTTCTTTGCCTGCCTAAGACTTTTGCACAGTACTGTATATATATATATATATATACACACACACACACATATATGTGGTGTGTGTGTGTGTGTGTGTGTGTGTGTGTGTGTGTTGCTTCATTAATGTAGCAGGGTTCTTCAAACGAGCGCTGTGTCTACCGGATGCCAGGGATCATTTATGTGCCTAGGGGCAGTTAATTATAGGATGTGGTTTGTACTACAGAGCAAAAGAACTGGGTTTTGAGACTGGAAGAACTGGACTGGAAAAAAAACGAGTTTACCTATGAAAGCACAGAAATAATACGTTTCTAAATCAACTGAAAACTACGCAAGAGGTCAAATGAATAAAAATGTGTATATATTTAGGTGTCCCCGCTTCGTTTTACCCATATTTCGTGTGCATAATACTAGCAAATTAGTCCATGACCTGAGTTCATGACTGGGGCCACCCGGACCAGGGAGAGGATCCTCGCTTCGGATGGCTGGAAAACTAACAAACCTACCTCGTACAAGTCTAATAGGATTTACACCTTCGCCGCCCTACCGCTGTGCGGCCTAGTCTGCAGAATGAGAATTGCCCGATTAAGTAATCCGGTTTCTTTCCAAAAATTCAAGATGACATAAGTAGCCTAACATGATGAGCTGCCAATCAAAACACAAGAAAAACCACTCGGTAATCTGTATCTTGGTGGCACTTTTGGAGTAAATTATTTTTATGATTAAGCAGCAATAGTTTGCTGTGTTTTGGGCGGCATCTTTAAAAAGTAGCCTGGCTTCCCTCACTGCTACACCTGACAAATGTAAAACACCCACAGATAGAACTGGGGCTCGACTAAGTAAATGCAACGATGTTTATCGGGACTGAAGGAATTGATATTTATCAATAAATGTTTTCAAGCATGCGTTCCAGAAATTTAACTTGCGATCTCCTTGGGTACCTGTCTCTTTATAAACCAGACTTAAAATATATATTTAATTACGTTCAAGGATCAAAAAATAAATGATACACGAACGTATATAGGTTATATTTATAAAGAGACTGTTAAGTGTTCGGCTCCATAACGACCTGTCTACACGTGCTGTGTTATTATGGGATGCCGTACCACAAGAGCGTCTTTCCGCGAGGGAAGGAACTGAAGGACGGACTGTATCCAGCAAACCCCAGGGCAACATTCCTCTTACCGGGTTACGAGGAGGTTGCAATTAATGGGGACGTCTCTGGGTCCTCTTAGGGGAAAGGTTTTGATTTGCAACTTGTTCATTTCGTAGCATATGGAAGTGACGCCTTTGCTTTGACAGTATATTCCCAGTGCGCCTCGAAGTTGTTTAGTCGAGGAGCCACGGATTCATTTTGTTTTGTTCCCGTAGCGATGCTCCTTTTGAACTTTTTAAAGAGATCATTAGACACACCGTGTGGAAACCCAGTAGAAGAATTTTAGAGAAAGGAGATCGAAATAGCCGGTGAAAGGGAGTCTGACGAAGAAGGACGACAAGAGAGAGACCAATATAGACATTAAATTGGAGGTTTTGCTTACGGTCAGAAACCCATGCCTAAAATTAGCTTAAATGTAAATTCCAACGGTTACTGGCTTTTATACCACATATGAAAATATGAACAACAGAAATGAAAGCGTGCAAGATGCATTTTTTTTCTGCACGGCTGCATTTACAACAGAGTTGTAGGAAGGTGCATGCCTTTGAAAGCCCGAAAAGGAGGAGATGTGGAAGAACAGTAGGGTCGACATAGCAGTGATGGCATGTGCGACACAGCCTGTGCCTCCCCCAAACATCCACTCCAATGTATGGACACAAGAGATCTGATGTATGGCCAGAGGGAACAAGGGCAGGCAGGGGAACTGAGCAAGAGATAAGGATTTGTTGTGTGGAACCAATTTTTCTCTCATTAGCTGCATCTTGGCAGGATTGCACGATTGATTAAAACCTGTTAGCCAGTTTTGAAAGGCAAGAAAGTTTGAAAAATAAAAAAAGCATTTTCAGAATACTGCAAATCCATGATTTAGGTGTAGAATTCAATTTTTGAGCAGTTGCACCGAACCAAATAGAATCAGCTGATTTCAGCCTGGTCCACCATTTCTGGGTCTTTTCTGTTCCATTTGAAGGAAAGCAGGTTGAGGTGCTGAGTCATCCTGGCCAAGTGTGTCACACAGCACCTTCTACCTGCCCCACTTCCTTCCCTCCAAACTTCTCTTATTCCTACATTTACAGTGTCGCACCTAATTCCCGCATGTTCCAGCCAGAAGAAGTAAGGCAAGCCAAAGAAGTGACGTCTATAAATAGCCCTTTGTGTGTAACTATGTATGTCCTGTAATGGACTGGTATAGCATCCAGGGTGTCTGTCCCTGGCCTTGTGCCCTCTGAGTCCAGGCTTACCACTGGATATGTGGTTATGGAATATGGGTGGAACGACATTCTGTTCCAGCATTATCTAACATACGAACAAGTTCAACTAGTGAAATTAGTGCTTCCCATCCTTTACCATCTAACTGGCGCACAGGCTGGAAACCACTGGTGTAGGTAAACATCACAGTCAGGTGACATTTTTTTCTCAAAATTAGGTTCCTAAATATTATAATAAAACAAGACCTGTCATGTATCATACATGAATGGCTAATGACCGGAGCTTCAACAAATCCAAATTTTGCATGGCACATCATTGTTAGTAGTTAATTTACTTATTTCAATAATTTCTTCCATAAGCGGCACATTGTGTTTTCAACACAGAAAATAACACTGAAGATATTAATACAAAACTCATTTGTACCTATAACAAATATTTTATTGAAACTAAAATACAATTACAAGCAAGACCCAGTTTTTTAAAGTAATAAATTAAAAAGCAAAAAATAAATATTAAATATTAAGAAAACACTATTTAAGACATTGGAGTAATGAAAAATTGAATTTTTATGCTTGGTTTTTACAGAAACGTTTGATCACTAGGTGAAAAAAGCTGTATAATGGAGGAACAGAAGTTGTTTTAGGTAAATTCATAACATAGGCTTTGTTCTTGTTTTTTTGTTTCAGAGAGAGCAAAAGACAAATCAGTGCTACTGGCTAACAGAAAAGGGAAAGAACCAGAATAATAACCAAGAAGCAGAACAATTCCACTCCAAACGGCCCAGCAGACTTGCTTGCATCTCCACGAACTTAAGTGCTTGTGAAGAAAGAGTAGGAGATGGTGGCTGTAAGGGGGGGGAGGTTTTCTAGTCCCTTAGCAACATGCAGAGGGCAGCACTCTCTGAGGAGGCCCAATCCTCCTCCAGCTCCACTTCATACCCATTTAGTTCTCCATAAGGTCAGGGCAGGTGGGGTGGAGCTTCGGCACTGGGGGGTGAGCTACTACTCAGAGATGCAGCGGTTCAAAGCAAAGCCTCCTGATGTAGCGGATTCCATCAGCACCTCTGCGAGTCCAAGCAGCAGGATCCCAAGGCATCCAGTTCAGTACCTCAGTCTGAGCAAAGCGTACATAGTTCATTCGCTATATTTTCAAGTATGGAAAAAATGCATAATGGAATCGACTTTACTGCAAGGCAGGAATAGTAATGAATTCAGCTGAAACACAAAAAAGATGTTTAAAGCTTTTCTTCTGTACTCCATTTCTAGTAAAGAAAAAGTCCCTCGCATAAAGCCCTCCCCAGGTTTTGGCTGGCAAGTCTTTCAGTCAGAGGTCCTGTTTGGTCAAGGCCAGCCGTGTGTGTGAGGGAGAATTGAGGGGTAAGACCAGTTCGATCGCCCAACCCAGGACACCCAGTTTGGTGGAGCTTAGTTCAATTGAGCAGTCCCAGTCTCCCAGGGTGGGTCACACTGCGAAGACGCTGACCGAACTGGCCTGGTCTTTGAGGCCCAGGATGCTGAAGGCGATCCTTTTGAGGTGACCGGGGAGGCGCACTCCGACGTTCCGGATGTCCCTGTGGACAGGGGAGGGGGGGACGTGGTTAGGACTCATTGTACAAAGTAAGGCCATGTTGGCTTGGGTGTGGCTGCTTGGATAGCTTTCACAGCCACCACAAGATGCAGAATTAACTTACGAGCTTTTAACAGTAACGAGAAGTAGAATAAGAGCTGGGGAGGGGGGGCTTAAAAGGGAGCAATTAAAGGGGGAATACAAAAATTAATCAGCATATGGGAATGAGGGAAGTGTGGGTGGACTGTTATTACCAAATTACAAGTGGGACAGCACACTACTGCCTCACCGCCCCATTCACGCAACTGTGCCATATGCTAGCTGACGGCTGACTGAAGATGTACTGACACACGCCAGCCAGACCCTCGTTACGTCTTTAATTAGGACCTTAATTACTTAATGAGCATGCTCCAGTCCAGCTATGAATCTCGGCTGTCTGGCAAGCAGGCGAAGTGGGAAACTTGTAAATACCTTCTGTGAAGAGAGTGCTACCAGATGACAGTGGAGAATATGGAATCTATTAAATATATATTATATATATACAAACTATAAACATGACATGGACTTCAAAGACTTGATTTTCCTCCCCTTTTTTGTTTGTTTTCCTTCTTTTAGGAACAACACCCAGCTCCACCCCAATTTCCCGGCATGGCTATTAAAAAATCTATACCAAAGAATCACTGGGATCCTTACATCCAATGGGCAGCAACTCCTCCCTTCGCCTCGCACTTCTATGTACTCGACAGGGTTATGGGTGGGGGGGGTGGTGGAGTGGGAGGCTAACCACAAGCAGGCTCAACCCAGCCACCGCACACAGCACCAACACTCTCGCTCTTAGGCCCATTTTCCAGCTTGTTTGGCCGCCTCTGTGCTGCCGTATTATTTCTGCCTCCATGCTTGGACCAAGTCCCAAAAGAAGCTTTAACTTCAAAATAAAAGCCTCTATGTCGAACTCAGCAAAGCAGTCAGTCGCAGATTAAAAACAGATAAGGCTGAATATCGACATGTTCGCATCACGGCGGCACTGCCCGCAACACGCAGCTCCACAGACACAGTAAAGGGATCGCGCATACTGCAGGGCCAGCCCCAACACCGGGGGGGCGGTATTGCCCACCGTCGTTTTTGTGGAATTTTATTCCAGCTGTGCTGGAGTTCAGCGATGGAAAATTGGGAGGGCAGGGGGATAAAAAGCAAAAATGTGTAGTTTTGGCAATTTTTTCCATCGCAAATGACATTGTGGGGGGAGATCATTACCGCTGGTTTACGAACGGGCAGCACAAAGCTTCACTGGGACCATCGTCAAAACTTTGTTGATATATTCCGTATTTCTGCTCTTCCTGTTTACTTTACAGCTTCTTAAAAAAAAAACAACACAAAGCCTGGAATATGGGGTAGGCAAAGGATAGCACTGCTGCCACGTATATTCAGAGTTGTGGGCTTGATTCCCATTGCATGTTCCTGCTGTGTCCAGGTGTGCTACCCTCCCACAATTTAATAATATGCAGTTAGATACCCATAGTGTGTGAGTGTGTGAACTTCAATGTGCCCTGAGATGGACTGGCATCCCGTCCACGGTGTCCCCTGCACATGCTGGGCATGCAGTGAAGGGTTACAGATGGATGGAAAACTAGAAGGGCTGAGTTCATACTGAGGGGAGAAGGAGGGCAGAGTCGATTGGAGCTCCTGGGTCTACTCACTCGTTCTTCATCTGCAACACCTGCTCCATGGTAGTGATGCCAGCACAGGAGAAGTTCTCGCTGTACTGGCTCATCTTGATGGACTCCAGCCACTCTGACACTGACCTGAAGGGGGATCCGTCGGAGCCGCTTGTACTTGGTAGCCGGATGGACACACTAGTGGGGTTGCCAGATGGGAATCACAGTAAGTCAGATATTCCAGGTTATTTACACATACATACACACCCACACATGTGCACATGCACGTACACACCATCGGGCAATGAGCACTCACAACACATACCTAAGCAACCAGTCACATGAGCCTTAGCCAGTCCCCAGAAGCAAACGGTGCAGATTAAGGTTCACCCAGGATGGGAAGCAAAACACACGCCATCCTACAGCACACCATAGATTGGGAGCCAAAGAAGCATCCTCACTTAATCGACTGAGCTTCCCATGGCTTCGGGAAACCAAAAAAGCCAACATTGGTTTAGCTTTTCCAAGCTGCTTCTTCAAACACGGTACATTCGTTAAGCATAATTATCAACAGCAGGGAAAGACAGACATGATTCTAACCACTCTTACACGCAAACACCACCTTGTTAAGATCACTTTTTGTGCGCACAGTTGATCCTTCCCTAGTGGAACATTATCTGTGCCTTCCCTGTAACCCCTTTCCTTCGAGTCTGCAGTTCAGGGTCTTACCGGGGGTCAAAGTCAGCGATGGTCTTGAGGGACTCGGGGCATCTCAGCAGCTTGTCCAGCAGGCTGACAATGTCAATGAACCGTGGCCTCTTGGAACGGTCCTGGAGCCAGCACTGGAGCATTAGCTGATACACAGCTGACGGGCAGTCCATGGGTGCCGGTAGACGGAACCCCTCGTTGATGGCCTTCATCACCTGAGTCAGGGAGGGGGAGGAAAATGATGTAGTGTTGATTTATAGTCCCAGCTTTGCAGACCAAACAATTAAGGTTTCAGTGGGTGGGGGGCGGAGTTTGTGGAGATTCCTGGGCTCATGCGCACAACCAGCTTCTACTTGGTGATTCCTGCACTTTTCTTATGAGTCATGACATTTGAAGAACCACATGGATGGAAAAGGACAGCAAGTCAGATATCAGAGTAAGTTTTGTTGGAGGAATGTGGCCCCAATATGGGTTTCAGAACTGGTGCATTCTGGGTATTCTGCCTCCCTGACACATAACCCAGCAATAATAAATAATAATAATTCTGAAAGCTTCCTCTCCCCCGCGGGATAACAAATTCATCGAAAATCTCCAACAGATGGGCACTGGTAATCCTCACCTCCTGGTTACTCATATCCCAGTATGGCCGCTCGCCGAAGGCCATGACTTCCCACATAACAATGCCGAAGCTCCAGACGTCACTGGCAGAGGTGAACTTCCTGTAAGCGATGGCCTCAGGGGCTGTCCAACGTATGGGGATCTTCCCCCCCTATGGTGGAAAGGAAAGGGGTTGACAACCATTACAACCTACAAGGACATATTAACCAGGTAGTCCTGTTTCAAGCAGCCACACATCTGTGAAAACTGGACAGCACTCCACCTAACGCCAACAGAAACTCACACTGGTAGTGTAGGTCCCCTCTGCATCATCCTCTAGCACACGTGACAGCCCAAAATCGGACACCTTGCACTCTAGGCTGCTGTTGACCAGAATGTTGCGGGCAGCCAGGTCGCGGTGCACGTAGCTCATCTCTGCCAGGTACTTCATGCCAGCTGCGATGCCCCATAGCATACCCACCAGCTGGTACGACGTCATCTCCCCGTCATGGTCCTGTCGGAAGATCTCAGGGTTACGGCTTGGGCTGGGGACCCCAACCCCACCTTTCTGTCATTTGCACTCCTCCACTGGGAGAAGCAGGACCAAGAGGAGTTTGCTTACCCGAAGGTAACTGTCCAGGGCACCGTTTTCCATGTACTCTGTCACGATCATAGCGTGCTTGACTGGAAACAAGGAAAGAGAAAATTCAGCATTTTCAAATTAACCGAGGGGAGGGTTAAACAAACGGGTGGGTGATTACGTAGGGTGACAGCAATCCTGGGTTTAAGGGTGTCAGGATCCTGTGTTGCAGGGTGCAGGTTAGTCCATGGATGGAGGGGACGGTCAGTAGGAGGACCACAACAGTGCACGTACACTTGGTGACCACGCCTTCCAGGCGGATGATATTCTGGTGGCTGAACTGGCCCATGATGCTGGCCTCACTCAGAAACTCCTGCCTCTGCTTCTCTGAGTAGCCTGGCTTCAGGGTCTTGATGGCCACCGCCGTCTCCTTGCGGCCAGGCACCTTCAACACTCCGCGGTACACTTCCCCAAACTCCCCTGGGAAGGGGGGGAGGTTATTGTCAGACGTTATGCCACACAGCACCACGGTGCAAGACTCCTCCTGCTACCCTCAATGGCCACAACACAAACGACAAAACCACGAAACCTTGGCTTTAACCTTGTAGCAAAAACAAAATGCTGACTTTGTGAAGACATATCATACTGTACATCTCAGGTAAATGCCGTCTGGTTACTGACCGCATCTGATCTATACACTTCAGTCTAGGCTTCCTGTTTAACCACCAAGCCTTGTGTCTGATAATGACCAAAGAAATAACAAAAAATCAAATTTGACCTTGGGTGTCCTCATATTCACCCCCCCCACAATACATTATTCACAAGAAAGAGTCTCTTACCTGCTCCTATGACTTTCTGCTTGGTAATGTGGCTTGGGTGGATCTCGCAGGCATATTTGTGGATGGCAATGTTGGGGTCCTCGTAGGTATGAGGATCCACATAGGCTTTCAGAGGCTTCAGTTGTTCTGAGATGGGGTGGACAGAGAATGGTTGGTGAGGAGGCAGTAGTGAGGAGGCAGAACAAGGTCACATCAAGGACTGCTGCAGAGACCTACCAGCCCTGGAGAGATATGTGTCCTCTGGGCCTTGTCTGGTAGGCAGGTTCCTCCTTCTGTCCAGAGAAATGCTGATTAGTACATGTAGACATACTCTCGCACACACACACACAAGTTTGTATTTCTAACCTTGTGGGGACCATCCATTCATTTCTATGACAACCCTAACCCTTAACAAGCCCTAACCTTAACCTTAAGAAGCCCAACTAAATACAATACTTTTAGCTCTTTTGGTTTTTTGATTGCGTTCACAGATTTTTATGAATTTGTGTTTTCCCTTGTTGGGGACACGACCAAACTCCCCACAAGCTAAAAATATCAAGTTTTTATTACCTCCTCTGGACATTTTGTCCCCACAATGTAATAAAAACATGATAGACACACAGACACGCACACACAGAGACACACACAGACAGTGACTGATAAACCTGGAAAGCATGTTTTTGGAATGAGGAAGGAAACTCACACAAACACAGGAAGAACACAGATACTGTACACACACACTAACCCACACACAAGGCTGAGGCCAGATTCAATGACACCAGACTGACTTAAAACTAAATCAATAAATATTTTTTTTTCCATTGCTATAATAAAGTATGAGGCAGTTACATATTTGGCCTCTGGCTGAAATACCAAAAGGGGAATTGCAACCGATAACGGAGGCCCTATTCAGATGTATGGAAAGATTGCACGCTACATAATTGCTTTCATTTAAAGTGTTTTCTAGAAACATGTTGAGTGCGATGTAGATCATTATAAATGACGAGTAGTTGCCAAGCCCCCCCGCCCCCACCCAGGTCATTTGTGGGAAAATCTCAGACCCCCTGCCCACCTCCCCACACCAGGAGTGTCTCCTATCCCACTGTGAGAGGATTATTTGTGTTCGCTGGGCAGAGACCCAGGAGGGCGCCATCTCTCTGTCTCAGGATGCCGCAAGAGACGGGGTCAACTTTGAGGGGCTGCCCTCATTCATTCGCTGGGGGGCTCATCTTTACAGACAGTCCTTTGATACGCGCGTTGGTGACGACGACGAGCTTCATTAAACATCTCCTCCTCCTCCTCCTCCTGGCTCTCTCCAACCTGAGTGTTGGGGGGGGGGGGGGGGGTGCGTCTTACCTCCTACGCAGCAGCAGCATGGCCAGGATAATCAGCAGCACCACAAATACGGCCACCAAGGCTCCGACGATGAACGTCACGCTGTTTTCTGGCTTGGGCTTCACTGCGGGGGCAAGACAGGAAAACGTGTCAGATACGGGGGCACCCCCCCCCCCACACACACACACACACACACACACACACACACACACACGCTACTCACATTCGGGCAATGTCTCAAACTCATGCTCCATGCTGTAGACACCGGGGGTCCCAAGTGGGCTCAAAGCCTGGACCCGGAAGACATAGACAGTGCCTGGGGAGAGGTCACTGATTTGGACCGAGCTCTTCTCCAGAACCAGCACAGTATAGGTGGTGACGTCGTTCTCGCTGTTGTTCTCCTGCCGGACCAGAGGGGATGGAAGTGAATCAATCCACAACTATGGGCAGCAGAACCAAACAACTGGAGTTAAGAAGCAATCCAAACAGCCTCCACTTGGCTCATGGGCCTGGCCACCCATCCTTACCTTTTTGCGGTACATGAGCTCGTAACGGTGGGCGGCGTGGGGGTGGGCTCGACGGGACACGGCCCAGGACAGAGACAGGCTGGTGGCACCGCGCTCGTCCAGCCGCATGGACGTCACCTTGGGGGGATCTGGCAATACCGAGGGAGTCATGGTTAGGAAACGCATGGCTCACTATGGCTTTTAGCTGCCTGACAGGAAGGGTGGGGGCTATTTACCTGTGTAGCGCAGGGCGGTGGTCAGACTGCTGGTGGCCTTTTGGGGGCTGAACTGGGAGACGCCACTGTGGGCCTCTACCGTAAAGGTGTAGTTAAGGTGGGGCTCCAGCTCGCTGACAGTCAACCGGGGCTCCTGGAGGCCTGTTGGGGCTGGGTCAAAGTGTACTCGCTCCCCACAGGGCTGGCACGCTGCCCCGTCGCAGCGTTCGCACGACACGCTGTACGTCAGGTCATCCCGACCACCCATCTCTGCTGGAGGGCTCCACGACAGCTCCATCTTTCCCACCACTGACTCCAAAGTCACGGCCTCTAGGTGGCGTGGTGCTGAGGGCGGAGCTGGGGACAAAACAGCACAGTCAGTGAATGGGAAGTCCCCCCCACCAGGGGCCTACGCTGGACATTCTCAGAGGGGGGTGGTGGTGCCGAGCTCACCGGAACATGGCAGAGTTTCCGGGTCCTGGGGGGCGCGGAAGAAACCATCCTGACAGGCACAGAGGCGTGCACCCGACTGTGACGACACCGTGTTCCTTGGGCATGGCTCACACCTGGAGTCGGACTGCGAGGCCTTGAAGAAGCCGGGCTGGCAGGCTGCGGCAGGACAGGCAGAAAGGAGACAGTGTCTCACACAGTCAGTTTGTTAGATATACCCGCTTGCTACTGCAAACAGCCAGCTCCTGCAAATGGCCATGTGGCTGCAGCTGGACACATGCAGCACGCAGGCAGGCTCACGTCACTCTTTTGCTAAGCAGAGGAACAGCTAAGATGTGCGATCTAAGCGATTTTGAAGGTGATGTGACCGCTCGTGCCAGCGTGTCAGAAACGGATACCTTCCTGGGATTTTCACTCACTACAGTGTCTGGATTTTACAGACAGATGACTGATAAACAAAAAACATCCAGTCAATAGGAAACCTTAGTTTGAAAACATTTAATGAATGAGGTCAGAGGAGATTGTCCAAACTTGTTAAAGCTGACAAGGCCACATGTGCAGAAATAACAGCTCGGTACATCTGTGCTGTGCAGAAAGGCTTCCCTGAACACGCAACTCATCTACCTTTAACGCAGTTCTGAAGGCAAAAGTGGAGTCCACACAGTAGCTAACAAAGTGGATCCTACCCAGTACTAGCTAACAAAGTGGATTCTACCTGGTAGTATCTAACAAAGTGGCTGCTGAGAGTTCTAGGTAGTGTAGTGTCATCCCCCCACCCGTGTTTTATGAATAAAAAAAACCCAGACTAGTCATTCCACGTTCCACACTGAGGACTTCCGTTTCCACATAAAAAGTCGAACAGGGTGTGCTGTGGTATATAAGCCTGATCTCTTATCAACAGCTACGATCTCAGACAGCACACATTCCAGTACGAAAGGAAGCACTACAGTGATAGGCAAACTCACTAAACCAGATGCATAAATCTGCCCCCCCCGAGAGCCATGCGAAGTTAGTTACAATTTATATTCCCCCAGCTTGGCACATCCACTCATAAAATATCACTTTGGGAGCTGTTTCAGGGTGACCTCTGAAGCCAGCGGGGGTGTGGGAGAGAGGCTGCATCCTTTAATTGGCGGGGAGCAAATTTGATTTTGTATTAAACCTCTAAGCTCATGGGGATTAAAAGTTTGGTAAACAATGCAGCCTAACACAAAAGAGATAAAAATGAGAAGAAAAGGAGGAAGAGAAGACATGAAGACATGCCTTCACCAGTCTATCAAAGCTCTCCTGGGGTGAAGTTTGAGCAGAGCTTTCTCTGCAGGGCTGGACCCTGTCCCTGCTCTGTCCCACTGTGAGCTTTGACCCCCCCCCCCCCCCCCCCCTCCCCCCCCCCCCCCCCCCCCCCCCCCCCCCCCCC
>JAACJT020000105.1:13695629-13736480 GCA_009936485.2 Gymnarchus niloticus | reverse complement strand
GAGTGAGTTATCTAGACGTTGTCCTGGTGGTATATAAGAGAGAGCTATCTAGACGTTGTCCTGGTGGTATATAAGAGTGAGTTATCTAGACATTGTCTTGGTGGTATATAAGAGTGAGCTATTGTCCTGGTGGTATATATGAGTGAACTATCTAGACATTTGTCTTGGAGGTATATAAGAGGAAGCTATGTGTACGTTGATTTGGTGGTATATAACAGGTAGCTATCTAGAGGTTGTTTATATGATTACTCCCTTGATTACCTGCCTCATTATACATACTTCATTGACCGAGCAAATTACCCCTGCAGTAACCAATATTTGCACATTTGAAATTACTTACTTATCTCAAATCTATTACATGGAACAACCCATCTAAACATCACATATACTCTGCAGATATTAAAAGCTGGACTCATTTTAATTAAGCAGGGATTTTACCCTGACATGCTGCCAGTTCTAATGTGGGGCATTAGGGGCTTTATTCCTGCAGTACTCACATGTGGTTCCATGAATCCTAGCTGTTTACAGAGTGCAGAGAAGGTCAGAGTCCAGTCACACTAATGAAAATACTTTCTCACTGATTTGAGTCATTTTTCCCTGCTCATTACATTCAGAATGAAAAAGAAAGAACTGAATTTCACCAGTCAGATTCATTTAGCATTTTTTCCCCTAAATCCCGCTGAGGACAAACAGTTTCAGAGTGGGGAATGGGAACATCTTTAGGAAAATACAGAGGATCAGAGAGTAATGAAATCAGCTTTTTGAAAAGTGTGTATCTCATGCTCTGCACCAGAGCATTATTTACCAAAGTCGACACTCTTGCCTAACGTGGCAGAGTGGCCAAGATCCCTATTTTCAGGAATACATTCCGGATTCTTCTTTGGGCACTGCTGTGGTGTTTCTTGGGAATGAATTTGGGGCTGTTTTGTATATTTCAAAAGTATGTTTGTCCACATACTCTATACATTTTAATGTCACATATCCAGACCTATATAGAATCTGTCATCAGTAAAAATGTTACTTATAATTATTTATTTGCAGCATTTTGGGGCCACAGAAGTTCCACAGCTCCAGCATTGTGGGTACAGTTGGCACCATAACTCAGCTTAGGGGCTTTGTGTGTTCTTTCTGACTTTATGTGAGTTTATTCCCATAGTCCTTAGAACATGCAGTTTAGCTGGATCAATGTCTCTCATATATGTTGTTTTGTTGTAATGTTGTTATCGTGACTATGATCGAAATTTAATTGAATGTCCCTATATTTTAATTCTGTATTGCTTTTCCCGATTGAACGATTTGATGCTTGTATGTGTGCACTGATTGATTTTAATCACTTTGCTTTTTGTTGACAATAAATAAATGAAAGCAAAAAATATATATACTTTTTCCAGGTTGTTCTATTAGGTAGAATTCATTTTGCAAGCATGTGGACAATGTTATGAAATTTAGCCCTTTCATGCATGAATTATGACTAGCTGAGACAAAATTTGTAATCTTTTCTGTTCTTTCAGGATTAAAAAAATATTTTTTAAAAATTGTACTGCATGTATTTGAGTACTTCACTACAAGCAACCCAGATCAAATTACTAGGTCTGACAGTATAAATCTGACTGTGAAATTGTGAATTGTTTTGAAACCTTTGCTCCTTTTGGGGCAACGGCCCCTAGAGAGGATTCTCTGGAACTTTTAACTTGAACTTTTAACTTTTAACTATCTATATATTACGTAATGGGATTTAAATAGCTGTCCACTGCAGTACCCTACATGACAGAGTTAAAATTTTTCCATTTAGTGGTGTGTTTTGAAAAAGTCTCACTTAACTGTAAAGTCTTGTGAATGGATTGGTGAATGTGTAGCTTTTGCCTACAAGAAGAGTTACAAATAGGCTCTTCTCAGTCCTGAGTATAAATTAACCCTTTATTTGTCTTTTCTGCTGCCGAAATATGGCATTCTGCAGACGTGTTGCACAGTAGACTGCTTGTCTCCAGAAACCTGAGGCTCACTGTGCTCCTGGTGTCCATCAACAGCCAATCTGGGCTGGGCCAGCTAGCGGAGCACAATGGTTCAATTGTTTGGGTTGGGGGGAACCTCACCTGCATGTGGGTTTTGATGTTTCAGCAAGGACAGTGTGCATGCTAATTAGGCTCCCCAAATCCTTGCTGCTTCAAGCCAGAGTTTTCATGGGGGGAGGGGGGTTCACTCACCTCATACACTTTAAAAGATGAATGAATATTCACCAGTGGACAGTTCTCTGTGTTATTTTTTATTAACTTTACTACCTCCTTCACACTTGTGGGTTTTGTAACCAGATTGTGTGAAGAGGAAAAATGCTAATATTCATGAGTAGAGGATTTAGATGCTGTTAACCAGCTAGGAAATGTACAAAGTTGTGTGTCTGAGTGTGCCCTGCTATGGACTGACATCCTGTGAAGGATGTCCCCTGCCTCAAACCCAACACTACCCGGGAGAGGCTCACTGCCACCCTGCAGTGAGTAAGTGGTTATGGAAGATGAGTGGATAGATGGATGGATGGATGGATGGATGGATGGATGGATGGATGGATGGGAGACCAGATATGGGCTAAATAGATAGAGTTTAGACTTGAGAATCTCTATTATTGTTATACTGCTGGCTAAAGATCACAGCCAAATTTTCTCTGTCAAAAAAGCCTCTTTGGATAGTGGCTGTGTGGCAATAGTGTGGGTTACACAGTTCTGTTGACCTCTGAAATGTTCGTTGCGAAATCAACTTTCTGCTCTGTGCTGGCATGGCATTCATTGTCACATAAAGGTGACCTATTTAAGGGTTTCTTCAGTTTAAATATTTCCCAAAAAATAATAATACAATACTAATTTTCTTAACTCAACTGCAAATTGGTTACTGAATTAAACTGACTTTGTTATTAATTTTTATTGCTGTTCAAGAATTTGAATTTCACACAATTCATTATTGGAAATGCAGTATAGCATAACAGGAAAATGATGACATGATATTTAATATGTATTTATATACAGTATTTAAACGATGCTATTCTAATGAAGAGTTGTCTGAAGTTTTAAATAATTACAGTAAAGCTTTGAAATGACAATGACGGAAACAATCTTTGGCTTAAACAGGCTTAATAATCTGTAGTTTACTGAAGGAGAGTCAAATGTAAATGATGTTCCCAGCACAGCTGGAGGGAAGGACAGGTGATATTGTAGGTCGGAACCACATTACATGGTCGTAGCTACTACTCCCAGGAAGAGAGGGGGGTCTTTCATTGTATCCTCAGGAAAAGTCAATTATTTCAGGCATATAAAGCTGTAAGCCTTTAATTCTCTCCATACAAATAACTTTCTCAGAGGCAACTAATAAGTGGCTGTGTATTGTTAGCTGGGTGGGGGGAGGGGTGGGTGAAGGTGTTTAAAAGAGAAGCCATGCAGACCAGTTAAGAAGCAGGTTACATGACCACTGTCTGTCACCACGCCCCATGTCGTACATCTGTAGTATAGACCAGCGCCACCCACTGGGAGTCCTGGTGGAGTTACCACAGTAGGCCAAGGATGACCAGCATATGGCTAGCAGGGGAAACTCGAAACGCGTTCGGTGTTGCCTCTTGGCGTCCATGACAAGAATAATCGGGAATCACATATGCGTGTGACACAAAGCCTAGACCACAGGCCATTCGATTCACCATTCATTTTTCATTTCAGGATCTCAGTGAGTATGGAGCCAATCCCAGGAAGTCAGGGTACAAGGCAGGGGAACACCCTGGACAGGATGCCCGTGTTACATTATCTGCATTTTGGAAATTGTTGTAAATATGATAGGGCAGCAAGCAAGTGAACGCCTTCACTATTAACAATAGATTACCCCACTTACAACAATACAATATGGCTGCTTATTCTAGCAAACAATGAACAGAATAAGGTTTTCCATCCCTTAATCACAACTTAATGTATACAAATACTAAAATCAAAGGATTCTGGCAACAAAACACTGCTGCACTGTGATTTATAACTGACAGAGATAATCAGATAGCACATTTAGTGTTTTTGTAGCATGCGGAAGTTGTTACCACACAGATTCTCAAAAAGGAAAAAAACACGGCAACAGGAAGAGAAACCTGGTGGCGCCTTCACACAGAGCTATATGTGCTGCTAACTTGCTTTACCTGATACTCCTACCTATAACAGGCCCCTTTAGTGGAGTCACACTGAGGACTGAAACAACAGTCTGCCTTCCCCCCCAAACACACACACAAAACAAGAGGGAAGGAGCACCATGGAAACAGGTGGGCGTTTGTTATATTACAGACCACTTGCTGCAAAAGCCAAGAAACAGGGTCCATGTCTAAGATGACGGTGCACTTTAGGCCAGATGCCAGAGAGCGTTGTGGCACAGACCCTTGCAGCATCTCTGCAGGTGTCGTGAATGAGTGTGCCAACCCATAATCCGTAGGATTGAGTTGAGAGCTTTGGCTGCTGTGGTAGCTTTCGGTAAGGTGATTAATTTGAAAGGTGCCATTAAAGTAACCAGCTATGGACTGAGCTGCCACTTTACAATGAGCACCTGCTTGTTAACACAAACAGCTTACTCCTCCAAACAGCCAATCATGTGTCTTCTACTGAACACATACAGCACACAGGCAGGCTCAAGTTACTGTGTGTCTAAGCGGTGGTACAGTTAAGATGTGCGATCTAAGCAATTTTGAAGGTGGTGTGACCGCTGGTGCCAGCATCTCAGAAACAGACAGCTTCCTGGGATTTTCACTCACTATAGTGTCTGGATTTTACAAAGGTGCAATAAACAAAAAACATTCAGTCAGCAGCAATCCTGTGGGTGAACACACTTTGTTAATGTCAGAGGCCAGAGGAGAGTGGCCCAACTCATACAAACTGACAGGAAAGCCAAACGTGAAAAATTTCAGCTCCATACAACAGTGGTGCACAGGAAATCTTCTCCAAACATACAGTTTCACCTTTCTTGAAGTTGTTCTGGAAAGCTAAAGTGGGTTCTACCCAGTACTAGCTAGGGATACCTAATAAAGTAGCCACTGAGATGGGTAAAGAAATGTGGAATTTGCCTCTGGGTGTAAACCTGGCTGTGTTACAGTTCGGTTGGGTTACCATTGCACGTTGGAAGTCACCATTTCAAGTGAGTGGAGAGCGCAAAGAAAGGGACCACCCACAAAATCGTGCCCAGGTTACTTCCACACTCAGTGCAGTGAGCAGCAGGAACACCCATCTTTGACGAAATAATGTGCCAATTTAATCCCTACTTCCTGTTTGGGAGTCTCCAGACCTGCGCATCACTTCCTCCCAAGGCCTGCAGCAGCGGTGTGAGTCTTGCCACAGAGGGCCCAGCCATCATCAATGGTGATCTGGAGAAACGGTGGAGCCCAAGGTCCTTGTTGACGCATGGAGCATGCAGACACACACACACACACAGCTTCAGTCCCAGTCTGCTTCGGGGGGATGTTAGCATGGAGGTGCCAGAGTTTGCCAGGAGTAAACAAGCATGATAGCTTTGATTCAGGTCCAGATCTGATGTTACAGAGCCTGACACTTATTAAACTTTCATAAATATTTTTTTTTCAATGATTATAAAATGTCTGTGGTTATAAACAAGAAAACCTGTTTCTACATGTCTATTAATATTGGGACTAATTAATCAGACAAATGTGCGTATCTATACAATATACAGGGAAAATGTGCATGCTCTCTAAAACTGTGTATTTTTTGCTGGCATTAAAATTTAGATCAAATTATGATTGTGATAACTGAAAACGTGTTTGAAAGCTAATGCATTTTAAAAATTAAAATAAGAGACCTTGGAAAAGTAATTACTTACCCAATTATTGTTAGTGAACTCAGATTTGACCAATTGACTTCCAGATGTTGCAATAAGCTAATGATCCACCTTTGATCCATTGTAAAGATTGCAATTAGGTCAAAATAAAGACAGCTACTCCTGGAAGCCTCATTTAAAAGCTTGTGCATCTCTAAGCAGAGACTCAACAATGGACGACAGAGCATTAAGTTCTTCAGACTAAAGCAATGACAAGGCATAGATCAGGAGACTAAAATGCCGAAAAGACTTTTAATATCGCTTGAAACACTGCCAAGGCCATTGATAACAAGTGGCATCATCAAGATCTTGCCTAAGTCATGTCATCCCACGTAACTGTGTGAGAGGATGAGGAGAATAATGAGAGGAAGCCCAATGACCACTATGTAGGGACTGAATGCCTTTTTGTCAAAGAATGTTTAATTAGTGCATATTGTGCAACATCACAAGCAATCCAGGAAAAAGAAAAGCCTTTCCTCAGTGAAGCACACATTGAGGCTTGTTAAAGGTATGTGAAACACGCTAGGCATTCTCAAGCTAAGTGGAAATAGGTTTTGTGGTCTGTTGAAACCATGAGAACATACCGGGGATTCGCCGGGCAAAAAGCAGGCATGGCATCACTTGAAGAACAGCAGCCCTGATGTAGAGTGTGGCAAAGGCAGCGTTGGTTCATGTGGGTTCTTCACTTTATTATCAGGTACTGCCACCTTAAGAAAATAGCAGCAATCTTTAAGGAAACCCAACAGCATCTGCCAGAAATGTGAAATTGAGAGTGTAAACACTAGTGGTGGCCCAGTCAGAATAGAAAGCTACACAGTGACATCAGGGTGGAACAGCATCAACACTCTCCTTGCAAAGCCTCTGATCTTGATGAGTTTTACAAGAAGGAATGGGCAAATATCTCCAAATCAAGGTGTGATATCATGACAGATACTACTCCAAAAAAGCAAATTCATGGATGTGTATCAGTATACATATTCAAGTTACTTTTTTAAATTAATTTTCAGAAGGTCAAGGCATTTGTATTTTTCTTGGAGGGTATTTGCTATAATATGTAAAAGTGGAAGAAAATTACTTTATTTGCCCTTATTTTGGGGTCTTGGTTTGTTGGTTATTTTAGCTTTTTTTGTGTATTTATGTTATGTTGTAATTGCTGTTGACTACACTTTGTTATGTGGCACTAATGTTGTTTTGTACTATGTTGTCAAGCAAATTACTGTGTAGCAATTATTCTTGTATTTTGTTGCTGTATTGTGTCTGAATATTATTGTTGTCCAAAGTTCCTCCTTCACCAAACCACCACCAATTTATGTTCTATATACTGGCAATAAAAGGTTTTGATTTTTCAGCTGTGTATACTTTCTTTATGCTCTGTCTCTTTAAAATCTGGAACAGCACCAACCCCTCATGGAGAAATGTCTTGAAAAAGGATAGGAGAGAGACAATCAGCAGCTGGAAATGTACACAAGCCTTTTCCATGGCAGAGGCCTCGAAGGTCAAAAAGATTCTGAGCGTAAGCGAAGAACACAAGTAAGTCTGCAAGACAGTGGTCCAGGGAGCAGAGAAGGAATCACAGTCCAGCGTAGCCAGACTGAACCAGCAGAGCATTCAGATGGAGTAGTGAGCCACACTCTAACCCTAATGGATGAGCTCAATCCATGTGAAGGCTGAACTAGGATCAGTAAGCCTCAACACAGAACAGAATATGGACCCCTATTCAATAGCATGACTTGTTTTGTGTGAAGGCACAGGGGAACAAAGTCAGCGTCTGTGACCCTACTTTACTTTCCTATTGAGACATATTTAGATCCAGCCTGGTCCGTATTTTTATTTTGCTCAAGACAAAGACAGGGAAACCGGTCTAGTAACAATTCCACAAAACATTTTAGTGATGTTCCTTAAGCAGATGCAAATTTCTATATCTATTTGTGTTTAGAAGTCTTTGTAATGTTGTTTGCCTTACGCCAAAATGCTCGTGAGACACACCTAACATAACCCAACCTATACCCAGTTATACAACGAACTTGGTTTCGATACGGCTGGACTCTATCAATGACAGGGCATGCGGTAGTTTTGCTGGCACTTACGATAACATCCGGGCTTTTATTGAGCATATGAATGTGAATACACAGGAATGGTGGAATACAGCAAAGATAGCGAATTAGAGCGCTGGTAATTCAAAAACTTTTTAAGTCATGTCAACACAGCCTCATTTTAAAATGTGCCACGGGGGAGGGGGGTGGGGTTTTGTTTTCCACTAAAAAAAAATCTCGCATGCCTGCAAAAACTTGTCGGGCATTTGACGATATGAATGGAGTGGTGGCTGCAAACAATGGCAGAAGAAAGCAGGGCACACATAATATCTTCCTCATGCCACCCAGAGTCCTGAAAGACACTGGTGGGAGGTAGCCCTGATCATATGGAACACGAAAGACAAACAGAGGAGCATTTGGAAAGCGTGGGCAGAACGTGATATTTAGTTATACTGAACTGGGGTGTGTGTTTGTGAACGGTAAGAGTGCGAGGAGGAAAACAACCGAACCAAATGAAACATAAGGTTTGGTTTCTTTTGTGTTTTGCGGTGGGCAGTATGTCGAACGTGCTTGCTGCAATTGCTCCTGTCCACATGTCAATTGCTGCTCTGGTGGATGAGGCAGGGGTACGTAAATTATAGGCGAAAATTGAGCCGGAGATTCCGTGACCATTCAGGGTGAGTTGAAAATGGCAGTTCTACCTCGCACGCACATGTGTGAGTATGTGCATGTGTGCTCAACTGGATGGCTGCCTGAGGTGAAAGGGAAGGAAGGAAGCTAAACTGCTCCTCGGGGGGCAACCAGGGGCGGCAGTCTGACGGTCACAATGGGCCTCAGTGTGTCCGTCGTGGGTCCGCCTGACCCGGTGTCTTGTCTTACGGTGACAGCAGCTGGAGGCCCTTTCACACAAACAGGAAGAGCTGCCCTACTGTTTACTGTTTACATTTCACATTGTGGGGTCAGCTAAATGGGGTAGAGTGACGGGGGGCAGCACTAAGGTATTCCCATAATTCACCAGTACACCAAAAGATGGATACCCCCATCTAAGAAAGCAAACAATGGGACATGTTGAGTGAACAGAAGAGCATGTGTAGACATTAAATGTGTCAGAGTGCACATGGGTCCTCAGGGGAGGGGCAATATATCTACCTCCCATGCCTTTTAGTCTATGCTGTTAATTCAGTTACTGAGGACTCTTCTATTCAAAATATAGCTTTAGTTTTACTTGTGCGCATAGATATTTGCTTAGTGTGGTGGGGTGACATAGTGGTCCATGGTGGGGGGCTTGGCTTGGGCGTGCGATGCATTATTAACAATGAAAGCAAACAGAAGGTGGAGGAGGTGGGCATTTGATTCTCAGATGGGACCCCCCGGTGCCTTCATAGGCTCTGTAGCCCACAGAAAACCGCCTGAGAGGTCCTGCTCCCTCTTCACCTTCCTCTTCTCACAGCCTCAGTTTAGAGTAGAGGCTGAGGGTTCAAAATGGGCTACAGCTTGGAGGCTTGATCAATCACCAGCCGGGGGCAACTGGGGTTCACACACAGTCCTGTGGCCATGCAGGTACAAAGCTTTTCTTCCCCCCTCAGGATTTTTCAAAATGTTAAAAAGAGCCAATTTGAGACTATCATATAGAGGACCAACTGCTTGCCGTTAGCTCCAGGTTTGAGAGGTGACTATGCTAGTGTGTGTGTGTGTGTGTGTGTGTGTGTGTGTGTGTGTGTGAGAGAGAAAGAGAGAGACCCCCTCATACCCTGTGTTTAACCCCCCCAGCCATCACTCCCCAGCATCACCTGCATCAGAACAGAACATCTCTGTCCATTCATCGGTTATCTCAGCATTCCAAAGGCCTGACACTGTGGAGACTTAAAACGGTCGGCGGCTTAAAAGAAATGGCACGACTGTTTCATGAACACTCACCCAGATAGAATGACCATACCTCGAAAGTGAACTGGGGATGGGGATCCAGATTCAAGACGAACACAGCAGAGATGGTACCTGCGGCTGACATTGGGTCTGGTTCAATCCCTCCTCCCCGGGAATGGGCCGGGCCGCCGGCTGGCTGCTTGTTCAGATCCTGTGACCCTCCTTGTATTCAATGAGATCAGTCATGGGTTTTATCAGATGAGCTTTATACAAGACGATGCATGTTTATGTATTTGTGTTGTGCTTTTGTCTCTTTTGGGAACAATTACTTAGATACAGGAAGTGTACTTTTTTTTTTAATGGCCTCTTAAGGTGGTAGAACAGAACAGCTGTCCAGGGTATTTCTTCCCCTACCTCCTCAGTACACGGTCAAGAACGCAGAGGGGATAACGACACATGTACAGCAGGACAGGCAGTGGTGGCCATAGGTGTAGATTTGGGTAAGGATGGTAGGGACATGTCCTAACCTACTTTCAGGAAAGACAAACACATCCTTACCAACTTTAACACATGTAATTGAAGCAGTAGTTTGCCATTGCTTTGGTCCTTACTGATTTTCAGGCCAACCCTACACCTCTGGCATTTGGACAAAAGTCAGGGCTCAGCCAATAAGCATGGTGTTAATTTCTACCCTTCACCCCACTCCCTAGTATGGGGGAAGGACGTTCACAGCTGTAGTCATTGGGGGTGTGGGGCATGACAGGTGTGTATGGGGGGCATAGGCATTTTCTCACAAAGGTTGCCCGGAAACAGCAGGGAGCCCTGTGATTGGATATTAGGTCCTAGGAAATCCCAAACGAGATGAGTGGAATGCTGAATCTGAGAAAGGAGGGGAAAGATGAGAGAATAGTTGAGAGAATAGGGATGGCCACAAACTGAGAGGCCACATGTGTGGATTTCACACACGCAGAAGGACAGACACACCTTTGCGAGTGCATGTGCATCTCAATGCTGCCCTATTCTGCCATACTTCACTTGTGTCCATCATCACGAATGAGACACCTGACTGATGACAGCCCGCCCCTCCCCCCACTTCTTGCTGAGTCATCTTATGAGCCATTGACTGTTCCTTGCCGACACCCACAACACTGGACCCCTAAGGAACACTTAAATGTAGCGACAACCATGCCAAAGTCCAAGCAGGCCTTATAGGCTTGTGCTGCATGCTCACAGAGGTAATGGTCCCCTGCCCCCACCTGCAGAAGTGTGACACCACGGGGCCTTGAATTACGATCTCATCGTCGTCCCATCAAGGGGAACCGTTAAGAGAGGCGTGAAAATGGACACAGCCGGGGAATAAAGGCCTCCTTGCCCCAGCTCCTCCTCCTCGGAAGGTCGTTCAGTCTGTTTGCTACTGTTCTCCTGCTGGGCAGTTGTTGAGGGGAGCTTCAAAGGAGCTGGGGATGAAAGGCAACACAACTGCCCCCAATAATGGGGGCTGGTTTGAGGAGGGATGCAGGAGGAAAAGTGGCAAGCGGATCTTGAGAACAGGCCAGGAAGGGTGACTTTGGAGAGAGCATGATAGCTTCGATCATCCAAACATGTCCCAGCATGCCCTTCCAGTCAACATGCCTAGTCATAATTCGGAGAAGACGCACACGGACAAAGAGCCATCCGTGTTCTTCTGGGGTGTCAGAAAGTGGGAGGTATCAATTTGAGGGTTACGAAAGGACTGAGGAAGTGAGAGAAGTTTGCTGGTAAATGGGGAGGGTTTAAAGTGTCTGCCATCCCCCAAGAAGCTAGAAGAGCTTGGCAGAGACAGATGGTGTTTTGCTGTGTGTGCTTCCCTTGATCGAACAAGTAACAGTGAGTTAAAACCTTCTCCTGCCTCCCATGGAATTTCCATAAAAATGACAGGCTATAGTGAAACCCTAAATAACCAGGTCAACATCAATGACGTCAAATAAGTCTGTGGCTAGCTTCATCATATAAGAACAGACGTAACGTACACTGCAACTTTCTTTGGGGACGCCCAATGAAATGCGGTAGCATGGCAGAGCAGCAGGTGCAAAAATCAGTATCCAGACTCTTCTAAATGCCAGCACACATGCACGCAGACGCAGGCATGGCACAGATTGCTACACGTCAGAGCCCCTGCTGCATACACCACCCCCAGGTGGGCTTCGCAGGCTCAGAGGTAGGAGGTGTTGAGTAATGAAGCAGCCGGGAGCATAACATATTTCAGATGCAAATCTCACCCCAAAACCCCTTATTCATGATTGTGACGTACCCCGCAGGGTGTCTGCTGGTAATTTAAGGGATATCACTAGCCAGGAGCACGAACAGTGGGAAGGCGCAGCAGACAGGGGACTGAGATGGCCATGATGACACAGAGCATGCTGAGTCCTGCTGAGGGCTAATCCCAAAGGCGAGTCGCCCCCCAGGGGCAGGAAAGAAAAGCTCCGTGGAGACTTGGCACATCCAGCCTTCCCACTCCCGCTGACTCCTATTGGCTCCACCTCCCTCCCCACGACTGCCTTCCATTGGTTGGCCCAAAGCTTTACACACAAACACTTTCAACATGGTATGAACTTGTCCACCTGCACTCAGCATGCGGCGGTGGGAGATTCAGGTCGGAATGCAAACTAGCAAACAGAGGTTGGGTCCCCTGCAGGAATGATTGACAGCTGCCACTCAATGGACAGAACCCTGGGGTGGTTGCTGTGAGGCCCATTTTAATCAGGAAGGCCCACCGTGGGCGGTGCTGGTGGGTGTGACACATGCTGCACATGCCATCACACTGCCCACGCCCCTCCCAGGCTAAGACCCCCCCCCCCCCTTTCTTTGTGCGACTCAGTCCTCCCTTGTGTGGATTACACCCCCTCTCCCTCCCACCACCCGAACAACCACCTTACCTCATCTTGGAGGAATCTTTTCATTACTTATTTTAGTCAGCCTCAGACTTTTTCTCCTATCTTAACTGCTCACCTCACGCATGTAAGTTTAAGGATATCAAAAGTGTCTCCGCCACTTCAAATATTCAATTTGTTTGCCTGATTGTTTTTTTCTGTTACCTTCCTTGTTTAATTTATAATCATCTCAGACCACCTTGTCTCGGGTCACAGCCACAAACACAGATTTCACATGAATAATCAGTCACAGCCCCCCCAAACACAATTTAACACTGTCTCAACATTGGAAGTTAACCCCCTCAAAGTATACACCCATGTGCACACACGGTCTCGCTGAAACACCACAAACGACAACCGGGAGAGAGGACATTCCGTGAAACACTCTTCAAACTTTGCCACAAGGAAATCTACACATTTGACCCCGGATTCCCTGGCATTTCGAGGCCGTCACCAGCATGGGCCGAGACGTGGGTCGCTTCCAGAAACTTCGGCGGAACCTGGAGGCCTCCGGGCTGTTCCTGTGGAAGGACGCCTTCTCACTCGCAAACCTCACGCCAGCCCGTTGACTCTGGAGCCCGCGAGTCGCCAGCCTGCGGGGATGACTGACAGAAACGAGGAACAGCGTTGAAGACTGAGAACAGCTGCTGTCACAAAGGCGAGATCCCTGCCACAGTGACACTGCCTGATGAGATTACCTGTCGACTCATTTAACATTCTCACTTTGCATTGAGATTTGTGGGCCGAGTTACGTCATGGTTTGACCTGATATAATATCACTGTGGCATGTGCTGCAGTCAGGTCACAGCCAGTTACAGTCTGTAACATGTCTGGCCCTCGGGATTCAGTGCTGCCGCTATGAATTACACACTTAAAAATCTCCTGTTTCAAAATTCGCTTCCACACATGTGAAGATCATTAAGAACATTTTCTTAAACTAAATCTTTATTATACATCAAATAAAACAAATGCAGTAAAATACCTGGAATCCTTCAAACCAGAATTTCATCTTCAAACATTTTAAAAACAATACAGATTCAATTCACTCACACCAATAATGTTGTCAATATACAAATACATAGTATTTGTGTAGTCAATCTAGTAGAACAATTCCATTAAAATCCAATCTACTTTATGTCAGACTTTAAATGAAAAACCAAATATTATTTAAGAACATGGATATTCCCTGCTTTTATATCTGGGCTAAATTTGCCTATGGCACCTCTGGATTGTACAATTTATAATGAATGGTCTTTGCTTGTTTAAGGGGTTTCCTTGCGGTTAGGAAAAGCCTTTTGGGAAAAATGTCCTCAGAAGGATGGCGAATCTGAACGGTCAGCCATTTTGCATTTTGATAATTTTTCTGGGCCAAATTTTTGGCATTTTTATTAAAATATAATGTGTGTTTAGGTGTTGGGGAGTGGAGTTACGTTGTTAAATATGCGTGTGCATGTCAGGGGGGTCCCTCCAAAACGGGGGGCAGGAACACTAGCTTGCCTCTGTCATCGCACCTTTTGTCACAGTCACCGTCGGGAGAAAACAGGATCTGCCGGTGGCTGAAAAACCAACCCTCTTACCCCCAGTATGCTGGCGTCTTCCTAACTCAGGCACATCTGCTTGCAGGGCTCCACTGAGAAGATGGCATCACCAGCAGGGCATGCGAAAGAAGGCCGTGAGGTGAGGACGCAGAGCCAAGCAGGAGCCTGCTTGAACGAACCAAGCTCTGGGCTCATCAGCACCGACTCGGGCCGGTCAGCACCTTAGGGAATGTGGGGAAAGTGAGAGGGATCCAGGAGAGGAAGCCAGTGCATCAGAAATGGTTTCATTCCCCTGAAGAAGGGGGTAAATTGCTCCTCATGGGTGAACCCAGGTTCCTGCAACCTCAGCCACCCCCGGCTCTCCACAATCCTCTGAGTAACATACTCCACACCAAATGCATTAGTCATACGCTCGTAGATCAGACACTTGCATGAAAGAAAAACCCAACGGGGGCTCCTAAGTCTTGCTGAAGTATGAAAAGGTCCCTTAAACTGACCCGAGTCCATCTGATGAAAAAGCCGAAGTCCAAGACAGGCCAGGAATCAGTAGCTGGCGTAACGGTGCAAGGCGCTGCTTTATGGGACGAGCAAGACTGTAGGAAGAAGACGTCAGTGTGGGAGAACGTTTGGCATGCTGTTAGATGCCCCCACTTCAAATGGTCTCTAATACCATGGCGCCCCCCACCTGCCTTTGATCCGCCATGCCAAAGCATAGATCATTCACCCTCTCAGTCATCACTTCATTATGATTCCCGATTTGTTTGTGTGTCCTTTAATCCTCCCCCAACTCCCCACATACAGGCTTATCACCCGTTTCTCAGAAGAACGTGCTCCTGGACTTTGGAATCATATAAACAGTCCAGTCAGTCGGACAGTACCAGGTAAACAGAGAAACAGCAGAGCAGAGCAGATTCAGAAAGCATTTCTAAATACATTTTTTTCTAATTTGCCATTCCATAAAAACATGTTGCCATCAGAGAGCATGCAGAAAATTACAGGGAAGGGTGAATGGATGCAGAGAAAGAAGACGGTGTCTACAACCAACATTCCTCCCCTTGCCACAATCCCAGACATAATAACCTTTGGGGGGGATTAAAATATATAGTGTGTACTGCCACACGGCTTCCATGTGTGCAGCGAGAGCGACGTTCACGCTCAAATGCGAGCAGTCGTGTGACTGCGTGTGAGAACAGCTCAGTCATGTCAGCAGGGAGAGGAAGACGGGAATCCCGAGAGGCGTTTCCATGTCAGTGACACAAATCCCAGTGGAGAATCGCTTGACAGGAGGGAAGTGGAGAGAAAGGGAGAAGGGAGGAAGCACCTGTTTGAGGAGGTTTCCTCCCCCCCCAAATGACTATTAACCTTTCATAAACAGTCACTCTGAGGAGACTTCTCATTTAGGGCAAAAAATCCTCCCACCAGAAATTTCACAAGCTGGAATCCCAGATGGGGAACATCCATCCATCCGGTACAGGGTCATGGAGCAGAAGTGGAACAGTCCTTGTGCTAATAACCAAGAAATTTAACCTGATCTCCTTCTAGAAACCCTCCTCTGCATGTCACTTGATCAAAGAGAGTCCCCAGCCAATGGCGTAATGTCTTTGTGCATCTTGCACTAGATGCTGTGCACATATATATATATATATACAAAGCATTGCAGAGGTGTTTAGACCCTTTCCTATTGCCTGCCATTTCAGTGAAGTTACAAAACATTGCATGACACCCTTTATTACTGTAACTCATTTCCTGAACAGTCAGATGGAAGACTATGAACTCTATGGCTAGCTGTGGTAATAATTTTCCAGGATGTCCAAACACGTATTTAATACATCTAATATAGATGACTTAAATATGTACAGTTTGAATTATGTGAGCCTCTCCCATCTTCTAACACTGAAGCGGAATGATTTTTGGGCATATTTGCTCAATGACCTTTAGCCTACAAACATCAGTTTCCTGGGTTTTTATGGCTGCTGAATACGATTTGAGTCACAGCTTTGGTTTCGATAGCCCTCGTATTCTGGTGCTAATTCGGTGTAGCTTATCATCCTGAAAGATGACTCTCTCTCCACTTAAGTCTTTGATGGACTGGCACAGGTATTTCTTTCTGTCCAGCTTCTCTACATATCTAACCAGCCTACCAGTTCCTGCTCAGGAGAATCACTGGAATTCCTTAATGCCGTCGGCCTCCTGCTTGACTCTAGAGATGCCGACAATCGACTGATGTACCGTTTTAGCTACACATTATACTGCTTGACATTTGTACCCAAAGGCCGTCATTTGGTCTCATCCGACTGTGAAACATTTCTGCCACATTTCTGCTGAATTGGTTTGGTGCATTTCTGCACTCAGTGGCCTTTTAGACTCCCATTTCTCAGAAAAGAACAAGCAAGGCAGTTGTTAAGGAGCCAACCAACATTAGCAGAAGTGCTGTTAAGATGATCTTCCAATAACTGACCAGTAAAAAGTACAAGATAATCTTGGGAACAGAGCTATATAAACACTGCTGAAGACCTCACATCAGAAATGTTTTTCCACTTCAATGGACAGTAGACAAGTAGACTGCGAGTGTCAGTAGTTAGTTTTCAATGGGTTACTTTTCAAACCTTTCTCCACCACTGGTTCACTGAAACCTGCACTACTTTCAAAAGTACAACTGGTCTCACAATTTTCTTCAAGGGACTGATGTAAGCAGTCTCAAAGTAACATATGACAATTGTAAATCATCCCCCCAAATCCATCCAGGAGTCATTTACTTTGAAAGCTCCCTAGTGATAATGAAGTCAAAGTTACATTATTGCCCACATCTAAAGTCACTCAGACTAATTTTGCAGCCTCAGAAGTTATAATCAGAAAGGTAAACCTTATCAGTTATCTCTCATTATATGAAAGATGTTATAGTTTTTTTTAATTGGTTGGGTAGGTTGTACAATATAATTGCTACTTCAAAGTACTACAGTCACGAGCCTGCGAGTAATAAAAACCTGCAGGAGGACTTTGTTTACCTTTACGTATTGTACTTTAACTGTCCAACTCTGAAAGTATAGGTCTCTGTATTTATCTTTACTTGTTCCCCACATCACCTGCACCTACTCCCTTTAAATAGGGGGCACAGGTCCATTTTATCAGGAAAGCAAGGAAAGCAGCTTGCAGGGGAAAGTGTGCAGGACATTTTCTCTTCCGTATCCCCTGCCACGCACGTCTCGTTTGTCCCCCTTCATGTATCCCAGGCTATTGATCTTCCACTGGGCGTGGAGCATCAATTAACATTCCAGATCATGCCTTCTCATGGCACTATAAATCTTCGGCCCTCACACTCCCCCCCATGTGAGAACTTCTCCCTCCCTGCTGTGACCAAAGGAAACAGGAGAGAGGAACGCTGTAACCAGGGCTTCTCTCCAACTGTCCTTTTGAACCGTGGTCCCAGGCGGCTTCACCATTGGATGCATGCCTGCATCCCCGTGTCCTTCAGTTTCTTCCTCTCTCTTGAGCAACACGCACCAATGAGTGGCCCATTTCCGAAGACCTGCATCACTTATGGTGGGACAGCGGGTGCAAACTGTTGTACGTTTTCCCCCATTTACACAGTTGAATATTCTTACATTACTTTTTACTTTCATAAGGTCACTGCGGCTGAGGGCAGAAGCAGCTGGGACATGTTTCTGCAAACTAAGAGCCATTTTATCCTCTCAACCTCCGATGCAGCGAATACAGAGCAGAGTTTGACATGCAAGGACACATTTCCAACTCATGAGGCAGGAAAGAATTTTATGACAGAGAAAACCAATAGACATTAAGCCTGTCATTGTGTCTTGTGCCTGAAACGTATTTTACATATTTCAGATGTTCCCATTTGGTCCCTGGCTTTGTGGGAGATTGCATGTTCTCCTTGTGTTTCCTTCCATGATACAACAGTGGTGTGCAGAACTTCTCTGAATGCACAACTCATCTGCCCTTAAAGTGGTTTTGGAGGCAAAACTGAATCCTACCCAGAACTAGCTAGGTGTACCAAATTATGTACCCAAAGGCTGTCATTTGGTCTCATCTGACCACAAAACCTTTCTGGCACATTATTGCTGAATTGGTTTGGTGCATTTCTGTAATAGTCCTGAAATGATATTTAAAAAGTTGAACGAAACATCCACCAGCTAACACCAGGCAACTATTTCATAATGTGTCCCATTAAGATACATGTCTTCCTCTGGTACATTCTCAAACAGACAGTGAAATCTCTTAGTAATAGCTTGTCATACATCACTTTGAAAACACACCTGAGACCAAAATGCAGAAAATACTTCAAAATTACCCCCTACCCTACTGACACTGAGGACTATTGTGTGTGTATATTTTTTTTTTTTCTGCTGTGCCTTTGCTTATAAGATTCTAGTGCTTAAATATATTGTGTGGGAAGAGTTATTGTCCATACTAAAATGACATTTTAAGCCCAACCCCTTTCAATTTAAAAGTTTTAATTAAATTGTGCTTGTCTGCCAAGTAGTTCAGTAAATTTGATTTTGCGTTAGTGGCTCTGAAATTCATTAATCGATTTACAACCATTTTTACAACAGTAGCAAGTTATTATCACGTGTTTTTCGCAGTTAAACTCCTTGAAATCCAGAAACGTCTGATGCAACCCAGGTGTGCTTAGACCCTGACAAGGAACGTTTTTTGTCTGAGTTTAACATAGATATTGTTTTTGACTATAATGGATTAAGTGATATTTTTCAGTTTTAAAGACGGACTGGCTGGAGGAGGAATCCTCACATTATGTGAAACGACACTGCTTACACTGAGAATAGGCGACGTGTAGCAAATGGTTTGCTCCTATAAGAATTGGAGTGGTAAGGACACTAGCAAACTGAAGGGCCATTCTAGTCATCTGATTAAAAAACAACATCCATTTACAAATCTACGCACAAAGACTTGCCGATAATCAGTTACATTGACTGTGGGTTAATAAAACAATTAACGGATGAAGTAAAATGGTGGCCACAAAAGTAATATAAAAATGTTTTTTCTTTCGATTGGCATGTCTACCGTACAAGCACAAGTCAGAAAAGCCTCAACTTTCATTCAAAAATCAAACAAACTATCAGTTTTAGAACAAAACCAAAAATTTACAGTGGGTCCACAGAAGCAAGAGCTGAGAATTGGTTTGATAGACACGTCTTGGAAGACACGTCCCTCAGAAATAAGAGCAGGCACCATCATCACTTTTGTGCATACTGCCATCGTGTGGTTGTATTGAGAATAATTTTAAATGATTTTCTAAATTGCATGCGATGCGAACTCAGCATGCCGTAGTTTTATATTTTCTCAAATTAACGAGTTGCTTAATCGAGCTCCTGCGCATGTTGGCCAGCAGCGAACGGTAATCTCGGTACCACTTCCGGCTGCCCATGGCTTCCGTTCCACTTGATCCTTTAATTCCGATCCGCTGAGTCGGTCTAAATGAATCAGATGATATTCAGATCCTTTCAGACACATTATCCCTCGCCATGATATTTAGTTGTTTTATGTACCTTATATTCAATAATTTAGCAATTACATGCTTAATTAGAGTAAATTTAGTACAAATACTCAGTTTTGTTTAAGTGGGCAAAAACTGCAAACATACGGAAGCGTTTTATTGTTCCAAAATGTAATTTTATGTTAAACTACGCATTACTTAAGCGCTGAAAATTAACTTGGAAATTAAAGTAAAATGTTTATTGCGTATAATTCACATATTTTTGAATGAAAGAAGGAGACAACATTTGTATTCTCTGGTAGCGCTCATTGTGAAGCGATTTTCTTTATTCCATTAACTGCCACGTCAAGAAGAATTCAGTTCAGTCTAAACAATAGACAGCATTGAGCAGGCCGCCAGAACTTCTGTTGGGAGACCTCGTCCTAAATCCCTGGGAAGCTCTTTGAGCCACCTAAGCGTTCAACATAAACCGAGTGTTGAAGCTACAGGTGCTAAAAAGATGCCTTTGAACGAGGCGTACAACTCGAATTCGCCCCAAACTAGGGGTGCAGCCGCAGTTACTGAACCTCAGCTCTCAATTGTTTAATTTAGTCAGGCGCAGGTGCGGTGGATACTTAGTGTGCTGTAGACTTACTGTACTTGGGATTTGTCAAAGGCAATGGAAAAGCAAGGAACCGTGTCAGTTTCCTTTATCGATTAAAAATTCCTGTGAAGTTGTAGCTTAGAATACAAAATTTTACGACAGAAAGAAGATACAGATTGCAAAAGTGTTGTGACAGGTTCGTTCTTAAAGCACTACTGAGAATACTGTGGTTCCGGGCCCTCAGAAATATACAAGATGTGCGTTTTTCGGTGTTTAAACACCCCAACTACCGCCACTGTCAGTTTTTTTACTAAGGCAGAAAAAATCATTTTTGAATTAAAGTTTTTTTTTTTTTTGCTAAAATGTCTGCACGACGAGCTCATGAAAACAAATCCGCGAAGCCTTACAGTTATAATTAAAATGGAAGCTGATAAAGTTATTCTTATACTGAGAAAAAGTAACCGAAATATTAGTCGAAGTAGCAAATAAAATTCGTTGATAATTTGAGAATAGCTTTAGAAAATTCTATGTCGAAAGCTACGACACGAGCACTGGTATCGGGTATTCTGACTGGAATACTGTAATTTTCTTCAGTTTGTACCAAATCGTTGTATAAATCGAACAAGTTCCATTCCTTTATGTTCCAAACGTCTTACACAGTACAGGGATGCAGTTAGGCTAGAGCCAA
The DNA here is from genome assembly GCA_009936485.2 of Gymnarchus niloticus. Taxonomy (NCBI): domain Eukaryota; kingdom Metazoa; phylum Chordata; class Actinopteri; order Osteoglossiformes; family Gymnarchidae; genus Gymnarchus; species Gymnarchus niloticus. Next base: position 13,715,564 of record JAACJT020000105.1, on the reverse strand, counting down.
TTCCACGGAGCATGGGACACAAAACAGGAGACACGTTCTACATGACACCTGCGGGGTACCCCTGGCAATTACAGGACAATTTAGAAACTATTCCATCTCGCTACAAGTCTGGAGGAAGAAGGATACAGCACTGTCATGGTCAAGTGAACTTCAGCAGTCTGCAGCAAGACTCACACCCTTTTAAAGAATTCAGTAACAAACTGGTCATGTTGCAGATAATGAATGGGTCGGGTCTAGATATGTTATTGCTCACGGTCATATTAATTCAACAAGCACAGCAAGACTAATCATATTTCCCTAACAGATAATTTTGAAAACTAAGCATTTTACCTGTTGATCAACAAGCAAGCCCAAGGGTAAAAATGCTTCACTATTTAAGACACTAAATACAGAAATGTATAGACAGCTCATTCCCTCTTCCAAAGTTGGATGTTTACAGAAACTATGAAGATGAGTGCATGAGTGTTTCTGTGTCTTGTAAAGGACATCCTCCTTGTGTCCAATGCAGCATGGGATATTCTCAAGGTCCCCCTATGACCCTGACCATAAGCAATTGTAAGATGAATGAAGGTAAGTACCTTCTTTAAGTACCAAACAGTAAGTCCAAGGTGGTGAGCATACAAGTAGCTGAGAGAGTTCACTCCTAACATGAGAACCATGGTAGTTTTTGGCAATATTTCAGATTTAGCTTTATGGTACAAGCCACCAACCACAAAGCTGCATAATCATAAAACAGGTCATCTCAATACCTTCCCATTGCTCAAAAACAAAAAGGTATCTCTGCATAAAAATGAAATATAACAGACCAATGAACAATACAATAGTCCATGGAGGAAATTGTACATCAAGATGAATTTATTTTACACACATTTTAAAGTTACCTCATAGAGGAACAGTACAAACACATTAAAAAATTATACATCAAGATGAAAGACCGCTCCAAATTAAAAGGGTGGGGGGGTAGGGTTATGATTTTTTTTTTGCATTTTATTTTCATTTGTGTATCAAAATTAAGTGCCCGCCACATAACCATGAGACATGTCAGCCTACAGATGCACAAAATATCTACAAATGTCCCAAGATTCTCTCCCATTTTTATACGGCTGCCTTAAGTTCAAGTCTGTCCTTTTATCTTTAGAAGTAGGCTGTTTGGATTTGGGGGGGGAGGGTGAAAGAGAAGTTACTTTACAAAATGATCAGGGAGACACCTAGAGGAAACAAATCTGTACCCTCCGCACATTCGGAATTACTCTCCAACTTCTGAACCCCTGATGTTCCCCCATCCCTAAACTATCTGTCTCACTTGTGGATGAGAATAGGGGCACTAATGCAGCCAGGTAACAATGACACCCACTTGCTTGCTCCAGAGCAATGGAACTGCAGGTCATGGCAAGGTTGAGAAATGAGTGGAACCACAAGGCTGAAGCAAAGCAGTTATGCACTTGTGAGAGTATGACAACACTTAACCATTCTTGCTCGGTTTAGCTCATTTGACTTCTCTCCGTTTCGCCACTGAAAATTTGGCACTTGTCTCAAGTGATAAACAGCCACTGTTTAAGGAACACCCGTGTTGTGACATTGCGAATTTCCACAGGCAAAGGAAGCTTCTCCTGTGAAGTCCTCCATTCCATACATTGCCTTAAACATTTTTATTTACAAGGCTCCACTCAGCTGTCAGCATGATGCTTCAAGATCCCAGGGCTGCAGGGCTGAGGTGAGGAATTAAGAGCGTACACAGACTCCCCTCTCCCACCAAGGCAGAAACAGAGAAAGGACCCCCTGCAAGCTCATAGCAGGAACTGGGAACAGTCTCTTGTCGCATAACAGAAGTGATGGAATGCTGAAGCTATTGAGTTCATAGTCTGACATGAAGTCCATTTATACTCAGTATTTAAATGTGTCACATTTTCCAGACGTTAGCTTGGTTGCTAATGCCTTTTTTTTTTCTCCTTTATCAGATGGGGTCCTTACGTAGTCAATTCTTTGTGTTTCCCTTCCAGACCCCCCACCTCCACATAGTGCAATGACTTTGATATGTGTTGTATCAAAATTAAAAATCAATCATTTTAATGAAAAGAAAATTAAAAGGCCATTCAAGCAAAACCTCCTCCAGTCTTTCACCTGTATGAAAATACCATCAAGTTGAGACGAACAGCTTCAGAAACCAACACAGAGCCATGAAATGGTGGTTTAGCAGAGTCTCCCATGGGCTCTGGAAAAATGCAGGGGACTGATCATGGAGGGGGTCAGGAAAGGTGGTGGAGAAACAACTTTACAGAAGTTGACCACCTAGACCCCAGTCAAAACTGAAGCCCATCAGGCTGGCAATCGACAAGACTTCCCAGTGGGCACAGAGGTGCCCAGTGTCACACCGATGCGATGACTATCATCAGGTGCGGAGAGATGCTCGAGATGCTGTTCAGGAGGTCCGGTGCAAGACTGGACAGATGACTCTCTGAAAACTCACAAGGTGGGAAAATCTGCAACACGTAGGCAGGCTGTGGACAGAGAAAAGTCAAAACATATTCATGAAGCACTCATTGGTAATACTAGCTATTCACACGGCATAGCACTTTTACGCCAATGCCATTTAAGGCTGGTGAAGATGAGCACTGACAAAACCTCCAACTCTAACCTGCAAATCTTATTCCTAGAGCTACATACCTGATTGGACCCAGGGTTTGGGACATTTATGATGCCTGCGGCTAGCTTAGCTTGTAGGTAGGTAATGAAGCCGCTCTTGAGGGCATGGGTCTGGTTCAGGACGTCTTCCTGATTACGTCCACATGGCAATGCCAGCAAAAGGCAGTAGTCACTCTCCACCTGAATAAAGCCAAGCGCAGGAGTGAAACAGCTGTCTATTCATGCACTGGTCATCACTTCATCAGTACATCAATTTCGTTTCCTTTTTACACTTAAATTGGGTGTGTGTGGGGGGTGGTGCAGAAAAGCAATTAATGCTCAAAACACCTCAGTAGTTCACAGAAAAAATCATGAGCTTATGAGGTAGCGTGAACAGTGTTACTTGGCACAGACTACTCACTGTCATCCTGCGTGCCACTCCCTCCAGCTGGGAGGCCTCAAGTCTCATCCTCTGTGCAATGCGGAGCAGGGGCCCGCCCTCTGGTGGGGGCAGAGACCGATGTGCCAGAACATTGTTGCCAGAGACAAAGTGCAGCTGGACAGCGGCTGTGTCATTTTTGAGGGCCAGCAGGCCTTGCCATACGATGGGGTACTTCTGTTCGGGTGAAGGATGACAGCAAGTCAGTAAGACTGACCAAGTATCTGGGACTTTCTCACAGATCTGTATATATCTGCACCTCTCTCTGTCCCCATCCAGCACCCTCTCACTTACCGCCAGCAGCTGTGCGGTGTCAACGGGGCGAGGTATCGTGGGCTCTGGCCTGCCATCGGACCGTGCCTGTGAGGGACCCGGTGAGGCAGGAAGTGGACTTGACTGAAAGGACTGCGCCCCCTTTTGGCCAGAAGATGAATGAGTTAAGTCTCCATATGCAGCACGACCATGTGAGCTCTCCAGTGTTTTGGGCTCAACCCCCGCTGTTACCGGCCCTGAGGATGTCACTTGGGGAGTCTTGCTCCGGTGGTTGGTTTCCCCATCCTGCAAGAAAGGTAGTGAGGAAGAGTACATACTTTTAACTGTCAGGAAGTTGTAACATTACTGCAGGAAGAATGGAACTTGTTAGAGAAACATTCTTAGAAATAACTGGCATCCCATCTAGGGTGTACTCTAACTTTGTGTCCTGTGGTGCCTGGGATAGGCTCCAGGCCCTCCCATGACCCTGACCAGGATAAGTGGTTAGAAGATGGATGGATGAACAGCAATAATATTTTGCTTTAAACATAAAATAAGGGATTCTCAAACACTGGGCCGTGAAAGCCCTCTAGAGGTGGCAGATCTATATTGTAATGACAATCTTTTATAGAGTTTTAAGTCGGCAGTCTACAAGCTGGAGCTTGATTCAAGTAATCTTGCTCTCTTTTCATCAAGCAACACTTCAATCCATCCATCTTCAAACTTCTTACCCTGGTCAGGATACCTGGCAACACAGGGCACAAGGCTGGGGTACAGCCTAGACAGGAAGCTACTCCATCACCGAGCACACACAGACAGTCATAGGCAATTTAGAGGGTGAAGGAAAAAAAAATTTCATAGATGCATAAAATGAACTGAAAGAACAACCGAAAGTATGCCTTTGCACTTCAGCATAAAACTGAATGAATCAGTCTGAACTATTAGACAGAGCCGACTTCCACTCACCTGAGAGGGGGTGATACTTCGAGGAGCAATGCTAAGGCCCAGCGGCGAGTGAGCGGTGAATTGGGAGTGTAAGCTCCGCATGTCACGGTACACAGGTGGGTATTCTGAGAAGGACCCCGCAGCCCCTGGGGCAATGAGCTGAACTCCTTGAGGGGACACCATCACTGGAACAGAGGGATGAACCCCTATGATCCTGCTCTCACTATGCGGTGAAGAAGGCAATGGTGCCTCCAGCACTTTCTGAGGGTCTTTTCCAGGCAAGGTTTTTACCCCTGGAGGGGTCTTTGAGGAAGAGAGGGTTGTGGATGACGAGGAGGATAAGGCAGCCTCAGGGGTGCGAACTTGGCGTGACTCTGAGGTCGGGTGTTCTCCTAGCTGGTGATGCACGAGAACACGGACGTCACGTTGAGGCAAGCCGTACTGCTCCAGCCGCAAGCTGCCATGATGCATCCCACGGTAGTCCTGCTGCATCACCATCACCTCCGGCTGCAGCTGTGGTGCAGATGGCCTACGTAAAGCCTGGTGAAAGGTTCTGCCTTCTTCATCCCCAGCCACAAAGCTGCCGCTACTTCCAACAGAGCCAGTGGCGCCAGGGTGTGATTGTAAGACCAGTTCTCGCACATTAGCCGGTTGGGGAGTCGTGGAACGCTGCTGCGGCCCAGGCCGGGGAGAAGACATAGACTCCGAGCGAATCCCAAAACCCATAGATGACAAGGGAGGAGTGTTCATCCTGACCTCACCCTGAGAAAGATGCCCCAAGGAAACCGTCTGGGTGACACTGTGTGGGGGCATGATGACAGACTGCTCTGGATGGTGCGGTCCTGAAGAATACTGGGACATGGAAGGCATGCTGGACAGGACCAATGGGGGACCAATGGGAGGAGCAGAGCTACTGGCTGAGCATACTTTGGTGAAAGAAGCAGGAGAATGGCCCGATGTTCGGGGAGAGTGAGGCTCTTGTTTCACCACACTAAGATGTGGAAGCGATCTATCAGTAGGTGTACTGGGACTGGAGCTAACATGGTTGCCAGCCAAAGAAGGGTGGTGTGGGCTCATGCCTGGACTCAGATTTGGGGGCTGAGATGGCTTACTTGATTCAATTTTCGACGGCAAGCATTCTGCTCCGACCCCCTTCTTTGAATGCTGTTGCATCAAAGCTTGGTTGTACACCAAGACCTGGGGACTGGCTGCTGACTGTTGGAGTATTTTCACAGGTCCACCCGGTGGCCCAGAGTGGTATGACGTCTCAGATTTATCTAACCCTGGGCTTTCCTGCTTGATTGTTGAGATGACTGGCTGAGTGTTGTAGGGTGAAGCTGTTAACACGCCACCACTGTGCCCATACCCTGTGGGTGTCTGAGAACCCTTAGGTGTGGAGGGTTGTGATGGGGTTAGAGGTTCTTGCTTAATCTGCGATTTGGATACAGACTGCTGAAACTCTATGTCAACTGCACTGGCTGGAGGGATCTGGCTGATTTTAGCACTGACTCGCTGGGGCCCTTCTGTCTTCTGACCAGAATAGCTCAGTACCACCACACCTTCTGAGGTGTTGACTCTCAAGCCAGGGCTGGGGCCTGTACTATAAGCTGCACTGTCCACTATGGGGCGGCCACCACTACTCCCTTCATCGCCAACTAGTCCATGATACCTGCTACTTTCATTCAGGCCAACTCTGTGTTTTGGTTTCGGTACTTGCATGCCAGAACTACGGTTGCCCAAGGTAATGCGTGGTGCCTCCTCAGTGTCAAAGGGCAAAGGAATGCGACTGATAACAGGGATCCCAGCAGAGGCAATGACTGAATTTACCATCTTTTCACCAAAGGGTTGTTGTGTTTCAGGTGGTGGGGGAACTTGTTGAAGGGTTAGCTGAGGAGTCACAGATTGTTTGTCCTCAGGAGGAATGGATTTAGCAGAAACCAGGTCAGAAGAAGCTTCATTCTCTGACATCCGTGGGTCGCCCAAGGTACTTGTAAGCAGCATGCTGGAAACTGAACTGGTACTGGGGGCTGATGCGTATTTAGGTTCCATGAGTATCTTGCGCAGAGTACTGGAGCTTGGGTCGACATCCAAGGCCTTGGTATCAGGGGGCAGGGGAGGGTTTCCAGAAGAAGTAGTTGCTATTGTTATTGGACCAGAAAGTGAGACCACAGTACTTTGTGACACAGTACTAGAAAGAACTCCTGGGTCCTTCGATGTATGCAGATCCTTTGGGGAACCTGGAATTTTGCCTAGATGTGACGGTGTGAGGTGCAACTGACTTACTGATGCTGCAGGGGTTGTTTCAGGGCGAGGCTGGTGCATACTTTGGAAAGAAGCTTGAGTGGAGGGCAGATTCCACAGTTCAGACTGGCTAAAAGGTGGCTGTTCTGCTTCCTTTGTAACATCTGTGTCCTGAGTCTCCTGCTTACAGGAGTCATCGACTGTAGTCAGAACCATAGCTGTATTTGATATGCTACCTTCTGTTTTGGGCTTTTCCACTTGTGTGTCATTGGCTACAGAATCCTGTAGCTTGACTGGTGTGGATTCGTGCTCTGAAACGCAATCCTCTGCAGCATCTCCCTTTTTGCTAGCACTTCCTTTTCGGGTTCTGGATTTTTGAACTTTAAGCCTAACTTTCGATCCTCTCTTTGGAGTTTCTGGTAAAGCCGTGTTGGGAGTAGGCTCCACAGCCTTAGATTCTGGAATCATCGTCTGCATCTCCGGGTCTGTATCCATAATGACTAAATGTGTCTCTGGTTCCATAGCCTCACCAGCAGAGGGCAGAAGTGGCTCTGGAGCAGGGATGATTTCTGTGTAAGTGGGGGGACCTGGGAATCCTTCAGCATCAGTTGAGATATCTTCCGCAGTTATTGAGTCTATAGCAGCTGCCAGTTCGGTCTCACTAGCAGGGTTAGCTGGTTTTTCCTCCTCAATTTCACTTACTGGCTCCTCTATTACTGGGGGTATCAGTGCAGGCATCTGAGGAGGAGGATCTTTATATGGTGGCAAAGTGGGATTTTCTGTCAGCTTGGCGATGTGCTCAACAGCTTGTTCCAGCTCCATTTGCCGAGCCAACTGGGTAGAGGCAGGGTTTCCCTGGGCCTCGCTGTCCGAGACCTCTTCTTCCAAGCAAGAGGTGGACTCTACAACCTCCTTTTGGCAAACAAGCGTCTCAACTTTGACACTTGCACCAACCTTAGACTTCTGCAGATTCACCTCATAAGACTCAGGCTCACTCTCCCCTGAACGCAGACCCTTTACATCATCTACGCTAAGCCGAATCTCCAGATTTCTCAGGTTAAGTGATTTGCCCTCTGTCATAGGCTTGGTGTTGCGTGTTATTCTTGCTGCCTTTACTTTCCCACTTTTCTCATATGGTGTCCGTTTCTCTGGTACTGAGGGGTCAGCTACTTTCTCGATCTTTTCCTTGTTTGTTTTGCCGTCTATCAGATCAGTAACTTCTTTGTCAGTCTCTTGAGGAGATGTCAACTGCTGCCTGATTTCATCGTCTTTTGATTTTACAGTCTCTTCCTGGGTAGCATCATCTTTATACTTGGTGAAATCTTGAGCAGCTAAAGCATCTTCGCTTCCATGATCCATCTGATGAGCTACACTGTTGGGTGGTTTCTCCATTTTTCCACCCTTCTTGCTCTGTCCAGTCCCAGCCGGAGGGGACCCCTGACTGGACTGCACTTTCTGTGTGCGGGGTGAGCGCCAACCTTCTGCCTTTGTGACCTCTGAACTAATACTGATCTCTTTGGTGTCGATCTCTTCTGTTTCAGGCATTTTTGGCACGTCACCCTTCACTGGCGACATATCATCCCCACGTCGCCTTGGTTTTGGGGGGCGACCTCGCCTGGGAGGGTTAGGTGCAAGTGACGAATCTTGTGGTTGTGGCTGCTGTGGCAGTTCTTTGTCTCCACCACGTTTGCGTGTAAAGCGAGGGGACTCTGCTACATCTTTTGCAGTGGGCTGCATGGTCTCATCTTCTATTGGAGTAGCATAGACTGACCTCACATTTCGGCGTCGGGTCCTGCCAAGTGGCAGGCTTTGCTCATAGTTCTGATCAGAGTCAGGGGCGTGGATGGGTGACTTAGCAGTTCTTGTGTCTGCAGTCTTGTAAACCTCTCCTCGTGGTGACGACGCTCGCTTCAACTTCTCTCTGTCAATGCGTTCACTCTTGCGAGTTGCCTGTTTCTCCGCACTTGTTTTTTGAACCACAGGAGCAGGTGGTACTGTTGAAGGAAGCTTAGACCTTTTGTTTTTGGGCTTTCGAGCTGGCAGTGCTGGCTCTACCTCCGCATCATCTGAGACTTGCATTTGAGTTTCTTGCGGTTCTTCTACACAAAGTGGCATCTCAACATCCTGGGATTCTGATTTCACTGGCGGAAGTTCTGCTTCCTTGATGGTTTCTATCAGTTCAGGCTTAAAAGAGCCTGGGACTGCACGTTCATTGGGCACAGAGTCATACTGAGGGACAGGCTCAATCACAGCCTGGGTCTGGTGGTCAGAATCTAAACTGCTCAGTGAGGCCCCAGGAGTTGGAGGTTTGATATCAAGATATGAGGGTTCCACAGTCAAAGCATTTTCAGATGTAAGCCTGGTTTCAGACATTTCCTCCTTTGGTTCCACTTTCATTTCAGTTTTCTGTTGAAGAGGTTCTGGAGGGCTTATGCCAACTGAGACAGGGGTCTGGACTTCTACAAGAGGCAGAGACTGTGGATGGGGTTCCTTCTCAACCTGCACATTTTCTTCCTTTATGTGCAAGGTGTTTATGGTCTGGGGTGTTTTCTCCTGCAATGGTGACATATCCCGAGTGGTGGTGAGAGGCACAGAGGTCGGCAGAATTGTAGAAGGGCGAGTTAGTTTTACATCGAGTTCTGATGGTGGCTCTAATATTTTGGGCATTTGCCGTTCTCCATCTGGTGGTTTCTCTTTCGGAACCCCATCAGTGCTACTTACTTTTCCAGACTCCTGTGGTCGTTGATCCCTTTCTTTCTGTAGTCTTGTCAGCTCCAAGAAACGGCTATGAAAAAGTACCATCGGCTCCTGTAGATCTGCTGCTTCTGTTCCAAGATGTCCATCTGAAATGCCTTGCCTACCCAATAGCTGATCAAGACACTGTTCCGTCTCATCCTTTCGTTCAAGGTGTTGCAGGCGTCTAGAGTCCTGTTCAAAGATTGAACTATGAAGGAAACGTGAGGCAAACAGCTCCTGACGCTCCTGTTCCTCTGGCTTCGGTTCCTCCTTCTTGTCATCTAGATTTCCATCTGAATCAGTCTTCTTCCGGATCTTCTTCTTCATGTACCAGGAAGGAATAGGTCGGGGTGCCGCCTCTACTTTCTCTTTGTCCTTACTGGTACGGAAGCTGGCAAAACGAGAGTCACAGTCTAGGAAGGACCAATTATTCTCACGAGAAGATGACAATGATTTGGCTCTTTCAAGCAGCGCTTTGGTGTCTGGAGTGATGGTCTGATACAGGGCAAAGGAGTAAAACTTGTTTCTCTCTAGTGATGTAGACAGCTTTAAGTCTGATAGTCTTTCTTCACGTTCTCTAAGACGGTAGGAAAGAGAGGTGGAGGGCTTAGGGGAATGCCGTTTGTTTTCACCGTCTTCCTCAGAATCTGACTTTACTTCTCCTGGTTCGAGATCATGTTCAACACGTTTGCAGATCCCTTCACTTTTTACAATATTGCTAGTGAAACTCACATCCAGTCGCAAGTCCTGTTTCATCCGACTCTCCCAGCGCTGGGGTAGTTCCTCCTCGCTAGCCAGTGGAGTCTTCAACTTGGGCAATTCTGACTGGGAGACTCTTGCTTTATTGACAGCTGGATCCAAGCCATACTGTATACTAGCCACTACAGAAGGTGCATCTGGAATGCCCTCTTCTTCATGGTAATTAAACTGCTGAAGTCCAGGAGGTGAAGTTATGTTCCTTTCAGAATCTTCACTTAGCTGCCGGGAGCTGCGGTAATTACGCTCTCGCTTGCCTCCAGAATCATAATCAAATGATTCTAGCTTTTTGCGTTTGGTAGGGGGGGAGTCATCTGTGACGTCTTGTGGTGGCTTCCCAACTTCATGCACCAGGCTGCGATGCTCAAAATCCTCTGTATCAGTGCCTCGAGGACTGTCAGACTTGGACTGTTTATCAGACTCCTGCAGCTGTTGTTGGAGTCTCCGATTCTGTTCCATCTGTTTGCGATAGCTTTGAGTGTGATCAATGTCCATGGTGAGCCTTTCCTCTCCCAATCCCATAGCCTTCTCCTGTACTGAAGTCTTTTCTCCAGTCTCCAAGTAGCCCAGTCGCTCTTGGTGTCTCACATCATCTTGGTCTAGACTTCCATCATTTGAGAAAACACGAGCAAGCCCAGGAGATTTAATTCTATTGGAGACAGAGATATCCACAGCTTCTTCTATGGGCTCACCGAGTCTCGCTTGAAGATCTGAGCTAACCCCAGAGCTAGTAGCGACTAAAATGCTCCCAGACTCCTCACATTCTTTAGGACTGCAGATAGCGGGGAGTCTGTCTGATTTAGCCTTGCGACACTCCTTTTTCAGAGAATCTTTCCGTGGTATCTTCCTCTCACCATCAACCTCTTTTGGAACTGCACTAGTGTCATTCTGCTTTTTGAGCCCAAGCTTTGTTTCGTCTCCTTCCTGGTTGGTTTTCTTTAAACGATCCACCTTACCACTAGCATCCCCAAAACGCCTTTTTCGTGCTGCCAACCGTTCAACATCTACATTAGCGTTAACACCATCCGTTACAGAGTCAGATTTTGGGTGCTTCTTGATTTTGACCTTACCTTCTTTGTCCACTGACTCAACAGATCCCTTTTCTTTCTGAGCTTTCCCCTGCTTAAAAGGCTCTCCTTTCTGAGACTCTGCACGTGCTCCTTTTTCAACAGAAGGTGGCGGGGGCAGTGTGGGAGACCAAACATTGTCAGCATCATTCTTCAGCCTCTGTTTCTCAATACCAGCTTGGTCAATCAATTTGTCCTCCTTTTCCTTAACACGTGTAAGCTGTACAACACAAGGTGGCAAGTCCAGACGTCCCTTTCCAGAGCTATCTTTTTCCTTACCCAACACTTTGCTGACTTTGCCTCGAGAACTTGTGTCTGGGCTAGCTTCCTGGTCAGGTTCAGGCTCTGTTTCAGAAGAGGGGATGCTTGGAGATGGCACCTTAATCTTCCGTTGCTTAGGCTTCTCCCCTTTTTCCTTGTCAGCTTTCTCCTTACGTCCTGCACGTTTGTCCTTGTCTCCCCCACTGCTTCTTTCGGCTTCCAAAATTTGCCGCTCTTTTTCTACCTTCTCACTTTTGATGTAACGCTCCGTCCTCATCTTATCAGGTTTCTCATAGCGGGGTGGTGAAATTGAGCTGCAACTGCCACTACGATCAGATGAGCGACTATACATGCGCCGTTCTGCATCACTGGGTATGCGCTCAGATGGAGAAGGAGAAGCAGCGGGGGTCGCCGGACGCCGTGGGTGTGAAGGGCTCTGGCTTCGCTCAATGGTACGCCGGCCATGGTCTCGCTCCCGGTCGGTCTCGAAACGCTCCCTTTCCCGTTCCCTCTCCCGCTGGAGGTAGCTATATTTACGGATATCTTGTTCATATGGGTCACGGTAGTCCCGGTATTCACGAGGATCATCAAAGTAGCGTGGGTCATAGTAATCCCCCTGGTAAGGGTCCCACTCCGGGTAGAAATCACGTCCCCTCACGGGGTACTCGCGACGAGGGTCTTCTGCATAGGCAGCAGAGGCACGCACACTCTCATAGTAGGCCCGTTCTGCCGAGTACTCATGATACGGCGGCCTGCGTTCATCTCTGTCAGAGAGCGAGATAAAGGAACCAAACTTAGCAGACATGTTAAGAAATTCAACTCGTAAAAAAAGCTAAGAAGATAAAATCAATTTATTAGCTCTGTTAACAACACAGACTTTCATGATGGTCCTATTTACTTCAACATGACACAAGAGACCAACAGAAACTTTATGAATGATTTGACAAAGAATCTTTACAAATGATTTTCTGCTGTGCAGGGAAGTACACTATCAAACTTGTTTCTCATTACCAAAAGCAGTTTTTTTTTTAGTGAAAGATTTTTTTCCCCTTAGCAGCATCAAAGATTGAATGAAACAAACCTTCGCTCAGAAAGAATTTCATAGAAGTCTCTGATGTCCTGGCCAGATGCCTGCATTGAGCGATAGAATGCCATCTGACTCTCCTGGTTAGCAAAATCCACCTGAAGACAATGGGTGACGTGAATAGATTGCATATATTGCATCTCAGGCAACTGCATGCATCAGAAGTCAGTTTTATAGGTGTACCAGTGTTATTCACAAGTTCTTAAATTTATCACTTTTTTAAGCTACACACAAAAAACTTGAAAACTGTAATCCAATAACGTAATTCCTCCACCTGAGATGCAGTGGAGCCATATAATAAGGTTGTAAACGCTTTTTTGATAAAAAAATTAGAGTTAATGTTTAATGCTACTAGAAATTTGTGGTCCCATCTTACTATGTATGGTTTCTCAAGGAGTAGTAAAGATTGGGCCAAAGATATTACATACTCCATACCTTAATCTTATTTCCTCCAATCTTCCAGCCCTTGGTTTCTTTGACTGCAGCTTGCGCGCACTCTATGTTATTGTAGAGGATGAGGGCCATTCCCTTAAGTCTGTCGAACACGACCTGAGCCAGAGATGATGACAATCAGTTAGATGAGGAGGTAGGAGCACAGCTAACACAGTACCTTCAAGAACATCAAAAAAGGGTGGCAGACAGAACATAAAAGAATGTTACCTTAACTACATGGCCATAGCGACAAAAGTGACGAGTTAAGTACTGCTCTGTGATGTTGGAGGACAGACCATCCAGCCACACGCATGTTGTGGGCATGCTCTTCCCAAAACCAAGCTGCACCAAGGGGGGAATAGGGTGTCAAACAAATTTAGGTAAAAATTTAAATTTAGGAAGCAGAATAGCAGTTTCAGGTGATTTTCCTGGTACTGCCAAAACTAAATGCCATACTACTACTGTGTTAGGAGTCACTCATTTGAACATGCTTTGTACCTGCGTAACTCATGTAGCTTACTGCAAGATAGAATATGTACTCCAGAACAAGTCTACCATTGCCAAAATACATTAATTTAACCCAAAGACAGCTAATTTAAAGCATACTTCTGGATTATTGCTTTCATGGTGGAATCATATTTTCCTTATGTCCAGGGGACATTTTGAATGACAGATCATTTAGATAGAAAGCCCATTTAATCTAAAGTCAACTGGGATTGCAGTTGTTAATTACTTCCACCAGCAAAAGTAACGCCCTTGTACAGAATGCAGATCACCACTAACCTTTAACAACATTTAAAAATCAGTACCTAAACCAAAGACCACATACATTCGCTATTTTATACAAAGTGATAAAATTCCAGAATTCTTTTGTCTACAGACATAAATAAATCCTACACTCAGTCCCGGAACAGAAATAAAACCTTTTCATATTTTAACTTTCATTTAAATGGAATAAGTTGATCTCTTTTGATGATCAGACACCAAAACATCAACCTAACATTATAAAAACTTGAACGACCCATCAGCCTATGAATGAAAGTTACAATCACATACCTTCAGCCTGTTGTTGCCCAAGTACTCCCCGTCCATCTTTTTGATGGCCTTGCAAACACTGGCAATGTCACAGTACTGCAGGAAGGCATACTGGGGGGCGCCATTCACTTTCTTTATGTCTATATCCTGGAACCGGTATAAGGAAAGGGGAAAGGGGGGAGGGTGCCACAGAATCTACATGTGATAAAGTCCACAAGCAGATTAGGGGCAGTAAAATTAACCCAAGAGGCTACTTCAGGGATGCCTTTAAATGGACTGTGCCATGTTTTACACCAGAGCTGCTAGACATACATCAGTTTCTCAGCTTAATTCTGTAGCTATTGAAGAAGCTTTAACTGATTGGTTATTTGTCACGCGAAAAAAACATGTCTCTCAACACTGACATACCACAATTTCACCAAACCGCTGGAAGATATTCAGCAAGTCATGGTAGCTGGTGGTCTTCTCTAGGTTGCCAATGAACAGAGTCCGCGTTGCCTTCGGGTGAAACTCGTCTATCCGCTCGTCTAGTGGCCGAAACTCGTTCTCACTTTCGGTCTCTGGGGGTGGAAGCATAAAAACATTTACGTTTTACGCATGTGCCAACCAGCAAGTGACTGCTGCTGTCTCGCACGACCACTGGAGGTAGGGAGCACACCTGGGCCATTCCACGCCGTGACCTCGATCTGCATGCCAAAGAAAAGTTTCCCCTTGGACGCACTGAGCGCCTTCTCCTGGTCCTCTTGCTGCCGGAAGAAGACGAGGCCGTAACGCTCCTCCGACGTCCCGTGGATCTGCACTGATGTCACCTTCCCGTACTTCTTAAACTCGTGGAATAAGCCGTCTTTAAGACTCGTGTCTGGTGAGGAGACGAGAGAGGCAGTTTAACCACTGAATCCTCCAGATGGCCATCAACCAATAGGACGTGGACATTCAGGTCACAGCAGGACTAGAACTAACTGGCAGATTTCACCTGAACGAACACACACACACACACACACACACACTTCTGTTCACAGACCAGCAAGCTGCTCAACTAGACAACAATAAAGCATTTTAGCACCATTCTACCAAGACGTGTGCAGTGGGAGAGAACATTTGAAAATGCTGGACTTGTGCACATGTATTCGACGTGCAAAGGATGTATAGCTATGTATGTGCAACAAGGCCATTATAAATAAGCTATACATCGTATGACACGCAGCACTATATGGTGTAGCGACTGTTCTCATAGAGTCTGGATCACAGGCTCACCCGTGGAGCGCACTGGCAGGTTTTGTACTTTGATGCCAAAGCTTTTGCGAGGCTCGTCCTTGTCGATGTTTGGCAGGGGCTGAGCGGGAGGGGCAGGCACTGCAGCTGACTGGACTGACCGCGCCGGGGACTCATCACTGGAGCTGCTGCTGGAATCGCTACTGTCGGGGGGGGGGACAGGCTCAGCAGACCACCACCGCAACAGGAACAAACACAGTAGCAAAACAGACTGCAGGTTCAGCAGCAAACAAACTGTTCACACTTTGGGGGGGGGGGGTGTTCTAAAGATCGGTTTCCCACATCTATCTATATGCTGGGCTGAGGCCATGATACATACTGAATGGGGAATTTAGCTCTCGCTGTCATTTATTGCAGAAATCGTCACAAATGAACACTTTCATACATGAATTATGACTGCCTGACTCAACATTTTTTTATTCCTAAAAAGAATATTTAAGTGATTTTTACTCAAGCGTACCGTATGTATGAGGAGTAGTTCACAACAAATTACATAGAACAAATTACTAATGAGATTGACAATGAATCACAACTGAGAGCCCCTAAAGAGGATTCTATGCAACTGTTAACTTGAAAACAATCCATATATTAGATAAAGAGATAAAAGTAGTCCACTGAAGTAAGCATCATATATGGACCCTTTACTCATCACCAGTGCCTTCTGGTTAGTAGCAGATGGACAAAGTTACTGTATAAGACTTCAAATTCAAATGAAGTAATATTTTGTTGTTAATTTTTTGCAAGTATCTACTAAGGAAGATTTTTTTTCTTTACAAGTCAGCCCATCTTTAGCACTATTTTAAATCGCCTACTTTGCCCACCTCCAAAAACACAACGATGTAATTTCACTTTGTTACCTCAAGGTGGCACCATAACATCGACCTTTAAAAATTCATATATACCGCATTATGTTCTGATGACAGATAGTGCAAAACCTGTTCCCATGAATGAACGTTTTAAAGGGTGGTGGGGGGATTGCTGTCTTTGAAACAAACTTGCCAACCAAGACTGTTTTACATCTTCCAGAAGAACTATACGAGTTGAGCCAACACATCGGCACTGAAGTTTTACAAGCACTCCTTAGAAAAATGCTCAGTATCCCTCTAAATCTAACAAAGTCTGTTTAACTATATCCAAGCAGCAATTTAACAACCAAGGTACTGGTTTTCGATTGCTTCTCACATTGGTATACATTTTAACAGGGGCAAACATTAACTAGTCATCAGACAAATGACAGCACTGGACTCAGTTGTATCAATTTTTAGAAGTATCAATTCCAGCTTTCCGTGCAGTAAAAGAAGGAACCTAAAACAAATCACAAAAACAGCAGCACAAAAGAATACAAAATAGAAACTGATGTAGGATCCACTCATTAAAACACACGTAATTATTTAAACTGGTGTACAATTACAAATGTATACGTAGACCACATATACCAAACACTTAAATGACCAAAACATTCCAGTACAATGTCTCACGGCACAAGATTTTGTGCCACCCTCGTTTTTAACAAAGCATCAAAATGAGCTACATTTTATTAAGTAGGGCTTAGCGGCAGGAGATCACAAAGTGTTCAATTAGTCCGTTTGCCGTGCCGCTCTTTCACCAGAATTTGCGTATTAACAACCACCACCAGGTTTCTAATGACTGCGATTAAACAGCCATTTTTAACTCAAATTACAGTGGTTGGTTAATTACGCTGTGAGTGGGTTTAAATGGTGATCCGTAACAAACCCTATGTAAATGCCTACATATTGTGCAAATGACTGGCTGTTTCAAAAACAATGAGCACTTTAATGAACGCCAATAAAAAAATAAGAATCTCTATATTTGACATTTTTAGCTTATTTTATATACAAGAGCAATTACTGTAACTATCTTAATGCAGAAGCCGGAATTTAAAGAACCGTGGGGGAAGACCTTTTAGGTGGGAGGAACACTAGCTTTGATGCACCAAGACTGCATCGTGCTGGAGGTCCTCCTAGAGCTTCCCAGTAACCACGACACTCAAACATGGGTGTGAAGTTATAGAGTCAACTGAACACGTTAGGGACACTTGACTCATTCATTTTGGGATGGATTTAATCAAAACAAAATGACCCATTCCTAAAATTCACCCAAGCCACAAATATTTCTCAAACGACATCGAAATGTTCAATGTTCAAATGAAGAGAGTTGATGAGAGGTACTGCCTAAACTAACCCATCCCACAACATTCATGCTCAGTGGCTAAGCTAACACTATTGTCCTAAGCTTTCCCATATACTTTTTGCACTGCCGGAGTAATGCCAGGGTACAAGAACAAGAGTTCAGCCAGAAGGACAAGAAAAGGCAAACTTCACCTCATGAGTTATTGTCCTTACCTATTAAGTGGCCTGCTTCCCCATTCAAAGAGCAAGACAACCCTCTACTCAGTCACACACACACGGCAGTAAATCACCTCAGGCGCTTTAATCGCTGCCCCCCCCACACACACACACACACACACACACACACACACACAACCACACACCTCACAAAGGCAAGCTCAGATTAACCAAGCTGTTAAGCCCCTTCAACACAGCCGCACCCTGGGTCCAGTAACAAAACCTTTAGGGTCATATTGATGCTCTAGGAAAGAGAGGCTGAATGTAGAGTCTGTTCCACACTCCAGTGGAAGAGGAATTCAAAGAGATTTTACTATCTCAAGAGCAAACAAAAGTGGGGGGGGGAGCTGAAATATTCAACCTTGAGCTCTCCTTAAGTCTGCCCTTTGACTAACAAGGGCTGATATGCATTTATCATCCATCATGTTTAGTATAATTACGGACTGGGCGCATGGTAGCTCCAGGGTTTGAGGTTCAAATCCCACCATTGCTGTGTGTGGACTGTTGGAGGGTGCCAATACCAAAAGTTAACTCCACAGACAAAGACGTGCAGTTAGGCTAACCGGTGTCTCTTAAGCGGCTGCAGAATACCCAGGTGTGGGAGCATGCCCTGTTAGGACTGGCATCCTGTGCAGAGTGCCAGCCAGCCTCACATCCAATATGACATTTCACTAAATGATGCTTTATTGCTATATGTGCACTGACAATATATGGCTACTCATCTTAAAACTGCCGGGAACAGAATAAGTGGGTGGATGGATGGATGGATGGATGGATGGATAGATAAATAGGAATCTTCAGGATATTTACTTTTTAGTATGCTTAAATTATGTGTGTGTGGGTTTGTACTACATTGCTCCGAGATACAAAAAACAATCAGCTCTGTTTTGGATATAGCGGAGCTACAGGCCTGAGGTCCAACTGCAGCCACCCCATCAAGATCAACAATGATGGCGTTTTACCACAACCGCATCCATACTCACAAACCTACAATTTTAAGCGGAGGGGACATGGTTCCAGCCTAGAAGCCACAGGTTCATCTGCCCTTGGACAACGGAATCTATTGGTTGAATTCATTGATTTTCTGCCACAAGAAACCCCATTCTGCTACGCCCAGCAAGCAGACAAGTAACGTCACTGTGTCAAGTTACGCGTCCTTTCATTTTTGGCCCTGAAAATAATCCCGATGACATGTCAGCCTTTCCATTGCTGCTTTTCCTATCTGCTCACCTGTAGAGCATCCCCTCCAGTTAACAACCTCACCCCCCATTGTGGGGCAAAGGCTCAGCTGCTGGGAGTGGCTGAGGAGCCAGAACAAACTACACAATTCCAGTTTAAACTGGATCCCTGTGGAGGCAAATAGAGGGTGCGGCATAGAAATAGGCAATGACAAAATTCACCTTGCAGCCATTTTTTCCCCATGAAAACCTAGAAGACTCACGCTCTCCCTCTCACACACTTCAGCTTAAACAGCCATGCAACCTTCAGTACTTCAAATATGCCCTCATACCATCACATAACTTCAAAAATATCTTCCGTCTGCCCCACCTATCATATTTGACCAAAGGTACTTTCAGGAGCAAATCCGCCATTTCAACAGGTCTTGAGACTTTTGGCTACATAAACACAGCACTGACTGACTGGCAATCCTAAAAATAAATTTTTGGAAAGCTACTAAACGTGGGGGTGGGGGAATGGGAAGGCTGCAAAAAAATCCAACCAGTAAAAACGTTCCTTACTGTCAGGAAATGACCCGAGGCTGATCATTGGTCACCTGGGCTTTCCAGTTCACTAACTGCTTTAAATGATTTTGGTCTTGGGAAGAACTAAAAGTGGTGGGCCTCTCAGTTTCTTTCTAGAAGGCACGAGGGAGTAACGCTTTACTTCCATCAGCCTTTGTTTTAATGGACTTTCACAGGGCTGCCACAGGAATAGCGACATGGGTGATTTCTCAGGAAGTGACTGGCAACCCAACTCGGAAAGGAAAAGGTTAATGGCGCCTTGCAAGAGCTCATAGGCGTGAAAAACAAAGCATTGTCTGTGTCTTGGGCATTTAGATCATGTGCAGGGTGTGTAGAGTGAATCATTTTTAACACTTGAAACAATGAATATTTGGGACATGCTACTCTGGAGAGGCAGAGACAGCAGCGCGAGAAAAGTGACGGCAGTGAGATGGTGTCATGTGACTGCGGTTCATTTCGGGCCAGACGTCTGTGGCAAGCGGGGAAGAGAGAGGCCTCCCCCCCGTGCTTAATAATTCAGCCAGCCGCCACATCAGGAGGTTGCGTCTCATTCCATGAGAGAAATGGACCATGGGCAAAGTGACCTGACAATCGTTACGCTAACAGGTACTGTAGAAAAGGCCCTCAGTCGTCTAGAACCTCCCAGAAAGTAGGTAGAATGTTGGGTTCTATTTCCCTCGTTAAG